>CM014275.1:29541348-29719808 GCA_004135705.1 Alloteropsis semialata
GATCTGCAGTGTCGGCTCCCGAGTGGTTCGAGGCCAATCGAGCCCGAGAGGTTCACTGTCTTGAATGCGGCGTCAGCCCCCGAGCGTGAGAGCTGTTCGAGCCTTAGCGGCACACCACTGGGTTTGCAGTGTTGGCTCCCGAGTAGTTCGGGGCCAATCGAGCCCGAGAGGCACACTGTCTTCAATGCGGCGTCAGCCCCCGAGCGTGGGAGCTGTTCGAGCCTTAGCGGCACACCACTGGGTTTGCAGTGTTGGCTCCCGAGTAGTTCGGGGCCAATCGAGCCCGAGGGGCGCACTGGCTTTGTTACGGTGCCAGCCCCCGAGCGTGGGAGCTGTTCGAGCCTTAGCGGCACGCCGACCTCTTTGTTTTGCTCGAGTGCTTTGGAGTCGTTTGTTACCGTTGACGCACAGCGCGTAACGGAAGGCGAAGCGCCCAACGGCTCTTTTTACCGTTTTGCCCGCCCCCGCTAATCGCGTTATCTCGCGGTAATTTCGGGCATCAAGGCACGCTATAAAGGGTGAGGGTTAGACCCGGAGGGAAATCTTCCCATTCCCAGATCCGTCCTCCCTGTTCTTCGCTTTTCATCCCGCCGCCACCAAAGCTCCCATTGCTCGTCAATCCGTTGTGCGATCTTAGCCACCACGGGGAGTGTAGTCTCGCTGATGCGATCGAAGACCCCTGCCGTTAGATCCATGGCGGGGAGGAAGAAGCTCACTGGCGTCCCCAAGTCTGACAAGATCCCCTCCCCTGTCCTCGCGTGGGTGCGGGGGAAGGTGACCACAGAAATGCTGGAGGAGATGGTGGAGCGGAGCATTTGGTTGCCAGGGGAATCACGCCGGCGACAATGCATTGGCCCGAGCGATCAAGGCATTGGTACTACGCTCATAGTGGCACTCTGGATCTTTCAGATGGGTCGCTTATATACAGCGATGAGGTAAAAGAGGCGGCCGCTGCTATACTTAAGGTCATTCAAGAGACAGCTGATGGGACATTCGTTCCCGACAGAGAAAACGACGAGCTAACAAGGGCTCTGGGGAACCCCGAACATCCCGGACGAGCTAGAGGTGTCGGCGTAGTCCCGTGGAAGACTGCATTCCCTGCGGACAGTGACACATACAGGAGTCGAAGCCGCTCCAAGGCCGCACAAGAGAGAAGAGTGGAGAACTTGGAAAGAGAGCTTCGGGAGACAAAGGCGGCATCCCAGACATGGTGTCTAGACAGCTACAGACATTGCTGAGCCAAGGGCAGATGGTGCCGGGAATAGTACATGTACCAGCTGGTGGATCAGCTGATGGTGTTAGCCCGCCCTCCCAACGTCGCAGCAGTGTTGCTTCCACAGAGCTCCCACCTGCCGATGCCGGGGACGAGAGTGCTCGCTATCCAGTGGACGAAATCACTCTGTGTACGCCATGTGAGCTTCATATACCAAGCCGGAACTTATCCACTAAGGTGGCTTACGGTATGGCTTATCCGGTGGAGCAAGGGCAGACCATTCATGGGGCACAGATTCCAAGTGGCTACTGCAAGGTGGAGGTCGAGCAGATTTGTGAAGGATATGATGAATTGGAGCTCGACATCCCAGGTGGCGACGAAGAAAAGACGTTAGCGGATGCTGCCCACGACAGTATCATTCTATGGAAGAAGCGTTACGTCAAATTTCGCAGTCAAGGGCCGTCAGCTACTCCACCCAGGGATCCCCCGCAGCCACCGTCACCTTCAAGAAGGGCCGAGGATGACCCAGAGCTGCCACCTCCAGGTAGGGTTGAAAACGGTCGGGATAAATCCCGTACCGACCGATTTCGTATTCCGTATTATGGCATAATCTCTGACTATTCCCGTTTTTTATCGAATTATGAAAATTGTTATTTTCAACTAACTTTTTTACCATAATGTTCGGTATTTTGTTTTATTCATTTGATAAAATATAGAAAATCCTGATTATACCGTTTTCGTTTTCTACATTTGCATAATTTGCAATACCGTTTTCGACCGTTTCCGATCGTTTTCATCCCTACCTCCAGGTCAGGATGATGCCGGCTCACACAGGTCTCCTCCTCCACCAGCACGGCATCCCCCAAAGCGCCAAGCTCCGCCCCCACGGCGGACTACTCGCCAGAAGCGCCAAACGGTGGAGAAAGAGCCTACCGACGAAGAAAGGTTGGCCGCCATAAGGAAGAAAAGAGCCTACGACCAAACTGACGAGGAAACTGCTTTGGTGGTCGCAGCCCAGGTCAAAGAGCATTTCAAACCAGATGAGCCAGAGAAGCCGGTGCCCATAGATCCGACAGCGAAGACATTTTTCACAAAAATGAGCGCGGCGAATCAGAAGAGATTCTTGCCCTCCGACTACGACCGCCAGCTTGCAAAGTCTTATGATAAGCTGAAACAACAAGCCAGCAGTGGATCCTCGGTGAAGAAGGCGGCCACTCCTAAGAAGAAACAAGTCGGTCAGAGCTCGCCTAGGAGGACACAAGGGCAACAGGAATATGACGAGGAACAGCTTGCGTTGTTGTGCCAGCAAACAGGCCTCTCAGCGGCAGAACTTTTATCGGGCACGGGCGAAATTCCTGTGGCAGCACCTGTGGAAATTTGGACATTTGAATATGGCAAACCAATGCTGCCCCCAGATTCTTTGAAGTCCCTAACCACTCAAGCATTCCGATTTCATGAGTGGTACATGAAGGCGTCCAAAAAGGGTAGACAGATGCTCAATGTTTTGATAAAAGACCGTGATTACTTCCGTGGGCATAGTCTCTTGATTTTGGATTTCAAGGATGTCTATGATTTGTACCGTCAAGATGCCATAGACCTCTCATTGATGAGCTGCTGGGTTGTGTAAGTTTCTTTCACTGATCTATTCTCGCAATACTTGCTTTCTTAATTATAATTTTCAACAATAACAATCTATTCTTGTCATGTAGGATGGAGATCCATACATGCCGTGAAAAATCGTATGATGATGTCGGCTTCATGGATCCATTGATGGTAAATGCCGTAAATGTACAGAGTAACCCACTAGAGACGGTGGACAACATATACCTGTACCTGGAGAGACAAAGAAGCAAGACTTACATTCTTTTGCCATACAATTTCCAGTGAGTACTTCTCTCTATGTATGTATAACTTTAAGACTTTGTTCTCAATACTTGTGCATGTATTTATATATATATATATATATATATATATATATATATATATATATATATATATATATATATATATATATATATATATATATATATACAGCTTCCACTGGATACTGCTTGTGATAATCATAAATCAAAGTCAAATTGTTGTCATGGACTCACTGCGGAAACCACAAGAGGATTACCAAGCAGTTTTAGACTTGATTGACATGGCATGGACACGTTTCCGTGCGAAACAAAAAGGAAATTTCAAACAAAAACTGGATGTGAGGACGGACTTTCCGGTACGTGGCTGGTGTACCCGCATATCTCGTAAAATCACACTAATATATAGTTGTTACGTCTAACTTTATTCTTCTCCACTATCAGGTTGCCAGACAGGAAGCAGGGACGAATCTATGCGGATACTACGTCTGCCAGTGGATCCATACCTTTGTTTCTCCCAAAAAAGTGACTCAAGCAGAACTCATGGTATGAATTAGATTATTAGTGTATATAGAAATTAGATTATTAGTGTGTATGGAAAATAGATTATTAGTGTATATGGAAATTAGATTATTAGTATGAAAATATTAGTGTATATGAAAATTAGATTATTAGTGTATATGAAAATTAGATTATTAGTGTATATTGAAATAAGATTATTAGTGTATATGGAAATAAGATTATTAGTGTATATGGGAATTAGATTATTAGTGTATATGGAAATAAGATTATTAGTGTATATGGAAATTAGATTATTAGTGTATATGGACATTAGATTATTAGTGTATATGGAAATATGATTATTAGTGTATATGGAAATATGATTATTAGTGTATATTTATTATGAATATATTTATTATACTTTGTTATTTCATGTATACTTTGTTAATTCATGTAAACTTTGTTACTTGGTTAGAAATGATTATTAGTTATTGATTATTGTTTAGAAATGATTATTAGTTATTGTTTTGAAATGATTATTAGTTATTGTTTAGAAATGAATGTGTTAGGATATTTTATAATTACATGCAAAATTTATTTATTATATGAATGAATGATTATTAGTTACTTGTTTAGAAATGATTACATGCAAAATTTATTTATTATATGAATGAATGTTGTCATTTGTGATTAATGCAGAGGATGTTTTACCATCAAGAGCTCCCAATGGCAGAAAAAGCAAAAGCTATTGNGTCATTTGTGATTAATGCAGAGGATGTTTTACCATCAAGAGCTCCCAATGAGAGAAAAATCAAAAGCTATTGCGGACCAACTATTTGGATTTATTATGGACCAAGTTATAAGTCCACTGGGAGAGTACCACCATGACGGAACCGCTATCGCTCAATTGGACTCCCTTTCTGCTCCTTCTTCCAGTGCAGCTCGTGAATTGTAAATAACTTTTAAATGCTCTAACTTTTGTATTGGCCGATCTCAAATGTTTATATGTGAATGTTCGAAAAAAATGCAATCAAAGTTGGGTCAAAATCAATTGACAATTGCGACGACTTCAATCTTATTGCGTGAAAGATCGTGTACGACATATGACATATGACGAGCAGACACGTAGACGCGTAGATTTGTATATAACTAACCCAAATATCAAACATTTAAAAAAAATAACCAAAAAAGCCTTTGGTACCGGTTGGTAACACCAACCGGTACCAAAGGCCCTCCCCCGCATGCCTACGCGGGGGGTCCTTTGGTACCGGTTGGTGTTACCAACCGGTACCAAAGGCTCCCTTTGGTACCGGTTCTGGATCCGGTACCAAAGGCCCCCCTTTAGTCACGGTGTCGCGGTACCGGTTCCAGAACCGGTACCTATGAGGGTTACGAACCGTGACCGATCAGCATCTCTCCAGTAGTGCGTGCTCGCCGCGGTCATTCCTGCCGGGGAACAAGCAGGGGCAAAGGGCCCACATGGAGCACCGACAGCCCGACACCACGGATCTGCGGAGGCCGCCGAGCATAGCAGCGAGCTCGTTTCGGACGCCAAGAGGATGTGCGTCTGGCGAATCCAGGCAGCCCGAGCTCATCTCGCCCACAACTTCCTCGATGAAACTCCCAGCCAGGTGAGTGGAGAGGGATGTGAGACAAGATGCCCGGTCAGCACGCCATGTCAGCGATAGGAGCTTACGTGGAGGGGTATGGACCTAAATGACACATCTTAAAGTTTATGGACCTAGGAGTACAGTTTCGGAGTTCATGGATCCAAGTGATCACATATTTACAAGTTGATGGACCTATGGTGCATTTTACTCAAAGAACAATTTATGTGACACAGCCAAGATAAAGCCTCTTTTTGTAAGTGCACATCTAATTTAGTATAGGAAGCACGTCCATTTAGTGGCTAAGCAAAGTTTGGTCGCAGAAGGTCAAATTCATGTATTTAGTTTAAGGATTTTTTAGATAAAGGGTGGTTTTTATTTCATCAAGAGAATGAAAAGTAGTCCCGGCCTCTTCATCAAAAGATGAATGTGGCCATTAATTATTACAAGCGATGCTAGAGGGTAGACTCCGTCACCCACATAGCAATCATCCCCAAACAACCTTAAGAAACAGTTGGGGTAAAGCAAAAAGTTCATCATAGATTTAACCTATTGCTAAACCTCCACCCATGGTTGGCAAAAATCTCCATTGTCAATGTTTCCAGGAGACGACATGCATTTCGTATAAAACTTCGATCCTCCTCACGCTGAAATAAAGACCACATCCTTGTCCAGTGTGTACCCCTGTATATAACCTGCATAAAAGAACAAATAGGTGCTTTATCAAATACAACATCATTCCGGCTTAACCATATGGCCCAGCACATGGCGCCTGCACCTACAAGGATTAGAAATTTTTCGTGTGCTGACACACCATTTAACCAGGTAGTAAACATGTCGGTTACACTTAAAGGAGGCCTAAGTCCAAATGTAATTTCTATCATTCGCCAAACAAACTTAGCAAGGACACAATCAAAGAAAAGATGTTGTATTGTCTCATTAGTATTACAGAAACAACATTTTTCATTACCATGTCAGTTTCTTTTAACTAAGTTATCTTTGGTGAGTGCTATTCCTTTGTAGAGAAACCAGAGGAAAACTTTTACCTTTAAGGGTATTTTAAGTTTCCAAATAAATCTGTTATGGGGTATCATATTCGAATTTAGCAATGCATTGTACATGGTTCTAGCTGAAAATTGACCACTTGAGTGAAGCGACCATTTAAACAAATCTGGTTCATTATTTAGCTGAATCTCCGCAATTCTTAGAACTAGAGTATTCCAAGAATGAATATTTTGCTGTACTAATGATCTCCTGAAGGAAATATTTAAAGGTATTGTACTTAAAACATCAGCTACTGTATCGCTCCTCCTCCTAACTATATTATATAAGTTAGGATACTGTTCTCTTAAAGTGGAGTCTCCTAACCAAACATCCTCCCAAAACCTGATTTGAGTTCCATTTTGTAATCTAAAATTCCCAAAAGATAGGAATTGATTTTTAACATTCATAAGGCCTGTCCAGAATTGAGAGTCCCCGACCTTTTTCTCTACTTGAGTAATTGCTTTAGTGCCCAGGTACTTATTTCTAAGTAACTGTTGCCATACCCCATCTTCATTAATTAGTTTAAACAACCACTTACTAAGTAAACACTTATTTTGGATTTCTAAGTTTAAGGATGAAGCCACCTAATGAAAAGATGAAAGAGATGACCTGCTAAACTAAAAGACTTATTTTCAAAGTGCTGCAGGTTCGTCGTATCCAACTTTAGTCAGCCATTTACCACATATTTTGAGCAGCCACTTCTTCCAAGCAAATATCTAGAACATCGTATTCTATCTAAGAACACCAAATACAAAAAAATATATGCAGACAAGCAAACCATGTGTAACTAATTGGTTGCAGTAAAATTGGCTAGCACACTTCGGCTCACTTATGCAGACATCACTAGAAGGAATGTTCCTGCAGCTAATCTACTTTTTGTTCTACAGAGAGATATCCCAATTTGCAGCACAGGCACACAGATTCAGATTTCTTGCTAACCCCAAGCCACATTTTCATTATCCTAGTTGTGGAATTGGGACAACTTGATAGAGAACAGGCTGTAAGGGCACGAACCAGGGCAGGGCCGGGGCGGCGCCGTCGGCAAGGTGGGACGGCCGCGGCGCGTCATCATCGGCGAGGTGGGGTGGGGTCGGGGCGGCGCCTTCAGGGTTGTCGGGGCGGGTCGTCGGCGCCTGGAAAGTATGTCAAGTATGTCTTAGTCATGAATAAATTGGCAAGTGATATATTACACGTGTTAATGTGTATCTTTGTGAACAAATGTACTATATAAATTCTTAAAATGTATTTAAATTTTTGGACCTTACATTATTATTAGGATTCATGCCAAATAATTAACTAAACATTTATTTACTACATTAACTAAATAAAAATATGTTCACACATACAACAGCAGCCCGCACCTGGAAATGAAGTCATTTCCAGGCACAGGCAATGGGGCCAACCGCACCTGAAAACCACCATTTGTAGGTGCGGTTGGCCTCCCAGACCGCACCTAGAAATGCATACTATTTCTAGGCGCGGTTGCTGCCATTAACCGCACTTAGAAACTAGGTTTTTAGATGTGAGCGAAGTGCTACAGTGTCGGTCTCATTTTGTTAGAGCGGGCAACTCTATCGTCCGCGTTTAGAAAAAAGACGAAACGCTCGCAATCAACGCTAGGTTGCATCCGGTGGGCATGGATGGACTAATCAGTCAACCAATCATCACACTTTTGCAAATCACCCCTCCCACCTCCTCTTTGTGCCCCTTGGATCAACATCATGTGGTCCAGATTAGAGTTTCACTACCGGATTCGCCGGCTTTGCCGTGTGCCAGATGCACACGGCAAAGCTCCTTTTGCCCACGGCAAAGGCTTTGCCGTGGGCTGCCCACGGCAAAGGCCACACGGCAAAGTTCGGCCGGCAAAGAGGCCTTTGCCGTGGGCTACGCGTCGGGCACTCGGCAAAGTGTGTGAATTCTGAGCACAAAAAAACCGAAAACAAATAGCAAAAAAATTTATTTAAATGTGGGAAGGCACCCAACCAATCAAGCCGCAAGGCGCGCCATTTTTCGCGGAAAATTCGCGCGCTACGCGGTTGGCGGATTCGAACTCGTGACCTCTCCCTCGCGCGTCACCTCCTCTACCACTGCACCACACTCTCACTTATGACTAGAAACTCTTCTGATTCCTACCATATTATACTAAACTGAGTGTAAATTGCTTGTTTGAGACCCTAAATGATTTCAAATTAAAAAGTTGTCAACTATAAACTTTCATAACTTTTTGAAATCTACAAGTCTTGTTTTGGTAGTTTCTCCATCCGAGGTCGTTTACAAAATTTGAATTTCAAATTTGAGAACATTCAAACTTAGCTATCGTTGACAAGATGATTTCAAATAAAAAAGTTGTCAACTACAAAGTTTCGTAACTTTTTGTGATCTACAACTCTTATTTTGAATGTTTCTTCATCTGAGGTCGTTTGAAAAAACTCAAATTTCAAATTTTGAGAACTACAAACGTACTTTTCATTAGCAAAACAAATTCAAATTAAAAAGTTTTAAACTACAAAGTTGTATAACTTATGAAGATCTACAACTTTGATATATATTATTTCTTCATCCGATGTAGTGAGAGTAACATTGTTTACAAATCTTATAGATCTCTCTTATAGTTTCAGGAAACTCTACGAGAGTTATAGATTTTGTGAACAATATTCATATGAATTTGTCGAATAAAGAAATGACCAAACTAAAAGTTCTACATCTTAAGAAGTTATACAACTTTGTAGTTCAAAACTTTTTGATTTGAATTGATTTACTACTTCAAAATGTGGTTTTAATTATGGCTTTGCCGAGTGTAAAAAAAAACACTCGGCAAAGAATTTCTTTGCCGAGTGCATTTCGAAAAACACTCGGCAAAGAAATCTTTGCCGAGTGTAATTTTTTGACACTCGGCAAATATTTTCTTTGCCGAGTGTTTTATTTTTGCCGAGAGTTTTTTGAAATGCACTCGGCAAAGAAATCTTTGCCGAGTGCCCGAAAAATTACACTCGGCAAAGAGCTTGACACTCGGCAAAGAGAGGATTTCCGGTAGTGTTTGCACGGTTTGCACGAAGAGATTAGTTTGCACCTGATATGTTGCCCGGAAAAAATGACCCCTACTCCCTTGTTGGTAGCTCAGTCCGGCTTCGTGTTGAAACTTTCTCTTGGTGATCCGCTTCTTTGCTCGCAGTCAAAGCTAGCCAAATTTAGACAATGAAACACCGCATTCGGAAAACATCGTCCACGAAGCTTATTATGCCAACAGCGCAGTTCTGAACCTACCAACATTAGGGAGAGACAGTGTGCCACTGCCGCCCGTGGGACACCAGAGATGGCGAGGAGGAGGCCGCTGGTCTTGGTCACCGCCGTCGTGCTCCTGTGCGCCGCCGAGTGTCATGTCGTGCAAGCATACAAGAAGGCAAGCATGATGAGCAGCGCAACGGGTTCACATTCGATCAGTTTAGACACATCCACATTGTCTCATTATTTTGCGAGCATCTAACACATACACCATGTAGGGAATTTATTGTCTCGTTATTTTGCGAGCATCTAACACATACACCTTGTAGGGAATTTACCATTCTCTTGGAGAATCTGAAGGATACATGCCCTTTTAGTAGTAGCACTAAGAAGAGATTAATCAAGATTAGCATTTATTGTGATAATGATTAGGCAGCGTTTGGTTCCTTGTTTACACAATGTTAATGTGCAGTCCTACATCGTGTACCTGGGAGCACATGCCTATGGCCATGATGCGTCACCGAAGGAGCATGCCCGCGCAACCGAGTCTCACCATGAGCTTCTGGGATCAGTTCTTGGCAGGTACTTAGCTACCATCATTAGATTTTTACCGCAAGGAAAGAAAGAAGGCCGCATTGATGTACAGTCGTCGTTTCATCTTTTTTCAACTACGGAGTAAAGTAACATTACGTATAAGTTAATGGAGCCGATCTGGTCTTTGATAAATTAATGTTGAAATGACCAGCAAGGAGATGGCAAAAGACTCGATCTTCTATTCCTACACCAAGAACATCAATGGCTTTGCGGCGCACGTCGAAGAGGAAGTTGCAAACCAAATTTCAAGTAAGAAAAGAGAATAATTTCAATCATTTACCGTCCAAACTTATTACAGGTATAAGTAAAAGTTTCGAGAGAGAGAATTCACGGTTGGTTCTCCATTGATGGATGGAGCAGAGCACCCTGACGTGATAACGGTGCTGGAGAGCAAGATGCTGAAGCTGCACACCACGCGGTCGTGGGACTTCATGGACCTGGAGCGCGACGGCCATATCCTCCCCGACTCCATCTGGAAGCACGCCAAGTTCGGCCAGGACGTGATCATCGCCAACCTCGACAGCGGTAAGAGAGAATCTGAGGCATACCAAAACCTTCGTCACAGCCATTGATCTGCATTCGAGCTTTTTACTGATGCGCGTCATCGAATCCGCGAAGGTGTGTGGCCGGAGTCCAACAGCTTCACCGACGCCGGCATGGGCGAGGTGCCCCAGCGGTGGAAGGGCTCCTGCCAGGACACTGTCAAGTACGCCGTGCCCTGCAACAAGTGAGTGAGCCTTGTTTCTTTGTGATCGCTGGTTTCCTCCATGCCATTTGATCGTCTTAATGTTCATGGTGTCGGCGTTGCAGGAAGCTGATCGGCGCCATGTACTTCAACAAGGACATGCTGCTGAATAACCCTGCGGTGGTGGACGCCAACTGGACGCGCGACACCGAGGGCCACGGCACGCATACGCTCTCCACCGCCGGGGGCAGCTTCGTGCCGCGCGCCAGCCTCTTCGGCTACGCGAACGGCACCGCCAAGGGTGGCGCGCCGCGCGCCCGCGTCGCGGCGTATAAGGTCTGCTGGTCCGGCGAGTGCGCCGCCGCCGACGTCCTTGCAGGCTTCGAGGCCGCCATCCACGACGGCGCCGACGTCATCTCCGTCTCCTTCGGCCAGGACGCGCCTCTGGCCGACGTGCAATCGCTGTTCCACGAGCCCGTCACGCTCGGCTCCCTCCACGCCGTCACCCAAGGCATCTCCGTCGTCTGCTCCGCCGGCAACTCGGGGCCCTACGACGACACCGTCGTCAATGCCGCACCGTGGGTCACCACGGTCGCCGCCAGCACCGTCGACAGGGATTTTCCCAACGTCGTCACCCTCGGCAACAGTGTGCACATGAAGGGGATGAGCTTGGAGTCCACGACGCTGCACTCCAGCCAGCTCTACCCGATGGTCGACGCCAGGCACGCCGGGCGTCGCGACTCGAGCCAGTACGCTGCCGCCGATTGTGGAATGGGCACGCTTGACCCTGCCAAGGTGAAGGGCAAGATCGTCGTGTGCATACGCGGCGGCGACATCCCCCGCGTCACCAAGGGGATGGCCGTGCTCAACGCCGGCGGGGCCGGGATGATCCTCGCCAACGACAGGATGGACGGCGACGACATCGTCGCCGACCCGCACGTGCTCCCGGCCACCATGATCACCTACAGCGAGGCCGTCGCGCTGCACAATTACATGACGTCGACAGACAACCCTGTGGCGAACATCTCGCCGTCGAAGACAGAGGTCGGCGTGAAGAACTCACCGTCCATAGCCGGCTTCTCCTCCCGCGGGCCCAGCGGGACGCTGCCGTCCGTCCTAAAGCCGGATATTGCTGCGCCGGGGGTTGACATCCTTGCCGCGTTCACCGAGTACGTGAGCCCGACAGAGCTCGCCTCTGACAAACGGCGGTCGGAGTATGCAATCCTCTCGGGCACGTCCATGGCGTGCCCACACATCTCCGGCGTGATCGGACTCCTCAAGGCGGCGCGCCCGGAGTGGAGCCCTGCCGCGATGCGGTCCGCGATCATGACCACCGCGCGCACCCAGGACAACACCGGAGCGCCGATGCGCGACCACGACGGCCAGGAGGCGAACGCGTTCGCCTACGGCGCCGGCAACGTGCACCCTAACCGCGCCGTCGACCCGGGACTCGTGTACGACGCGGCCCCTGAAGACTACTTCACCTTCCTCTGCTCCATGGGGTTCAGCACGAGGGACATGGAGCGGCTTAGCGCCGGCAAGTTCTCGTGCCCAGCCAAAACGCCGTCCGTGGAGGACCTCAACTACCCGTCCATCGTGGTGCCATCGCTGCGCGGCACGCAGACGGTGACACGGCGGCTCAGGAACGTCGGCCGGCCGGCCAAGTACCTCGCATCGTGGCGCGCGCCGATCGGGATCACCATGGAGGTGAAGCCGACGGTGCTGGAGTTCAGCAAGGTCGGCGAGGAGAAGGGGTTCAACGTGACCGTGACGTCACACAAGGAGAGGCTCGGGATGGGCTACGTGTTTGGGAGGCTCGTCTGGACGGATGGGACCCACTACGTCAGAAGTCCCGTCGTTGTCAACGCCTTGGCGTGAGGTTAGCTCCGAGATTCGTGTTTTTTTTTTTTGTGATGGGGGTGGGGGTTGGGCTGGCGAACCAGCTATGTGAGTTTGTGACAGGAGTTCACTCTTTTTTTCTTTTTCTTTTTGGCGAGTATGAGGCACGCTTTAGATACCTTTGGTTGTTAATAATTTGGACTATTTGAAACTTGAATGTAATGGAAGTTATAGAAGAAGTATTTTTCTAAGAATTATTCCCGATTATCCTGAATGTAAAAAACAATATTCTCTCGCAAAAATAATAATATATAAATTGATCATTGTTGTCTTCCTACTTTTCAACTAATACTAGTAAAGTGTCCGCACGTGATGTTAGGTTTAGTTCCAATTTTAATATGCCTTATTAACCATAGTCCACATTTTGTTGTGTTTTTCAATCTCACTCTTAACTCTTAAGTAGCCAGAGTTAGAAAATCAATAAGCAATCTTAGAGCTAATTAATCAAAATAATTAAAACAAGAATTTTGCATCAATTATAAAAAACTGAACCATAACCAACAATTTATCGAGAAAGGTAGTATGAAGGCAAAAAAAGTATCACGCTATGCAAGAATCATGTTAGAAAAGAATATTATCATTGAAAGAAAGGGACACCTATTGTGATTGATTAAATCATCAAAATTATTGTGATATTGACCTAAACTATAACTAAATTTGTAATATAGCAATAAATTATTTTAACTCAACAGTACAAAACTCATATGTTTTCATCCATCCAATATGTCCTGTAAACAATATTCTTGGTATTTCTACCAGTCGGGTCAACTTCTTTATTAGGTTTAGCCAATAGCCACATACTTTTTCATGACACACCTCTAGACAACGCAACATGCAACTGGTCATGTGAGAACACTGGTTCGGGGAGGTAGATACCCACATTAGGTATAGTCTGTCCCAGTTGACGGCCCTTAGACGCGTCAATCGTGAACCGCAAGCGCACGGATCAGTTGTAGCTCTTTCCTTAGAGTACTCCCCCAAGGTTTATCAATCCGTGGAACTAAAGACATAAGAAACAATCTAACTAGCATTGAAAGCCTTTTGTCTTGAAGAGGGGTTGTAAAACCAAATAGATCTAATCTACTAAAACTCAAACACCAGAGGTAGCAAGAGAAACTTAGAAATAACCAATCTAGATTGCCTAGATCATGCATATGTTGAAGCTCCGAGCCAAATAGAGTGAAGAAAGATAGATGTGAATCTCAATGAAAAGCATCTTTAAATCATGACCTCCGATCAAACTCCCAAAAGTACCCACCGTACACGAGATCACACCCTGTCACGATGCTCTCTTTCGGTGTGAGTAACTTAAGGGCACATTCACAAGTGAACGTGTCGAACCACTTGGTAGATCCGGTATGAACCCCTAGCCACCATGGCTATAAGAACACCCCGAGCAATCTATCTCGAGAATATATTGAAGAAGAAGCAAACCCAAGCAAGAACGAAATCATAGAAGAGGTACTTGATCGCTAGAAATTCAAAAACACATATAACTTTACCATGAATGTAAGTACATCACAAGATCACCACCGGGATCCTACCTTGATCTTGATGATCCTAGCTCTAGAACTCTGACGTGGTCTTCCTCGCAGGGTTCCCATGTCGGCTAGGGATGAACCCTAGACAACTAGCACTACCCTCAGCTCTCCGAAAGGTGTCCCTCTAGCTTCTCTGCTCCTCGGCGGTGAATGACGAATTGATTGATGCGTGGCACGAAGGCACAGGGGGTATAAATACCCTGAGGAAACCCTAGGTCGAAGGGGGAGGTGAGCCGGCGCAGAAAGGGCCTAGGCCAGCCGGCCCAGGAGGTCCAGGCCGGCCGGCCTGGGGCCTTTCCTGGACGCCTCATCCTCTGCTTTCTCCTCAAGTCTTCTGGAAGCTTCTGTAGATGTTCCACCTATGCATGTGGGCCTTTGGACGTCGTTTGCTTCGGGATATCTTCGAGATAAGATTGGGAAGTGATAAACTTCCAAATCCTCCGATTGAGTTGCCTTGACCCCGAAGTCTCTTAACCTTATCTTGAAGCACTTGCCTTTCAAATACTCTTGGAGATTGGTTCACCAAAGTTGAGCACGAACAAAGGTTGGAACAACCTAGGCCGGCCGGCCTAGCCATGTGGGGCCCACCGGCCTGCCCTGTTCTTCGGGCCGCTAGCCTTCATCTTTCACCGTGTCGTCTTTGGTTCCATGCCTTGTCCATATGTGCTCCATTTTAGCCCAAAAACCTGCGTAAACACAATTCCTCCAAAAACACATGCATATGCGAAAACGTCCCGGTTATAGAGTATGATCGTTAGTTTAGATATCAAATTCATGCCATTATTGAAGATAAACAGGGGTAAAAGTGTGTCGCTAAGGAGCGTCAACAATCCCCCATCGTCCTCGAGTAAGTCTTCAATAAGAACTCGAACAAGTCTTCAATAAAAATCAGCGTTGCCTTTCGGTGTCCAATCCCTGCACTTGATCATACACGAGAAAACATAATGCCCTCAAAATATTTTGCAATTAATTCTTTAAATTGTAACCAACTCTTTCCAATATGGAGGGTAGATATGACCACAAAAAGTTAAACACATGCTCTCTAATTTAAACAAGTCTCAGGAATTAAGAAGTAAGTTTCAAAAGTATTGCTAAACCAAAGTCAATAATTTAAACCTCATTGCAATTGCTCATGGAAACTCTCAGCTCATCTTGTCTCTCAATCTTGCTAGAACTTTCTTCACCTTCCACTCTCTCATGTAGGTGTAAGGCTTTATATGGAGCTTTGGAAAGGTTAATCCTAACAAATCAAGATATTATCAAAACAAGAGATATTTCTCATGGGTTCACTGAGACTCATCAAAAAGACCATGGAAAATAATTGCTTTGTGGAGAGGGGGAAAAAGGAACACAGACTTTTAGATAGTGGACATGTGCAAATGGCAAAGGGTGATCCCGAGGCACAAATGAAGTCCTCGTTATCGGATTGCACATGGTTGGAATATTTGAGTATGAAATGATCTTTAAGGCACTATGGAATTTAATGAGGCAAAAAGAACTAAAGAGCATTTATTTTCACACATTTTTTCTTTCTATTTTCCTTTTTCAACACATATTTTTTCTTTTCTTTTATTTTTTCTTTATGCTCCTTAGAACTTCTAGCAACATTAATACTTACTCAGCCTCCCCCCCATGCTTAAACGATTGCTCGTCCTCGAGCATAGAAGTGTTGGCCAAAGCTAGAGTAAGTATTCATCTCAATCTTTTAGAAAATGATTTGAATCTTCGGAGAGTATCTTCTCGTCGAATAATGAAGCCATCAGAGGAGAAGGGAGGGTAGGTCGGTCGGCTCATGGTGATGAGACCGGCCGGCCCACTTGTTGTGGTCCTCCGTTTCTTCTAATTTTTTTTGTACGCGCTCTTGGATGCCTCCCAAATAGATGTTCCTTGTATCAAGCTCTTGATTCTTCAGAATTTCCTCGAGATAATGATCCATACTCAAATTGGGTTGTGGTCAAGGAGGTATTTCACAAAAAGATAATTTGGGTTTAGGGTGGATATCCAGCGAAGTTTGTGAAGTTTCCGGTGTAGAAACTCACAATGCATGGATAGATAAGCTAGCAAAAAGAAGGTACGCAAAACGGAATGGTCAGCTTCTTAGTCTCATACCAGAGAAGATAAATCCTGAATCAGTTCACTTGAAAATAATTCTTAAACTATGGTTCAACATGATATGTCATTTAGGCTTTGGATAGGTAGAGCAATTGCAAAAGGTATTAATGACAAGGCTAGCTTTAAATTCAGCAATTAAACATCCCTTGACAAGTTTAAAAGAGAGAGCAAGAATAATAAATATGGGTCTAAAATTATCATAACCTCCACAAAAGATTGAGCCGGTATTTAGATAAATTTCAGATCATGTTAGGGAGAGCATTAGTTCAATCATGCATAAGCCAAGCGCAAAAATAGACAAAGCAGCAACGATCATCATATTTCAACATGGCATAAACTTTCTATCATCATTAGTAATCATATCATGAAAGCATCGGTGATAAATATAGTGATCATGGTGATAATAAACAAAAGCACACACTAACACACATGTTGAAAATAAATAAAAATAGAAAATTGCTACGCACATATGCTTGCACACATGCTGAAAATAAATAAAAGAAAAGGGAAAAACTCAAACCACACGTGCAAGCAATTTATTCTTGGTCCTTGTCAGTCACTCCTCTTGGCTTGGCGGCTGTCTTGCGTTATACCCTTGGCCATAATACACTTGAGAAGCTCCTCCATCAAAATATTCCGGCGGCGCCAATCCTAGAAGTCCCATTTGATATGCAATCCCCACGGTTCCATCTTCTAGTCGGTCCGTATGCCTCCGGATGGCATTAATGTCCTCCAAGTTCCTATCGGCGTAGGCTCCAATTGTCCTTGTGCTTCTTTCCAGTTGTTGGAGATGTGCAAATTGAGCTCCAAAGATGGATCTGGAAACACTCCTTGATGTGGCGGCGGTGGGTAGCCATAATTGCTATATGTAGGCGGCGGTGGATACATCGGTGGTGGCATCGACGCTCCATACCCCCATGCTTGAGCTGGTGCATGTCCTCATTGTTGCCCCCATCCTTCCAGAGGTCTTTCTGCACTTGGTGCATTTTGAAATTCTGTAGTCCAATAAGAGGAACTAGCTGGTGGCAATTCCTCTCCCACTTCTTCTACAACCGGTGCCGATGACTCTCCAACATGCTTCCCTCTTTTATTCTTCTTGGCCTTGGTCAAAATCTTTTCATCCCTCCAATCAATTCTTCCTCTTCCAAATAACTTCAATCTTGCATCGGGGAGATAAATACTTGTATTTGCAACTGTGTACCCATTCTTCTCATCACCTCCAATGTAGTGTCCTTGCCTCATAGCCTCTATTCCAAAATCGGTCCCTTTCATGAAGAATGCCGAGTTTGTCTTCAATCTTGGGTTCAATGCAATTGCTATCATGGAGAGATAACAACGAGCCGATCTCTCCGGAGCCGGATGTTGCTTCACATACCCACCTATCAATCATGATGTAGGTAGGATCAATTGCTTGCTTTTTCACCAATGCGGAGTATAAATAATTTAACTCCATATCGGTTACTTTGGATTCTCTCATCCATCCGAAAATTCTCCTGCTCATCCAAGAATGAAATATTTGAAGTATGACATTGCTTACGTTCTTCCTTTGGCGGTTGTCATCCCTTGCAATTTTCTTTCAAAATTTATCTATCCCTCCTTCTTCGACTTCGGCTCTTTCCGGTGCATCACCATTGAAACCACGTAAGCTTCCAATTCCTTCAAAGGTGATGGACTTTTATTCATTTTTCAACCTAAATTCAAGGCATGACACTTCTTGCTCATCAATTTTTCTTGTCACAACTCTCATGGTCATCATAATCTCCAAAGCAATTTCTGCATGCACGTCCACCGGAACACCATCGAAAAATTGCCTCCATCCGAGGTTGTCCAGTAGCCCATAAATATCACCATAGAATCCCAATTTCTGTAGTGCATCATCATCAAAGTCAGTGTTTGCCTTCACTCTTCCCTTCAAATTCTTGAGCCTTGCTTCTTCTTCCTCCGACAAAATCACAAACCCATATTCTGAAATTTTTGGCTTGTATGGCGGTGCTACGGTTGATCTTGTGGAACGTCGAGGTGTAGGAGGTGGTGGTGCGCCGGCACGTCCACGTGGTTCGGTGAACCGTATGGAGGAACTTCTTGGATCTTGCATCCCTCCAAGGAGTAGCATGTCACTCCTTTGCACGGGGTTGTCTTCCTCCATGCTTCGCGGTGACTCCGCAACGGAATGCCTCCGCGAAGAGCTCGCCGATGGCGCATCGGACGATGACCTTGTCCTCTTTCCATGGATGATGTTCATGATTTGCCTCCTCATGGTGCCTTGCTGCACAATCACAAAAACCAACACACCGGGGGTTTCTCGCTGGTGGAAAAACAATATATCGAAGAGGAGAGCAAACTAGGAATTGTAGTGAATTTTTGGAGATTTTTGGAGGTGGTTTTGATTCTTGAAATTTTTCAGAGCCTCTGCTGGTTTTCACGGTGGAAGAACTAAAGAACAAGGACTTAGAATTGTATGAGAGACGTACCTATTAAATATGAGCACCAGGGGGGCATAAATGGAGGCCAGGCCGGCCGGCCTAGGGGCTTGGGGCCGACTGGCCTAGGGTCCTCCCTGGCCTGCTTCATGTGCCCCTGCTCCCACCTCTTCCTGAGTGAATTCTTGATTGATGTCCAGCAGCTCCACATGCTTTGCACTGTCCAATTGTTGTGAACCATTCATTTTTAGCAAAGTTGTCCACTTGTCTATTGTTTTCTCCATTTTGATTAATGTCTTGGTCTTTTGCTTCAACTCCACTCCAAATGTTGCTTTCAATCCTGCAAAAATGAGTGTACCACCATGCATGGCTGCCTCCTCTTGCATGTGGAGTTAGGTGAAGAGCACAATATTTCTTCCCATGAACTCAATCTTGGTCATTTAGTGATGATAATGATCATAAACCCTTCCAAAGTATGTTTACATGCTTAAATCCTCCTCTAATCATGACAAGTAAAACCAGCTCAAAGCAAGCAATGAGTTTGAATAATTAGAGGGGAATTTGGGCATCATAAACACTTGTGAGTCGAGAAATATTTTCTGACTACATTAATTTTGATTGTACCGGTATTGCTCACTTTCATGAATTGATAGCGAACTTTCCCGAGTTCAACCGTGGGTCATAGGTTTAGGTTCCAAATTTTGGCCAAAAAGAGAGAGATATTTTGAAAGAAAATAAAATAAAAGGGGCTTAGAATAATCCTAATCCAAGGGAAATAAAACTGAAAATTGCTAAGGTTGCGTGAGCCTATCATGCATCAAAGAATTTAAAGAATTAAGAACAACATTTGGCTCTACTCGTGTCTTTACAAAGATCGACTTGGTCCGGCCATCATGGAAATGACGATCACCAAAATGGGTATAGAAATTTGGTTTTGGGTTTCTCAAGATTAAACAAATAAATCATGGGAAGGCTCAAGTCATTGGTTTTGAATAAGAATTAAAATAAAAAAGACCGAGCAACTCTAATTTAAATGTTCAACCTAACGACCAATTTAACAAATGTTTATCAAGTCTTGCGTAGCAAAATTCATGACTCACTTACTCAAAAGGTCTTTGCGGGTTGTCCTCCCGGTAGCTTATTCTTGACTCGACGAACGGGTTGTCCTCCCGGCAGCTTATTCTCGACTCGACGAACGGGTTGCCTCCCGCAAAACGCTTCATTTATAGTCTATAGCTAGACTTCTTCTTTTCTTCACTTCGGACCAACGCTCGGTGTGGGCGTTGTAGTCGTGGGCACCCACTTTTGCACAATCCTTGGCTTGGGTGCGGGATTATTCTTCGGCTTAGTCATATTTTTGGTCTTCATAAGCGGGCGTTGAGCTTTTGTCTCGACGGATGCAACAACTTCTTTGGTCTCCTTCGCTTCCTTCTTCTTCGGCTCCTCCTTGGTGTCACGACGGTGAGGTGGAATATATTTAACATTGATCATATTGCATACCTCAAGGCGTGGACGAAACTTGAACTCGCTCATGGTGCCATTGATGTCGAACTTGATCTCCCCCTTGCCAACGTCGATGTTCGCCCTTGCGGTCTTGAGGAACGGCCTCCCAAGGATGAGTGGCGACTTTGTCCCTTCTCCCATATCGAGAATCACAAAGTCCACGGGGACTAGGTGTTCTCCGATCTTCACGGGTACGTCTTCGGCGATGCCCATAGGATAGCGAACGGAGTTGTCCGCTAGCTCTAGGCACATGGCGGTGGGTTCCGGCTTCGGTAAGCGTAGCTTCTCGTACACGGCCTTTGGCATGACGCTCACACTTGCGCCAAGGTCACACAATGCTCTCTCAAACATGTATGATCCAATGGAACACGGGATGGTTGGACACCCCGGATCCCTCTTCTTCTCGGGAGCTTGATCGGCGATAGCCGCGCTGCATTCTTCGGTCATCTTGATGGTACTTGGCGGCGGCATCTCACGCTTGTTCGAAAGTATGTCTTTGAAGTAGCGAGAGTATGTTGGAACTTGTAGAGTGTCCAAGAGTGGCATATTGATGTTCAACCTGTGAACCACTTCAACAAATTTTTTGAAATGCTCATCAATTTTATCTTTGTGGTAACGTGGCCTCGGAGAAAGAATCTTTGTATCTTCATTGGTCATCTCAAACTCCGGCTCTTGGGTGACTATCTCCAGTGCGGGAGTAGGCGCTTTCTCTTTTGATGTCATCTCGGCTTCAACACTTGGCTTAGACTTCCTTGCTCCGGCCGGGTGTTCGGGATCTTCGGTCTCTTTCCCCGAGCAAGTTTGAATTGCTTTTGCCGTCTCCGGATTTTGAGGTTGCCTCGATAGTCTTCCTTCATTACTAGGTAAGCGTCCGGCTAGCTGGGTCACTTGTGTCTCTAGCATCTTTATAATGTTGAGCACTTGATGGTTAGAGCTTCCGACCTCCGTCACATTGCCATCAACGTTCTCCAATATCTTGTCCATAGACTTGAACTTAGCGACGGTGTCCTTGTTGATCTTGCATTGCTCCTCCATGAACTCCTTCAATTGTATACGAAGAGGCACCGAGTTTTGAAGAGATGAGCTTGCATTAAATTGAGGTCTACCTTGCCCGTAGCGGAAGTAGGACAGTGGAGACAAATCTCCTTTCCTCATGTATTCGAGCACTTTAGCTTCCTCCGGACAATTCCTCTGGACATGGCCATACTCTCCACAATCTTCACATGTGGACCTTACTTTGGCTGCCTTCAAATCAATAGCATGGGCTTCCTTCTTGTTCACTATTGGTATTTCTTAGCATCACTACTTAGAGTAGTGGTGGTACTAGAGATACTTCATCGTAAATCTAGACGTTACAGATATTCTGCAAGCGCACAGAAGTACGTTGTAGCATTTCACCCGGGAGTATTCCAGAGTATCGTTATTTGTTTATCCGCAGGAAAGCATTTAGTTAAAAGAGAGGATGTCATTCCAATGCAATTACTTACAACAACAATTATTATACCATAATCTAAGCAGGGATAAATGATATAGAAATGAATGGGTAGTGCGACACAAAGAAGTTCATTGCTCATCATTAAAGTAGTCTTAGTTAGTAACAGTACATTAGTAAAGATTACTAAGGACTCATTAGCATCATACAAATGGGACTTGGACATACTACAATACTCTATACAAGCTCACTCAATGATTATATGCAAGAGGACATATCGAGGTATCCAGTGGTTCCCTCATCAAGGGACGACAGTAGGACGTCTTATCATAAAGGCCTAATACCCACTCCCGTACGTGGAGGATTACAATGGACGGACAGGGCTGTCACCACCTGCCGCCTACCTCTACTAATCCGTGGGGCAGCGGTACCCTCAACAGTATTCCATATCCCAAATACCATGCTTGCAATATGTAATATAACTCTATCTATCACGTTAATAAATAGAGCAACCAAGAGGCACATTGAGCAAATGTCATAGCATACATTCACTTGAATAAGGTGCAAGACATAAGTAGTATATACTAAGTGGATAAGGTATAACTGAGGCATACAACATAAGTATGAAGGTATTTCCATTAAGCTCAGAGTACTACAAGTAAGTAAGAGAATACAAGAGCTGAACTCTAGAACTCACGAAGACTCCTCCGGAAGCCCTTCAGAAGATCTAACACTATGACTATCACTACTAAGACTAAGACTAAGCTTGTAGCAAAGAAAAGCTCTTCTTCTGGTGTGTGTTGAGTATGGCGCCCTTTGCAGTTATTTATAGCATCACATAGGCTGTTGGAGCCGGCCAGAGGCAGTTGTGGTAGTTTGGAAGTGGGCCTAGGTCGGCCGATGTGCTAGGGTCGGCCGACCCTAGGATGCACCGTCTTCAGCGTTGCACGGCTCAGATGGACTCCTGATGGCGGTTTACAGGTACGGGTCAAGGGGGGAGCGAAACGGCCGCAGGCCCAAGTCGGCCGACCTAGACAAGTCGGCCGACCTGGTTCCGCCGCCTTTCAGCCCCACTCTTCTCTGGTAGACTATCATGTGGGTCCTTATGACGGTTCCAGGTGGGTATACTCCGTTTGGGTGCAAATGAGTTGAGGTGTGGGCCCTTCAATCCGTGGGAGTGACACGTGGCTCATCCTCACCCTTGACTTTAACCGACCATGATTCAACGTCCATGATCCTTCCTTTGTGTGCTTCTTGACCTGTGTGGAAAATGGGCTCGATTGGGGTGCAGGCCCGGTCGCCCGACCTAGCCAGGTCGGCCAACCTGGGTCTGTGCCCAGTTTCGTCCTTCTTTTGCACCGTGGTCCCTGTACTCAAATAAATTCCAGATATGCATGGTATAACATTATTTGAATACTAATGTCTAAGTTATGCTTGACCTTTGTTGGTTTTCTGAGCCTATTGACGGTCAGATTTTTCGTTGTAAGGACCGTCAACATTCACCTCCATCTTCTCCAACCTTCTCATTAGTGAATCGATTTTCCCTTCTAGTAGTTCTTCACGTTCCACCTGCAAAATGCTTTTAGCAACTCCCGCGGACGGTGTAGGATGCAGCCGTCCCAATGATGCCCACGCATCATTATCCGCCACCTTCTTGAATAGTTTGAGAGCTTGAGTCGGGGTGAGCTCAATAATGGATCCTCCGGCCGATGCGTCGATGATTGACCTTGATGCGGTCATGAGGCCTTGATAGAACTTCTGGACTATATCCTCCCTTGAAAACTTGTGATGAGGCATGGCTCGGACGTAGTCGTTGAAGCGCTCATAGGCTTTCGCAATAGTCTCCGTCGGGGCTTGCGCAAATGTAGCAATCTTGTTATGCAAAATTTGAGTCTTACCCGGCGCGTAGAACTCCGTCATGAAAACTTTTATCAAGGCATCCCAACTTTGCACCGTCTCCGCCGGTAGAGAATGAAACCATTGAAGTGCTCTCCCAAGTAGAGAGAACGGAAAGAGCCTCGCTCTCACTTGATCTTGAGTTACTCCTTGCATGTCGAAGGTGCGGCATAGTTGGATGAATGCTTGAAGGTGAAGGTTGGCATCTTCTTTTCCGGTGAAGGGCGAGCTTTGCACCATACGAATGGTTGAGGTCTTGATCTCGAACGGCCCTCCAACATCATTGAGGTCTTGGATAGGCAAATCGTTGACGTCCGGGATGCATAGCTCTCTGATCGTGCGTTCCGGTAGCGCCATCTTGGGTTGCGGTGGCGCTTCCTTTGGACTTGGTGGTGGAGTAGATGATGAACTTGCGGTCTCGCCTTTCGGATCTACTAGTTCTAACTTCTTAGCTTGTGCTTCGCGTCTCCTTTGCCTGTAAAATTTTTCTGGATCATCCACAAAATTTTTCGGTTTGTTGGAGAGGTAGCCATCCATCTCCTATTAGGGTTAGTGAAAAACAAAATATATATACAAGATCTAAAAGAAATAGATAGAATAAAGATAAAAATAAAAACTAGATTAGATTTATTTTTTTGTTTTTGTGGATTAGATCTATTTTTGATGAAAGAGAAAATAAGAGATCTAAAAAGAGGAAAATCAAAAGAAAATCAAGAAAAAGAAATATTTACGAATGCTAGTCAAATCGGATCTTAATCGATAGTTCCCCGGCAACGGCGCCAGAAAAGCTTGTTGACGGCCCTTAGACGCGTCAATCGTGAACCGCAAGCGCACGGATCAGTTGTAGCTCTTCCCTTAGAGTACTCCCCAAGGTTTATCAATCCGTGGATCTAAAGACATAAGAAACAATCTAACTAGCATTGAAAGCCTTTTGTCTTGAAGAGGGGTTGTAAAACCAAATAGATCTAATCTACTAAAACCCAAACACCGGAGGTAGCAAGCGAAAGTTAGAGATAACCAATCTAGATTGCCTAGATCATGCATATGTTGAAGCTCCGAGCCAAATAGAGTGAAGAAAGATAGATGTGAATCTCAATGAAAAGCATCCTTAAATCATGACCTCCGATCAAACTCCCAAAAGTACCCACCGTATACGAGATCACACCCTGTCACGATGCTCTCTTTCGGTGTGAGTAACTTAAGGGCACGTTCACAAGTGAACGTGTCGAACCACTTGGTAGATCCGGTATGAACCCCTAGCCACCATGGCTACAAGAACACCCTGAGAAATCTATCTCGAGAATAGATTGAAGAAGAAGTAAACCCAAGCAAGAACGAAATCATAGAAGAGGCACTTCATCGCTAGAAATTCGAAAACACATATAACTTCACCATGAATGTAAGTACATCACAAGATCACCACCAGGATCCTACCTTGATCTTGATGATCCTAGCTCCAGAACTCCGACGTGGTCTTCCTCGCAGGGTTCCCACGTTGGCTAGGGATGAACCCTAGACAACTAGCACGACCCTCAGCTCTCCGAAAGGTGTCCCTCTAGCTTGTCTGCTCCTCGGCGGTGAATGACGAATTGATTGATGCGTGGCACGAAGGCACAGGGGGTATAAATACCCTAAGGAAACCCTAGGTCGAAGGGGGAGGTGAGCCGGCGCAGAAAGGGCCTAGGCCAGCCGGCCCAGGAGGTCCAGGCCGGCTGGCCTGGGGCCTTCCCTGGCCGCCTCGTCCTCTGCTTTCTCTTCAAGTCTTCTGGAAGCTTCTGTAGATGTTCCACCTATGCATGTGGGCCTTTGGACGTCGTTTGCTTCGGGATATCTTCGAGATAAGAATGGGAAGTGATAAACTTCCAAATCCTCTGATTGAGTTGCCTTGACCCCGAAGTCTCTTGACCTTATCTTGAAGCACTTGCCTTTCAAATACTCTTGGAGGTTGGTTCACCAAAGTTGAGCACGAGCGAAGGTTGGAACAACCTATGCCGGCCGGCCTAGCCATGTGGGGCCGGCCGGCCTTCCCTGTTCTTCGGGCCGCTGGCTTTCATCTTTCACTGTGTTGTCCTTGGTTCCATGCCTTATCCATATGTGCTCCATTTTAGCCCAAAAACATGTGTAAACACAATTCCTCCAAAAACACATGCATATGCGAAAACGTCCCGGTTATAGAGTATGATCGTTAGTTTAGATATCAAATTCATGCCATTATTGAAGATAAACAGGGGTAAAAGTGTGTCGCTAAGGAGCGTCAACAGTCCCTAAGCTTTGTTAATGGTCATAGCAAAACTCAACCTTACAGGAATCTGCTTCCTTTTAAATTTGAATGGAAGTGAAATATCTTCTGAATGGGACAATGGTATCCTTGGGATAAAAATCTTATGCCCAGCATGCTGCCCATATACTATTTCAACATTAATGGTGTTGTCTACAAAAGCCCTCACCACCAATTGAGTACCATTACAAAGTCCATTGTGTGGATCAAGATTCCGAAGGAGAATAACAGGACAATTCTTCTTAACCTTAAGCTCATGAGGCGGCAACCCATTAGGAGAGATAGAATTGAGAAAATCAAGTGGATAGTTTTTTTTTGTGAAACTCCAGTACAAACGCAGACACTCACACACGCACGCACACTCATCTCTATGAATACACACATGCAAACCCTACCCTATGAGCATCTCCGAGAGACTGGGCCGGCTGTTCTGATCTGGAGATTGACGAAGTCACCACAGGTGCCTCGCTATCGACGGGCACATCGCCTACCACTGAAAGAAAAGCGCTGGTTAAATTCTGGAATAAATCCAGGAAAATGTGACACCCGTGCCGAGTCGGAGACTCGAACCCGAGTGGGCAGGTTCCACCACAAGGAACCTAACCAACTAAGCTACGCTTGGTATCATCTTCAACTGAGTCATGGCTATAGTACACCTTTTCTTCACCTGGAAACATGCTAATCATTGTATCATTGAGCCCATCAACATGTTTGTTCCTTGTAGAAAGAATTTCCCTCTCACGCATTTACGTTGCAGATGTACAATTATTTTTCGGTCCGGAAACACATGCTCAATGAGTGTGTCAAGAGATTTGTCAGACTTATACTCAATAACAATATCATCAGGAAGTTGCAGATAATCATATGGGTCTGTTTCTTCAGTCCCATTGCCAATACTTAGCAAAAAATCAGAGTACCAACTGTCACCATGTGCTCTCATATTCTGCTTAAGCCGTATCTTTTGTATACTATCCCATATATATATATATATATATATATGTGCATTGCAATGTCACATCAGTAATTTGGGCTCTTGTTCCACGAGGCACAACATGAACAACTTGTCTGAAATCCCCTCCAAATACTATAACCTTCACCCCAAATGGCTTGGAACATCCCATTATATCCTGCAATGATCTATCTAGTGCTTCCACTGCCTGTCCTCGTGTCATGGAAACTTCATCCCATATTATCAAAGATGCTTCGTGCAACATAGCGGCTATCCCACTCTGTTTTGTAAAATTGCAAATGGAATTTTGATCAAGTTTTATGGGGATCTTGAACCAAGAGTGAGCAGTTCGACCACCTGGCATGATAGAGGCTGCAATACCAGAGGTCGTAGTCGCAACTGCAATAAGATCCGTAGATCGCACTTTAGCAAGCAATGCTCCATATAGATATGTTTGGCCAGTTCCTCTAGGTCCATCAACAAAGAATATGCGGCCTCTGCCTTCAATAGCGGCCTTCTTTTATCTTTTCTTTCTTAGGAAATACTGCAGCCCCAAAAATGATCTTTGATGCTAGGCTAGTGGATATAAATTTTTCATCGTCCAAAAATGATCTTTGATGCTAGGCCAGTGGATATAAATTTTCCATCGTCCTTCCTATATTTCTCATCAACAGGAACACTGCCAAAAAATGTTTATATTAAGCTTGATTTTTTGATTAGAGTGCAGTTGAGGAGCGGTTGTGTCTGATGGCAAGGGCGAAAAAGATATTACACATTGGTCTCATACGTTTATGCCATGACATATCAGCGTGAAGACGAATTCAATTTAAAAACAAAACAATAGTTGAGAGACTAGATTGACTTTTTTCAAAATTTAGGGACAAACTTGACCCACGGTAGAAAGTTTACTGAAACGCCTATTTTGTCAAAAAAAAAACATTGATTATTTTGTGCGACGGATATAGCCGAGGATCTTCCCAGGGAGCCTCAGTAGCCGTCGATGTCTCATCCAACGGATCGAAACGCCGCCATATCCTTTCCCACGACCACACCCGTGCCGGTCAGCTCGCGTCGCCGGCTTCTCCCTCGCCGACCACCACACCCCACAGGCCACAGCACTACCACCGCGCGACGCCATGGCCTCGTCCACCTACCTCGTGCTCACCTGCGGCCACGCTCCCCTCGCTCCTCTCCCAAGGACACCGCCGAGCCCCCACGTCGCGAGAGTCGCCTTGGCCAGCATCACCAGGGGCGCCAAAGCGAATGCCCCTCTGTTCGTCAGCCCCGCCGCGTGCCGGACGGGAGGGCGGCGCCGAGGTTGGGCCCAAATATGCCGGGGCTCCTCGCTCCAGGGTCCTCCCGGCGCCGACTCTCCTGCGCAGGAGCAGGAGGATAAGAAGAAGAGCGAGGTGGTGGCGGCGGCAGCGGCAGCGGCAGCGGCACGGATTGCGAGTGGCGGCGGCGGAGGTGGGAAGCTGAGCGACTGGACCACGTCGGTGCTGATATTTGGCATCTGGGCGGGGCTCCTGTACTACGTCTTCCAGCTCGCGCCCAACCAGACACCGGTATGGGATTCAATCCCTTGCTTGCTTGCTGCATGATATGTTGTGAAATGTGAATTGGAATTTCCTTGCTACTACTTGTCAGTGACGATAATAGGCCTTAATTTCATGCATTTCCATAGCTTCTTCAGAAAATGATGCTCACTAGTTTTAGGCGTGTGGATTTGTATCACCAGCTCTTGACCGCGCAATCCGGCAACGCTGGTTGATGTTGTTATGTCCCTTGATTTTGTTGCCCTGGTAGTACTGCTCCCTCCATTGACTCCCCATTCCCCACCCTTTGCTTGGATTGGCAGGGAAACAAGCTGCGATTCATTTAATCAGGCCTAATCTGTATCTATCCATCCAAACGCCCCAAAACTAGGCTGCACTTTTGAAGGAGATTTCTAGAAGACTGAGAGAGATTAGTAGAACAGTTATTCGATGGTGTTTTCATTAAAGCTGCAGTATCTTAAATCTACAGTATTTCATATGTGATGTACTGGCCAGGATCAACTAAGATAGAGACAACTGCAACCAACTGATTGAGCTATTTTGTAGTTAAATTTGAATACACTCCTGATATTTTGAAAATGTCTGTTCTTCATGAAATCTGTGCTCATTGGTTCTGCATTCTTTCAAAATACTGATTGTTCTGGTTGCTGCTATGGATGGCTTTCTAAAATCATGCCACCTTCTGCAAGGGTGTCTAGGTGTTTCAGGGAAAAATCACATGCTGGATGCATAAACTTTATCTATCTTGCTAACTTGATATTGATCTAATCCACATGTACTGTGATGCTTGTGTTTCAGCGTCTGGTAAAACAGTGCTAATTTGTGACTTCACTCTGGCTGCAGTACAGAGACACATACTTCTTGCAGAAACTTTTAAATCTGAAAGGTGATGATGGCTTTCGAATGAATGACGTTCTTGTTGCTCTATGGTACATTATGGGCCTCTGGCCACTAGTCTACAGTATGTTGCTCCTTCCTACAGGTAGAAGGTAAGAACAATATTGTGTTTAATCTATATTTTATCATTGGTTAAGTGTGTGTTTTGACATGTGTATTTAGCTCATGATGTATGAATGTTCTGTATAAGCTAGTGATGAAGGCTATGTATACTTGCTTGCAAATTTTTGGTCTTATTGGGTTGATCTTAAAGCATATATTAATCCTTGGTATAGTTATTAAATAGAACTATGGTCCTGACAAATATTGATTAACAACAACAACACAGAGATGATCCTCTGTGTCTGACAAAAACAATGATCAACAACAACACCATGCCAAGCAAGTTGGGTTACGCTGATCTACCGAAGATGATCTTAACCATAAATCTGATTTATACTTAGTTTCTTTTGCATGCTGTTGTAATAGCACCTTGTACTGTAAGATCATTTAAAATGTTATATTGATATGCTGATATAGTGATAGTTAAATGCTGAGTGACTTGTCAAATATTTATTATGTGGAAATAAGCAAACCATGAACCAATTTATGGTCCAGCATGCTGTTGAACTAGTCTACAGTGTGCTGCTTCTTCCTACTGGGAGAAGGTAAACAATTATGCGAATTTCTGGTCTATGAAGTTTATATTGACTGCTAAAGTTTTACAAAAGAAACTATCACATTTCATTTATATTCTACCTTTTCAAGTGTGTTTAGATCATGTTTTCAGGTCAGCTCTTACAGAACAATTCATGCTATGTTCATTAACTAAAATGTTTCCCGGTCATCTTTTATTCAGAAGATAAAGTATTCTTGCTTCTCATGAGGCACACTTATTTTAGCTACATGGTAGTGCATATGAAACGGTGTTTGAGATCATGGGTTTGTGTCCCTACTCCCCTCGTTAAACCAATGACTAATTGTTTATCAACATTGCATTTGAAGGCATGCACCAACCTTGTGTCCTACGGTCTTATAAGAAAAACAACAGCAAGCATCATGTTCATATGCATATGCCCACTCATGAATGCGCATACATATGTACACAGACACATGAATGGGTTCACTACCTGTCACATTTCAGTATTTCAGTGAATTACATTAACATCTTCCTGGATCTTTAAAGAAAAAAGAAGAACTACATTCACATCGGTTGATAGTAGAGACCTTTGTGTTACATTGTCACTACTGCATTGTAAATTTATAGTTTTTTCTATCTTTTGTGTATGGATTTGCATATGGATATAAATGTAATATACTCAGTTCTCACTAGCATGTGCAAAAGAGAACTCAGATTGTCATGTGAATTTGTAGTTGACTATAATTGGATGCCCAAAAGGGAACATAAGAACTGGAATACCAATGTCAAAATTTCGAGAAACTAGTCATTGCATTTAGTTTTCTTATTGTTGGGCATAAGATTTTCTTTTTTTGAGTGCTAATTTTCTATGGTGCTGTCTTCGCTGTTACTGTTCTAACAGTAAAATTGTATTACAGCTCCAAAAGCAAGGTTCCTGTATGGCCATTCCTGGCTCTTTCATGCATTGGGGGAGCATATGCTTTGATACCTTACTTTGTCCTATGGAAGCCTCCTCCACCTCCCATTGATGAAGATGAAATTGAACAGTGGCCATTAAAACTTCTTGAGTCAAAGTTAACTGCAGGAGTACGTTTTAGTTTTACTGCATTACATTTCAGACTCTATTTGGTCATTATTGACTACATTTCTTTCGATTCATGCTGCAGGTGGTGTTTGCCCTAGGCACTGGGCTGATTATATACGCAGGCAAAGCTGGTGGTGATGATTGGAAGGAATTCATTCGTTACTTTAGGGAGAGCAAGTTTGTAAGTTCTGCAGCATGATTCAGTTCTGAGTGAAAGAGTAATAACAAACGTTATGGCTTATTCTAAAGTAAATTGTTCCAGTATTGACTTTCATGTATTTTACATACGTCCCAGATATTCATCAGTTTCATTTAGCTATTGCTTTGACATCCCTAAACAATTTTTGCATGAAGTGGTGAACACAAAGGTGAACACGTCCAAAGTTTCAAAAGTTAAAATATGGACCGACCCAGTTCCTCTATCTTCTAATATTTGAAGTTTATGAGTGATGTATCTTCCGATCATGCCATAATTTGATTTCACGTCACTGCCACGCATTTCATAACAATGGATCTAATCACTACAAGGGTTGAATTAACTTTCCATTACTTTTATGTTGTATCAGATTCATGCCACCTGCCTTGATTTCACTTTGCTCTCTACCTTCTCACCGTTCTGGGTTTACAACGACATGACAGCGAGACGATGGTAAGCACAAAAGCACCCAATGCTTAATGTTGTGTAGACTGTAGAGAAGGTGTTTACTTGTTTAAACAAATGTTGACTGTTGAGTAGAGAAGTTGCATGATTGGTCTTGCAGTGCCTGAATTAAACATAGCGATAAAACATACATCACACACGACTAAATTAACATTTAGCTTTATGCTTTGTCTAACAGGAAAAATGGTTCATGGCTTCTGCCACTTGCGCTGATACCTTTTGTGGGGCCCTCACTGTATCTTCTACTGCGCCCATCCCTTTCTTCTCTGCTGGCAGCATCTGCTTCACCATCTGATGAAATTCAGAAATAACTTGTGTCTAACTTGGAACCAATGGAGATTTTAGTTGCGAGCAGATGACACGTATAAAAAGGGTTATCTGGCAACTGGATCTGTGAGCCCAAATGCTAGGCCAATTGGTGATCTGGAGAAAATCCACAATTTTGCATGTCGCTGCACTGTTAAAACAGGAAGGCAGGTCCTGGACAGGGAAGTCATTTTCAGCGTTATTCGCATCTGGGTGCCTGATAAATTATCATGGTTATACTCTTGGAGTAATCAGCAATGTTTTAATCCATGACGAACAACAATGTATAGTATGCAGCAAAATACTAGGATATTATACTGCTATATATTTCGTCCATGTATAGAAAATTTTGCCCTGTGACCCAAGCCAAAGCAGCGGTATGTAATCGTTAATAGACACATCCAAACAGAAATATGATGTTAGCAGCAATTTTACTATGGTACTGTCTTCTCTGTTATTGATGTTACAGTAACATTCTGCTTTGTTCTATATATGGAAGAAGTCAACATCATATACTACTGATGGAAATGGAACTGGACAATGGCCATTAAAATTGCAGTGTACTAATTTTAAGTGCTCTCTTGAAGAAATAAGGATCAAGGAAAACTATTAATTTTCAGTCAAGCAAATTGACAGAGCTTAATTAAAAGACAACAGTGTTAAAGTTTGTAGTTTATATGGATACATCATCGATCTGTATATATGCTTTGTTCCTAACTTTGTTCGATATATGGAAGCAGCCTCAACATCATACTACTGATGGAAATGGAACTGGACAATGGCCATTAAAATTACAATGTAATAAGGATCAAGGAAAACCATTAATTTTCAGTCAAGAAAATTGTCAGAGCGCTTAATTAAAAGACAACAGTAGTAAAGTTTGGAGTTTATATGGATACTTCATCTGTTGTTCAGCCCAGTTGGAGCTGAACAATCCCATTTTGCTATAGAAATGCTGATCGAAAGCCTCTCAAGTCTTAGATCTTAACCCTATCGAAGAACAAGCATTAAAAACTCAACAAATTAAACAAGTTTGTCACATCTAGTTACTTCACTGAATCACCTATATATTGCCCATCACCATATACGTGCAGTGCAGCATCTGCGACGGTGGATCGTCAGGGGAACTGGAATCCAGCGCCGCGTCCGCCGGCGGAGGCCTCCGGCGGGCTGATGGCGACCCAGAGCAGGGAGATGGTGATGGAGATGAGCCCCGACCAGACGAAGACGATGGTGGGCGTCTTGCCGCGGCGGCCCATGAGCCCCTTGGCGAAGGGGTAGAGGTGGGCCAGCACCCAGAAGCTGAAGAAGCCGCCGCCGATGAACTTGCCCCACCGCGGGTTGTCGCTGTAGACGGTGCGCGCGAAGGCGAAGGCGATGGCGATGAGGTTGATCATGCCGATGGTGATGGGCGGGATGAGCAGCGACGACCACTTGACCACGTACAGGTCGGCGTAGATGTCCTCGTTGTCCTCCACCGCCGCCTTGGCCGTCAGCGTGAAGGAGATCTCGATTCCGGCCATCACCTTCAGCAGGCCCTGCACCACCGCGTACAGGTGCGCGCTTGTTCCTGAGATGAGCCAGAACTGCTCGTTGCGCCACCAGTCCTCGAGCGCGATGCCGGACCACTTGACCTCGAGCACGCCGAGCGCGATGAGGGTGACGGTGATGGTGAGCAGGTAGCAGAGGAAGGCCACGTTGAGCGTCTGCACGATGAAGAAGCCCGAGAAGAGGGACAGCGCCGGGATGAAGCAGTAGACCAGCAGGAAGATGGAGGTGAAGGGGTAGATGCCGACGTTGAGGTAGGCCACCCGCTGCAGGAACATGAGCCTCCTCGACGCGAGGAACGCGTTGTTCCTCGAGAAGAAGATCTCCACCGATCCCGTCGCCCACCGCAGCACCTGGTGCAGCCGGTCCGTCATGTTGATGGGCGCCGTGCCCAGGAAGGCGTCGCGCTTGGGGATGCAGTAGACGGAGCGCCACCCGCGGTTGTGCATCCGGTAGCCGCTCACCACGTCCTCCGTGACGGAGCCGTAGATCCAGCCCACGCGGTCGCCCCACTCCGTCTTGTCCTCGTACCAGCAGGAGATGACCGACACGGCCTCCGCCACCGTGGGCGGGTCCAGCGGCGGCCGGGGCACGGTGAGCGCGCCGGGGGGCCGCCCGTGCAGAACGGCCGGGTGGTCGGCCAGCGGGCGCGCCTGGAACTCGGCCACCGGGATGGATGCCATCAGCGCCGACGAGTTGCCGAACCGCCGGGGCACCAGCATCGACGTCAGCTCGGCGTCGAAGTCCTCCGCCTTGAGCGACTGCGTGTCCGTCTCCGGGTCCGCCTTGAACGACGTCACCTTCTTCTTGTTGAAGAGCCAGCCGGTGTACTCGGTGGTGCGCGGCGGGTCGAAGCCGTAGAGCGCGAAGCGGCGGAACATGCACCCCGTGCCCACGTACATGGGGCCCTGCAGGCCGTCCAGGGCGCGCATGTTGCCGTCGAAGAAGACGGTGTTGTTGTTGGCGTAGCGGTCGGAGGGGTCGATGCCCTCGAACCGCTGCGGGAACTGGATGTAGGCGATGCGCTCGCCGCCGCGGTCCATCACGAAGCACATGGCCTCGCGGATCGCCTGCGCGTTGTTGATGTAGTGGTCGCAGTCGAAGTTGAGGATGAAGGGCCCGTTGGACATCACGGCGGAGCACCGCACCAGCGCGTTCATGGCGCCGGCCTTCTTGTTGTGGTCGTACCCGGGCCGCTTCTCGCGCGACATGTACACCAGCATCGGCAGCCGGATGTCCACGTCGCTGAAGTCGATCAGCTGCTCCTCGTCGTGCATCCCGTACAGCGGGTCCGGCGACGGCGGCTTCAGCATCACCTGCCATCGCGATCAGATGTCGATCGTATGATCATCAGATTGCAGAATCCATCAAAATTTCAGGAGCAATAGAGAAAATGTGATCAGGATGTGGAAATGCCTGTAGGATGCCGGCGTGGTTGCCCTTGGCGTGGTCGGGGGAGGACACGGCCCAGGTGCCCGGCCAGTGCGTGCCGTCGGCCATCCACGTCGCCTTCTTCACCTTGGGCTGCTCGGCCGGGTCGGCGCCCGTCTCGCGGAGGTGCTTGAGCATCTTCATGTCCTCGCGGGCGTTGAAGGCGTCGGAGCGCCGGCGGATGGAGTCGGGGAGGCCGTTGATGCGCACCTTGAACTCGTCGAACTCCCGCTTCACCTTGCGGCGGTCCTTGACGAAGTCCGACCGCCGCTTGCCCTTGGTCGGGTCGCCCTTGATGCTGAAGTAGCTGTCCGGCTGCCGGGGCTCGATGTCGTGCTTCTTGCAGAAGGGCACCCAGATGTTGGCGAAGCTCGCGGCCTCCGCCATGGCCTCGAAGGTGAGCAGCGCGCCGCCGTCGTCGGACACGTAGCACGCCAGCTTCTCCACCGGGTAGTCGGCGGCCAGGATGGACAGGATGGTGGTGGCCGTGGTGAGCACCGGCTCCTTCTCCGGGTCGGCCGTGGACACGAACACGTCCAGCCCCGGCAGGTCGGAGCGGCCGTGCGGGTTGGACGGCGACGGCGTCTCGAACTTCTCCTTGAGCACGGCGAGGTCCGTGCTCCGGTTCACAGGGTTAACCTTGGGGAGCATGTCGAGCAGCCAGGAGAAGGCGAACCAGAGCTCGCAGACGATGGACATGCCCCAGAGCCAGAGCGCCTCCATGTTGGGGTTCTGGATGCGCCACGTGAGGTAGAAGAGGAGCACGAACATGCGGATGACGATGAAGATCCGGTACGGGCTGATGATGGACGTCGGCATGGGTATCTTGCGCGTGAGCGGCTTGAACGGCTTCTGCTCCGGGAGGTCGCCGCCGCCACCGCCACCACCGCCGGGGCCGCCCTCGTCGTCCAGGTCGTCGTCGTACATGCCGCCCTTGGGCCAGTACGCGTTGCCGTAGCCGTAGGTCCCCGAGCTCTCGAAAAGCCACCGGTTGTGGTCGAACTCGCCGTTCTGGTTGCGCGCCAGCAGGGACTTGTTGGTGTTCATGCCGCCCGGCCCCGGCAGGTAGTGCTTCCCCGCCGACGGGTCGTTGGGGTCGTCGTCGGCGTACTCGCCGATCTTGTAGTGCTCCTTGCAGCCCGGGCAGAGGCAGCCGTCCTTCTGCGCGTCGAGGTAGCAGTCGCGGCAGATCTTGAAGCGGCACTCGCACGGGTCGATGTCCTCGCCGCGCTCGTTGCGCATGACCTTGCCGTCGCAGGCGGGCATGGCGCAGCGGGTGCCCTTGGAGCCGGCCATCTGCGGGTGTGAGACCTCGGACTCGATAACCTTGTCCATGAGGTGGGCGCGCGTGACGCTGTTGAAGCCGCCGGTGAAGAGCGAGTTGGAGACGTACTGCTCCTCGGCCTTCATGGCCACGGACGCCGGCTCAGCGCCGTCCATCATGGGCTGGTTGTCAGGCGTGGGCGGGATCTGCACCGTATAGTTGGCGTAGTCCGCGCCCAGCTCGCCCTCCATGTCGATGTCCTCGCGGGACAGGCTCACGTACCGCCCGCTCGACGTCCGCCGCGCGAACTTCACCGAGCTCCCAGCCGGCCCGCGTGCGCCGGCCGCCAACCCGCCGGCGGCGGCGGCGGCCTGCTGGTTCCGGATCGCCTTCTTCGGCGGCGCGTTCGACATCTCTCTCCTCCGGCACTCACTCACGCACGCACTCGACGGCGCGTCCTTTCTCGCGCTAGCTTGTTATTACGTGCCCATGGCTAGCTCGGTCATTCGGCCGGCGCCCGCCACACGCGTGTGCGCCCGTCCATGGCGAGCTGCTGGCGATGGTTTGCAAACCAAGTATGGAGGCGAGAGGGTGAAGGATATGAGGAGATGGGTGGTGGCCTGCGACCCGGCCGGCTTGTGCGGTGGTCGCTGCAGAGGAGACCTGGTCTCGTGCATGGGAGAGGAGATGATGCTATATTGGGAACGGAGCACAAGATTGCTGTGCATGCGAGGGCCACTGAAGTAGCCGGGTTTAGTGGACGCCCTTGCGGTGAAGAAGATTGCTGTGTGTTGTGCTTCCTCGAATCCTCGGGGCTCACAAAAACGACGAATGGGAGCAGCATCGAGCCATCGAAATTCGCCGCATGCTCGGTGTACAACTCGATCAATTCAGGCGCAAGATAAAGCGTGATATCATCGTGCCAGTTCTTAATAGTCACAAACTACAATATGTTCTGCTCATTTTACAAATGCGCCTCAATACATTTTTGTCTACGTTCTCAGAACAAATCGACGTTGTGATTAATCGCCTTTCATGGTCATCTAGGCTCACATGTCAGTGGCATATTCATGACCAGTTGGACCATATGTCAAATTTTATGAGCTCTATTATTGTTGAGATTGAGGTCGTGTTTGATGTGCTAAAATGGAGGGCCTAAACTTTAGGGCTTCTTAACGTTTTTAGTTTTGACTAAACTTTAGCGACATCCATTGGCACTTGTGTTTGGATGGGTTAATGTTAAAGTTTAGCACTTTTGGGCATTAGCATCAGGGTTCCAAACACCCCAATTAGGGCACACACAACGGGTGTCTGTATAAGTCCACGTAAACAAAATGAGCTGACGTGGCCATCATTAAATGAGGAAAGAGTGTGTTGCTGTTTACTATTTCGTCTACTGATTTGGCTCGTGCTCCCATGCAAAACAATACTAATTAGAGTACGTATTAAATATCACACAAACAGCAAAATAGACAACTATTATAAAGTTATCTATTTAATTGTCTATATGTGTCAATAGACAACAATTGTTTAAACTGTTGTACATGCTTTATATTTTATATTGTTATAGTGCCGGTCGGATTCACCGATGTTTTCAACCACGTGCTAACTGGTCCGCTTCACACCTAGTTCTTCAGTTTCGCAGTTTCTATAGTAGCAGGACGGCAGTAGAAGCGCACACACAGCTCGGTATTCTTGGTGAACATCGGCTTGTTTGATTTTGTCCTTATCTTCCCTAGTCGATCTGCTTGCTCGTCCAGGCTGACTTTCTCAATTCGCTTTGCAGCAGCTCTAACTAGAGTTGGGCTGTAGGCATAGCAATAGAAGTTTAGGGCGTGTTTAGATGCACCACCTTTTGCATAAAGTTTTTACCTTAAGAACCGTGTCAGTTCATTTCTTCTCTTTGTGCACGCAGCCCAATCATAAACTTTTCACCTTTTTTTCACCAATCTAAACACCCCTTCAGTCAGAACTGCAATAGCAGCGCCACTTGTCTATTTGAGGAGCTGCAGCTCACTTTCTGTTTGGAGGAGATAACCTGAGGCGCTAAACTTTAGCATCTGTTAGCACTTTTATTCTATCTAAAATTTTTGTGTCTTAGCTAAAATTTAGCATTATCTATTGCACTGATGTTTGGGCTGTAGGCATAGCAATAGAAGTTTAGGGCGTGTTTAGATGCACCACCTTTTGCATAAAGTTTTTACCTTAAGAACCGTGTCAGTTCATTTCTTCTCTTTGTGCACGCAGCCCAATCATAAACTTTTCACCTTTTTTTCACCAATCTAAACACCCCTTCAGTCAGAACTGCAATAGCAGCGCCACTTGTCTATTTGAGGAGCTGCAGCTCACTTTCTGTTTGGAGGAGATAACCTGAGGCGCTAAACTTTAGCATCTGTTAGCACTTTTATTCTATCTAAAATTTTTGTGTCTTAGCTAAAATTTAGCATTATCTATTGCACTGATGTTTGGAATAGCTAGTGCTAAAATTTAACACTTTTGGTATTATCACATGGGATCCAAACACCCTCTGAAACTAGAACAACTTGACTTGTATTTATTCCTTTGCCTTTTGATTTATTCTTATCTACACTACAATCAACCGGATCAGTTTAGTGGCTAGGTCATCAGTTCCAATATATAAGTCTCAATCTTTACACTGTTCTTGTTTGCTTATAGGTAGCCGTAGTAGTTTTATTCACTCATGCTGGGTTCTTTCTGTGCTTGTAGCCCCATGCGGTTTGCTAGTGGTATTAGCTTAGCTTTTTTTTCCCCCCTTCAGGTTAGCTTCTTGTCTTTAGTTTATGTTTGCTTGGGTCGACGCATTTCTTTTTTTTCTATACCATCCACACCCTGAGACAGCAAGGACGATGGGTACATACTTTCTTTCAGTGGCGGACCCAGGAAAAAATTCTAGGTAGGGCAGAAAATTAAAGAGATCGAGTTTCACAAGATGTATCCATATAGTAGATGAACAGTAGAGATAAAAATAGACAACTGAATATCCAAACATCATCAAACTCAAACTTGGTGAATATTACAAGGAAACATACCATCACTGAGACACTAAGCAACAATAGGTGCTCTTGGAGGCTTAGGAAATTTCATCCTCCGATCTTTCATGGCCTGAAACCTTTTCTTAACCTTTTCAAAATCAAGTCCTACAAAAATCTCCTTCTCAATGTAGCATAAAATCAAGTCATTGAGCCACTCATCGGATATCTTATTGCACAAATCAGTCTTGATTATATTCATAGCCGAGAAGGCTCTTTCTACTGATGTTGCTACAGGAAGAAGCAATGCCAACACAACAAGGCGATAGACCAATTTAAAAGATGTATGCATTTGAGTTTGAACCATCTTCATACACAAACTTCCAAAATCATTGCAATCTTTGAAATCATCAACTCTTCGGACATGGAGAAGGAATGTCTCAAGTTGACCTCTGATTCCCGAATGATCAACATATGAGAAATCTTGATCATAGATCTCCGTTAGATGAGCAATCTTATCAACATCAAACTTAGAGAAGGAGTCTCTTGGATCTAAACAGGCAAAGCAAACAAGTAACCATGATGATACATTGATACCTCATTGAAGTGATGATCCATCTCTGTGATAATACCATCAAGTGCACAAAGGAAAGTATCAACACAAAAATGATGATCTAAAGTGATTAAGTTCTTATCAAGTCTTGTTCGCCCCCATTTTGGTACTCTCTCATCCAGATTTGGTATTGGAATCTCTTTTGCAACACAAAAAATTTTGACTTCTTCAAATAATGGCTCCCAGCCCTCATTTCTCAATGTTGTCAAACGAGTTCTCACATCAATTAGCAGTGACATGGCTTGAACAATATTCTGATCCTTTCTTTGGAGTAGCCGAGATAACTCATTTGTGATACGAAACACTTTTAACATCAGTTTCAGATTTAAAACAAAGGCAAACCTCTCCATTTTTTCCACCAGTCCACCTGCTGACCCAGGATTGCGCTCATCATCATGAATTATTGATAGCACTCGGACCACGGAATCCCACATTAACTCAATCCGGAGTAGTGTTGTGAAATGAGAACCCCATCTTCTGTCTCCAAGTCTAACCAAACTAGTCATTTGATTCTTCCCCATTCTTGAAAAATGTCACCAATCTCCAATTGTTCCAAAATTGTATCACGATGCTTTGCAATCAACTTATCCTTCCTTTGGCAAGATGAACCAACACTGGTTGCAATCATACTCACATAGGTGAAGAAATCATTAAAGGATGAAGAGAACAAGTTGTAACAGAAACAATGACAACTGCAGCTGGTGAGCAAAACAATGAACATAGAAAGCATATGGGATCTCATCACAAATTTTCTTTTGTAGACCACTGAACTGACCTCTCATATTTGAAGCTCCATCGTACCCTTGTCCTCTTAGTCTTGCCATTGGTAAGTCATAACTAGCAAGCATCTCAACCAAAGCTTTCTTTAATGGATTTGATGTCGTATCTGCCACATGTTTAAGACCCAAAAACCTTTCCACAACCATTCCTTTATCATTCACAAACCTGCACAAGGCATGATACAAGAATAAGCGATACAAGTTATGATACAAAATATAATGCAATGATGTATAATTGAAGGGTGACTAACCTTACAATAACAGCCATTTGCTCTGCTATTGATACACCACAGGATTCATCATTTAGAACCAAAAACCATCTATCACCAATCTCCTCCTTTTATGACATTGCTATCTCCTTTGCAAAACTTTCACACAGGTCCTTTTGAATCTTGTGAGATGTCATTTGAGCATTTAATGTACACAACTCCTCAAATGCAACCCGTACCTCCTCATTCCTCTTTTTTACCACTCAATCATCTCTAAAAAATTACCTCTATTCAAGGAAGAACTAGTTTCATCATGTCCATGGAATGAGTGGACTTGTGCAATGAGAAAACTGGCAATATCTAAAGCAGCAGTAACACGAACTTTATATTGCATTTGCGCATCTTTGTTTGAACTTCAACCTTATTGTCGGTTTTTTATGCCGTCTAGCCTACTATGGAGGGTCCCCAAGGTAGTGATTTGTTCGATGGGGGATCGCCAGACCTGAAGCATGAAGGTAAACGCGGGACACAAGACACGATTTAGACAGGTTCGGGCTGCCAAGGCAGCGGACCCTACGTCCTGTATGGGGTGTATAGTATTGCGCCCTGCGCTGAGTGTTTTCGATTGCCCATCTAGGTACCCGGCTCTCCTTTATATAGTCTAGGAGGCGGGTTCCTAGTCGGCTACAAGGTAGAAATCCTAGTAGAATTACACAGTATGAGTCCTAGTAGGATTACAGAGAAATTCTAATAGGAGTCTGCCTTCTTCCTTCCTTGCGGATTCTAGGGATTGTATCCCCGACAAGCCCCCAAGCACTTCATAGCCGAATGTAGCAGTCTTCGAGTACTTTACTGGCTGAATCTTCAAAGTTCCTTAGAGCTGCCATGAGGCTATGGTGTGCTCAAGCCTTGATCATCTTGATATATGGAGGTGCGATGGAAATCACACTCCATATGGAGTAGCCCCCGAGCCTTAGGTTGAATCGAAGAATCAGGCTGAGGGTCAAATCTTGAATCTGCTTCTTCTGTCTTGAAAAAAATGATTGATGGGTGTAACTTATAAGCCCCCGAGCCTTGGAATAATTGGATAATTAATCCAAGGCTCTTTGTCTTCACGGAAATCATCATCCGAGTACTTTGAACCTGCGACCTTCTGTTTTAGGAAATAGTCTTCTCATCCGAGTTCTTGAAGTTTCATCCGAGTTCTTCAAGCATCATCCGAGTTCTTTTTTGTATTGGCCGAGTTGTTTTCCAACAAATTGAGCATTGGCCGAGTTGTTTTCCAACAAATTGAGCATCAGCCGAGTTGTTCTGTGAGATCCAGCCCCTGAGCTTATGCGTCAGGTGAGCTGCTGGAGCCACGCCGAGTAGTTAGCCAAAGCTTGACCTGAAAGAAAAGGTGCATACATTATGTAGCATATTTGTAAAATGTTCAATTTACTGAAATTTATTCAGCGATAAACATAATACAAATGTAAGTGTCATGCTCTTTTTAGGCCATATTTTTTCCGAGTAGTTAGCCTATTTCGTTTTGGCTCACGATCCCTGTGTAGCCATGCCACTGCGTGTGAGATCTTTGTCTCGTGTACGCGTCGCAGCGTATTAGGCGTGACAGAAGATCCGAGGCCTGCACGGATTAAGACGTGTTCTGCTCGAAGAAATTAGTGACCGCCAAGAGAAGACAATAAGTAGTCGGCTTTGCGACAGGGAGCGCGGATTACGCGCAAAGTAGTCGGCATTGCGACAGAGAGCGCGGAATGCGCGCAAAGTAGTCGGCGAATGCATCCATAGGGTGTAGCTACTGTGGTGCCTCCAGTACTCAGTACACAAAACTTCGTGGCAAATCCTCCTAACTCGGTGTACCAAGCATGTGGCGATGCCCTATGAACTCAATGTACCAAGTGCATGGGCAGCGCGTGGGCAGCGCCCTACGAACTCGATGTACCAAGCGCGTGGGCTGTTCATTTAGCAGACCCTAGGAGTAGTCGATCACGGAGTAGCCCCCGAGAGTAATTCCCGTCGAAGAGCATATCCGAAGTAGTCGGCGCATGGTCAAACATGTAGAAAACATGTTAGAAAATAATATCGAAAGAAATAAGCGACTTAGCTTGATTCGTGGACGATAGTCGACGAAGCCGTGCAGTCGTCAATGGAGCCACGACGGTTGTTGATGAAGCCGACTAGTTGTTGATGAAGCTGACTAGTTGGAGTTGATTCCGACTAGTTGTTCGTAGAGTAGTATCCGCTCCCGACTAGTTTCTTAGTCAAGACGAGTAGTCGAAGTAGTCATCGGCAAGTCGGTGTAACCCGACGTCGATGTAGTCGTACTCGCGTACATCTTCTTTGTACGTTAGGCAGAGATCTTGAGGTAGCATTCTGTGTGCGACGATGTGTGCATGTAGCGAAGAGCTATTGCAATCGTGATAGTCTTCACATGCGCGCGCAGCACAACACTTTAATAATCCTTTCTTGCTTGTGAGAGGAAACAAATCTGACTTGCCCTCTGATCCCCTGTGGTCTGCGGATTGGAGCTCTCCCTAATCGCACTTGGATTGAGCTGCATCGGAAGAAAGGATGGAGTAGTCAACTCGGCTTCGATCTCTGCACCAGGCTCGAGTTTGCATGCTGTTGATCGTTGGAAAGTGATTTGGATCTAGAATTCATCGAGTTGAAAATTGGTACTGGTGGCGGTGCCGTGGACACGCTCAAATCCCATTGCAATCAACGTCTTGAAGCTTTTGCATGTCGCAATGCGGAAAGACAACAATTCCATAGACAGCTCCGCCTTGGACTTGATGCACGAACACGACGAGTAGATTGATTTTGAAGATGGTCCTTCAAGCTCGCCTGATGATCTAGACGATCACCCCTACCTGGCGCGCCAGCTATCGGTTTTTTATTCCGTCTAGCCTACTATGGGGGGTCCCCAAGGTAGTGATTTGTTCGATGGGGGATCGCCAAACCTGAAGCATGAAGGTAAATGCGGGACACAAGACACGATTTAGACAGGTTCGGGCCGCCAAGGCAGCAGACCCTACGTCCTGTATGGGGTGTATAGTATTGCGCCATGCGCTGAGTGTTTTCGATTGCCCATCTAGGTACCCGGCTCTCCTTTATATAGTCCAGGAGGCGGGATCCTAGTCGGCTACAAGGTAGGAGTCCTAGTAGAATTACACAGTATGAGTCCTAGTAGGATTACAGGGAAATTCTAATAGGAGTCTGCCTTCTTCCTTCCTTGCGGATACTGGGGATTGTATCCCCGACACTTATGTGCAACACTTGCATTTGGATTCTTAAAATCTGTGCTTGCTGCGGTTGCTCTATTATGGTAACTTATTGGTATGCATTTCTCCAATTCTTGTACCCTGCTTTGGTGAAAGCATCATGTCCAAATTTTTCATCTAAAGGATCTTGCATAAAAAAAGCAGTAGAAGCAAAAAGTAGCATTTTTTGCCACACTGTATTCAATCTAGTCATAAGTCTTCAGCCATGGTTTTAAAAATTTCTTATTATAATTTAAATTGCAAGGAAATCTATGGCCAAAAGGTTTGATTGGACCTTTCAATAAATGAGCTCTCTGAGCATCCCCTCTAATGTTAGGATGAAACCTCTCAATCACTGTTTGAAGTCCTAGGTCAGAAATAACATGAGCATTTGTGTCAAAAACCTGAATAAGTCCATCATCTTGCATTTCTGTATCTTCTGGTTCAGCATCTGCTTCTGCTTCTCTTGGTTTAGTATCTTCTTCTGCATCTCTTGGTTCAGCATCTGCTTCTGCAGTTCCTGATTCCCATTGCACTTCTTCAGATATAGCAGCATTCTCAGTTGGATGAGTACTTGGGGATAAACCATTAGACGAATTGCTACATAAGAAGCTCTTCAAATCTACACAGCTATTTAATTGACATTGACTAGTGGGCAACAAATTTCTCTAGTCATATTGTACGACAAGAAACAAATTAAATCTGAATTGCGTGTGTTCCTGCAACGCTTCTTTGTAACTGAGCACCGGAACTCGGCATGCTCATGCTGCTTGTGTCCACGCCCGCCGGTGCCAGAGCCGCTTCAGCAGATGGAGCAGCGGCGGCCGCTCCGGCTTGGCCGCGCCTGGATACAGTGCCACGCCCGCCACGCCTAGCTCCAGTGCCGCGGCCGCCACGCCCAGCTCCAGTGCCCGCGACTGGATCCTCTCACCATCCCTTCGTGGCTTGCCCTTCTCTTTTTGCCTTATTGCAGCACTCGTGTACGCCGGTGACGGTGAGCGACTACGCAGGTGTGCAAACGCCCACTAGGTTTGCCCGCTGGCTGCAGTGGAGTCTGATAGAAACTGGGGATGGATATGCAGACTTAGGTGCTTAGCTATGGCCTATTGGGTCTGGTGTTAATCATACATAAACAAAATTGATCCAGCCCATCAAGCATACTGGTTCATTTCTTTCACATGGTCATCGTCTTCCTTCCTCCTCCGACTGAATCAACGCCACCGCCGCACCCAGGTTAGGTCAAATAACAGATGGTCAAATATGCTTGATAAGTAATTAAACCAATTACATGTTGTAGCCTCTGTTTTTTGCCTATATTGTAAACGTAACTTTGTCTACCAGAAAAATACATGTTACTTATTTTGTCTTGTTGTTATTTTTGTAATTTTTGTTTGTATACTTTAGTTAATTCAAAGTTTTTTATGTAATTTTTTATTGTTTGGATATTTTTAAAATGACCTTTCCTATGGCTTTTATCTATATTGTATTCAGCAAAAAAAATTTACTCGTGATCTTTTTTGTTCGTTATATTTATTTTGCTAGTTCTTTTAGTTTGTTGTTTTTCCAGTGATTTTTGTTAGTAAAGTTACCTAAAAATTTTATCTGTGTTTTTTATTTTTTATGTTTCTTTTGATATTTTTAAATTTGTTGCTTTTATTCATGTGATTTTTGTTTGTATTATAGTCAAGTCAAAAAAAATATGTGTATTTTTAATTTGTTATGCTTTTCACTACTTTTGATTTTTTGCTTGTTCTTGTAAGTTTTTTTCATGTACATTAGTCAGGTGAAAAAAGTTTATGTGTAACATTTTTCTATTTGTTATGCTTCTTTTGCTATTTTATTTGTAAGTTGGCAAAAGAAAAACACATTGGGCCTCACGTATGGTAATTGGACTGGTATTACAAACAATGCCCCTGTTATCAGGCCTCCAATAGGGACAAAACATGCCTTCAACATGGACAAAACATGACCTAAGTTCAATTGGTTCACTGGTTTAAAACAAAACATGCCTTCACCGGTTATTGGTTCACTGATTTAATACAAAAATCGACCGGTTCAACCTATTTATACCTGTTCAAATGCATGACCAGTCTTTTAGTTGAACCAAATTGATCATGTCACTGGTTCACGATTTTTTCCGGTCCGATGGGTGAACCGGTTCGGTGTTATGTTCTATGATCGTAGCACCGTGTCTTTTATGATTATCAACACAACACGATTGACCTCACCATAAAGCAGCTTTGTCGAGAGCCTAAAACAACATCGGTGAGCAATTGTCTTCTTAGAAAATCTTTTACTTTTGAGTTTAATCTAAGAACTGAGCTAATGTGTCAATTTGCGCTTGGATGAAGTTTAAGTCCTGCTCGATGCAAATTTAGTTACCGACTTTTGATATGTATAAGTGCGTTCGTCCGTTCATTAGATGCACATGTACTCAAAAGTTTATTTTGGGTGTATGAATGTAGTATAAAATATTCTATACATAACTATATATGTTCATTAAAGTTAAGTTTAGATCCATTTCAACTTTGGGCAAAGAGATAATAAATTTATAACCGATGCCAATCTATACAGATTTTTAACCTTTTCTAAAAAATGATAAGCGATAAAAAATAATATAAACATATTCTCTCCGCTGCTCGTGCTAAATTTCACTGTGCCATCACTGTCTATGTAGTCACCACCATGATGCCATCATTGCTCAAATGAAATGGCTTTCTTAGTGCCATGCATGTCTTATCTGGCTCGCAGCCAGTGGCGGAACCGGAAAAAAATCCAGGGGGGGTGGAGGGGGGGCCAAGAGACTAAGACCCACATGTATGTTTGACACCAAATTTTATGGTTCATATATGCAATATAGGCAGCCAGAATTAACCATAACACAACTTTTGGATTCACTAAAACTGCTACACTTTGCAAAAGGGTTAATGAACACTAACATATTCATTTTCATTTGAGTCAAACTTTGCGTTCCTTGTTTGCAGATCATTAACAATTGGATCTATCGTGAACTTAATAGCAATCTCCTTCTCAATATAGATTACAATGCAATATCTCATAAATTCATCTTCCATTTTATTTCGGTCAGCAATGAAACTTCTCAAGACAAGACACCAAAGTAATTGGATCTGTCATTGTGGTAGAAACGGGTAGAGAAAGAACAAGACCAATCAACTAGACGATGGACAAAAAGGATTTGGTCCCGTTTAGTTCGCAAAGTTTCGTAAAAGTTTCGCATTGAAAAACATGCTCCATCTCACGTGACGCGCTTTTCAATGCAACTTTTTGCAACTTTCGCGAACTAAACAAGGCCTTAGTACTGAACGAAAAGGATGAGTACAGATTATTGTTTACATTGAGATCAAAAGGATAACTCAACTTAAAACTAAGTAAGATTGATATAACTTACTTATCAATCAAATGATAATCTTTTTTAAACGAAAAATGATAATAATCTTTTCATTCCTGCGTGAGTGCACGACTGCCTGTCAGCATGTGTTGCTGTGTTGGCCTTTGATGGGGAAGGAACAAAACAAGTACTATTATTTTGGGCTTTGAGCCTTTGATTAGCAACAAAACGTGGACTATTGGACTTCCAACAGGTGCCGGCCTGACTTTGCCAGGTCCCTGGCAATGACACAGAAGGGGGGTTAAATTTTTTTGGCGACATTGGGGGGTGCCGTGGCCCCTGCTGCGCCCCCCCCGGTTCCGCCGCTGCTCGCAGCAGAGTAAAAACAAAACAAAACCTCACTTCAAAAAAAAGGAAAGACAAAATACACGGCAAACAGGAAAAAAATGTTAGATAGACCGCACTCATAAAACATCGTTAGGATTCAAACTTGAGTTTTATGCCAAAAGGTCAAGCAACTAACCATCCTAAACTAGACACATCTATTATTGACAAGAACAAAATTTTTATGTACTCCCTCACCCTTAGTACCAAATTACCATTCACTTGGGTTTTTTTTTTAAAAAAAATTTAACGCTGTTTACAAAGAACATATAGGGGCTGTTTGCTTTGTGCCCGCATGCGCCCAGCCAACGCATGGGCTCGCCAAAAAGTTGGCGAAGGTATCGCCCGCCCTCGTCTCGCCATCGTGCGGGCGTAAAAATTTAACGCTGTTTACAAAGAACATATAGGGGCAAGTTGCTTTGTGCCCGCATGCGCCCAGCCAACGCATGGGTTCAAGGGCACGCCGATGATTGGCTTCAAACCAAGCAGACGCGAACGGAGGCCTGACCAGTTGGTCAGGTGCTCTCAGTAGCACCCCTGCCCGGCGGCCAGGGTTCGAATCCCCTCGGGGACGAATTTCTGGAACCGTGCGGTGCAGGGTAAAAAAAATCCCCTCGCTAGCCTGTGGCTAGGGTTCGGGGGTTTTCTCGGCCGGGAAAGCCGAAAGTCGCTTCCTCTTAATGAAAAACGGTTGGGGCCGTCATACCCCTCCCGGTCGAGTTTTTTTTTCAAACCAAGCAGACAGGGCTAGTTCGATCAATGACCAATATTTTGGTCGGGCGCCGGTTGGTTGTAAACCAAACGGCCCCATAATAACTTGAAAGATACCAAAATGTGATTTTGCTGACTACCGTGAAATATGTTTTGATAGTGAACTTATTTGGTAGGACAGATATTATATTATTATATAAGTTTAGACAAATTTGAGATAACAGAAACTCAAAGTGAACAGTAGTTTAGAGATTGGGTACCTTAATCAACCACTTCTTGGTATACGAGATTAGGATTTAAAAAAAAATTAGGGTGAGCAACAGAGCTAGTATTTTTTTTTCTTCTTAGTGATGAAATAAGTGGGCAGAATATTTGAGAAAAGCAAACGGAAAAGAGGAGCATCAACGTTAAACTGAAGAGATTGAAAAGGAAAGAGGCAGTACGTTCAAAAAAAAAACGAAAAGGAGGCAGCTCCGGCCGAAACGAAACCGGTCGCTCAGACGCCCACCGCCCGCGCCAACCAACCCACAGAAAAGGCATGAGGAAAACCACCACACCACGCGCGCGCCGCCACGCCGGACAGCCGGTGGGCGGCCGCGTCCCCGCAGCGCAGTCGAGAGTGGGAGTGGACTCACGGTCGCGGGTCACTCTCGCTGTCGACTCCTCCTCTGTCTTCAACTGCAGCTGACAAGCGAAACCAACAGCGATGGTCTCGCCAAACCGCCGGCGCCGCGGCCTGCAGCCTGCTCTGCTTCCCGTCTCCCCCCTGTACCTCTCGCCCTTATCCCCCACCCGCCTCGCTTTCTCCCTCTACAAGAAAGCGACCGCCACTGCACTGCACCACCGAGAGTCAAACAGAGCGCTGTGGCGAGTGATGGGCTACTGACAGGATCACAGGAAGCATCGATTCCTGACCAAAGTTTGAGCAGGTGAGAAGAAGAGAGAGGAGGAGGAGATGAACGCCGACTTCGGCGCGCCCAAGGAGCTCGCCGGGGGCCTGCAGCAGCGCAGGGCCCTCTATCAGCCCCGCCTCCCGCCGTGCCTCCAGGTGATTTCGTTGATTCCGCCGTCCCTGCGATCCATCTCTCTGTGTCTCTGCTTTTCCCCTGCCCACGGATTGCTTAGTTGCTTCTTGCCCGAGAGTTGATTCCGACCGCAATCGGCAGCTACCGTGCTTGCCGATTGCCATCCAATCGGCCATGGCCCTGAATTCATCTTCGAGTTGGGGGTTTATGGGGGTTTCATGATTTCTGGGAGAGTCGATTCTGACCGGGCTTTTCAATCCGTTCTCCCTCAGGGCGCGACGGTGCGGGCGGAGTACGGCGACGCGACGACCAATATCGACCCCAGCTGCGCGCACGTCGTCGCGCAGGCCTTCCCGAAAACCTTCGGCCAGCCTCTCGTCAGCTTTGTCGCGCAGGACGCCGCCGACGCCGCCGCCGTGGAGGAGCGCCCCCCGATCAGGTCAACCTCAGGGCGCCCGGTTTGATCATGTGTGCGGCGAGATCGCGCGAGGCTTTACCTGAATTTACTTCCTGGGCAGGGTGGGCGTGGTGTTCTCCGGGAGGCAGTCGCCGGGTGGGCACAATGTTGTCTGGGGCCTTCATGACGCTCTCAAAGCCTACAATCCTCAAAGCGTGCTCTACGGATTTGTTGGTAATCAAAATCACCCGGTTTCTTCAAAACGATCAATTTATAGAAGTACTTTTCCTTCAAAATCTTTTTTCTAAGACTCTGTGCTTCTTGTAGGTGGCACCCAGGGGCTATTTGCAAACAAAACATTGGAGATCACTGACGATGTTCTTGCTTCCTACAAGAACCAGGGTTGGTACACTTGCTGCCCCCTGATTCTGGGCATGTTTCTGTTGTTCTCAATACTGACGCATGTTTGGTTTCCTTTTGTTTAGGTGGTTTCGATTTACTCGGTAGGAGTATCGATCAGATCCGCACCACTAAGCAAGTCAACTCTGCAATGGCAACATGCCGCAGTCTGAACTTGGATGGGCTGGTCATCATTGGAGGTATGAGTTAACAGAAGCTGATTAAATTGCTCACCAAAAGCCACTAAAAGTGGCTCATCTTTCTTTTGACTTAGTTTGCACACTCTGACACACGAGTGGTGATTGTTCATTTTCCAAAACATACTGACATATTTGAGCATGCTGTTACTGGCCATCAGTCTATAGCGTGCAAACCATTTTGAGTTCTGTAGCTCTGTTATTCTGCCTTATTGTCATAAGTCAAAAGTCAAAACATGGTTTAAATCGTAATACTTACCAATTCTCTTAGTACAACATTTAATCCTTTCTGCATTGCTCTTACTTGGTCTGCAGGTGTGACCTCCAATTCAGATGCTGCACAACTTGCAGAGACCCTTATCCAGAATAATTGTAAGACCAAGGTACAACCATGTGATAGTCTAAACTGTAACATTAAAGGCTCATACTTTAGGTACACCAGATATTTAACAAGCCAAAACCTCCATTAAACAGGTTGTTGGTGTGCCCGTTTCATTGAATGGTGATCTTAAGAACCAGTTTGTTGAAACAACCGTCGGATTTGATACAGTGTGCAAGGTAAAAAAAAACATAACCTAGTTGATTTTTTTTTCCATAATATATTGACCCTGGAGGGAGTTGGAATCAAATATGATATACCACTGTCAATCTGTCAGACTGCCACCAATGACAATTTGTATTATAAATTTTTCAGGTAAATTCACAGCTTGTAAGCAATGTTTGCCTCGATGCAATCTCAGCTGGAAAGGTAATACCTTATCATCCATTCAGATTAATGTTTGAGCAGCTTGCAATCATTATGGCCCCTAAGAACCACTGGCTGATGTGTTTCTTCCTATCAGTACTATTATTTCGTTCGTCTGATGGGACGGAAAGCATCTCATGTTGCCTTCGAATGTGCACTTCAGTCACACCCAAACATGGTATGATTCGATCAAATTCTATTCCGAAAGTCTCTTCTACTCTAAGAAGTGAAGAAATAGCATCAGCATCCTTTTGTTCAATTACTCATTGCAGCTCATCTTAGGAGAGGAGGTGGCATTGTCAAAACTCACTCTGATGGAAATTATAAACAAGATATGTGATGGAGTACAAGCAAGGGCAGAATTAGGTTTGTGCAGTTTTTTGATTGCTATGTTTTTTTAGCGACCGTGCCTTAGCACGTTTTTCATTAAGAGGAAAGAAAATTTACAGGGTGTTCCCGACCCATCAGAGGATGGGCCGGCTTAGAGAAAGTAAACGACTATACGTTCAACAAATTTGCGACCTGATCGATGTCCACCTCATCTCCTACTGGCTGCCGAAGCTGGGGGCAAACCAAGAGATGCCGCCAGCCTGCAAGGACCCAGCATCTACCCTCACTCAGAATAGCCTGAACCAGATCATTGGGCGAACGCGAGCGATGATTGACGATTCTGTCGTTCCTCTCCTTCCAGATCATCAACGAGGTGAGAATGATCAGAGAATCAAAAGCAGCACGCGTGTCCCTATCTAGCCGCTTACGAGCTGCCAGCCACCAGTCCGCAAAGAGATGTACTGCTCCCGATGGTGTGAGGTCCTGCCAGCCGATGCCTTGTAGCAACAAAAACCAAACCTCCCTCGCAAAGACGCATGTAACAAGCAGATGGGCAATAGTTTCCGTGGCCTGTAGGCAAACCGTGCAATCATCCTGATCCTGAAGACCGTGGCGCCTCTGTCTATCATTGGTCCAGCATCGATCGTGCAACACAAGCCATAAGAAGAACTTACATCGTCCTGGCGCCTTGACCTTGCAAAGCTCCTTGGCCCCCAACACTGTACATTGGCCAACAAAGAAAGCCTGATAGGCCGAGGCGGTTGTGAACCGACCATCCGCCGTCCATTTTGATTGCTATGTTACATGAATTAGTAGGAAAAAAGCTTGTATCTGTAGTTGAGGAAAAAATTTTGTAGGTTTTCAGTCAACCAAGGTATCAGGGGATAATTGTAATAAATTATAAATTAAAAGAGTGGTTATCCATCTACAGGGAAATACCATGGTGTGCTAGTTATTCCTGAAGGACTAATAGAGAGCATTCCAGAAATGTATGCTCTTATTCAGGTATGTGTGGTCTGTCCTCAGGGAAATAACTGATAAAAAATAACATTATTTCAGTTCCATCTTATTGTTTTTCTGTTCAAATATTCCAGGAAATCAGTATCCTTCACAACAATAGCGTTCCTGTGGCTGAGATTCCCTCACAACTGTCTCCGTGGGCAGCTGCTCTGTTCCAGTTCTTGCCACCCTTCATCAGAAGAGAGGTCTTGCATTGCTAGCAAACTTGGATTTATTTTCTTAATATTTATGACACAAGGACTAACTATTTGTAATATTTCACTCAGCTTCTCCTCCACCAAGAATCAGATAACTCTGCACAGTTGTCCCAGGTTTGTGATTCTGAATCATCAGTTAACTACTCATCCAGACTTATTTAATGCAATTATCGGTGTTATAATGTCCTTTTTGTTTTCAGATTGATACGGAGCAACTGTTAGCTCATTTAGTGGAAACAGAAATGATAAAGAGAACAGTAAGTTCGATTGCTGTCGCTGTTTCTTAGTTTTTCATCTCTGAATCTGTCCATACTGATTGGGGATGTTTGATTTTCAGAAAGAAGGAAGATACAAGGGAAGGAAGTTCAGTTCCGTCTGTCATTTCTTTGGATATCAGGCTCGAGGATCTATACCATCAAATTTTGACTGCGACTACGCTTACGTGAGTATTATACCACTGTATTTTAGAAAATTGAGTGTCATGATCCTTATGGCAACCCCAATAACATGGAACATTTTAGGCTCTTGGACATATCTCCCTGCATATGATTGCAACTGGATTGACTGGGTACATGGCAACTGTGGCTAATCTAAAGGACTCTGTAGATAAATGGAGATGTGCTGCTGCTCCTTTGACTGTAAGATTGCCACTGATGATGCTTCAACATCAGATGCTGAAAGATTACTATCTATTTATATGCTCATTACTGACCTAGTCATACAATTTGTTGTCACTGCCAGGCGATGATGAGTGTCAAGAGGCATTTACGTGGCCCTGGAGCAATCCCTATAGGAAAGCCTTCCATTCATCCTTCTCCGATTGACCTGAAAGGGAAGGCTTATGAGTAAGTCCACACTCCACACTAGTCAGAGCTGAATACCCATTCCTGTTCTTCTAATAACTCAAGGAAAGCATGGAATGTCACAGTAAGGTGAACTGAATCATTATTTTGTTTCTTGCATCATTCAGGTTGCTGCGAGAGAAGGCTTCAAGCTTCCTCCTGGATGATTTCTACAGGACTCCAGGGGGCATTCAGTTCGATGGGCCTGGTTCGGATGCAAAACCCATCACGCTGACCATTGAGAACCAGGACTACATGGGCGATATTGAGATACTGAAAGAGTGCCTCAGCAAGGTTCACACCTCAAACCTTTTCATCTGCCTTGAGCTGCAGATAAAAACCTTTCCAGCTGCTTTGAGTTTCAGATAAAAAAATTTCCAGTTAAGAAGCAGTTCTCTAACATTCACATGCACACTGATGATGTGCTCCCAGGTGAGGACCATGGTGAAGCCGGGGTGCTCCCGGGAGATCCTCAAGGCGGCGATCAGTTCCATGTTGTCAGTGACGGACGTGCTGACGGTGATGTCCCACCCACTCAACGCCGAGCTGCCTCTCTACCATTTCAAGTGAGCGCGGGCGTCAGCCTGCCTCGTTTGGGTTGTTGTCCAGTGGTTACAGTTTTGTAAACAGCAGCAGATTCTGGTTCTTGTCCTACCGGTATTCGGTAGCTTCCTTGTCCCCTCCCACCCACCCCCCACCCCCCATTTCTGTGAGTCATATGTACTGGGGTTCATGCCAGTAAACAATGGAACCGCACTTGATCTCGAGACTGTAGTTACTGCTGGATTGGAAAGATGCAGGTTTCCACCTTGGTTGCCTGACAGTATAATGTGCAAAACCCTTCTGATCTTGTCTTATTCTTTTTGAGGAATTGAAATTGAAGTGTTAATGCTGCTTGGCGCTTAAAATGGATGTACTGCTTTGGGGCATTGAAGTAGTGGATGCATGGATCGATTGTAGAATCACAGATTCTAAATCGGGATGAGTCTAAGATTGCAGATTCTATCTGATGATGTACTGATTAAAACAGGACAACAGGTGTTCCACTTTCAGTCACTTCTGAAAATAACTACTGGGTATGGAACTACAGTTTCAAAAGGTATTTGATAAGAAAAAAAAAAGAGTAACTGGAAGCCCAGGATCGTATGAATCATGCTGGAGCTGAGACTATCAGTGATTGTATAAAAATTGTTGGTCTCCTAGTATACAACTTTTGCTATAGGTTGATTTTACGGTCCAATTTGTCTATGTTTCAGTGAAGTAGAATAAAACATGCCTAATAATCTTTAAAAAAAATCACTTCCTACCGAAGATGCCTAATAATCTGAAAATTTTATCTCGTTTCTAGTACGAATGAACTAAAATAACTCGTTTTCACAAGGGAAGGTAAATCGTTCCAGGTAAAACTTCAATGGAATTATTACGTTACCGACATGCTCTAGTTTAAGATTATTAGGCATGTTTTATTCTACTTCACTAATAATCTTAAACTTCAATGGAATTTTACGGTCCAATTTGTTTGTAATTTCTTCTACTGCACCTCCCACCGGAGATGTTGAGTTCAGCCTTTCATTCTGTAGCGAGGATACGGGGTGCTATCTGTGAAATTGACAAGGTGATAAGGGAAGTGCTAATGAGAACATGATCAGATGGCTCATCATGCAAGGTCAGTAGCTCCTCGGCTCCCATCAACAGAAGCAAAACATGATAACTAAACTGATAATTACACAACATCAAAGAGGTATCCCAAATCCAGGCATGAAATTTTGATTCACACAGCATATGCAGAACATTTGCCGCTATGACATTATATCCTACAACATTGAAGGGGACAAAAGAACAAGAAGAAAAAAAAAACAAAAGAGTGCCTTGAATGATACTTCTTTTATTGTTTCCATGAACTCCAGACACGGATCAGCTGCAAATCAAGCCTGTAACTGGGTGCTGATCAGGCGCATGTCGCACATCTATCTGCAGCACAGTGCAGAGACAGATTTTATGAATATTCAAGCTTGCAATGCATTTGCTACCTATTTGGTTTACTATGTTTCATAGTTTTTGCAGCGGAGTCGTTACTGTCAGCAGGATGTTTGGGAACAAGGGGATAACTTACTTCATATAACTGTTCCACTAGGGAGCAAAGCATCCTTGATTACAGTGACAATTCCACCTTTGATGAAGTACCCATCTGTCTCCCTTGCAGCTTCTTGGACATTGTCAACATTGATTATCTAGAAAATCAACAAGTCATGTGAGAACAATCATTGACAAAGAAAATTCTGGTAAGCAAGCCTATGTAATGCAATGCTACTGTTTAATTGTACAAATGAAAAAGCTCAGGACAATTCAGATGATCAGACTCTTCTACTCACAAGTTATGAAAAATCAAATGCAACAACATGTCTGTCAGACAATTTTTTTGAACTCAACGGTCTGTCAAACAATGGCAATAACAGAGCAGGGAAACAACTGGATCAGGATATTGCAGGCTTTTGTGGATGCAACTTGAATGTGCAAAGTAAAAATTGGTATATAATCTGCTTTTGAGAATTTTTATTTATATTTTACAACAAAAACTGATATATGACTTGTTGACAACTTTATCTTTTGGAACATAAAGCTTCAGCTTGATTACCTCAGTTAAATACAGGTAAAGAGGTAAAATGAAAATTTATGCAGGCAAAGATAAGTTTACACAGGCATTCCATGCAAATGACCAAAGAAAATGCAAACGTATTCATATTTCCAAATTAATGATATTTCAAAAATAAATGCAGAAATTGACAGCAGAAAAACAACACTTCGAGTACATATTATACAATATCCAAAGAGAAAAAAAAAGAGACCAATGGATTATTAAAAGTAAGAATATCAATTCGGAATACCTTCACATTGTCTCCAATTCGAGCATTCTTGTCAATGATTGCTCTTCTGATGTGTGAATTCTTCCCAATACCAATGGGAATGCCACCTTTTTCAGCAAGGAGTTTCTTGTCAGCTTCAGTCTGGATAAAAAAGAACACCAAGGTTTGAGTTCTCTTATTTGCTCTGACAGCAGCACCCACTTACACTTGTATATATTTTACCTCATAGTAGTCAGCACCCATTAGTAAAGTGTCCTCTATGATAGCACCTTCAGCTATGCAAGATCGAAGGCCAACTACAGAATGGTGTATCTTGCAGTTCTACATACATAAAATTCAAAAGTTCAAGACAAAGGATTTGGTTAATGAAGGATGAGAAAATACTTTGGAGGAAATATGAAAAGCATATTTTTCTCGAAAATATAAAAAGCATATCGAAAGGTACTAAAATGTGCTGCAGTAGAACAAACACTACTTACTTTAATAACACATCCTTCACCAATAACACTGTCTGTCACATCAGCATCAAGAACCTTCGAAGGTGGCAGGTGTCGAGGTTGTGTATAAATTGGAGCAGAACGATCATAGAAGCTGCACTCAGATTGGAGGCAAATGCTCAGGAGAGGCTAATTGAAATTGTATGACTTAACATGCATGCAGCTTTGTAATAATCGGCTGCCACACGGTGAGAAGAGAAAGCATACCTAAAATCTGGCACTGGCTTCTTCGTTATTCCCAAGTTTGCGTTATAAAATGCCTCAATGGTACCAATATCTTCCCAGTAACCATCATACAGATAGGCTTGCACCTACAAACAAGGATAACAGGTCTTAAGTACTGTTCTAAGAAGCTGCTGCAAAGCCTGCCTAGGAGCTAGCACGCCTAATTAATGACCGGGTGTTAAGCGCCAACCCCTCTTGCCTAGCATCTAGCGCTTTCTAGCACACTGCTCTCAAGCAGCGCTTAATGCACATGAACTACAGATATGCACTCAAATGTAAGTGTCTACATAAGAGCATGCTGCTTCAGCAAAAGAAATATTGGGGAATCAACTTATTGCATAATGCCATCTCTATGAAAGAACATCAAATGTTATAGTATTTTGCCCTAATATCAGTTAATTGAATAAAACAAAAAGCTAAAGATTCAATGATCTTTCCCTACCCTCTTTCCAATGCTTGTTGCGCCTGGAATAACCTCACTTCCAAAGTCATTGGCTCCAGGAAATTGTTCACGGAGCAGCTGAAGCATTACATCTTTGCTAAAAACATAGATGCCCATGCTAGCAATATAAGGCATTTCCTTTGCCCTCACATCATCAAGGCCAAGGATGGTGGTATCAACCTACATCAGTCAGGAAGAAATATGATGTGAAGGCATTTTAAAGAAGAACATTTAGGTGTATTAATTGATTGTGCACAAAATTAATATCTAAACTTTGCTTGAAAGGAAAGACAGATCAGGTGTACCATCATTGCTTTCAATTGATCTCCTTTCGGTTTCTCAGCAAATTCAACGATCCTCCCTTCTTCGTCGATTTTCATAAGGCCAAATGCAGTAGCACGTTTCTCATCCATTGGTAGGGCAGCAACAGTAATATCAGCATCTGTTTCTCTGTGTGCCTGAATGAACTTTTCATAGTCCATCCGGTACAGATGATCACCAGCAAGAATTAGAAACTCCATCACATTATGCTCCTCAAATAGCCATAGGTACTGCCTGACAGCGTCTGCAGTACCCTGAGAAAAAAGTATAAAAAAGAAAATCAGTACTCAACAAAAGCTATTGATGGACTCTAAAAGAATTTCCTATACTACCAAATATACTCTAACACACTTCATAGTCATGTTTAGTAACCAACTGGAATGACTTTTGTTGTCTGCTGGTTACGAATTTGATATAATGCAAATGGAGAATATGAAATGTGGAAAATGAAAATACGGCGTTGAATCTGCTACTTATTAGGTATATAGTAAAAATAAATTGTTGGCCTTAACTATGCAACAGAAGTTGTCCACAAAGTTAGGCGTATAAAGTTGAAAAGATATATATTCATCCACTGCACTGTCAAATCAACAATATCCCTTTATTTCCTATATCCTATGAAATTCAGTGCAGAATATACAGAGCAGCATCATTTCATTTCTCTCTAAATTCAGTCTCAGAATGGAGAGCATCTCATATCAGAAACCTCTGGCACGCATGCTACTGAAATGGCTAGAGAAAATTAGAGAACACACAACATTAGTAGGGATACCTGAAACCAGTTTGGATTATCTGGGCTCTGCTGTGCAGCTAAGACTTCAACAAATCCTTCGTTCTTGTACCCTCCAATGTTGCTCCCATAGGCTCTTGAGAGGTGACGATTGAGAGAAGCAGAGTTGAACTGCGTCAGCACATAGATCTTTGATATGTTGCTGTTCAGACAATTGCTGACAGGGATATCAATAAGCCTGTAGTTGGCACCCAATGGCACTGCAGGCTTGGCACGCTTCTTCGTCAGGGGGTACAATCTAGTCCCAGCGCCACCCCCGAGAATGATTCCAAGAACACTCTGAACCAACAAATGCGTGTTAGTTGCATACAGCCAAATCAATTCAACGAAAAGTGAGTAAACTTTATGAGTAATGAAAGGACAGCTCTGAAACTCAATTTTTAGCACTCTTCAGAAACTAATACTAACATAAGAGAACATGCCGTGTTTAAAAAACAGAGACTAATCGAGGATCATGACAAAAGGACCATTATAATCTCTCCATCAGGCCCAGAAACTAGTAGCATGTGAGAAAAAAAAATACGGTTATAGTAGAAAGAATATCCAATAGCCACTACCACCGGCCATGACAACATCTCGATCAATTTCTTATTGATTGTAGTAGAAAGAATCAACCACGCGAACCTCACAACAACTAAATAGCATCCTAGAATGGCCTCATTCATCGGTGTGCATACAGAGGAAAAAATCGGCAACCGCGAAAACGTGCACATGAGAACACAAGACGACAATCTCAGCCGCCGATTTACGCATCTAGATCAGCACCGCGTCAACGAATAAAAAATCAATCTTTTGCGCGCGCGTCCCAATTTCCCATCAGGAACGGCAAATGCGCCTCCAAGGCGCCACCGACGGATCAGAGGCAGGCGAGAGACGGCCAGGCGCGCCACCAGAGACGCCGCATTCCCCGTGCAAGAAGTCGTGGGCGTACCGTGCTGGCGTCGGGGTCGAGGCAGGTCTGGGAGCTCTTCGAGTCGGAGACGGCGCGCGGGGTGAATACGAAGGGCCGCCGCCTCGCCGCGGCCGTCGAGACGGACACCCCGCGGCTGCGCCGGCCGTGGCGCGGCCGAGCCCGTAGGAGGCGGAGCGAGGAGTCGCCGGACGTGGACGGGGAGGGCGCGGCGCCGTGGTGGCGCGTGGGGATCAGTGTGCGGGACGACGGGGAGGCCATGGCGGCCATCGCCATTGCTCCTGCGGTGAGGAGAAAGGACGAGGGAGGCGGGCGCCGAGCGGCGGAGCTCACGGGGAGCCTGTGTCCTGGCGAGGGATCGGGGAGTGAGGCCACACACTGCAGATAGGGAGTGGCGGTGAGACTGCTCGTGTGGCTGTGCGATTTTAACTCGTCGTTTAGTGAACTAGACTAGATCTTTTTAAATTTATTTTTTTTCTTTTTCATAGAGAGAGACTGGACCGTCAAACCAATGGCTCCATGGCATGCGTAGGAAAAGGAAAATCATGCACCCATATGGGAAAATTCAGAAAGGTTATCACGGGACATGAGTTCAAAAAACAATAAGACGATATAAACTAGTATTGCGCAATAAATTATGGTAGTAATATTAGGAATTTTCAGAAGGGCAATCTGTTCTTTTTCTAGTCAGTGTCATCTCACTGCTGAAATAACGGTATCTAGTCAAATAATGTGTTGAGCTACTTAGTTCACCAATGTTTTTTAATGTAAAGATAGGCAAAAAGATAGCTTACATCATTTACATTCGGATCGAGATGCTTGGACGCGGAATCAACTGAAACACCTTTGTCACGCTTTGAAATTTGTTGCTCAGTGCTATCATTAGAGGGGGAAGGAAAGGCTTTAGATGCCAAAGCCACATCCATGGTTGCAACTTAAGGAGCAAAGATCCAAGGGGATATGGAATGGAAATTGCAAGTATGTTTTCTTTATATTTATTGTGGTGTCTCCTCTAATTTATAGGCGGTAATAGCTTGTAGGCCCATGCATAAAAGATGCTATTTTCCTTGCTTGACGAAAGAAGTTTGTTGGTTTGGAGGTGTAGCAAGCTGTAAATTTGTTCTTATATTTCAACTTTAGAGGAAAGGTGCACACTATTGGCTTTGAAGCGTGGAGCTTTTGTCATACTAAGTCCAGCTCTTTGGCTTCTATAAGACACGGCCTATCATTTGTTAACGTGACAAACAAGTTCATTCCAAAAGTTTAGCATATCATACAAGTTTGGTTGTAAGGTTTGTTTTAACATAGAACACGACAATGCAAAAAGGTTGTGTTGCTGGCTCTTAACCGTGATGATGTAGTTGTACACGCTTTGGTAAGACAAGGACAAAACCATAAGCGTGCCGCGGTATTACAGAAGCTCCATTTTGCAAGAAACAACTCATGAATGTTGTTAGCAATATGCCAAAAAAATGTTCTTAGTTAGGCTTGGCACTTCCCTTGTGCATTTTAAAAGTAGTTCGTACTTTACACATGTAAAGCGTGGAGCCATAACAAATAATTGAGTGATAAATAATTATGTAAAGTAAAGATAGAATTTGAACCATGGTGTATGAAGCTGATAACGTGATGCAAGAGAAGTTACACAAGATATCTAGTTTTTCTTCCTTAGCTGTAAAATTCATGGTTTTCTGCGCCTTAACCATTAACCAAGACAGCTACAGAATGCGTGGAAGGCAACATGCCAATCAACCTCAAACCTTTTACAAACTGAGACTGTGTGCAAGACTACCATTTCGCTGTTTGTTGGATCCGAGCATGAGGCCTCCGCTACTTGCATGGCTCACGTGTCAAAAGGGGTACAGATGTGGCACGCTACCACTCGCGGAATGCGGGAGCCGTAGATTTGTCCCCCGTGAGCGACGCACGGGCTTCGGCCACGCTGGAGGCGCGGACAAAGGGACTTTCGACGGTAGAGAGCCGCCGAGGAACCAGATGCTGCCGCCTGTTCGTTGGCTTGTCGGACGAATATGCCCCGTTGCGCTAAAATGATTCCATTATTGATCTTGGACCTGGATTGTAGTCGAATTGCTGCTTGCTCCATTTTTTCCCGGAGGCAGCTTCCGTGTGGAACGTGAGGAGGATCCATTTCATATGATTTCTATTTTTATTTTATCTTGTTCTTTGGAGATGGTGTAATCCCCAGGCGCATCGGACAAAAAAGAATTATTGTTCTTCGTACGTGTCTACAAATTTTGTGGTGTTTCAAACCACATTTGACACAACCATATGTGGCGTATAACAGATCATTCATGTTTTTAGAAGAGTGTGATGTTCCAACCATGAAAAATGAAAATTTTCAAATGTATCAAATCATCGTCCGTTTGCCTTAAAATACTCGTGTATCCTAACTTGTCTACCCTTTCTAATTGCATGCAATTAAGCAATAGCACCAAATAATTTAACCTGCATTTGTGTGGTACATGATTTTATATATTTGAAATTTGAGGCTATGGTATCTAATTTCTTTTGTCGTACCTGTCCATATTTATTCCACATACTTCAACCTAAAATGCATATTATGAACTGAGTTTAGATTTCTTTTGCTGAAACATGCCCATCCAAGTTTAAATCCAAGACTAAGAACATGTGATCATATCTTTTTTTGGATTTATTTGAAGAATAAACGTCACTCTTCTTTAGTGTAGCCGATGTTATCGCCGACAAGTCACCTCCTAATTCTTAAGATTTATCTACCCAGTCTCTAAAATATCTCACTGATTGTGTGTGACCGGGCGGACCTCGTAACTCTGAGAGGTAATGTTTAGTGAGGGCACATGCCGACACTCAAAATTTGCTAACAGTGGTAGTTGGCTCTTTTTTTAAGAGTAAAGTCTATTTTACCCTCGCTAACCTTGTCATGCTATTTGGAAAACCCCCCTCAACTCGAAAACAGACATTATACACCCCCATCTCTTCAAAATTGGACAAATTACCCCCCTGCAATAGTTCAAAACGAGTTTAATGGTGGTTTTGAATTTTTTATTTCTAAAACAAATCTGATAAGCACAAATAAGTTTTTAACTCACAAAAAATATCTCTGGTCTGCCGATATTTTTGAGAAAAATCATAGTGACATATTGGGACACGACAAAACCAAATCAAATAATTGGATCTCGTGAGAATATCTTTAGAAAACTTCCTGAATGTACCCCTCAGAATAATAGGGAAAATATCTAAAAAAATTAAAAAATGTGAAAATAGTCTAACACATTTAGATGCACTACATACATGCTGGTTTGATCTTGTGTTTTTTATACATTTTGACCCTGATCATAATGTTTTCAAAATTTTCCAAAATTTTTAGATATTTTTATATTTCATTAGGGATAAATTTAATATATATTCTTATGAACACCAAATATTTTATTTGTGTTTTTCATGTTCCAAAATATCGCTAGGGTTTCTCTTGGAATTTTTGTAGTCTAAAGATATTTTTTGTGGTTTAAAAAACATATCCTTCTGTTTATCAGAATTGTTTTTGGGGAAACAAGTGAAAACCACCATCAAAACCAGTTTGAACTGTTGCGGGGGTGGAGGGAGGGTGCTTTGTCCGGTTTTGAAGGGATGGGGGGTGTAGAATGTCCGGTTTTTGAGTTGAGGGTTTTTTTTCCCAAATAGCGTAACAAGCTCAGGAGGGTAAAATAGACTTTAATCTCTTTTTTTTTTACCATGGGTGCCGGCACATAAAATGAATATTATGTCCTCACACTTAGTGTGTCTCTGGTAAAATTTTCTGCTAGGTCCATCTTTGAGTGTATGTCTGGTCTGTGTATGAGCATGTGCGTGTGTTTCAAGAACAATGTTAAATGTACGTTATGAGACACACATGATATATCAAGCTTTGATGCCATGCACGCCCACCGTCTTCAACAAGCACGAGCACCGGGAGTGTCGTCGACTATTCCGACACCTCACTCCCCATCTGCATCACAGCACATGACATCGTCCATGCCGAGAGCATCAAAACTCAAGTGCCCAATGTCTCTTTTTTTTGGCTTTAAAGCTCTACACCAGCAAACTCTCTCCTACTCACATGGTGAAAGTTTCAAAGGAAGTTCCACTCAGGAAGAAGCTATGATCACAAAAAAAGGAAGTTCCACTTAGGGGAAGGGTCAAGTATAAGATATCCCCTCATTTACCATTGACTTGAATTTAAGGTCAATTGCAGGGTGTATATATATTAGCTCAATGTGTCTTATGTATATGTGAGAGGATGTAGCTAGGTACAAAGTTGAATCCTTGAATGGCATTCTAGGATGTGAATTGCCACTCCAATATTCAAACCCTAATATATTTTTGTCAACATTTTTGGAGGCACAAAAATGAGCATCTCCACCAGTCTCCAAATTCCTAGTAAACTGCCGGTATTGGGAAAGAAAAGTGCTCCGATAGTCTCCCAATACCTTTCTCTTTCCCCAATATTTTTTGTTTGACCCATATTTCACTCCAGCTCCCCTTAAATAGAGGAAGAGTTTTTGTCGTCCCAATATGACTGTTTCTTTTGGTGCTTGTTTTTTAACATACCAGATTACCGTTAGCTACCCGGAAGCAATGACCAAAGGATAGACTATTGGCCCCAGAAACTAAAGCAGGGCCAGTTCACACTTGAAGGGTAAGAAAATACAAGCCATGGCTCTAAGACCCAAGTCTTAACCCTCCATGAATCAACATATTGAAATTTATTTAACCAGAAGTTAACAGCTCATGGCTGGCATCTAGAACGGAGGAGGCCGAAATAGACACGTCGCGATGGTCCACCTCTCATCCATCGCGACACCACCCCAACACCGCTCACCGCCGACGGCGATGTCGCCGGCGGTGACATCGAGCGGAGGAGCAGACAGAAATGACATCAAGCACCAGGATATGGACAAGTCAGCAGGGCGCGCGGTGCATGGTGGGGCGAGTCCAGGCAAGCCTCCGTCTCACGTGGAGGAGTCAAACCATTCACTGGTGTAACACCACAGGTGTTAATGAAACACTAAGAGGATTATTAGGGCACTAATGAGGAGAAATACAAAGATTAAAAGCTTGAGAGCTTTTAATTGAGCCAAGTTAGCCCTAGGGGCATTTTGGTAATTTATCACTCTGAAAAGGTTGACCAAGTCAAATTGGAGTTAACAACTCCAAAAGATAGCAAATAATCAAAAATTTCTTGGAATGGTTAAGTTTGAGGAGAACTCAAACTTTGAGAATCAAATTTGGTTAAGTTTAAACTACATGTGATGATGATTTTGGTCAATATTCAAGGGCTTATAACTTCCAAACAAAAAGGATTTAGCCCAAGGTTATATTGAGAGAAATGTAGCCCTATGTTAGGACTACAACTTTGGTTATTGAAGATTCAAAAGTTTACATTTGGTTTTTGGAGAAAACTTGGCCTAATTGTGGCAGGTTTGAAGGAGTTCACTGAATTTGATGATTTCCCTTTGAATTGGTCAAAGTTCAGTGCAACATAACTTGTGTTCTAGGAAGTTTTAGCTTCAGTGCATATAAGGAAAAGTGTAGCCCTATCATTCCTCTACAAGTTTGGCATTTGGAGCTCCTGATGTTTACATGTAAAATTGGGAGTAATTTGGACGTAAAGATGGCACGTTTGAAAGGATTCAGAAATTCAGGAAAATGTGTCCAAGTTCCTGGCTTTATAACTTTTGATTCTTTGAGATTTAGGCTCTGATGTTTATAAGGGAATTGAAGCCCTATGGTTCAGCAGCAACTTTTGTATTTGGAGTTTGAAAAGTTTATATTCGAAATTTGGAGAGAAATGGAGTCGAATTCGCTGGCTGGGATGGTTTTCAGTGGGAGATGCAGAGTTTCAGAGTTTCAGAGCAGGGCGAGTTCAGGCTGGTTGAAAGGATCTAAAATGTCAACTAGAGGGGGGGTGAATAGTTGAACCTGAAAATTTTCGCTCAAAAAGCTGTCAGTTCATAGAAAGTCCGGAGGCTCCGAAGAAAAGTTCGGAGGTTCCGGACAAGTCCGGATACTCCGAAGATTTCTCCGGAGAGTCCGGAGAAAAATGCCGAAATGAATATGACAGATCAAACCTTACTGGAAATCAAATCGTCTAATTACCATGCACCCTTGGGAAGTATACAACTCAATTCAAGTGCCACTTCCAGCCAGAACCTTCACAAATGATAGATCGGGACCAAACCCTAGAATCCAACACAATAGCAACAAGTAGCACAAGAATACACACAATCACAAGGTGACACAGGGATTTGATTCCCGGAGTTCAGTCCCACACTAGGAACCTACGTCTCCGTTGAGGAGCCCACGAAGGGCGAGCTTATCCACCAAACCACTTTCCTCTTCTTCACTCAACCCAAAGGTCAAATGAAGAACTTACTCAGCTGTAGGGGTAATACAAACTTCTCAAGACAATCACAGCGGATTGATTGCTCTTGAGTGACGCCTAGCCGTCTAGGAGCTTGAAGCTCCAAGAGTAAAGAACGCGAATCACCGGCTTGAGGGCGACCAAGGTGCTCAAATGTTGGGGAATCAGCTCACAAGCACTTTCTCTTGAACTCCACTCAATCCCTCACTCAATCCCTCACCAAATCAACCTTGGGAAGCAAGAGGGAGTGAAAAGGGGGATGGAAATCGCCTTTGGAAGCTTCAGTTTCAAAAAGGAGTCAGAGAAGGCAGAAAGGAGGGGACCAGAGGGGTATAAATACCCGTTCAGCCGAAATAGCCGTTGGACCTGTTAAGTTCCGGAGTCTCCGAAGAATTTTCCGGAGTATCCAAACTTTCTAGAGAACACCTCCTCCAGACACCAAAGTCCGGACACTCCGAACAAATGTCCGGAACCTCCGAAACTTCACAGGTAAAGCACTCTAAATTAATTTCCCAGTGAAGTGCAAGTGCAAGGTGTCTCTCATGGTTAAGTTAGATGATATTTTGAGCACCTTGTCACCACCAAGCTAGTTTTTCGGCATCCCTCTTGATAGTACGGTTTTCCTAAACTCAATATTCAATAGAATAAAAATTAATCTTCGTGTAAGCTTCAATCATGCCTTCATTTCCCTTTTTGAGTGCCATATTTCACCAAATGTTTTCTATTGATTTCACCTGTTACCTGTGTATAGCCTCATTGCAAACATTAGATACTAAAGCGTGTTGTCATTAATCAACCAAAACCTAGAAGGATCATAGATGCACTTTTAATCTCCCCCTTTTTGGTGATTGATGACAACACCCTTTACAAGACAATCATTAAGCATAAATGAATTTCAATAAATAAACTCCCCCTTAATATGTGCATTGATTTGAATTCAAGAATTTGACCATAACAATATCAACATGCACATAACACGAGTGAGAGTTCATTCATAATACTTCAATATCAACAAATGCTCAAGAATATATACTAGATATATTAGATCAATGCATATGACAGTTATGCACAACATTCTAAAGCAGAAATGAGACAACAGCCAGAAAATCCGGAGTGTCCGGAGAAAAATCCGGAGTGTCCGAACAAGTCCGGATACTCCGAAGAAATCTCCGGATTCTCCGAAGAATCTGCTGCCAGGCATCAAACAGCACATCAAGCATTCACAATTTTTCCACAAATTATCACAGGATTAATTCTAAGAAAGCAGTAGCAGTTCAAGTTCACCACAAAGCATTCAAGCAAGAGTTCAGGCCCCAAGTACTACACACACAAGTACTTAAGTTATTACACAACTTTGTCCATTACATAAATAGATAGATATTTCACTCCCCCTTTGGCATCAAGCACCAAAAAGGGAATGAAATGGCAGGCGGCAGCAGCAGCAGCAGCTACTCATCATCATCTTCAGGCTCTTCCTCGCTCGTGTCCTTGTCCTCCTCATCATCATCATGCTCATGGTAGTTTGGGGGCTCCTCCTCTAAAGTTTCAGCATCATAATCAACAATCTTGGAGGGGCCAGCGGAGGTGCTTGGACCAGCAGAATAAGGATCAGCAAAGGAAGGAGCAGTGAAGAACTGATCTGTATAGGCGGGGCCTGAGGTGAAAGGAGGAGTGGTTGGTGCAGCAGTCGCTCCAGGAGCATTGTCCTCAGCATCCCATTCCTCAAAAGGATAAACAATCTCAGGCATCTCATGATAAGGATCTGTAGGCAGTCCCAAGTGGCCTTTGATCTCAATGATGTCCTTGCGGTTCTCATTTGTATCCTTGGTAATTTGCTTGCACAAACAAAAGATGGATTTGAGTACTTTCTTGACCATAGACCCTTTCTTTGGCCTTGATGAACCAGGAGCAGCACGGGCAGGTGTAGGAGCATCAGATGGTGCAACATAGGAATCATGAGATGGGACGGGCTGAGGAGAAGGACCACCACGGGTGGGTGGGGGGCATCACCTTGCCTAGGCCTTAGGTGTAAAGGCTCATGCATCACATCCTTAGGAAAGGTGATCTTGGTGACCTTCTCAATCATATACATGACATAGGCAGCATATGGAAATCCAATTCTAGCATCATATGTAGCCCTCTTCAACTCATTCCACATGTAATCAAATATGCAAAAGGGAACATCAAGCTCACCCATGTGATGAAGCAAATTTGGAGCATTGGCATGCAGCCCTGTGGAGTCACCACTCTTAGGATCAATCGTCACCCTGAACATATTGTTGAGATGATGAAAATAGGGCAAAAGATTATTGCTCTTCCCTTCATGGGCCAAGATTGGATTGTAGAACATGTAGGGCACATCAATGGGCTTGAGCTTCTTCTCCTCATGAATGCAAGGCCTCATGTTATCCTTTGACCCAAGTCCCAAAAGCCTAGAGAAGTTCACATAGTCAATGGAATAGTGAATGCCCTCTGTAGTCCAATGAATAGAGTTGTCTTCAGGCTCATGATAGTAACTAGCATGAAATTGAGCAATGATTTCCTCATTCCAATTGTATTTGAACCCCATTAGCTCATATAGCCCAAATTCTGTGCACTTGGCCACAACTTGAGCAAAGTGTGGATCATTGGTTGACTCATAATACTGCCAATCTACCCATTGCATAGCATTAATTGGTGCCTTGTGCTTCCTTCTAATCACAGTCATATAGAAATCTCTATGAAACTCATTCTAAAACCTATAGTCCATGCTCTCAAGCTGCTAAAATTCATAGGGATTTTTCTTCCTTTCTTGTTGCACTACAAGTTTCTGACCTTTATAGTCCCTTGGCATAGAGATAGCAAAGCCAAGCTTAGGTTGGGGACTACGCATTCTAGGAAAGTATTCTGCCTTTTCTTGATCAGGTCCAAACTCAACATTGATGTGCACAGGAGTGTTAGGACAGACCTGATTGGCACCTCCCCTTCTTCTGAAATTCTTAGGTGGTGGAGGAGTTGGAGCAGCCCTTGAACGCATAACAGAAGGTGCCATCAACGGTGGAGCGGCTGGATGTGGGGCATAACGGGGCGCACTGGACGAGCCCCCTGCTTCAGCAACAGCAGCAGCACGAGTCCTTCTAGGACGAGGAGGAGGAACAACAGGTGGTACTTCTTCTTCAATGTCTCCCTGGCGATTTGGATCATGTCTTGTTTTGATACGGCGATTGGCATCCGGACCCAGGATCAGTCTCTTCCTCCCCATAGCCTGATCACAGAGATAATCCCATAAGGATAAGCAAAAGATTGTGACAGATTTTGACAGTGAATCAAGGGATTTGGACAGGAAGTTTCGGAGACTCCGGAAAAGAATCCGGAGAGTCCGGAACTCACTGTACAAACCTTAGGTTTTAGGGATCCGAAGATTGAGCCATGGAAATCCAACAAGATCATTGGGGAACACAGTAGAGGTCCTAAAGAGTCTATTCCTCAAGGGAAATCCAAATCCATGGGCTACATTTGTAGATCGGGCAAAAACTTGAGAAAGTACCTTGGAGATGGATGAAGAACGATTTCAAACTTGAATCCAAAGAACCTTCGGAGGTTCCACACCAAGGAGTGGAGGATCCAACACTTTTCTTGTCTTTCCCTTGGTTGGAAACGAAAATCGCCAATTTGGGAGGAGAGGGCGAGAGCAGGAGCGGCGGCGGCGGTAAAAACACGAATGGGGAAAAACTGGACGGTTGACCGACGCCTCCAGGGTTAAATACCCGCAGAGTTCCGAAGTCTTCGGAAAAAGTTCCGGAGAGTCCGAAACCTCCGGAGGTTCCGAAGAAATCTCCGGAGAGTCCGCTCCCCCTGAGTCTTTGCTTCCATAAAGATAGATTTGGACAGAAGATTGAGAGGAAATACTTGTTATATAGTCCTAAGGGCCTGAGAAACCTATTCACTTGGATTTAGCCAGCAAACAAGCAATGAGAACAATAAATCCAAGTGAATAGTTGAGTGAAGAACCAAATTTTGCAGAACCTAACCACACAATTCTAAAAACAGGATTAACTTTTGAAAACCTATCTAATGCACTTTCAATTTTGTGTCCAAGGTTTCAAGCCAAGTTATGAGAATCCAAGATATTTAGTTCACTTCTCAAAGCACAAAACCTTTGCTCATCTAGAGGCTTAGTGAAGATATCGGCAAGTTGCCTCTCGGTGCTTACATGTTGTAAGGCAATATCTCCTCTAATCTCATGATCCCGTAAGAAATGATGTCTTATATCTATGTGCTTTGTTCGGGAGTGTTGCACCGGGTTGTTAGCTAGCTTGATAGCACTCTCATTGTCACACAAGAGCGGAATCTTACTAAACTCACAACCAAAGTCACTCAAGGTTTGCCTCATCCATAAAAGTTGAGCACAACACGCTCCCGCCACGACGTATTCAGCCTCGGCGGTGGATAGGGCAACGGAATTTTGTTTCTTAGAACTCCAAGATACTAGGGACCTGCCAAGAAATTGACACGTTCCCGTTGTACTCTTTTGATCCACTTTGCAACCAGCATAATCGGAATCCGAGTAGCCAAGCAAACCGAAAGTGGAGTATACCAAATATCTCAAGATTCTCTTAACAGCCACAAGATGGCATTCCTTAGGATTGGCTTGAAATCTAGCACACATGCACACACTAAGCATGATATCAGGCCCAGATGCACAAAGGTAAAGAAGAGATCCAATCATGGAGCGATATACCTTTTGGTCCACGGCCTTACCTTCTTCGTTGAGGTCAAGATGTCCATTAGTTGGCATTGGAGTCTTGATGGGCTTGGCATTCTCCATGTCAAACTTCTTGAGCATATCTTTGGTGTACTTGGTTTGACTTATGAAGGTGCCATCTTTGAGTTGCTTGATTTGAAATCCAAGGAAGAACTTCAACTCACCCATCATGGACATCTCAAACCTCTTTGTCATAATCCTACTAAATTCCTCGCACCAAGCTTTGTTAGTAGAACCAAATATAATGTCATCGACATATATTTGGCATACAAATATATCTTTATCAACTTTGCGAGTAAATAAAGTAGGGTCAGCTTTGCCTATTTCAAAGTTCTTCTTAATGAGAAAATCCTTAAGGCATTCATACCATGCTCTAGGGGCTTGCTTGAGCCCATAGAGCGCCTTATGGAGCTTGAAGACATGATTAGGAAACTTTGGGTCTTCAAAGCTGGGTGGTTGCTCAACATATACCAATTCGGAGATTGGTCCATTTAGAAACGCACTCTTCACGTCCATTTGATATAGCTTGAAGTCATGGTGAGTAGCATAGGCAAGTAATATACGAATTGACTCAAGCCTAGCTACGGGAGCATAAGTCTCACCAAAGTCCAAGCCTTCTATTTGTGTGAAGCCTTGAGCCACCAATCGAGCTTTGTTCCTTGTTACCACACCATGTTCATTTTGTTTGTTGCGGAAGACCCATTTGGTGCCAATGACATTATGTTTTGGTCTTTCCACCAAGGACCAGACTTCATTCCTAGTGAAGTTGTTCAACTCCTCTTGCATGGCCACCACCCAATCCGGATCATCCAAGGCTTCTTCTACCTTTAGGGGTTCCAAAGAAGAAACAAACGAGTAATGTTCACAAAAATTTGCCAATCTAGATCGAGTAGTTACCCCTCTTTGAATACTCCCAAGTATATTGTCAACGGGATGGTCCCGTTGAACACTTTGATGCACTCTTGGATGTGGGACTTGAGTGTAGTGCTGAATATCTCCATCTTCATTTTCTTCCACTTCAGATTCAGAGTCTTGAATCAGGTCAGGAGCATTTCCTTCAGAATTTCTGAAGGTTCCGGAAAATTGTCCGGAGTCTCCGGAGCCTGCGGAGCCTCCGAAGATTTGTCCAGAGTCTCCGGAGATGTCAGCTTCTCTGCTTGCAGCAGTTTCATTTGACCCTGCTACTTGTTCTTCTTCATCTTCGTTCTCCTGAGGTCTGATCTCGCCAATTGCCATCCTCTGAATTTCCCTATGAGACGGTTCCTCTTGACCTAAAACATGTGGATCAACTTGCTCTACTTGAGAGCCATTAGTCTCATCAAACTTCACATCACTCGCAATTTCAACACAGCCGGTGGCTTTGTTTAAAACACGATAGGCATGAGAGTTTGAGGCATAACCAAGAAGAAAACCTTCATTTAATTTAGGAGCAAACTTAGAACTTCTAGGTTTCTTATCAAGAATAAAGCATTTGCATCCAAAAACCTTAAAGTAAGACACATTTGGCTTGTTACCGGTGAGAAGCTCATATGAGGTCTTTTGAAGAATCTTGTGGAGGTAGAGTTGGTTGATGGCATGACAAGCGGTGTTAATAACTTCGGCCCAAAATTGGTCCGAAACCTTGTACTCATCTAGCATTGTCCTTGCCATCTCAATGAGTGTACGATTCTTCCTTTCAACAATTCCGTTTTGTTGAGGTGTGTATGGGACCGAGAACTCATGACCAATGCCTTCCCCATCAAGGTAGACTTCAATGTTGGAGTTCTTGAACTCGGTTCCATTGTCACTTTTCACCCTCTTGATGGTCTTCTCAAACTCATTTTGGGCTCTCTTTGCAAATTTCTTGAACACTTCTTGTACCTCACTTTTGTCATGCAAAAAGAACACCCAAGTGAAACGAGAATAATCATCAACAATTACAAAATCATATTTGTTACCGCCAATGCTTATGTAGGCCACGGGTCCAAAAAGATCCATGTGTAATAGTTCAAGTGGCCTTGTAGTCTTCATGATGCTTGTTGACGGATGTGGATTTCCAACTTGTTTCCCGGCTTGACATGCCCTGCAAAGTCTATTTTTCTCAAAAGTCACATTGGTTAGTCCAAGAATATGATCACCTTTGAGAAGCTTGTTCAAGTTTCTCATTCCAACATGAGCTAGCCGGCGATGCCATAACCAGCCCATGCTAGACTTTGCCATCAAGCAAGCGTCAAGTTGAGTTTTCTCCGAAGTGAAATCCACAAGGTAAAGCTTTCCTTTGAGTATACCCTTGAAAGCAATGGAGCTGTCATTTCTTCTTGAGATGGTCACACCCTCATTAGTGAACAAACAATTGTAACCCATCTCACAAAGTTGAGATACGGATAGTAAATTGTAATCCAAGGATTCAACAAGAAAGACATTTGAAATTGAATGATCGGTAGAAATAGCAATTTTACCTAACCCCATTACCTTTCCTTGACTCCCATCACCAAATACAATATTGTCACTTGCATTTTCATTTGCCTCAAAGGAAGTGAACATCTCCTTCTCTCCGGTCATATGATTTGTGCACCCACTATCAAGCACCCATTTTGACCCGCCGGAGGAGTAGGCCTACAAAACAATTTAAGCTCTAGTTTTAGGTACCCAATGTTGCTTGGGTCCTAGAGTGTTAGTCACAAGAACTTTGGGCACCCACACATTTCTTTTAATCAATGTGTCCCTAGTGCGATACCCAACATACTTGGCAACCACCTTACCATTGTGGTCCCAAGTCAATACATAATCGGCATAATAAGAACCTTGAGCAGCTGTCTTCTTTGTCTTTGTTGGAGGAGCTGCTCTTACCTCTTGTGGTCTAAGTGATTGAGTGACCACTACCTTAGTTGGCTTTGCTTGTGGTCTCTTCCTTTGATGTGTCATGCCATCCAATAGACCACCATTCTTACCTATGCCGGACTTGCTTTGGTTCTTGATGAAAGGAATGGGTTCAACATTTCCTTGCTCACTCTTATCAATGCCCTTTTCTTTCACGAAGCCAAATTTCTGCATGTATTGAGTACCAAACCCCTTGGTATGGTTCTCAAACTTACCAATGTTGTCCTCCTTTGGAGAATAATCTTGTTGAACAAAAGATGTAAGCCTTGCAATTTCTTTCTTCATAGCATTTATCTAGGCAAGGTTAGTGGCATAGGCTTTAACATCAATATTGAAGCATTTATCACAACCATTACTAGTGGAGGGAATAGATGGTTGGGTTGCATCCTTAGAGTTAGACGAGGTGCTTTCCCAAAGAGTATTAAATTGAACTTCAAGAGCCGTGTGTTTGGCATTTAAACATGAGAAGTTTTCTTGAAGTTTCTCATTCATACTCTTTAGGCTATTTGATTCATCATTGGCTAAGTCTAGTTTCTTGCGCAACTCATCAACCTTTTCTTTCTCTTTAGCATAAGACTTTTCAAGAGCAAGAAGGTTATCAATTTTGACTTTGAGCAAGTCCTCTTGCCTCTTGAAACTCTTTCTTTGTTCGGCAAGAGATTCCTCAAGAGAGACGGTTTTCTCTCGCTCAAGTCTAATCAATTCTTCTTGCTCCTCAAGAGCGTCATCCCGGTTATCTATTTCCTCCAAAAGTTTTATTATTTTAGATGTGGCCCTTTTATCTAAATTCATTGTGCTATCATCATCTTCACTATCATGGTCACTATCACTAGAAGGAGAATCGGATATCATCTTGGGTCCTTTAGCCATGAGGCAAGTTGGTGGAGCATCATCTTCATCATCGGTGATGTAGCCAAATAGTGTTGATGAAGTTGAGGATGCTTGTATGGCAATGGTTGCAACTTCCTCATCATCGGAGTCGGAGCTCTCTTCATTAGAATCCCACTCAATGCCAAGGTGAGCTTCTCCGGTGTGTTTCTTCTTGTAGTGACTCTTGTTCTTGTGTTCCTTGTTGTCCTTGTCTTCCTTGTGATCTTCCTTCTCACGTGGACAATCAACAATGAAATGACCTTCTTTGCCACACCTAAAGCAAGCTCTCTTTGAGTTTCTCTTGGTTGTGCTCTTCTTGTACTTCCCTTTGACATATCCTTCTTTCTTCATGACTTTTCTTAATCTTCTCATGAACAAGGCTGCCTCTTCGGAGTCATCCGAATCTTCATCATCATTATTTGAAGTCTTTTGGACTTCCTTTTCTTTGCCTTTGTTGCTTGCCTTGAGAGCAACCCCACTTCTCTTCTCAAGTTGCTCATGAAGTTTGGAGAGTTCATGAGAAAGCTTTGCTTCCTTGACGGTCATGAGATGTTCTTCCATTCTCCCAATCACATTTGCGGGAGAGAACTTCTTGAATCCTCTCTTCTCTCTAATCAAGATGGGTAGGTTCACATCTCTAGCCATGTAAGCCATAAGAATCTTGTCAACAACCTCTCTATCATCCCATTTGGTGCTTCCAAGAGATCTTATCTTGTTGATGATCTTGTTCAACCTATCATACATCTCTTGTGGGCCTTCATCATCCTTGATAGAGAACCGATTGAGTTCGGCTTCCAACACTCTTATTCTACTTTCCCTTACTTTCCTTGTCCCTTGATGGTTGACTTGAAGTGTGTCCCAAACATCTTTGGCGGTGCGCAAGCACTCAACCTTGTTGTATTCTTCGGGGTTCAAGGCACTAAAGAGTAAGGTCATGGCTTGTGCATTGCGTTGGATTTCAAACTCTTGATCTTGACTCAACGGTCCTCTTTCTTTGGGCATTGTGACACCTACACACACAATCTTCCAAAGGGCCAGATTGACCCCTATCAAATACGCCTCCATCAAGCGAGACCATTGGTTATAACTGTTCCCGTCAAAGTGAGGTGGTTTACCAAGGTTCACCGATTGAGACGGAATAGAGTTGCTCAAACGAGAATAATCGAAATGAACTTGGTTAGTATGATCATTTCTTACGGACTTGAAAGACTTGTCATCATCGTCGGAGTCCTCATCTTCGGATGATTCTTCATGATCATCACCTGTTCGTCTTTGAGAGTGTATGTCCTTGGTAGAGGGTCCGCTAGTCTCCCTTCTAGCTTGAGGGTCACCATCACCACCTGTGGGAAGGATCGGTTGTTCCTCTGGAGTTGACATCTTTAATCTCCGAGCGGTTAAGCTCTAAAAAGGAGAGCCTTGCTCTGATACCAATTGAAAGGATCTAAAATGTCAACTAGAGGGGGGGTGAATAGTTGAACCTGAAAATTTTCGCTCAAAAAGCTGTCAGTTCATAGAAAGTCCGGAGGCTCCGAAGAAAAGTTCGGAGGTTCCGGACAAGTCCGGATACTCCGAAGATTTCTCCGGAGAGTCCGGAGAAAAATGCCAAAATGAATATGACAGATCAAACCTTACTGGAAATCAAATCGCCTAATTACCATGCACCCTTGGGAAGTATACAACTCAATTCAAGTGCCACTTCCAGCCAGAACCTTCACAAATGATAGATTGGGACCAAACCCTAGAATCCAACACAATAGCAACAAGTAGCACAAGAATACACACAATCACAATGTGACACAGGGATTTGATTCCCGGAGTTCAGTCCCACACAAGGAACCTACATCTCCGTTGAGGAGCCCACGAAGGGCGGGTTTATCCACCAAACCACTTTCCTCTTCTTCACTCAACCCAAAGGTCAAATGAAGAACTTACTCAGCTGTAGGGGTAATACAAACTTCTCAAGACAATCACAGCGGATTGATTGCTCTTGAGTGACGCCTAGCCGTCTAGGAGCTTGAAGCTCCAAGAGTAAAGAACGCGAATCACCGGCTTGAGGGCGACCAAGGTGCTCAAATGTTGGGGAATCAGCTCACAAGCACTTTCTCTTGAACTCCACTCAATCCCTCACCAAATCAACCTTGGGAAGCAAGAGGGAGTGAAAAGGGGGATGGAAATCGCCTTTGGAAGCTTCAGTTCGAAAAGGAGTCAGAGAGGGCAGAAAGGAGGGGACCGGAGGGGTATAAATACCCGTTCAGCCGAAATAGCCGTTGGACCTGTTAAGTTCCGGAGTCTCCGAAGAATTTTTCGGAGTATCCGAACTTTCTGGAGAACACCTCCTCCAGACACCAAAGTCCGGACACTCCGAACAAATGTCCGGAACCTCCGAAACTTCACAGGTAAAGCACTCTAAATTAATTTCCCAGTGAAGTGCAAGTGCAAGGTGTCTCTCATGGTTAAGTTAGATGATATTTTGAGCACCTTGTCACCACCAAGCTAGTTTTTCGGCATCCCTCTTGATAGTACGGTTTTCCTAAACTCAATATTCAATAGAATAAAAATTAATCTTCGTGTAAGCTTCAATCATGCCTTCATTTCCCTTTTTGAGTGCCATATTTCATCAAATGTTTTCTATTGATTTCACCTGTTACCTGTGTATAGCCTCATTGCAAACATTAGATACTAAAGCGTGTTGTCATTAATCAACCAAAACCTAGAAGGATCATAGATGCACTTTCACCGGTGCTGCCACGCAGCTGCTTGCCGCCGATGGCCGGTCGAACCACGCGCCATCGCGGCCGATGGCCGGCACCGATGAGAGCAGCATGAGGTGGCAAGTGTTTAAGCGGTGGAAATCCCAGGATAAGAGCCGAACCAATCGTTCTCATCCCTTCTTCAACTCGCCGCCGATCACCACCATCGCCGCCACCAGAATTCGTCGCCACCAGAGCCTCTCTGGCCAGTTTTCCATCCGCCCAGAGCTTCCCTAGCTCGTGAGCTCTCCAATCCACCCGCTCTTGCCCGTTATCATCCACCCTAGCCATAGAATTGAGGTCGTCTTCTACCTTCGGTCGCCGCCAAGCTGCGCGAGCTTCTCCATGGTGAGAACCACCTTCGCATCGCCCTCGTCGTGGTTAGATGGCATGGTTGTGTGTCTCTCGTTCGTGCGCAGCTCGCCGTGGTGTTCTTGGCCCGAGGTTGTGATGATGTTGGTCAAAACGCGGCGCCGCTCTAGAGCTCCGCCGAGCTTGGGCCGCCGCCGCGGAGATCCTTGCTCCGGTCATCTAGGGTTAGGGTGTGTTGGTATTTCTTAGCATCACCACTTAGAGTAGTGATGGTACTAGAGATACTTCATCGTAAATCTAGACGTTACAGATATTCTGCAAGTGCACAGAAGTACGTTGTAGCATTTCACCCGGGAGTATTCCAGAGTATCGTTATTTGTTTATCCGCAGGGAAAGCGTTTAGTTAAAAGAGAGGTGTCATCCAATGCAATTAGTTACAACAACATTAATATACCATAATCTAAGCAGGAGTAAATGATATAGAAATGAATGGGTAATGTGACACACAGAAGTTCATTGCTCATCATTATGGTAGTCTTAGTTAGCAACAGTACATTAGTAAAGATTACTACGGGTTCATTAGCATCATACGTATGGGACTTGGATATACTACAATACCCTATACAAGCTCATCCAATGATCATATGCAAGATGACATATCGAGGTATCCAGTGGTTCCCTCATCAAGGGACGACAGTAGGACGTCTTATAATAAAGGCCTAATACCCACTCCCGAACGTGGAGGATTACAAAGGACGGACAGGGCTGTCACCACCTGCCGTCTACCTCTTCTAATCCGTGGGGCAGCGGTACCCTCAACAGTATTCCATATCCCAAACACCATGCTTGCAATATGTAATACAACTCTATCTATCACGTTAATAAATAGAGCAACCAAGAGGCACATTGAGCCAATGTCATAGCATACATTCACTTGAATAAGGTGCAAGACATAAGTAGTATATACTAAGTGGATAAGGTGTAACTGAGGCATACAACATAAGTATGAAGGTATTTCCATTAAGCTCAGAGTACTACAAGTAAGTAAGAGAATACAAGAATTGAACTCTAGAACTTACCAAGACTCCTTCGGAAGCCCTTCAGAAGATCTAACACTATGACTATCACTACTAAGACTAAGACTAAGCTTGTAGCAAGGGAGAGCTCTTCTTCTGGTGTGTGTTGATTACGGCGCCCCTTGCAGGTATTTATAGCATCACATAGGCGGTTGGAGCCGGCCAGAGGCGGTTGTGGCAGTTTGGAGGTGGGCCTAGGTCGGCCGATGTGCCGAGGTCGGCCGACCCTAGGATGCACCGTCTTCAACATTGCACGGCTCAGATGGACTTCTGATGGCGATTTACAGGTACGGGTCAAGGCGGGAGCGAAACGGCCATAGAGCTAAGTCGGCCGACTTAGCTAGGTCGGCCAACCTGGTTCCGCCGCCTTTCAGCCCCACTCTTCTTTGGTAGACTGCCATGTGGGTCCTTATGACGGTTCCAAGTGGGTATACTCCGTTTAGGTGCAAATAAGTTGAGGTGTGGGCCCTTCAATCCGTGGGAGTGACACGTGGCTCATCCTCACCCTTGACTTGAACCGACCATGATTCAACATCCATGATCCTTCCTTTGTGTGCTTCTTGACCTGTGTGGAAAATGGGCTGGATTGGGGTTCAGGCCCGGTCGCCCGACCTAGCCAGGTCGGCCAACCTAGGTCTGTGCCCAGTTTCGTCCATCTTTTGCACCGTAGTCCCTGTACTCAATTATATTTCAGATATGCATGGTACAATATTATTTGAATACTAATGTCTAACTTATGCTTGATCTTTATTGGTTTTCTGAGCCTATTGACGGTCTGATTTTTCGTTGTAAGGACCGCCAACAGGGTGTCGTTGTGCGCTGTGCTTGTTAGGTAGAGGCGAAGCTGTTTGAGTTGTCTTCGAGGTTGGAGTCGCCGTCGTTTTGCTAGCCGTTGCTCGCCGCTGTCGAGCCGAGCCAGCCATGGTCGCCGTTGTGGTTGCCTGCGTGCACCACCACTCCACCACCGCTGTTTGGGGGGTTAGGCCACCCGTGAGTGCGCGAGGCCGAGGAACACCGGGCCGGGGTGTTCTAGGTGCCCCTGAGGCCGCCGCCGGCGAGAGCGCCACTGCCGCCGCTCCGGTCACCTGGACTGAGCACGCGCGCGTCCGCGTGAGGAAGTGAGAGGAAGAGAGGGGTGGGCCCACCGGCCAGTGACCGAGAGGAGTGAAGACCTCGGGTTATGGTGGAGGAATCCAGGAAGGGTTTTGTGTAAAGTTGTTTAGGTTTTTAGTTTTTAGTTTTTAGATTTAGTTTTAAATAGGTTTTAATTAGTTTAATTCATAATAATAATTAGATTATTTACTTAAATACCTTTTCTTTTGGTATTTAAATAAATAAATAGGTTAAGTATAAATAAAATTTTGAATAATGATTTATAATAAGAAGTTAATAATAATAAATAGGATAATTCTTTTTATTGTTTAGAATAATTTATTAATGCTTTAAAATTATTAAAAATTTTAGGAAAATAGAAATAATTAGGTAATAATTTGTTTAGGGTTTTTCAGTGTAGGCTTGCTGTCTAGCTTTGTTCATAGGGTTTCCGTGTGCTAACTTATGCATCATATCGTTAAAAAGGAGAAGCTTCAGGAGTCGACTTCGTCGAGCTTCCACCTGAAGGACCACAGGAGCCAGAAGAGGTGGAGTTGGAGCTAGAGCCCGAGCCTGCTGCTGCTGCTGCTGCTGACACTAACCCTGCTATTGATCAAGGCAAGCACCGGAGCATCTAAACCCTATTTTAAGTATTACATCACGTATTACTATTGTATTGCATGCATTACGTTTTAGGAGTTGTGTGAAATGTTGATTGCATGACCCTTCCTTGATTAGGACAACTTAGATGTTTACCCTGGTTTAGTGGAGCTTAGTTATGCTTAGTTTACTCACAGTTCCATCATAGCACTAGTAAGCTCAGGTTTTTGTCCTATCACCTGTACTTGTTGTTTAAATATGAATTGGAGACCGGGTGCGAGGGTGAAGGTTGAGAAACGAGTCTCAAGTCGACACATCGCCTCGATCGTTTTAGGAATTGTTGTTGTTTACCTGTGATCAAGCTTTGAACGTACTAGTCATATGCCAGATATTCGAACCGGTAAGCTGATGTATCTGTGGTTACTCCTAGACTTGAAATGTAGCTCGCTCTTCTCGCAGTGGCAGGTGGCAGGGGCGTGGCCGTAAACTCACATGTCGGGTGCTGCCAGACGTGGGGCCGGTGTGGGGGTACGTCCCTGGGTTCGAGCGAGGGCAATTCAGGTCTTGGGGTGATCATAGTGAAAGGGTGCCTTGTGTGGACCACCCTGGGGACCACACAACGCGTATGACTAGGTTTTGCCCTGCAGGGATAAAAATTGGTTCGGATCGCCGCACTTCTTGGTATGAATACCGCTTGATCGCTGATAGACACCATAGTAACAAGATAATGTTGATGATGCTTATGAAACCTGAGGCTTGCTTAAGATCTACATGTGTGATTTACTTCTGTTGCTAATCTAGTCTTTTAGGTAATCACTATAATGGCTAGAACTCTGAAAATTTAGGATGTATGTTAGTAAGCTTTTATGCGAAAGTTTTACCTATCCACAGCCTCAAAGCCTTGCATGCCCTTGTGTGTTTGTATTTATATGTCTATGTAGACGGGTCTGTCTTGCTGAGTACCTTTGTACTCAAGATACTATAACTGTTGCAGAGCCGCCAGAAGACTTTCAGTAAGGTAGGGAAGGACTCCAGAAGAAGAAGAGGCATGTTGATGAGCCCAACATGTTCTCTTAGCTTTGTCTTGTCTTTGTTAGATTGAGTGATGACATCAGAACTGTCCTTGCTATGACATACCCTTGTTTCTTATGGAACTCTGTAGTTTGACATGCACTTAGATTTATTTCATATGTGTGTAAAAACTCTACCCCTTGTATAATTAAGTGTGTTGTGAATTCGTCTATTGTGCTCCTATGTAGTGCAATTCTGTGTATGTGAATTGTACTGGATTCAAGTGGGTGTTTCAGATGTCCTGTGGACATCTGACGGACTACCGGGTTTATGCCGTCTGAAGTGCGTAAGACGTGATTGTCAATAAAATGATGATCCGACACACTTGAGCCGGTTTAAGCTGGACGGTTCCGCCACAGCTGGTATCAGAGCGCATACATGGGACAACAACAGAGGAATTGGCTAGAAGACCTTTCCTTGGCTCTAGTTTGGTAAAAACTAGTCTGGTTTAGTAAGTGGCAATAAGACTAACTGTTATTATGGTATTTCATACTGCTAAACTTGCAATTCAGTAACGACGCACCTTCGCTCAGGTGAGTAGGTAAGTTGTATTTAAAATTCATATAATATTATGACTTTGACTTGCGCAAACTCGCTTGCATGAGGGGGCCCCGTCCAATGATTGTTCAGGGGCCGACCTGTCCTTAGGCTTGTCCTTTGGCTTGTCGACATCTGCCGCCTGATGTGGAGTGTGGAGTTCCCGTCGTGTCATCTTATTAATCACGGTCGCTTTACCCTGAGGAGCGGCCTACTTAGGGACATCCCATATAGCAATGATATGGGACATGCAAACGCCAAACATATGGTGGTGAATATGGGAAAAGTGATTACGTGTCAACGTATGAAGTGATGTCCATGCAGCGTTGAACACATGGGTGCCATTTCTATAGAGAATGGTAATGAATGGTTTTCTGCAGGTACGCTAACATAACCGTGAATCAAGTAGATACGATTAGCCCTATATTGGGATGAGAGTCGTACGATGCCACCAGTTTTAAAACTCTACGTTTGTCTTCGTCTTGCAAGAAACGTAGGCAAACGTCTGCATCCCAGTCCTAGTTGCATTGCATGTTTAGTTGTTTTTGGGTTTCTTTTGGGGGGTGACGTTGGAGTCTTATCGTTCTTTTGAACAGATGGACAGTGCCAATAGCTGGGTAGATGCAGAAGGATGGACCCATGGATACTTTGTGCACAGGCAAGGTTTCCCGAAGTTGTTGTGGGACACGCTTCAGGAATTAGGCTATACAGAATATACAGAGTATGTTGGCAAGGAGTTTATGACAGAGTATAGCTATGAGTGTTCCATGACGGTCAACATCCCTGCTTGCACCGCTCATCCTGAGTGGGAGCCTTTTTCCATATATGTTAAAGGAGCTCAGTATTCTGACTCAGTGGAAACTACTGCTCACAAGGCTTTAACAGCCATATGTGAGAAACACAAGTATGATGTCAGTAATACTAGGGCAAAGTACTTTCCAGTAGCACATCAAGATGGTGGAGTTTGGAGGCGTCGCCAGAAGGCTTTGGTCACTGAAGGCTGTGAAGAATACAATCCTGTTCTTGCAGCATCTTCACAATACATGACTTCTATGTATAATCTACACCAAGATTATGAAGCTGAGTATTGGAGGAAGCAATAAGAACTTGCAAGTGCCCAAGCCAGATAGCAGACCCTAGCAACCGATCTGAAAGTAAGTCAAGATTCTCGGGCATTTCTGGAAAATGCTTATGCCAGAGATGTCACTGCCAAGACAAGTGTTATTGAGCATCTTGGGGAGCAGCTAAGAGGGGCATATGATAGAGTAAACCAAAGTGAGCAAGCTGCCATGGAAACCAGAAGGGAGTTAGGTGCAACAATTACTACACTTGAAGCTGAGAGGTTAGAGCAGATGCATATGATTATGGCTCTCCAGCAACAAGTTGAAGATTATCAGATCATGGAGATTCCCATGGGAATTGAAGCTCAAGAAGAAGCTCCAGCTCCAGAGTTACCACTTCCCTTGCCCGTGGTAGAGGAGCAGAATGTTGAAGCCATTGCTGTTGAAGGGGATGAGGTCCAATTTCCTGGAGAAGAAATTCCCAACTTGTTTGCTCATGAGAATATAGATGACTTTATCAATTTTGATATGGAGAATAACTTTGATGGAGTGCATCCAGGTTGGGCAATCGAGGCAGAAAATAATGGTAGTGAAGTTCATAGCCATGTTAGCCATGCCTCAGTTTCTGTTAATATGGGAATGCCAGGGTCACCAGCTGCATTTGTTGGAGAGAACTCTGCTTATCATCATCAGTATGGTGAGTTAGAGGAAGTGACATCTAGGCCATGGTGTGATGGCAGTGAACCCTGATCAGCTGAGTTTGGCAATGGCCAAGTTAGGAATGGATACTCTAGATCTGGGGTTGTATCCTTACCCTGGAGGTTTTTAAGTGTTGTACTTTTACTTGTTTTGGAAGTTGAGTAATGGCACTTGTATGATAGGTAGTAGACGCCTATTGGAGAGGTGTATTGTGCCAAGGTTTGTTTTATTGTAAATTTTGGACAAGTCGTACTTTGGTGTGCTGTACTTTTTGTTTTTGTAATGATAATCCAGGCTGTTTGTTGTGGTTTTTGATGCTTTTACAATCCTGTGTGATTGTTGTTCTTGTTGTTCTATTTATCAGCCTTGATAGAAAGTTTCGTCAGTCAGAAACTTAGTACTGACAGAAGCTTTGTCATTTTGTAGAATGGCACCACCAGTGAACGAGACCCCTGAGCAGTTCGGTGCTCGTCCTGAACATCCGCGTGGCCCCATGAGCGTGGCTGAGGCGCTGGCATATGTTTTGAATGCCAATCAAAAGCACATGGACCTGTTGACTCATTTGGTGGAAAATACTGCGCCCTTGCTCCGAGGACGCCGTGAGGCAGACCCTGCTGTGAGGTACAGCCACTTCACAGAAACTCATCCGCCAATTTTCACCAAGCCGGAGCATCCATTGGAGGCAGATGAGTGGCTCAATACCATTGAGCAGAAGTTTCGAGCTATTCCAAACTGCACAGAGGTGCAAAAGGCTGAGTTCATTGGATTGCAGCTCCAAGGTCCTGCCGGTATGTGGTGGGCGAGCTACCTCGCCACTACGTCGCCAGGCTCCCTGCCGGTACTGAAGTGACATGGTGGGAGTTTAAGGAAGCTTTTCACGCCCATTTTGTCCCTGAGGGCATTATGGACATGAAATTGGAGGAGTTCCTGCAGTTGCGGCAGAAGGACAAGTGTGTACTTGAGTACACTAGTGAGTTTGAGCACCTGGCTCAATATGCTCAGGATCAGGTGAACACGGATCGCAAGAAGGTCCGGTGTTATTTAAGGGGTTTGAATCCTCGGATGCAAGATAAGTTGTCAGTCAATACCTTTGCTGACTACAATGCAGCGGTGAAAACTGCTATCACCGCTGAAAGCAAGATGTTGGCACTTGATGAGTCCTTGAAGAGGAAGGCCCCACCTACTGGAGGCTCTAGCAGTGCTCCACCCCTGCAGCGTATGAGAGTGGTGTTCCGTAGGCCTGCAAGGCCTAACTATCAGGCGCCACAGAGGCAACAGACTCAGCGGTGGGTGATTAAAAACCCCACCAATGTCCAGCGCTCCAACACTACTCAAGGCCCCAGTGCTCATACTGGAAATGCCTCAGCCAACAATCAGCCATGCTACAATTGTGGCAGGCCGGGACATTTTGCCAGGGATTGTCGTCTTCCCAAGGCAAGAGCCGCATCATTCGCCCCAGCTCAAGGCCAGAATGCGAACCCTAGGTTCGTGAAGAAGAGGTTCTTGAACACCAGGACTGGACGCGTTCATTTCATGAACGTGGAGGAGATTCCAGAGGGAGAACCTGTGATGGCTGGTATGTTCTCTGTCAACCAACACCCTGCTGTTATACTTTTTGATTCGGGTGCATCCCATACCTTTATTAGTAAAACTTTTGTGGAGAAACATCAGATAGAAACAAGTACTTCTTCCACACAATTTTTAGTTCATGCACCGGGTGCTACCCAATCCGCTAGTCATATAGCCTGGGGTGTCACCATAAACCTAGGAGACCATAAAGTCTTTGCCAATCCCATAGTGCTGGATAGTCAGGGTATTGATCTGATTCTTGGATTGAATTGATTGAAGCAACATAAGGTTTCTATTGATGTGGAAAATAGAACCTTGCATTTATTGGATAGTGAAGGCAATGCTATGGAAGTTCAGTTGCACTCTCAACTTGATCATAAGGCGACAGTGAACAAAGTAGGGGCAGTTGATCTTAAATCTATTCCAGTGGTGTGTGACTATCCAGACGTGTTTCCGGATGATCTACCGGGAAGGCCTCCGGATAGAGCTGTTGAATTCACCATTGAGTTAGAACCTGACATAGCACCAATCTCTAGAAGACCCTACAAAATGTCACCCCAGGAATTAGAAGAATTGAAGAAGCAGTTGCAAGAGATGCTAGATAAGGATTTTATCAGGCCCAGTTCATCTCCTTGGGGATGTCCTGCTTTGTTTGTGAAGAAGAAAGACAAGAGTTTGAGGCTCTGTGTAGATTACAGACCTCTCAATGCAGTGACCATAAAGAACAAGTATCCGCTTCCTCGGATTGACTTGTTGTTTGATCAGCTAGCAGGAGCTAAAGTGTTTTCCAAGATAGATTTGAGGCTGGATATCACCTAATCAAGATTAAGCCTGAAGATATACCTAAGACAACATTCTCAACCCGATATGGACTATATGAGTATCTGGTCATGTCATTTGGGTTGACAAATGCTCCAGCACATTTCATATATCTCATGAACTCTGTATTCATGCCTGAACTTGATAAGTTTATGGTGGTATTTATTGATGATATTTTGATTTATTCCAAGAATGAGGAAGAATATGCTCAACATCTACGTATTGTCCTGGAGAGACTTAGGGAACATCAGCTGTTGCCAAGTTGAGTAAATGTGATTTCTGGTTAAATAAGGTACCTTTTCTTGGACATATCTCATCAGCTGAGGGAGTGGCTGTTGATCCAAGTAAGGTCCAAGATGTTCTAAATTGGAAGCCATCAACCAGTGTGCATAAAGTGCGGAGTTTTCTGGGATTAGCTAGATATTATCACCAGTTTAGCCCAAATTTCTCCAAACTAGCTAAACGAATTACAGAGTTATTGAAGAAAGACACCAAGTTCAGGTGGACTCCTGAATGTAATGAGGCTTTTCTAAAGTTGAAGTCCTTGTTAACCACTGCTCCAGTTTTAGCTCAGTCAGATGTTGAGAAGCCCTTTGATGTGTATTGTGACGCATCAGGAATTGGATTCGGGTGTGTACTAATGCAGGAGGGAAAGGTAATTGTTTATGCCTCTAGACAGCTCAAGCGACATGAAGAGCATTACCCTACCCATGATTTGGAACTAGCTGCCGTAGTGCATGCCCTCAAAATATGGAGACATTACTTACTGGGAAGTCTGTGTCACATATACACTGATCATAAAAGCCTTAAGTATATATTCACTCAATCTGACCTGAATATGAGGCAGAGAAGATGGCTAGAGCTCATCAAGGATTATAACTTAGAAGTGCACTATCATCCTGAAAAAGCCAATGTGGTTGCCGATGCTTTAAGTTGGAAATCACAGTGTGCTTGCATTTCAGCCCGTCCGTATGATCAGACCCTATGTGAAGAGATGGAGAAGCTGAACATCCAGATGGTAATGCATGGCGAAGTTACAAATTTGATGGTTGAGTCAACTCTTCAACAACAGATTGTTGAAGCTCAGAAGAAAGATTTAGGCATGAAACACCTTAGAAGAAGAATGGCCAAAGGTGAAAAGTTGTGTTTTACTCAAGATGATCAAGGTGTATTGTTCTTCAAGGATCGAATAGTTGTGCCTAAAAACTTTGAATTAAGAAAGCAAATATTGGATGAGGCACATCTGTCTCAAATTTCTATTCATCCGGGTAGTACTAAAATGTATCATGACTTGAGGCAGAGGTTTTGGTGGACTCGGATGAAACGAGAGATCGCTAAGTATGTGGCAGAGTGTGTTACATGCCAGAGAGTCAAGGCATTCCATCAGAAGTCGCCAGGATTACTGCAGCCTCTGACTATTCCCAGCTGGAAGTGAGAAGATATATCCATGGATTTCATTGTGGGCTTACCCACAACATCCAAGGGGTATAACTCAATCTGGGTAATAGTGGACCGTTTGACAAAGTCTGCACATTTTATTCCAGTTAAGATCGCTTATCTTGTGCGAACATATGCTGAATTGTTTATATCTCGGATTGTGACATTGCATGGGGTTCCCAAGACCATAGTGTCTGATAGAGGCTCTCAGTTCACTTCTAGGTTCTGGGAGCATATGCATGAGTTGATGGGTATGACTTTGATTAGAAGTTCTGTCTACCACCTGTAGACTGGTGGACAAACTGATAGAGTGAATCAGATACTTGAGGAGCTTGAAGAAAGGTAATCCTCTGTCACCCAGCCTTGAAATGAATCGGTTGAGGGCCGCCATGCATCCAGTCAGCTTCTGAACGTCCTTGAGGGATTTTGGAGGCGCCATGGATGTAATAGCGGTAACTTTCTCGGGATTAGCTTCAATTCCCCGGTGGCTGACTATGAAGCCCAGCAGTTTTCCCGTGGGCATGCCAAACACACATTTGGTAGGATTGAGCTTCCATTGGAACTCCCTGAGATGTGCAAAGGTCTCGGATAGGTCATCGATGAGTCTATCCGGGTTCTTTGTCTTGACGACGACGTCATCAACATAGGCTTCCACATTGCGGCCAATCTGAGCCTTGAGACAACTCTGAATTGCACGCTAATATGTGGCTCCTGCGTTCTTGAGTCCAAAGGACATTGTAGTGTAGCAGTAGGCGCCAAACGGAGTGATGAACGCCGTCTTGATCTGGTCGTCTTTGTGCAGGCTTATCTGATGATAGCCCGAGTAGCAATCCAGGAAACAGAGTAGAGAGCACCCAGCTGTAGAATCCACCACCTGATCGATGCGAGGTAGCCCGAAAGGATCCTTTGGGCAATGCTTGTTCGGGTCAGTGTAATCGACACACATTCTCCACTCGTTGTTGTTCTTCTTGCGGACCAGGACAGGATTAGCGAGCCAGTCTGGGTGGAACACCTCTTTAATGAACCCGGCTGCTAAGAGTTTCGCCAGCTCCGAACGGATGGCTTCTTTCTTGTCCTGGGCAAAGCGTCGTAGACGTTGTTTCTTCGGCTTGGCGGCAGGATCAACAATGAGTTTGTGCTCAGCCAACTCCCTTGGGACTCCTGGCATGTCAGACGGCTTCCATGTGAAGATGTCGCGGTTGTCCCGTAAGAAGCTGGTGAGCGCGCTTTCCTATTTGATAGGCGGGTCAGCGCCTATCAGCGCCGTCTTGGAGGGGTCGCCCGTCCCTAGGTCGATTGCCTTGATTGGAACTTCCTGGGAGGGCTTCATGTTTGGCACGGCTGGCTTTTTTTGTTGGGATTTCCAACTCAGCCTCGCCGAGTTGTTTTGCCATAGCTGCTATGATTGCTGCCTGGCTCGGTTGCTGCATGCTTGCAGCAATCGTCACTGCCTCGGTGTCACAATCGTAGGAGGTCTTCAGGTCGCCCTTTAGGGATAAGATCCCCTCAGGGCCTGGCATCTTCAGGACGAGGTAGATGTAATGTGGGATCGCCATGAATTTCGCCAGAGCGGGTCTTCCCAGGATTGCGTGGTACGATGATTCGAAGTCGGCGACCTCGAATGTAATGTACTCGGTCCTGTAGTTGGCCTCGGTACCAAATGTAACTGGGAGTGATACCTGGCCAAGGGGCACGGCAGCGTTGCCTGGAACAATGCCGTAAAAGGGTGAATCAGTGGGCTTGAGCAGGTTGGTGATGTCTAAGCCCATCTTCTTCAAAGTCTTGGCGAACAGGATGTTGAGACCGCTTCCTCCGTCGATCAATGTTCTTGTGAGTCGCGCGCCAGCTACCACAGGGTCGAGCACCAGAGGGTATCGCCCCGGGTTCTTGATGTTGGTCCATTGATTGTCGCGAGAGAAGCTGATGGGGACTTCTGAAGCCACTTCATGAAGGTGGGGATGGCAGGCTCAATACAGACGATCTCGCGGTGGATAAGCTTTTGCTTGTGCTTTGATTCTGACTGAGTGATTCCCCCAAAGATGACGTTGACAACCTTGTCGGCTTGTTGGTAGCCGGTGTCTTTGTCACCCTTGTCTCCTTTGTTGTCAGGGTTGTTTGGTTTGGGAGCACCATCTGCTGAGAACGCTTTCTTGAGCGACCAACAGTCTCTACTTGAGTGCTTATCCTTTGGATGGAAAGGGCACTGCTTGTCGAGTAGTTTTTCAAACTTCCTGCGGGAAGAGTTCTTCTCAGCAACATTGACTGTGTCTTCAGGTTTGCGCTTCTTATCGCTGAAGTTGCGTTTGCTGTTGTTCTCAACTTGCTTGCCTTTGTTACGATCGTTGTTGTTGCGATCTCCTCCCGACTTGTTACGGTTGAATCTCTCACGCTGCATGTCTTCAGCATCTGACCAGCGGCTGATGAGTTCCCGCATCTGCTCTAGCGTCTTTGGCCTGTTCCTTCCGAAATCGAGATGCAGCACGGGGTCTGTAAGGCCACCGTGGAAGCAATCAATGACATCTTGGTCGGATAGGCCAGCACAGGTTGAGCGTTTCTCCCAAAATCACCAGTTGTAACTGCGCAAGTACTCGTTCTGGCCCTGTTTGCACTGGGCGAGGTCAAAGCGAGTACCCGGCTTTTGCCATGAACCTTGGAAGTTGTTGATGAAAGCCTTGCAGAGTTCATCCCAGGAGTCGATGGAGCCTGGCTTGAGCCCTTCTAACCAGGTCAGTGGGGCCTGATCGAGGGCTACTGGGAGATAGGTACACATGGTGTCGGTGTTGCCCCTCGCCGCCTTGATTGCCGAGTAGTTGATGCGAATCCACTGCTCGGGGTCACGTTTCCCGTCATATCTGTCGATATGAGCTGGTTTGAACTTGTCGGGCCAGGAAGTAGCGCGGATGCGGTCTGAGAAGACCGGGAACCCTTCGTACTTGTGGAGGTTGTGGTGATCCTGACCCGGCGCCCCGTAGACATGGCCGTACTCCTGGCGTCTGCGGCGTTCTTGTTCTTCGCGATCGCGCGCCCGTAATGAGATGATGGTGCGCGCGTCTCTGGGTGGTAATTGATCTCGCAGATCCCTGTTATCACGATTCTCGGGGCGTCTGTCCCTGTTTCGGTTGCCATCACGACCGCCGACGTGGCTCTGCTGAACCTCGCGGTTGCTTGGTCCAGCGCCGTGGTCACGGCCTCCGCCACCGAGTACTATGCCTCCTTCATGTCGGCGTTGTTCTCTGCTCGGGTGGTGGGACTGGTTGCCTCGGTTTGCAACTTCAGGGTGTGCGCTGCTTGCCTGGCGGCTTGGTGCTCGAGTGATGGTCTTCGCCGGGTTGATTGCGTCATGCTGGATGGCCGCTGTCTCGAGCATTGTCTTCATCCTGAGGATCTCAGGAGTTTCAGGCATCTGTCCCAGCTCTGTGATGACAGCCATGATGTTGGCTGCAGCGCTGGAGAAGACGTCTTGGCCGGCAACTTGCCGGAACTTGGCGTTGAGGTCCTGTGGAGGTAGCCTACGGCCGAGGCGGCGACGTCGTTCTGCGCGAGTGACATTTCGCTCCCTGCGTCGATTACGGTCAGCTTCAGCTTCGTTCTCCACAGTTGGCTCGTCGTTGGAGACTTCTTGTTCCTGGCCAATGATCACCATGGCTTGGCGCCCTGGTGAGTAGCTCCCTGTGCTTGAAGTTACTGGGACAGTTGAGCCGCGGCTGCTTGAAGAATTCAGGGGTTGCCCGTGTTGAAACAGGAGTGGATCGATGCACACGATGATGCGAGACATGTCCAGGTCCTCCTGTGGTGTTGCTCCAAGTGCTGGCTTGCGTCCTGGCCAGTGAACAAATCGTCCTTCGGGGGTTGAAGTAATGACGAGTCCGACTTGTTTCCCGTTCAGGGGAAATTCGTCGTATTCGACCAGAGATCGGAGTTGTTTTGAAGACGCCGCCTGGAAAGCAGATGTGGGGCCCGTGAGTCCAAAGGGATATTGGCTCGGGGTGTCGGCCTCGTGTTTAACAGTGGCTGGACTCCTTTTCTTCTGGATTTTCGAATTGGCGGATTTTGGCATAGCCGATGGTTCAGAAACCGACTCGGGTTTCCTGGTCCGCTTCGGAAATTTCCCAGCCCGAGTTGAAATCGGGCCAGGAAGAGTGATTCCTTGAGTCCGAGTTGATTTCGAACTCGAGGTTCCCCGAGGCCGAGCTGTATTCGGTCCCGGGAGCGCGATCTCGTCGAGCTTGTCGGCGAGTTGCTCCGGAGTCGGCGATTTGAGGACGCGGTCGAAGTTGCCCGCGCCGTCTGCCGTGCAGACCCAGGAGCCGAAAACGAAGGTGGCGCCCCTCTCGAACGCCATGTCGCCGTCGCAGTTGATGATGACTGGTGCCATCGAGCTTGCTGAACGATTCTCGACGAGAGCCCCTACCTGGCGCGCCAGCTGTCGGTTTTTTATACCGGCTAGCCTACTATGGGGGGTCCCTAAGTAGTCGAGTTGTTCGTGGGGGCCTCGCCGGAACCAGAAGCACGATGGTGAACACGAGACGATTTAGACAGGTTCAGGCCGCCTCGGGTAGAGAGCGTAATACCTTACGTCCTGTATGGTGGATCTTCTCGTATTGATGTGTATGATTTTACAAGGGGTCCCTGCCTCACCTTATATACTCGGGAGACAGGGTCTACAAGGCAAGAAATACAAACTCCTAGTCGGATACAATACACAGAGTCCTAACATGAGTAGGCCGGGTTGTTTCCCAGTACCCGACTAGTTTCCTTAAGCTGTACAGTCCTTTCTTGTATCAATCAGGATTGCCGGCCCAATTTCCTAACGGGACTGTGGCCCATGAGGACTCCCATGGATCCTAGACCGTCAAAGGGCATGTGTTCTAACCTTTTCTGAGAAATGGGATGAGTGCCTACCCTTAGTAGAATTCTCTTATAACAACAGTTACCAAGCTAGTATTGGTATGGCTCTGTTTGAAGCACTGTATGGTAGAAGATGCAGAACTCCACTAAATTGGTCAGGGTCTAGAGAAAGAACTCCTTTTGGACCAGATCTTGTGAATGAAGCTAAAAAGAAAGTAAAAATGATTCAAACTCATCTCAAGACAGCTCAGTCCAGGCAAAAGAACTATGCAGATAAGAGAAGACAACCTTTAGCTTTTGAAGTAGGAAGCTATGTATATCTGAAAGTATCACCAATGAAAGGGATCCATCGCTTCGGAGTTAAGGGCAAGTTAGCTCCAAGGTATATTGGTCCTTATTAGATATTAGAGCAAAGAGGTCCTGTTGCTTATAGATTAGCCTTACCTGATCAGTTGTCCACTTTACATGATGTGTTTCATGTTTCCCAACTTAAGAAATGCCTACGAGTCCCCGAAGAAGTAATTAAAGATCCAGAGATAGAACTGGAGTCAGATTTGACCTATGAAGAGAAACCTATCAGGATTCTGGATCAGAAGGAGCAGAGTACTCATAGGAAGAGCATCAAGTTTTACAAGGTTCAATGGAGTAAGCACTCTGTAGATGAAGCTACTCGGGAGCATGAAGATTACCTTGTAGCTAAATACCCAGAGTTGTTTAAGTACTAGTAATAAGTTTGTATTAAATTAGTCTTTAAAAGTGTTGGGCAGAATCTTGTCTGTACTTGACCATGCAACTACCCCGTGTTCTTAATGAATTTGTTATGTTCTTAAGCTTTTGACACATTTTCCTTGCTGCTGCTTAAGCCAGATGTTTGCCCGCCTTAACTAAATCTCGGGACGAGATTTTCTTAAGGGGGAAGGGCTGTAACACCACAGGTGTTAATGAAACACTAAGAGGATTATTAGGGCACTAATGAGGAGAAATACAAAGATTAAAAGCTTGAGAGCTTTTAATTGAGCCAAGTTAGCCCAAGGGGCATTTTGGTAATTTCTCACTCTGAAAAGGTTGACCAAGTCAAATTGGAGTTAACAACTCCAAAAGATAGCAAATAATCAAAAATTTCTTGGAATGGTTAGGTTTGAGGAGAATTCAAATTTGAGAATCAAATTTGGTTAAGTTTAAACTACATGTGATAATGATTTTGGTCAATATTCAAGGGCTTATAACTTTCAAACATAAAGGATTTAGCCCAAGGTTATATTGAGAGAAACGTAGCCCTATGTTAGGACTACAACTTTGGTTATTGAAGATTCAAAGGTTTACATTTGGTTTTCGGAGAAAACTTGGCCTAATTGTGGTAGGTTTGAAGGAGTTCACTGAATTTGTTGATTTCCCTTTGAATTGGTCAAAGTTCAGTGCAACATAACTTGTGTTCTAGGAAGTTTTAGCTTCAGTGCATACAAGGAAAATGTAGTCCTATCATTCCTCTACAAGTTTGGTATCTAGAGCTCCTAAAGTTTACATGTAAAATTGGGAGTAATTTGGACGTAAAGATGGCAGGTTTGAAAGGATTCAGAAATTCAGGAAAATATGTCCAAGTTCCTGGCTTTGTAACTTTTGAATCTTTGAGATTTAGGCTCTGATGTTTATAAGGGAATTGAAGCCCTATGGTTCAGCAGCAACTTTTGTATTTGGAGTTTGGAAAGTTTATATTCAAAATTTGGAGAGAAAGGGAGTCGAATTCGCTGGCTGGGATGGTTTTCAGTGGGGGGTGCAGAGTTTCAGAGTTTCAGAGCAGGGCGAGTTCGGGCCGGTGCTGCCACGCAGCTGCTTGCCGCCAATGGCCGGTCGAACCACCCGCCATCGCGGCCGACGTCCAGCGCCGATGAGAGCAGCAGGAGGTGGCAAGTGTTTAAGCGGTGGAAATCCCAGGATAAGAGCCGAACCAGTCGTTCTCATCCTTCTTCCTTTTCCGCTCTTCAACTCGCCGCCGATCACCACCATCGCCGCCACCAGATTTCACCGCCACCAGAGCCTCTTCAGCCAGTTTTCCATCCACCCAGAGCTTCCCTAGCTCGTGAGCTCTCCAATCCACCCGCTCTTGCCCGTTATCATCCACCCTAGCCATAGAACTGAGGTCGTCTTCTACCTCCGGTCGCCGCCGAGCCGCGCGAGCATATCCACGGTGAGAACCACCTTCGCGTCGCCCTCGTCATGGTTAGATGGCGTGGTTGTGTGTCTCTCGTCCGTGCGCAGCTCGCCGTGGTGTTCTTGGCCTGGGGTTGTGACGCTGTTGGTCGGAACGCGGGCACCGCTCTAGAGCTCCGCTGAGCTCGGGCCGCCGCCGCGGGGATCCTTGCTCCGGTCATCTAGGGTTAGGGTGCCATTGTGCGCTGTGCTCGTTAGGTAGAGGCGAAGCTGTTTGAGTGGTCTTCGAGGTTGGAGTCGCCGTCGTTTTGCTGGCCGTTGCTCACCGCCGTCGAGCCGAGCGAGCCATGGTCGCCGCTGTGGTTGCCTGCGTGCGCCACCACTCCACCACCGCCGTTTGGGGGTTAGGCCACCCGTGAGTGCGCGAGGCCGAGGAACTCCGGGCCGGGGTGTTCTAGGTGCCCCTGAGGCCGCCGCCGGCGAGAGTTCCGGTCACCTGGACTGAGCGCGCGCGCGCGTCCGCGTGAGGAAAGGGAGAGGAAGAGGGGGGCGGGCCCGCCGGCCAGTGACCGAGAGGAGTGAGGACCTCGGGTTGAGGTGGAGGAATCTAGGAGGGGTTTTGTGTAAAGTGGTTTAGGTTTCTAGTTTTTAGTTTTTAGATTTAGTTTTAAATAGGTTTTAATTAGTTTAATTCGTAATAATAATTAGATTATTTATTTAAATACCTTTTCTTTTGGTATTTAAATAAATAAATAGGTTAAGTATAAATAAAATTTTGAATAATGATTTATACAAGAAATTATTAATAATAAATAGGATAATTCTTTTTATTATTTAGAATAATTCATTAATGTTTTTAAAATTATTAAAAATTTTAGGAAAATAGAAATAATTAGGAAATAATCTGTTTAGGGTTTTTCAGTGTAGGCTTGCTGTCTAGCTTTGTTCATAGGGTTTGCGTGTGCTAACTTATGAATCATATCGTTAAAAAGGAGAAGCTTTAGGAATCGACTTCGTCGAGCTTCCATTTGAAGGACCTAGGAGCCAGAAGAGGTGGAGTTGGAGCTAGAGCCGGAGCCTCCTGCTGCTGCTGCTGCTGACACTAACCCTGCTGTTGATCAAGGCAAGCACCGGAGCGTCTAAACCCTATTTTAAGTATTACATCACGTATTACTATTGTATTGCATGCATTACGTTTTAGGAGTTGTGTGAAATGTTGATTGCATGACCCTTCCTTGATTAGGACAACTTAGATGTTTACCCTGGTTTAGTGGAGCTTAGTTATGCTTAGTTTACTCACAATTCCGTCATAGCACTAGTAAGCTCAGGTTTTTGTCCTATCACCTGTACTTGTTGTTTAAATATGAATTGGAGACCGGGTGCGAGGGTGAAGGTTGAGAAAGGAGTCTCAAGCCGACACATCACCTCGATCGTTTTAGGAATTGTTGTTGTTTACCTATGATCAAGCTTTGAACGTACTAGTCATATGCCGGATATTTGAATCGGTAAGCTGATGTAGCTGTGGTTACTCCTAGACTTGAAATGTGGCTCGCTCTTCTCGCAGTGGTAGGTGGCAGGGACGTGGCCGTAAACTCACATGTCGGGTGTTGCCAGACGTGGGGCCGGTGTGTGTGGGGGGGGGGCGTCCCTGGATTCGAGCGAGGGCAGTTCAGGTCTTGGGGTGATCATAGTGAAAGGGTGCCTTGTGTGGACCACCCTGGGGACCACACAACGCGTATGACTAGGTTTTGCCCTGCAAGGATAAAAATTGGTCCGGATCGCCGCACTTTTCGGTATGAATAACGCTTGATCGCTGATGGACACCATAGTAACAAGATAATGTTGATGATGCTTATGAAACCTGAGGCTTGCTTAAGATCTACATGTGTGATTTACTTCTGTTGCTAATCTAGTCTTTTAGGTAATCACTATAATGGTAAAACTCTGAAAATTTAGGATGTATGTTAGTAAGCTTTTATGCGAAAGTTTTACCTATCCACAGCCTCAAAGCCTTGCATGCCCTTGTGTGTCTGTATTTATATGTCTATGTAGACGGGTCAGTCTTGCTGAGTACCTCTGTACTCAAGATACTGTAACTGTTGCAGAGCCGCTAGAAGACTTTCAATAAGGCAGGGAAGGACTCCAGAAGAAGAAGAGGCATGTTGATGAGCCCTACATGTTCTCTTAGCTTTGTCTTGTCTTTGTTAGATTGAGTGATGACATCAGAACTGTCCTTGCTATGACCTACCCTTGTTTCTTATGAAACTCTATAGTTTGACATGCACTTAGGTTTGTTTCATATGTGTGTAATAATTCTACCCCTTGTATAATTAAGTGTGTTGTGATTCGTCTGTTGTGCTCCTATGTGGTGCAATTCTGTGTATGTGAATTGTGCCGGATTCAAGTGGGTGTTTCAGATGTCCTGTGGACATCTGACGGACTATCAAGTTTATGCCGTCTGAAGTGCATAAGCCGTGATTGTCAGTAAAATGATGATCCGACGCACTTGAGCCGGTTTAAGCTGGACGGTTCCGCCACAACTGGCGTCTGGGCCATGGCGGGCAGAGACACAGGCGAGATCCGGGGAGGCGGAAACTTCAGGTATTTGTCTTCCACCTCACCACAATCTCGCACAATCCGACCTCCTATCTCGTGCTTCCTCGGCGAGCAGCTCGACGAACCCTAGGAGTTCGTCAGTGGGGGGAGGGACGTCCAGCTACTCACAAGGACAGGGATCGAGAGACCTTTCGAGCTCCAATCTCGCGGAGGTTAGTTCGTTTCTGCTAAAATCCCTAGAGCACATCTAGACTATATGCAAAAAATTTGGCGCGTGTGGGGCGATTGAGGTCCCAGCCTCGCCGATCTAGAAAATCATACTTCTCAAGAATCCGTTCCCCTTTGTGGAATAGATCCTTCTCAGTGGTCGACCCTTGGCGGCGATTCACGGTCATTTGTTGATGTTGTGAAATCTAATAAGAGCCCAAACTCGCAGATGGCGGATAAGGGAACTCATGGGGGCAGAGAATTCCGAGAGGAGGTGGAAGAACAGGATGGGTTGAATGGGGAAGGGGTAGAGGTGACCAGAACTGACAAGAGAATTGGAGGGAAGGACATCAAGGAGGGAGGTTTCAATCAAATCAACACTACCAGAAAAAGGAAGAAAGATAGAGCTCTCATAACAACAAGAATGAAGGAGAATTTGACCTGAGAAACAACCTTAATCAAGGGAGAGAGGCTGCTAACAAAGCTATGGAGGACAAGGCAGAGAAGGGGCAAGTGTCTAAAGGGGAGGAACAATTTGGGAAAAATAATATCAACCTTGAGCAGGCAGAAAAAAAGTTTGATACCAGAAAACATGATGACAATAGGCAAGGTAGAGCTCTTTGTATCAGATGTGGCCACCCTGGACATAGAGCAGATGAATCTATCAATCCTGTCATTTGTGACAAATGCAAAAAGGAGGGTCACATGAGCAGAGTGTGTGAGGAGATCATGTCTTGGGAGCATGTTGCTCCTTACTTTGGGCTTGCAGGCCCTGGACAAGGATTCCATGTTATTCATGATGATAACCAAGAAGATAGTGGAAAAGATCAGACAGCTTGTGCCTTGATAACCATCACTAATGGACTTGTACTGCTAGACAGCTAGAAAAATGAATTCAGAGCTCAGGCTGGACCTCAGTCAACCTGGAGATAGTATGCAAAAAAAATTGTAGATAATATGTTTCAGATGAGGTTTCCAACAAGTAAGAAAGTGGAAGAGCTAGCCTTTTTCCTTGGGGTTTGTATGGGGACTATCCCTGGAGTTACTTTCAAGGTGGAGAAGTGGAATGCTTATGCTGGATCTAAAGAAAAACTTGAGATGGCTTGGTTCAGAATTGCTAATATTCCTATGGAAAAAAGATATGAGAATAGAGCATGTTTGATTGGTTCACTAGTTAGCCTACCTCTGGAGGTTGACAAAGTGAACTTAAGGAGATGGGACTATGTAAGAGTAAAAATAGGTTGTGGAGACTTGAACAAGGTACTTGCAGTGGTGGAGGGACTAATTGATCATAATTCTTTGACTTCTCTTTTCAAAGAGAGGTGGTACAGGAGGGTTCAACTTGTTCTGCATGGAATAAATGGACTAGGAATACTGACAGACTTGGGGGAGACAATCCCTCTCCTAAGAAACCAAAATGGGGTGGTGGCAAGGATCCTCAGGAAGGAAGTGAAATCTGATGAGGGACCCTCAGAGCACTCAGGGGGAATTACAAACATAAATCCAGGATGGCTAATCAAATGGATGTGGCTGGAGGATCTAACAACAGTGTCACAATTGAAAAGGAAGATACTCAAAGAGATGTCAACAAAGGAAAAGAAGCTACAGCGGTGGACAACAACAGTCAAATGGACATGGAAGAGGTAATGGCTAAGGAAGTTTCAAGTGAGGAAAGTGAGGATCAAGGTCTGACTATTTCAGATCTAATCTCACCTGGAGGTCTACATTTTTGCTTTGGTTCATTTGAAAATGTGGAGATCAGGAGGTTACTAAATATCAACCTAGGAGGCAGTTTGCCAGTGGTGGTAGATGAATATGGATCAAATTTGAGGAAGAACAGGTTTGACTCACCGGCAGTTATAGAGGCAAAACATGCCATTCTTTCTGGTCATTCAGACAAAAATGTCAAAATACCTTCCCTTGTGCACAACAAGTCAATATGCTTGGAAAGAATTCCAGAGGAGAAGAAAGCTAATTAAGTGAATCTGTCCCAACCTAGCTCTTATGGAGGCTCTCAAGTAGCTCCTGGTGGAGAATGGTCCAGTCAGGAAGATATGACAAAACAGTCTCAATCTATGGGAGTTGATCAGGAAGAAATGGTAGATCAAAGAGAATCCCCAAAAGCACTTACCCAGTGGCATCACCATTGTGGGAACATCTTTGTTGACACCGGATTTTCGCACCGGGAGTGCTGAGTTAGATGGTGACGTAGCAGCGCTGGAACTGAGCAGTGGGCCCGTTGACTGGTCAAAGCCGAATGTGACAGAGAAGGAAGCCGATGCGGGGAGAGGAGTCCGATAAAGTAGAAGTCCGATCCGATGACGGATAAAAGGAGAAGGGCGCGTCAGCTAAAAAGGAAGCGTATCAGATGTGGGGGCTATTTCCTTTTTGAAGGCTTATTTAGAGTCCCATTCTATCTTAGAATAGTTTACTTTATCTGCAAGTTAGTCAAGTCCGATCAGGACTCTTCATGACCAGGGTAGTCCATTGTAAATTATTATTCACACAATCAATACAACCCGGCTTCACGCCAAAACCCTAGGAGTAGGTTAGAGTAGATCTCGACGAACTCATTGGTGAACGGGCTGCATCAGTTCTTGATCTCCGGCTTACCAGTAAGATTGTCAACTTATCGAATTAGTATAAGCTTTGAATTGAGGCGTATCGCCCTTTCTCGTTTATGCTGTTCAACCGATTTATCTTAGGATTGTCAAGATTGGTTTAGATTCCCTGCGTCGGAGCTAGATTTCTCTTGATTCTTAAGTGATTAATCGTTTATCGAGTTGTTCTTTTAGTTTTCGGGTTTGATTTAGATTCCCTGCGTCGGAGCTAGATTTCTCTTGATTATTAGAAGGCAGCTTATGCGGCTGTTTGGAGTTGCTAGATTGATTTAGATCTGCGCCATGTGAATTAATCTGATTCTTCAACAGCTATGAGCATTGGTTTTAGTCCGATTTGAGCAATACTTATCTTATAACATCATTCTAGGTCCGATTCATCTTTACAGTTTAATCTGGTTGTTCTTTGAGTGTAGAGTTTGATTTAGAGTCCCTGCGTCGGAGCTAGATTTCTCTTGATTATTCAAAGACAGCTTTGAATATTGGAACGATCTTGTTACCGTTTTATTGCTTATTTGCTTTAATCTGATTAATTACCCGTACGAGCATCTTGTTTAGTTGTTCTGTTGGTGGGTCGAGTTTGATCATTTAGCTATCTGGTCCGATCATAGCTGGAGTATGTGCGCTGCATCCGTCTGTGAAACCGTGTCGAAACAGTTCTGGTTTGATTGGCTAGCTAGATGGTCCGATGAGATGAATCATACTGTCAACTAGGTAAGGTGGACGATGCATCGGCTCTACTTTGATTATTTAATATCTTGCTCAAAGGCATAGCCGATCCGTTATTTTTGCATCTAGATTAGTTGTAAGACTGCTATCTTGTATTAGATTTGTTAGCAATTACGTGAGGCAATGTCACTGGAGTATGTGCGCTGCATCCGTCTGTGAAACCGTATCGAAACAGTGATGTAAGTAGATCGGAAAGTTGATAGATCTGTTAGAGGTAGCAGTTGAGCAATTGAGACAGATGAACACATATCGGCCATGTTTTATGCTTTATTTAATTATTCAAAGGCTGATATGTTACATTAATCAAGGTCCGATCCTGATTGGTCCGATTCTGAGGTCCGATTCGATGACCTGATTGAGGTCCGATTATATTGGTCCGATTGATGTCATCTATGAAGTCTGATTTTGAGGTCTGATTGGCATCGGCCGATACAAGTCTGGTTGGGTCGTGGCTAAATCCAACGTGCATCTGCCATCTGGAATAGAGCCGACACAATCAAAGAGTAATTTAACTGTTTATTCCCTTGTCAATTACAGGTCAAATTGACTGGCACGCCGCGAACCTGGACAAAGTGCAGGACCAGTTCCGGAGTGAAGCAGATCTCCCTGGCCTTGTTGTGTTGCTCGCTGAGGATACGACCGCCGATTTTTCGCGTCAACACATTTTTGGCACGCCTGGTGGGACACGTAAGACAATTTTCAAGATGTCGTCTGATGCTGAAAAGGAAGCTGCTGCTAAGCTCGCTGCTGACAAACTAACGGCTGAGATGCTGGCGGCTGAGAAATTGGCGGCTGAGAAAGCTAAGGCTGACAAGAACAAGGTTCCTGACGCGACTATTCCAGTTACAAAGGCCGATCTGTCTAAAGCCCAGTTAGATGCAGTTCAGGCCCAGATTGAAGCATTTGAGAAGCTCTGCCTTGGCCAATTCGGGCGTAATCGTTCAGACCCTGTGCTCAAAGGTGCTCTTCCGGACCCAGAATTGATCAAGAAGACAACTGATACCCGGGAGTACCATGTCAACATGACAGAGATGATTCATCAAGCTGTCCACCATGCATTGATTAACCAGTCAGGCACTTTGGTGAATTCTTTGGACAATCTCATCAAGAAGGCGGTGGATGATACTATTTGCTTAAAGGGCCCAGTCTTTATGCTGGATTCTGCAGGGGCATCAGGGTCAGGAAAAGGCAATGGTACTGAAGACTGCGCCATGATCATTGCTCCGCAAACTCCGATGACTCCACCACCTATTCAGCTGGCCAACGGTTTTCTGTTGATGGCCGATGGATCTATTGTCGGCCCACATGGTGAGAAATATGCTAGGAATCTGAACGAAGAAGAAAAGCAACCTGCAGCTGCAAGGCTACGTACAGAGATTCCTGCACATCAGCGTATGGTCGGTGATTACAATAATTACATGATGGATGTGCATCAAGCTGGTGGGATACCACTCGGAGGACAGCAGTCCGATTGGTCACAGAAAATAGCCGAGGTGATCCAGAATCAGTTCGGTTTGAAGCCTAAAGATGAAGCGAGGTTGTATCGGCACCCGTACCCATCCTACTTTGATGCAGTGCCACTTCCTCCACGCTACAGAGTGCCAGATTTTTCCAAATTCTCTGGGCAAGATGATATGACCACCATTGAGCATGTGAGCTGATTCTTGGCTCAATGTGGTGAAGCTGCTTCTGAAGAGGGACTCAGGCTCAGATTCTTCCCTCTGTCACTATCAGGGCCGGCGTTTACTTGGTTCACGTCGTTGCCAGCAGGATCGGTCAGAGGCTGGTCTGATATGGAGAAGCAGTTCCATATGTACTTCTTTTCTGGTCTCAATGAAATGAATATTTCTGATTTGATTGCTATCAGGCAGAGGAACGATGAGTCCATCAAGGAGTATGTTCAACGGTTCCGTGATATCAGGAATCGGTGTTATAGCTTGAAGCTATCTGACACGCAATTGGCTAAACTTGCATTCCAGGGTTTGCTCACGCCGATCAAGGAAAGGTTTTCTGCTCAGGAGTTTGAAACATTGGGACAGCTGGTGCAAAAGGTGTCAGCCCATGAGATCCGATACCAGGAGGCGAGGCGCACAAAGTTTTCGAAGCCAGTGTCCTATCTTTCTGATTCTGAAGATGAAGCTGATATCAACATAGCTGAATGGACCAAATCCAAAAAGGCAGTATCGTGCCCATGGGTCAAGCAGAACCCTGAGAAATTTGGGTTTGATATAACAAAGGCCGACAAGATTTTTGACATGCTACTCAGTGAGAAGCTTATCCAACTTTCTGCAAATCACTCTATCCCATCGGCCGAGGAGTTAAAGAAGCGCAAGTACTGCAAATGGCATAACTCAACTTCTCATGAGACGAATGAATGCAAGGTGTTCAGGAGGGAGATCCAATTGGCTATCGAATCTGGCAAGATCAAGTTCGAAGATAACAAGAAAGCCATGAAGATCGACGGTCATCCCTTTCCTAATAACTTTGTTGATTTCTCCTTTTCTATTAATATGGTTGATGCTGGTGAAAAGGGGAAGTTCAAGGTGCTCACATCGGACCACGCCAAGAGTTCTGGTGCCGTTGATCCTGCAGTTCAGGTCACTGTTGAAGAGCTGCGAAGAAATCATCAGGCATTTGGGCGTGAATCTAATGCTCCTGGTGGATATCGGCCACGCGTGACTTCCCAGATGCTGATTAACAAATACAAAAGGTAGCAAGCAGCAGCCCGAGCATGGGAGGAGCGCGAGGAACGACGACGTCAGAGGCGCGAATATCAGGCAAGGCGGTTTGATGAAGGGTTTGATGATCGGCGCCAACGTGATGACAGGTCCGATGGCCGACGCCGGTTTGATGACAGGTCCGACAATCGTCGTCAGTACGGCTATAGGTCCGATTGGCATATGAGCAGTATGTTGACGATCCTTAAGTACCACTTTTAGTCGTCAACTCCTGCAGAGAATATGTCAAATATAATCAACCAACATAGTGATAGGGTTTATATCTAATCAATTCCACAAGTTTTGGTGAATATGTGAATGCAGGGACTAATTGGCAAAAGAGGAGGAGATTTGGGCTCAGGGCCAGGTCGCCCGACCACCCTAGGTCGGCCGACCTGGGCCCAAGCCCAATGGAGCCCATATTTGGCCACAGGAAAGAAGCACACTTCAGGACCATCATAGCCGTTGAATCCATGACGGTTGAATCAAAGAGAGGGGAATGGTCCAAGAGGAGTTCACATGGATTGAGGGGCCCACCAACATATCTAAACGTACTCAAAGTGAGCAAACCCACCTGGAACCGTCATTAGGACCCACTCCTCAGTCACTCAGCCGAAGATGGGCCCGATCGGTGTCGGTGGACGGTTGGCCGATCTCCCCAGTCGCCCGACCTGGTCCGGAGGCCAAACCGCCTCATCTTTCTGGTGCGCGTTCGCACCGCCTCCAGGAGTCCATCTACGCCGTGCATCACTCAAGGCGGTGGATCCTACGTCGGCCGATCTCCCCGAATCGCCCGACCTGTGACTGAGTCCGTTCGTCCTCATCTTCCACGTGTCCACTCCTAACTGCCTCTACAAGCTATAAATAGCTGCATACCGGGCATTGAACATCACACACCAAGAAGGAAGAGCTCTCTTTGCTACACATTCTAGTCTTAGTTAGTAGTGAAGTAGTCTTAGGAGTTGAGCTTCTACGGGTTTCCGACGGAGTCTTGGTAAGCCTAGAGCTTAGTTATCTTGTATCTTTTATTTACTTATAAGACTTAGAGCTATTAATGGAATTACTCTCTTGCTTATGTTACTTGACTTATAGTCTTGTGTGTTCATCATATAAGTTGTATGTCTTGCACCTTAGTATAGTGGATGCATGTTATGGCAATGGTCCAGTGTACCGCAAGGTTGCTCTGTTTAGGTGGACTATAAATAGAGTTGTATTTCATATGGTAAACGTGGTGTTTGGTATATGGAATAACATTGGGGATACCCTTCCCTACGTAGTAAGAGGTAGGCGGCAGGTGGTGACAGCCCTGTCCGTCCCTTGTAATCCTCGGCGTTCGGGTCTGGGCGTTTGCAGGCCTTCGTGATAAACATCGTGACAGTACCCTTGGATGAGGGGATCCCACGACTCCTCGATTTGCCCTCTAACATGTGTCGCTTACTAAGCTTGTATAGTATATCCTTGTAGGAGTGTTACCCATATGCAAGAAGTACATAGAACCCCTGGTTCTCTTTTAGGACCTTCATATTAACTAGACTTATATAATGAGCAATGAAACCTTCTGTGTGTCACACTACCCATCTATCAATGTTTACCCCTTGCTAGACTTTGGTGTATTAATAATGTTATGATTGAATACAATGGATAACTACTCTAGTCAACCACTGCCTTCCCTGTGGATTCGATACCCTGAATACTTCTGGGTGAAAGCTACAATGGTATCCGTGCGCTTGCGGATTTATCTGCGACGTAAGAAATACCAACAAGCTTTCTGGCGCCGTTGCCGGGGAACGGCAATGGTTGAAGAGTGTGGTTAACCCATGTACTCAATTAATAGCATGATTAATTACCACTGCTCCGGCAGGGTTATCTTTGCTCTGTTTCTCTTTGATGTGGAACAGGGTAGTGTATGACTGGTCTTGAACTGCCAATGGACTTCATCGACAACCCAAGATTATCGGGAAATACGGTCTTGCATCGTATCTTCCTAGGTAGTCTGATCGGTGGCAACTCCAGTCAATCCTACATCACCAATATCGACGAGTGCTACTGCCGAAAGAACGATTCGTGAGTTCTCGATTCACTCTGGTTCGCAAACCGGCCCAGAGCTGAACATGAGAGACACCGCGTTCGTTCTTAGGCTAGCATCTGTCAAATTGGCACAAGCCAGCCCATTTCATGGGAAGACCAACGCGAACGGACCCAAGGCCAAGGCTCAACACCGAGGCCTACATGATCCCGTCCGAAGAAGACAAACAGGTATGGCGATACAAACCATCTCCAAATGCTGCATAAAGTTAAAACTTATGATGGAGACGTCCTCACTCGGTGGACGTAAACTGACGAGTCCTCACCGACAGGTAAATTGGTATGTATCTCATATTTATTTCACATTGCGTTTTTGAATTTCAATCTCTGCATGTTTAAATTCCGAATCTTTGCATGTTTACATTCCAAATCAATTTGTGCATTGAAATTTAAACTTGGAATCTTTTATCTTGAAATCCCTTTGGATCCCTCGCTCCTGAATACACATACATAATCTTAATGAGCCAGGACCACATAGGATAGCCGAGCCAGCTGGGCTTGAGAGGTGCCAACAGGCCGTCGGTCGACCACAGGGTCGCCCGACCTGTGGCTGCCTTTCGTGCGCCATATTCATTTAGATTTACAACAGCCCTTGCATCTTGTATATTGCTGCGAAGGTTCAGCAGAATGGGCCCTGAGCCAGGATCGCCCGACCCCATCGATCGGCCAACCTAGCCCTGGCCCTTCTGCAGCGAATTTAATTGCCATTAGTTCACGACCAGCGGATCTAGTGCAACCCTTGAAAGCTTTGCTGGAACGGAGCCGTGCTAGGGTCGGCCGACTCTGGCAGTTGGCCGACCCCAGGCCTCCTCTGTTCAAAGAAAGTCGGTGCCCTCCACCGTCAATTCTTGCCCCCAGCTAAGCTGCCAAGAGACCTCGGTTTTCTCCTATCCCTCCTTAGGATTTTCAAGTGATGGGCTCCCAAGTTAAAAAAAAGAGCAAGAACATGTTTTTAGGATAAGTTCCCTTCGGGTATTTTTGGTCACTAACCATTACAGGTTGCAACTAAAAAGAACGAAGGGTACAATGCTTAAGAACATGAGAGCTGCAACAGCTGCAACACCTTGGTAAGTTCTGGTGATGGAACAAATTCAAAGGAGGCCTACACACTTGATTTTTGGGTGTCCTGCGATACACAAAAATCCAAGTGTGGGGGAGGTCGGAAAGTGTTACACTACAAGTTCCATTGGTACAAAATTTATCTTGGTTTTCAGGTGATGCTAGTTCTTGCATTTCTTGCTTAACAAATTAAAAAAGAGAGAGAGAGATATAGCTGGTGAGTCTTAGCGGGATTAAGACAACCGGGTGTACATGCCATTGTGGCGTTTCACCTCGGTAGTCCCCATATGGCTCCTAGCTCCACCTTGCCTTGCATCCTTGGTTCTTGTGCTTGCTTTCATGAGAAAAGACGTCTGCTCGTGTTCTGCCGCTTTGCCAACTACTTGTTGGGGAAATCCCAACATTTAGTGTGCACTTGCAATCCACGTGCAACCGCGTCACTGTCAATGACATCACCAAGAGCCAAGGAACTGCCGTGATGGAAATTCTAAACTAATCATCCATAGCCAACGGTAAGTATGCTAAGGTAAGTATCTTGTCTTGCTTTTGACTTTAAACAAAGCCCCAAAGTAACCCGAAGTTCACCACTCATGATATCTCCATTTGAAAAAAAAATGCTTGGTAAGGTTATCATGCTTCCTTTATCTATTCTCATATGCTCTGGTTTGAATGTATTCTCGAGGTACATTCATAGACCTTTTTAAAAATTAAGCATAGTGCTTAGGTTAAAATGGTCTTCTTTAATCAAATTAAACATGGTGTCAAGTTTGATTAATGAATCTTTGAGTAAATGCATATATAGATATCGGTTGTATGCATGGACTAACCCCTGCAGGAAAGATTTCAAATTTGAGCGGGTAAGTCCTCGAGCTTGATTCGAATTGGAGACAGACAAGGCATTGGATGCGCTGCAACACATTGTGCACAACATACGACGAGGTACATAACCTTTCGATGGTTCACTGTGAGTATATTGCAAAAACCCTTGTGATCATGTTGATGTGATTTAAATCCATCCTTGTTTGAGTTATGCTTAAAAGGAAAGTGGTGAAAATAAAATTTGAAAAGAAAAGGAGAACATTTGAAAAATAAACATAAAAAAATTGCAGACTGGATCTACGCTTGACATGTGAAGGACCAATCTTGTTTTTGAGCGTGGATGTGAACAACTAACCCGATGGCAACATTGATTTATTCTTTATAGTCCTTCGGGTATTCGTTGTCCACTAACTTCTTGCAGGGATGAAGTAATGACTAAAAGATGGTGAGCATAACTTCAACATTTAACATCTTTAGTCACATGGAAGAAATTTGCACAATGAAGCAAGATGAACAGTGGACAAATCTTTTGGCACTCTTAAGCTCAAATCTTGCATTCGCTTGCAAGATCAGAGTTTGGGGGAATTCGTCAGGGAAGTATCCAGATTACTCTGTGCACTTATTTTCCTCTGATCCCCTGCTAAGTTACCTTGAAAGATTTGTTTGCCATGAAAAAAACCATAAAAATTTGCATAACTTAAAAATGCCAAAAATATTTGAATTCCAATAAAGGCTCATGGTCCTTAAAACCATGGAGCCATTGTTTTGTTTCCACCGTGTGAGAATAAATGCAGGCAAAAGATCAAGTGTGGGGTCTCTCGAGCATTCTGACGCACATATGATCGAGACCACCCACAGACAGGATGTACAACATCACGCAGGTGTGTTCAAGAAAGATCAAGACGACCTAGGCTCAGGAGGTGTCGGCCGATCCCCCAGGTCTGCCGACGGGCCTCTGGTACCTCTCGCCCACATTTTCGCCCAGAGCGATGGTTTGCACATCCTATCCTTCATCCTCTTTGATTTATGAGTTTAAAATAATCTTGAGATGATCACTAAAATTAAACTCAATGAATTCTGGTGCTATTTTGATAGACATGATTCTCCTTGATTGGCTTGCATATTCTTTATTCCTTGCACATACACCTGTTGCTTGTGAACATATCTCTTTAGGAAAGCATGTTTATCTAAGTGGTTGATTAATGAGATATGGTATGATGAAAGAAATCTTGCTCTTTCTGTACAAAGCACTTGGAAGGTTTTTATTGCAAAAGTTTAAAATCAATAGCCTTGCAAAGCTCCTCAATGATATTCTATCCCTACCAAAGCCATATGTTGCTCACATTGAAAACCTTATACATATGCTGCTTGTTATTGCATTGAGCTTTGTCAAATTGTTGTGACCCTTGTAAGATGCTCTTCATACTTTCATGATCAAGATCACGTACACTCTACATAAACATGCTAAACTTCTACACTGGAAGTTAGCCACATACATTTTATCCATCCACCAAATAAATGCTCCATATGTCTTACGAATCTCTCTCAAGCTATCCTTTGCAAAAGAGGCATGGGCTATAAAAAAAACATTTTGGACACATGAAGGTCCAAGAGAAAAAAAAAGAGATGCTCATAAAAGTATAGAGCATGAAAAAGAAAAAAAAGAAGAGAAAAAAATGATATAGCCATGTTCTTAAAGTAAAGAGGAGAGGGATCATACAAAAAAGGAGCTATCATACTTTCCATATTCATTTTTCATTGTTCCACACACATGCACATCTTGATCAGATTGTATGAATATTTTTCTTCTTGGATCCGCCTTTTGACTTTGCAATATATGAGATGCAAGTATGCCTTATCTTTACTCCTACCTTGAGATCCACATAAGCCTTTTAGAAGTAGGGTGAAAGAAGGCAAAAGAATATCTTGGTGAGGAATTATACACAATGAGCAATCTGAGAGAATCATTTGAGGAACTAGGCAAGGTTATGTTTTTGAAAATTTATCGAAAACCCAAGTTACTTGATAGAAGAGTTAGGATGACTTGAATCAAGGCTATTCCGTTCCTCAACCATCCAAGATGACATGATAGACACATAAAAATTCACAAGAACAGGTATGTCTTGGAATAACTTATATGCTTGTATCATATCAATTGGATTCATGTTTTCCACCTTAGTCTTAAGCTTTACTCGAGGATGAGCAAAGGCTAAGTGTGGGGGAGCTTGTTGACGATCCTTAAGTACTACTTTTAGTCATCAACTCCTGCAGAGAATATGTCAAATATAATCACCAAACATAGTGATAAGGTTTATATCTAATCAAATCCACAAGTTTTGGTGAATATGTGAATGCAAGGACTAATTGGCAAAAGAGGAGGAGATTTGGGCTCAGGGCCAGGTCGCCCGACCACCCTAGGTCGACCGACCTGGGCCCAAGCCCAATGGAGCCCATATTTGGCCACAGGAAAGAAGCACACTTCAGGACCATCATAGCCGTTGAATCCATGACGGTTGAATCGAAGAGAGGGGAATGGTCCAAGAGGAGTTCACATGGATTGAGGGGCCCACCAACATATCTAAACGTACTCAAAGTGAGCAAACCCACCTGGAACCGTCATTAGGACCCACTCCTCAGTCACTCAGCCGAAGATGGGCCCGATCGGTGTCGGTGGACGGTTGGCCGATCTCCCCGGTCGCCCGACCTGGTCCGGAGGCCAAACCACCTCATCTTTCTGGTGCGCGTTCCCACCGCCTCCAGGAGTCCATCTACGCCGTGCATCACTCAAGGCGGTGGATCCTATGTCGGCCGATCTCCCCGAATCGCCCGACCTGTGACTGAGTCCGTTCGTCCTCATCTTCCACGTGTCCACTCCTAACTGCCTCTACAAGCTATAAATAGCTGCATACTGGGCATTGAACATCACACACCAAGAAGGAAGAGCTCTCTTTGCCACACATTCTAGTCTTAGTTAGTAGTGAAGTAGTCTTAGGAGTTGAGCTTCTACGGGTTTCCGACGGAGTCTTGGTAAGCCTAGAGCTTAGTTATCTTGTATCTTTTATTTACTTATAAGACTTAGAGCTATTAATGGAATTACTCTCTTGCTTATGTTACTTGACTTATAGTCTTGTGTGTTCATCATATAAGATGTATGTCTTGCACCTTAGTATAGTGAATGCATGTTATGGCAATGGCCCAGTGTACCGCAAGGTTGCTCTGTTTAGGTGGACCATAAATAGAGTTGTATTTCATATGGTAAACGTGGTGTTTGGTATATGGAATAACATTGGGGATGCCCTTCCCTACGTAGTAAGAGGTAGGCGGCAGGTGGTGATAGCCCTGTCCGTCCCTTGTAATCCTCGGCGTTCGGGTCTGGGCGTTTGCAGGCCTTCGTGATAAACATCGTGACAGTACCCTTGGATGAGGGGATCCCACGACTCCTCGATTTGCCCTCTAACATGTGTCGCTTACTAAGCTTGTATAGTATATCCTTGTAGGAGTGTAACCCATATGCAAGAAGTACAAAGAACCCCTGGTTCTCTTTTAGGACCTTCATATTAACTAGACTTATATAATGAGCAATGAAACCTTCTGTGTGTCACACTACCCATCTATCAATGTTTACCCCTTGCTAGACTTTGGTGTATTAATAATGTTATGATTGAATACAATGGATAACTACTCTAGTCAACCACTGCCTTCCCTGTGGATTCGATACCCTGAATACTTCCGGGTGAAAGCTACAACGGTATCCGTGCGCTTGCGGATTTATCTGCGACGTAAGAAATACCAACACAGTACGATCAAGATGATGGTCACTAGAGATGTCCTTTCTTCGTATTCTGCTGGAACGAGAAGCTCAGATTGCCGTCCAAAGCAGATTGTCCTGAATGCAGCTTCCAGTATGAAGAATACAGAGTTTCTAAGAGAAGTCAACGATCAATTCATGAACGGATCGGCGTCAGGATTGATGATCGTCATCAAGGAGATGAAGGACGGGTTGATACTCATGGCCGTAAAAATAATGAAGGCCAGGTTGATGCTCGAGGCCCTGAAAAAATGGAAGAGAAGGCTCCAGTTCAGGATCGGATTAGAGAACTTCAAATGAGGCCTGGACAGTGGTGCCCATCATTGATTTCTAGGTCCAAAAGGAGACGTGTTCAGCGGTTGCGCCATCGTGAGCAGATTCAGGAGCAAGAGTTAGCCAAAGAGAAGAAAACTTGGCGCGTCAAGATGGCCAATGACGATGAAGCAAGCGCATCGGCCCCGGTAAACATGGTTTTGATGTTGCCTTTTGATTTTGCTGCTCCTGATAAACAGGATGATGATGAGACTGATTATGAATTAGAAGAAGCTGCCGCATGCTTAGTTCTTGATTCAGAAAAGGCCGTCTTTGAGAAGCCAAATGCGAATGGATATCGGCACCTGAAGCCTCTGTACATCAAGGGATACGTTGATGGAAAACCGATGACCAAGATGCTGGTTGATGGGGGAGCTGCTGTCAATCTCATGCCCTATTCCACATTCCGCAAGTTGGGTAAGGGGATTGATGATCTGATCAAGACAAATATGACGCTCAAGGATTTCGGCGGTAACGTTTCAGAGCCTCGGGGGGCAATTCATGTAGAGTTGACCATCGGCAGCAAGACATTGCTGACTACTTTCTTTGTGATTGATGGCCAGGGTTCCTACAGCATGCTCCTCGGGCGTGATTGGATTCATGCCAATTGCTGCATCCCATCCACGATGCACCAGTGTTTGATCCAGTGGCAGGGCAACAATGTGGAGATCGTCCCAGCTGATGACTCGATTAGCATTGCAACAGCCGAGTCAACGATTTGGGAATTTGAAAGGATTGAGTGCCTGTCAGGGAAAGCATGGGATGGCGACTTCCTCAAGGTGTCCGATCAGGGACTACAGCCGATCCAAGCAGTCGGCTCTGAGACTTTATTTTAAATGGCCGATTGTATAGAAGATTTTGAAGACCGAAGTGAATTCGGTAAGTTAGGGTTCGGATTTACGTCGGCCGACGAGTTAGAAGAGATAGACATAGGATCTGGTGATAGACCAAGGCCGACGTATATCAGTGCTAAGTTGGATCCCGAGTATAAACAAGAATTAATAAAACTTTTGAAAGAGTATTCTGATTGTTTTGCTTGGGAATATTATGAAATGCCAGGTTTAAGCCGTGATATTGTTGAGCATCGGCTGCCCATCAAACCAGGATATCGGCCGCACAAGCAGTACGCAAGGAAGTTCAAGGCTGAGATGTACGAACCAATTAAGGCCGAAATAACGAAGCTATTTGAAGCTAAGTTTATCAGGCCATGTCGGTATGCTGAGTGGGTATCAAATATAGTTCCTGTTTATAAGAAAAATGGAAAGCTGCGTGTTTGCATTGATTACAGGAACTTGAACAAGGCGACCCCAAAAGATGAATATTCGATGCCGGTGGCCGCTATGCTTGTTGACGCAGCATCTGGCCATAAGATGATGAGTTTCTTGGATGGTAATGCTGGTTACGATCAGATTCTTATGGCGGAAGAAGATATCCCCAGGACTGCATTCCAATGTCCAGGTGCCGTTGGTTTATTCGATTGGGTTGTTATGACTTTTGGTTTAAAGAATGCCGGTGCTACTTATCAACGTGCTATGAATTATATTTTTCATAAGTTGATCGGCAGGATAGTTGAAATCTATATTGATGATGTGGTGGTCAAGTCAAGAGGCTATCAGGAGCATTTGGCCGATTTGAAGGAAACGCTGGAGTGCACAAGGCAACATGGATTGAAGATGAACCCGCTCAAGTGCGCTTTTGGCGTATCGGCCGGCCAATTTCTCGGTTTCCTGGTTCATGAGAGAGGAATCGAGGTGAATGATCGAAACCATAAAGCTATTGATGATATTGAGCCTCCAGTAAACAAAAAGCAATTGCAGAGTTTGATTGGAAAGATCAATTTCCTGAGGAGGTTTATATCAAATCTGTCGGTCCGATTAGAAGCATTTACTCCTCTGCTAAAGTTAAAGGATGGAGAAGAATTGGTGTGGGAACCTCAGCATCAAAAGGCACTAGATGAAATCAAGCAATATTTAGCATATCCGCCAGTTCTTATTCCGCCACAAGATGGTAAGCCGTTCAAGCTTCATTTATCGGCTTTTAATCATGCAATCGGCTCTGTTTTAATCCAAGAAGTTGATGGGAAAGAGCGAGTCATATTTTATTTAAGCCGAAGATTGCTGGATCCTGAGACTCGGTATTCATATGTGGAAAAGCTTTGCCTTTGTCTATATTTTTCTTGTACAAAACTGAGACATTATTTGTTATCGGCCGAATGCATTGTGGTCTGCAAAGAGGATGTGATCAAATACATGTTGTCGATGGCAATCATGAAGGGGAGAGTTGGCAAATGGGTGTTTGCTCTGACAGAGTTTGATCTTGGGTACGAATCGGCCAAAGCAGTTAAAGGGCAGATAATGGCTGATTTGGTTGCTGATCATTGTGGATCCAATATTGATGCTGTTGAGAAATGTACCATGGAGGTTGATATGACTGGTCCGGTAAAAACAGAGGCCGATGTGGTTGACGCAGTTCCTTGGACTATGTTCTTTGATGGTTCGTCTTGCAATGATGGTTGCGGAATCGGCCTGATTATTATTTCGCCTCGGGGGGCAAGGTTTGAGTTTGCTTATCCAATTGAAAAGTGCACAAATAATCAGGCGGAATATGAAGCATTGATGAAAGGTCTCCGGATTCTTAAAGAAATCGGCGCTCAATTTGTTGAGGTATTTGGAGATTCTTTGTTGATTATTAATCAGTTGCTCGGCAAGTATGATTGCAAGATGGATGCTTTGTTGCCTTACTTTGAAAAATGCCGAGGTTTGATTGACCAATTTTTCCTGGTAACTCTTGAGCATATTCCAAGACATCATAATGAGGAGGCAAATCGGCTGGCGCAGAAAGCGTCTGGCTATCGTCCTACATCCGATGTGATGATACAGGAGATACCAGAAGGAGATTGGAGAAAAGAAATTGTCGAATATTTGAAAAAATCCTTCTGTCAAGGCATCCAGAAAGTTGCGCTACAAGTCAGTCAAGCATGTTTTGGTTGAAGGAATAATTTATTTTCGATCGATTGATGGAGTCCTGTTGAGATGCATCGGACATGAAGAAGCCAAGGTCTTGATGGGAGAAATTCATGAAGGTGTTTGCGGGGCCCATCAATCGGCGTTCAAGATGAAGTGGATGATCAGGAAGAACGGATATTATTGGCCGACGATTTTGGAGGATTGCTTTGAATATTATAGAGGATGTCAGGAGTGTCAAAGATATGGAAATATTCAGAGAGCTCCAGCATCGGCCATGAACCCTGTCATCAAGCCATGGCCGTTTAGGGGTTGGGGAATTGACCTGATCGGCCAGATTTTTCCACATTCAAGCAAGGGACATAAATTCATATTAGCGGCAACAGATTATTTCACCAAATGGGTTGAAGCTATTCCTTTGAAGGAGGTGAAGTCCCAGAATATTATTGATTTTGTTAGAGAGTATATTGTCTACCGATTTGGAATTCCGCAGACGATCACGACAGATCAAGGTACGATGTTTACGTCTGACGAGTTCAAAATTTTGCTGCTGATATGGGTATCAAGCTCCTCAATTCATCGCCATACTACGCACAAGCCAACGGTCAAGCTGAAGCCTCCAATAAAAGTTTGATCAAGTTGATTGATAGGAAGATTGAGGAGTACCCGAGAAAATGGCATATTGTGCTTCCTGAAGCTCTTTGGGCACATCGAATGGCTTGCCATGGATCGATCAAGGTTTCTCCGTATGAACTAGTTTATGGACATGAAGTCGTTCTTCCATGGGAAATTCGTACTGGGTCAAGACGCATCGAACTTCAGGATAAGTTGAAGGCCGGCGAGTACATGGAACTCATGAACAGTGAGTCCGATGACTTGGTTCGTCGGCTACGCGCTCTGGAGAGTATCGAGGCTAACAAGCTCAGAGTTGCGAGGTATTATGATAAGAAAGTTAAGGGAAAAGAATTCAAAGAGGGCGATCTTGTGTGGAAAGTTATTTTGCCGATTGGCTCTAAGGATCCCAAATACGGTAAGTGGTCACCGAACTGGGAGGGGCCCTATCGAATCGTCCGACGTGTTCCTGGCAATGCTTATATCCTTCAGACGTTTGAAGGAGAGACGTTTCCTAAGGCGTTGAACGGGAAGTATTTGAAGAGGTACTACCCCATCATTTGGGTAAATTCGTAAAGCCGATGCTGTGCGTCAGGTTTGGAAGCCGATGGAAACATCGCCTTGAGAACAAAATATGAAAGCCGATGCGACATGCGTCGCCTTAAGGGCTATATACAACAAAAGAAAAGTATATTACATCATCAAGCCGCTTGATGGCGGAGCAGGCTACCAGTGTATCAAACCACTTGAAAAGCAGGACGAATAAGTTTCAGTGTTCAAGGCTGCAGATAGCTAACTATCAAGTCAAGGGCAGTTTGACAGATCTTATCGACATCGGCGATAATCTTGGCATCAGCGTCGGCATCTCCTTCCACAGGTTTGATTGATTTGTGGATCTCTTTGGCGGCCTTGACATGAATCTTGTAATCTTCTTCGGCCTTCGCCTTCAGAGCTGGGAGGTCACCAAGTTTTTTTGTCTTAGCCTGGATGCTTGATCGGACTTGGATGAGTTCTTGTCGGGGTTTTCTACCGTCGGCAAGTAATATTTCTACGATCGCGTGTCAGGGCACCAGATGGTGACTCAAGAGATACAGGAGATTTAGACTGGTTCGGGCCTCCGGAGAGTAATACCCTACGTCCAGTGAGAGTCTGTGTTCTCAAGCCCAAGTCTGTAGTAGGGGGGTACAAACTAGTCGGGAGAGGGAAGCGGTCCCAGGTCCCTGTGCGGTGGAGTGGAGCGAGCGGGTGCATTGCTGATCAGGTGATCAACTGTTCGTCCTCCCCGACCAGTGTCCCCTTGTCCCCTTTTATAGTCTCAAGGGGAGAAGGAGAGGGGGGAGGTAAAAAGGAGAAAATTACATAGGAGTTACCGCCCCGAGGCCTTTAGCCCCGTCCTGCATCTTGAGCCGTACGCGGAGTAGGTATTGACGGGGTGGGCGCTCCGTCTGACCCGGGGCCGTACTTGCCCGGGTGGTTGAGGTAGTAGCTTCTCGGGTAAGTCTCCGGGTGGCTTTCGGGTCGCGGTTGACTTGCACTGTGTCGCCTTGGACTCCAGGTGTCCTCGTCGGGATCCAGGTGTCGTCCTTGGGCTCCAGGTGTTGTCCTTGAGCAACAGGTGGCCTCTCCTGGGGATGCATGTGCCCCTGTTCGGACGGGACGGTCGCTCCTGTGGCTGTCCTGGCAAAGGACGGACGCCCATCATGCCCTGACATGGCGGGTACCGAGTGGGTACGGCACCAAATTGGCCGAAGCGAGGCGGAGCCGAACAGTCTAGTCGGGCGAGGCGGGGACTCCTCGGAGGCGGAGACCCCTCGGGCGAATCGGAGGCCACTCGGAGGCGGAGAGTCTTCGGGCGAATCGGAGGCCACTCGGAGGCGGAGAGTCTTCGGGCGAATCGGAGACTCCTCGGGCGACCTCTGAGCTATCTGGGCATGAAGGATCTGCTTGATTTGGGTCTTCGGCTTTTAATTTTCGGAGGGTCGATTATCGTCACATCGTAGATTAAGGGCTCGATCGGGTACCCCTGATCTGGACTCTCGTCAGTAGCCCCCGAGCCTGGGGGGGAGTTGGGGACTCGCGCCTAGGTTCGGCCGCTGTGTAGGAGTGGTGAGTCTTGATTCTTCCGGTGAGGGCGCGCGAGCGCACCCGCCGGGTGTAGCCCCCGAGCCTTGGGAAGAGCTGATGCTCTTGTTAAGGCTTTGAATCCGGGTAGTTTGTCTTGGAGATTGTCGGGGGCGCGTAGGGTTCGAAACTTGTCGGGGGCATGGAGCTCGTCGGGGGCGCGGAGCTTGTTGGGCCGTGACTGGGCCGTTGGTGGGCCGGCGTGGAGGCGCTGGCCGGCTTTTCCGCCACGCGGAGGGTGGGCGCGCCTTTTCAGGCCGTCAGGCGAAGCGACGTGCGCACGTCGTGACGCGCCGAAAGTGGGCCCGCGCATTTAACGCCGCCGCCCCGTTTCGCCCGTCTTCCCCTCTTTATAGCCTCGCGCCGCGGCCGCCAGGGGTTTTCCTTGCCTTGGCTTTTCGCCTTCTGTCGCGCGCTTCGTCTTCCTCGCCTTCTCGCATCTTCCGCCGCCGCCGCGCTCGCGCTCCTCCGAGGAAGGAGAGACCGAATCCCCTCCCCACGGCTGGCGTCCTCTCCATTGAGCGACCTCGCGATGTCGACCTGGGAGCGCTCCAGGGTGACGCAGAGGCAGTTGGAGGGGCTCGTGAGCGATGGCTTGCTCCCACCATTGACGGAGGCCGAGGAGTGGAAGAGGCCGGGCGTGGAGGACTTCCCCCGGCCGCCGGCCGGGTATGTCGTTTCTTTCGTCGCCTTCCACGAGCGTGGGTTCTCCGTCCCCGCGGGGAGATTCATCCGCGCCGTGCTCAACGAGTACGGGCTGGAACTCCAGCACATCAACCCCAATGGGGTGCAGCAGATGGCGGCGTTCGTGGCGCTGTGCGAAGGGTACCTGGGGATGGAGGCCCACTGGGATCTCTTCAGGTACTTCTTCAAGTTCGTGTTGCACTCCGCCGAGGGTGGCACCCCTGCGACAATAGGGTGTGCCGGGTTGAAGATGAAGTAGGGGAGGTCGCGCGACTACATCCCGGGGTCCTTGATCAGCTCGAATAAGGGTTGGCACCCCGGGTGGTTCTACCTCAAGAACGACTCCAAGAACCCCCTCCCGGAGTACACCGGAAGGACATTTGAGAAGGCGCCCGATGCGTGGGCGTATGGGCCCGAGAAGAAGCTCCAGGAGAAGCTCCTCAAGAACGCCTGGGACGCCCTCGCCCGACTGCGGGAGGAGAACGTGTCCCTGACGGAGGTCATCGGTGGGTACCTCTCGAGAGGTATCGTGCCGCTAAGGCGTCGCGCACTCCCGATGTGGCGCATGACCCCGGACAAGGCCCCCTTCGTGGGGACAGTAACGGCGGTCCCCCTGCCCTCGGAGGCCGAGGTGCGACGGCGAGTGACGGCAGCGGTGGGAAGGTCGGGCCTCGAGTACCTGTCGCCGGATCTCCTGCCGATGCTTCCGCACGCCGACACTACGGCCATCGTAAGCGCTCTTTCGCCTGTCTTGGATTCAATCCCGAGTGCTTTTTCGACCTCTAACACCGAGTTCTTGTAGGTGAAGAGCGGCGATGTCGGCTGCTCCCGGCCGCCACTTCCCGAGGACAGGGCGAAGAATCGGGCCGAGGCCGAGCGGGCCAAGGCGAAGAAGGACCGCCGGGAGAAGTGGAAGATGCGCGAGGTGGCCAAGCGGGAGAGGAACGCCGAGCGGGCCAAGAGGAGGAAAAGGGGAGAGCGGGTCTCCGAGGATGAGGACCCCGAGTCGGAGCCCGAGGAGGGGGACTCGAGGACCGAGGACGACGAGGAGGACGAGGATGAGGATGCTCCCCCCGCGAAGCTCAGGGCGGTCGCCGTGGTGACGGCTTCGTCCTCGGCGCAGCATCCGAGGTCTAGCGGGAGAGGGAGGTCGCCTCCGCCGGATGCGGGGAGGAGCGAAATTTCTCGGTCGAGCCGGCATCAACGGTCCTCCAGGGACAGCCAGCGCGAGAGGCGCGGCCGCACGCCTCCGTCCACCCGTCATGCGTCCGAGGAGGGGAAGAGTTCCCGACGGGACACGGCCTCCCCCCGTCGGGAGAGAAGCCAGAGCCGGGACCTGTCGGAGCGCGCCCACAAGGGCGGTTCGTCGTCGGGGGCGTCGCGCTCCCCCAAAAGGTCCGCGCCGCGAGACGACAGGCGGCCGCCGCCAGCCCCTCAAACAACACGGGCGCAGAGCGGAGGGCGGGACGCGCCCCGGACGCCCGTACCTGCCGCAGGGGCAGATCCTGTTGGGGGCAGGGCCTCGCCCGCGTCGCCCGCGGTGGAGGCGCAGGCCCCTTCCGCCCCGGTGAGGGCCACGACGGGGCGGCCGGATCCGTCCCCGGTCGAAGGAGGAGGCCCGACTGGCCAGGCGGCGCCCCACTTGGGCAGGAGCGCCGAAACCATGCAGGCGCCCCCGGCCCCGACGGCGCTCACGGGGTCCAAGAGGCCCTCGTCCCCGAGGGGCCCGGCGCCTACAAGTTCCAAGCGGACCCGGACCATCTCGTCGAGGTGAGTACCGCTCTGACTTTCTCGAGTAGTTTCTTGTTTCCATAGTTGCCTTTTTTCTCAGCCGGGCTCCTCGACCTGTGATGCGCCAGTTGGGCCGACAATCCGCTCGAGGTGGCGTCGAAGAAGAAGCTGCGTTCGGCAGCGCTGACGCCGAGGCCTGCAACGGGACGGGCCAAGGAAGCGACACCGAAGCCCACGGCGGAGCAGGCCGAGGGGGCGACACCGGAGCCCGCGGCGGAGCAGGCCGAGGAGGCGACACGGAGGGTGACGCCCTCCGTTGAGGAGAAGGTGCCGGAGGGAGACGGCGACAGCCCGGGTGGGGCACTCCCGACTGGCCTGGTTGTTGCGCAGGCCGCTCCCTCAGAGGCGGCTGTCGCGGCGCTCCAAGCCGAGCTGGAGCAACAGCTGGCGGGGACGGCCCTTCCTACCCCTCAGGAGGCGGCGAGCCACCCTGGGGTAAGGGAGGTCGCCCTGCTCGATGATGCGGCCCTAGCCGGGGCCGAGGAGATTGCTGCCAGGAGAGCTGGCGGCGGGGTCGATACCCCTCCGGGGACCGCGGCCGGCGCCAAGGAAGCGGAGGCAGGGACGACCGGCCCCCTCCAAGACGTCGCCATCCCGGTGGCGGCAGCTGCTGCAGCCCCCGAGTCCTCCTCTGGGGTGGTTCCCCTAGAGGTCGTCGTGCTCGAGGACTCTCCGGAGGATGGCTCGCGGAGGGTCGACGGCGATCCCAGTGGGGGGCCGGTCGTGGAGTCCCCGAGGCCTTCGAGCCCCTCGAGCGAGGGCCTGGACTCTCTCCGGGAGACCCAGGGGATGATGATGATGGATCGTCGCTTCCACACCATCGTACCATCGAGAACAACCCGAACCTGACGTGCGAGGGTCGGTTGATGTGGTACGATCGTCAGAACCTGGAGAATCCCGTCTTCGAGCTTGACGACAAGTCGGAGGCGGAGCAGTGCCATCTTCTCGCGGAGGGTCTCAACAATATGAAGGAGATCTTTAATGAGATGATTATCAAGCCTTCCCGGGTAAGTTCTCGGGTTTCCTTCTTCTGGTCTTGGCGCCGTTTTGGGGTGTGTCTTACCGCTCCTCTTTCTGCTTTCATTCAGAAAATCATGGAGCGCAGCTCCAAGAAGTCCCTGTTCCTCCGCCGGGAGGCCGGGCTATGGCACGCCGTTCAGCAACTGAAGGCGGAGAAGGAGCAGCTCGAGGCCCAGCTGACGGAGGCCCGGGAGGCCAGGGCGGAGGCGCTTGCTGATGCCGAGGAGGAGAAGGCCGCCCTTGAGGAGAAGGTGGATGAGGCCGAGAGGACGCTGGCGGAGGCGCTGACTGCCACCGACGCCGCCAGTCGGGAAAAGGAGGCCGCCGTTCGGGAGAACGAGGGCCTGAAAGCGAGGGTGAAGGACCTTGAGGAAGACGTCCAGCACCGTGATACCGACCTCAAGACGGTCAGCAATCAACTGGTCGAGGCGACCGGGAAGTTGTCGGCTGCGGAGAATGAGGTGGCCCGCCTCAGGGAAGTAGCCGAGGAGCGGGAGGAGGAAATCGTCGGTAAGTTGCCCTCCCGTGCTCCTTGTTTCTTGCCGGTTTGTTCTTTTCTCCGCTTCCCGAGTGGTCGCAGGTTGCTTAACCTTGTTCGCTGGCACAGCTCTGCGCAACCAGAAGGCCAATCTGGAGGGCCAGCTGACATCGGAGAAGCGCGAGGTGGCCAAGGCCCTTGCCGCTAATCAAGAGCTGGTGCAGCTTGGCCATGACCTGAAGGCGGAGTTGACCAGTAAGTATCGTACTTCTGCTTGTCCTTCCTTTTGCTCCCCTTTCTGTGAGATTATTCTGACGAAGAACCATCCTCAGGAGCTATCGAGGACCTTCAGAGGTCTAGGGAGGGGGCCGAGCAGAGCCAAAGGGCCCTTGAGAAGAAATCCGAGGTCCATCAGGCTCTGGTCCAAGCCGCCGAGCACCTGTTCGAAGAGCTCAACGTCGGCGGCGGCCCGTCCCTGGTGGACCGCCTTGCCCTTGTTGCAGGAAGGACTCGGGCGCAGGCCTCGAATCTTGCTCGGAGCGTGGCACGAAAAATCGTTGCCATGTTCTTGTCACACTACCCGACCATGGATCAGGAGTCCCTGCAAGGTGGGTGGGCGCCCGGCTACGAGGAGGACGAGTACGATGAGATTGAAGCCGAATCTTCCTCGTTTGCCAAAAAGGTGCTCACCGCCGCCCTGAAGGATCTCGGGCTGGAATAGGATAGAAGTAGAGGACTTAGTCATTTTGTCATGTAATGAACTTAACTCCCCTTTAAAGGGTGATTGTTGTTGCTTGAAGAACGCATGCTTCGATCTATTGCTTGCCATTTTTATTATCTTCCGAATGCTTTATGGGGTCATGGATCGAGATGGTCAGGCGCGGGAGCCTGCCCGTCGGGCTCTGTTCCGTAGCCGCCGGGGCATAGGAACTCGGGAGTTTGGGCACTCGGACTCGCAGCCCCCATTTGGACTCGCAGCCCCCGAGCAGTTTCAGAAGGTTTGAGAAATGCCAAACAGCAGACCGATGTATTGAAAGCAACAACTAATCGGGGCGATTCTTTTATTGCTCTCGGGGAAAAGGGCGTTGGTCCGAGGACTTGGATTTTGCTCGCAAGTCAGCGCCGTAGCCGCAGGGGCGTAGGCACTCAAAACTTGGACAAGCGCGATCGCAAAGCCACTCAAGCTGACGTTTCTTTCCCATAAGCGCAAAAGTATACCGCTTGACCGCGCGCGGGAGCGATCACTTGTCGAATTTTTGCAAAAAAAGGAGGGGCACCGGGCCCCGGGTGGAGCCCCCGAGCGGTGGGCGATCCTGCACAAGAAGGGGTCGCCCGCCGCTAAGTCTTGGGAACTCGCAAGGTGCATTTTGAAAAATGAACGAAAAGTACAGGTACTTTTAAGGGTGAAAGCGATGTAGCTGCAGGGGTGTGCAAGCCCGCAGGGGAGTGTGAGGCTCTTCGGGAGAGGCGGAGACTCGTCGGGCGAGGTGGAGACTTCTCGGGCTCTCTCTTGGCCTCATTTTGTCGTGACGCGGCCTCTCACAGGCCTCCTTCTGTGACCTGGGACCCCACGCGATGCAGGGTGCTGATGGAGGAGCCTGTTTCTCTTTACATCGTTACCCCTCATGCGCCTTTTTCGCAAAAGGTGGAGGGATCGGACCGTGACGTATTTTTGCCTTGCTGGCCGAAAATGCGGTGTCCGTATGAGCTGATAACAGGTCAATTCGAGTGAAGCCTCGGCATCCCGCTCGACGGGTTCCGATCGGATCAGCTGGTGATCAACTTCAAATTCTTGGTGGCGAGATCATCTAGTTACCGAGTCCGTTCGTCCGGACCTGGCGGCTTTTTGCCTTTCCATCGGAGGAAAAACTATGTTCTTACTTTCCATCAAGACTCGAATGCAGTTCGGGATGCCCGTGACGCTCGTGCGCCCGGGTACTGGCCGCTGGGACCCATCCCTTGCTGCCCCTCGCTCGGGGTGCTCGGGGGCGGCTGTCGAGCCCTTCGACGGGCCAGCCTTCGAACCCCTGGCGGTTAGCAGGCCACAGTAGGTAATTATCGTGTCGGTTGTCGAAATCATTCGACCCTACGTAGGGAAAGGGTCATTCGCCTCTTACCTTAGAGGGCTCGTAGAGTATGTCTCGGGAAACGACTACAAGCTTATAAAGTACTCGGAACGAAAGAGCACTTTTATTATCGTAAGCGAACGATAAAGTACAGATACTTTTTAGGGGTAAAAGCGACGTAGCTGTTCTATGTTCCAAGCGTTGGAGAGAACTTGTCCGTCGGTGTCCTTGAGCTTGAAAGTCCCCGGGCGGAGGACTTGGTCGACGATGTAGGGGCCTTCCCATGGTGGCGACAGCTTGTGGCGGCCGCGGTTGCTCTGGACTCGTCGGAGGATGAGGTCGCCGACTTGGAACGCCCGGCTTCGAATGTTGCGGTCGTGGTATCGCCGTAGGGCCTGCTGGTACTTGGCCGAGTGGAGTAGGGCGATGCTGTGTGCTTTATCCAGCTGGTCGATTGCATCTTCCAGGGAGGCTCGGTTCCCTTCGTCGTCGTAAGCTCGAACCCTCGGGCTGCCGTAGTCGAGGTCTGTCGGGAGGACTGCCTCGGAGCCGTGCACCATGAAGAAGGGCGTGCAGCCAGTAGCGCGACTTGGAGTGGTCCGCAAGCTCCAGAGGACAGACGGGAGCTCGGCAACCCACCTTGCTCGGAACTTCTCGAGACGCTTGAAGATTCGTGGCTTCAGCCCCTGCAGGATCATGCCATTCGCTCTCTCTACCTGCCCATTGGTTTTGGGGTGGCTGACGGCGGCCCAGTCCACTCGGATGTTGTTGTCGTCGCAGAAGTCGAGGAACTTCTTGCCCATGAACTGGGTGCCGTTGTCAGTGATGATCACGTTTGGAACGCCAAAACGATAGATGATGTCGGTGAAGAACTGGACAGCCTCGATCCACTTGGAAAACTTGTCGACGGCGACAAGGAGATGCGTGAAGCCCCCGGGTGCTTTTTTCAATGGCCCGACTAGATCCAAACCCCATACGGCAAAGGGCCAAGTAATGGGGATGGTCTGCAGCGCTTGCGCCGGGAGGTGAGTCTGCCTTGCGTAGAACTGACAGCCTTCACAGCTGCGCACGATGTCTTTGGCATTGGCGACCGCGGTCGGCCAGTAGAACCCTTGTCGGAAGGCTTTCCCGACAAGTGTCTTTGGCGCAGCGTGGTGCCCGCAGGCTCCTGCGTGGATGTCCCTTAGCAACTCCTTGCCTTGGTCGATCGGGATGTAGCGCATCAGGACGCCACAGGTGCCTCGCCTGTAGAGTTCTCCCTTGATAAGCATGAAAGTCTTGGCCCAACGAGCGATCCGCCGAGCCTCGGTCTTGTCGGGAGGAAGCTTGCCCTGTACGATCCACTCGAGGAGCGGGATCCTCCAGTCGGGATCCTCGAGGTTGGGCTCTGGTGCTGCGTCGATTTCCATCACTTCCACTTCCTCTTGCGTCGGAGGCTCAGGTGGCTCGTTGTCTAGCCGGATGGAGGGGGCGTGCTGGTCCTTGGCAAACACTCCATGGGGGACGGGCTTCCGGTTGGAGGCCGCCTTGGCGAGGGTGTCGGCCGCCTCGTTGTACCGTCGTTGGATGTGTTTGAGCTCGAGGCCGAGGAACTTGTCTTCCAGCTCGCGGACCGCCCGGCAATAGGCGGCCATCTTGGGGCTGACGCAGCTCGACTCCTTCATCACTTGATCGACGACCAGCTCCGAGTCACCTCGGATCTCGAGACGCCGTATGCCAAGCTCGAGGGCGATACGGAGTTCGTTGATGAGGGCCTCATACTCGGCGGTGTTGTTGGAGGCCGGGAAGTGCAGTCGAACCATGTGTTCCATGCGCACGCCCAGAGGCGAGACAAAGACAAGGCCAACGCCGGCTCCCTCTTTCATGAGTGATCCGTCGAAGTACATGACCCACGTTTCGTGCTCGATGGAGGTCGGGGGAGTCTGGGCCTCGGTCCACTCGGCGACAAAGTCGACCAGTGCTTGCGACTTGATGGCGTCTCGGGGGGCGTAGGTGATGTTCTTTCCCATCAGTTCAAGTGCCCACTTGGCTATCCTCCCCTCGGCCTCGGGGTTCTGGATCACCTCGCCGAGTGGATACTTTGACACCACCGTGATGAGGTGGGCGTCAAAGTAATGCCGGAGCTTTCGTTTGGTGATGAGGATAGCGTAGACCAGTTTTTGGATCTGGGGGTACCGCACCTTGGGGTCGGACAGGACCTCGCTGATGAAGTAGACGGGGCGTTGCACCTTTTGAATTTTCTCGGGCTCGTTGCGCTCGACGACGAGGGCGGTGCTTATCACATGGGTGGTCGCCGCGATGTAGAGCAGCATGGGCTCTCCTTCCGCAGGGGCGGTCAGGATCGGCGGATTTTTGAGCGACGCCTTAAGCGAGTCGAGGGCCTCCTGCGCCTCGGTGTTCCAGGCGAAGTGGTCCGACTTCTTGAGCAGGCGGTACAAGGGCAGGCTCCGTTCCCCGAGTCGGGCGATGAAACGGCTGAGCGCGGCCAAGCATCCCGTGACGCGCTGGACTCCCTTCACGTTCTGGATTGGCCCCATGTCGGTGACGGCGGAGATCTTTTCGGAGTTGGCCTCGATGCCTCGCTCCGATACAATAAAGCCGAGGAGCATGCCTCTCGGGACCACGAAAACGCATTTCTCGGGGTTGAGCTTTACTTTGTTCAGCCAGAGCTTTTCAAAGACCGCCGTGAGGTCGGGGACCAAGTCGCCGGTACGCTTGGATTTCACTACTATGTCGTCAACGTACGCCTCGACCAGTCAGCCGATGAGGTCGCCAAAGACGCGACGCATGCATCTTTGGAACGTGGCGCCTGCGTTTTTCAGCCCGAATGGCATTGACGAATAGCAGAAAGTGCCGTAAGGCGTGATGAACGAGGTGGCGAGCTGGTCGGCCAGGCTCATTGCGATCTGATGGTACCCGGAGTACGCATCGAGAAAGCAGAGGGTTTCGCACCCTGCGGTGGAGTCGACCACCTGATCTATGCGAGGAAGAGGGAAGGAGTCTTTTGGACATGCCTTGTTAAGGCTGGTATAGTCAACGCACATCCTCCATTTCTCATTCTTCTTTTTTACAAGGACAGGGTTTGCTAACCACTCGGGGTGGTACACTTCCCTAATGAAGCCGGCGCTAAGGAGCTTTTTGAGCACATCGCCGATTGCTTTGTACTTGTCCTCGTCGTATCGTCGAAGCCTCTGTTTGACCGGTCGAGCGCCAGGCTTAATGTCAAGTTTGTGCTCGGCGACTTCCCTTGGAATCCCCGGCATGTCCGAGGGCTTCCATGCAAACACATCGAGGTTTGCGTGGAGAAAGTCGACAAGCACGCTTTCCTATTTAGGATCGAGCGCCGTCCCGACACGGAGGGTGCGACCATCACTGGCCACGGCAACCTCCTTGACGTCCTTGGCTGGCTCAAAGGAGCACGCAGCACGCTTGGAGGTCTCGGGGATATCCAGGTCCCTGGGCGAGGGCTCGGCGGCGAGCTTCTCGGACCGGACGAGCGCCTCCGCGAATTGGAAGCACTCGGTTTCACAGGCGTACGCGTGCTCAAACGAAGTCCCCACCGTGATGACACCTTTGGGTCTGGGGATCTTTAGTTTAAGGTACGTATAGTTTGGGACAGCCATGAACTTTGCGTATGCCGGCCTCCCGAGGATGGCGTGATACGTCCCAGGGAAACCCACCACTTCGAAAGTGAGGGTCTCCCTGCGGAAGTTCCGTGGAGTCCCAAATGTGACGGGCAGGTCGACCTGCCCGAGAGGCATTGCGTCCGCTCCGGGGACAACCCCGTGGAACGGTGCCGCGGATGGCCGTAGCCGAGACCGTGGGATCCCCATCTCATCGAGAGTCTCGACGTAGAGGATGTTGAGGCCGCTCCCGCCGTCCATCGGCACCTTGTGGACGCGTTTTGTCCCGAAGAGCGGTGCAACCACAAGCGGGTACCTTCCTGGTTGCCGGATATGGTCGGGATGATCGGAGCAATCAAAAGTGATCGGGGCCTCAGACCACCTTAGGTAGGAGGGCACCACGGGCTCCGTGTGACAAACTTCTCGCCGGATCAGCTTCTCGTCATGCCTCGAGGGGCAGGCCGCCGATCCCCCAACGATCATGAGGACTGCGCCGTCCTCCCTGGGGTAGCCATCGTCGTCGTTCGGGCCTCCGGTCCCATCTTTGGTGTTCTCATGTGGTTTCTTCTTCAGAGTACCGGCGAGGAAGCTCTTCATGAGCTTGCAGTCCTTCAGGGCGTGCTTGACAGGGCCCTCGTGGTTGGTGCACGGAGCCTCGAGGAGCTTCTCGAAGTGGTCCCTTGGCGCCGGGTTCCCTTTGGGTTTAGCAGTCTTCCGCTCGGCCGCCGCCACCATACCGCTGTCGCGCCTCCGCTTGTCCTTCCTTTTCTTCTTGTCGGGTCGAGCGGAGGTGCCCTCGCCGTCCGCCTCGGACTGCTTGCCCTTGCCTTGAGGCCGATCAAGGGTTGCAGCGACGGCGTCTTCCCCATCGGCGTAGTCGGTGGCAATGTCGAGGAGGTCCCGGATGGTTCGCGGCTTTTTGCGCCCTAGCTCGTGAATGAGGGTCGCGCAAGTTGTTCCGAATCGGAATGCCGCGACGACGTCGGTGTCGGCGGTGTTTGGCAGCTCGGTGCACCGCTTGGAGAAGCGCTTGATGTAGTCGCGCAGAGTCTCGTCTCCCCTCTGGAGGCAGTTGCGCAGGTCCCATGGGTTCCCGGGGCGTGTGTAGGTGCCCTGGAAGTTGCCGATGAACGCGTCGCGCAGCTGCGCCCAGCTGTCGATCTTGCCGTCGGGGAGGTGCTCCAACCATGTTCGCGCCGAGTCAGCGAGGTAGAGGGGGAGGCTCTTGATGATGAAGTAGTCGTCCTGCGCCCCGCCTGCGTGGCACGCTAGCCGGTAATCCTCCAGCCAGACGCTGGGGTTCGTGTCCCCGTCATACTTGGGCACCGTCGTCGGAGCTCGGAAGCGCGGAGGGACGTGAGCGCCGAGGACACGGGGACCAAAGGCGCGCGGCCCCCTAGGGTCGGGGGACGCACTCCTGCTCCGGTCCTCGTCACTGTCGTAGCGGCCTCCGCGCCGCCTATTGTAAGCTCGGTGTGGGCGGCGCTCCCGGTGCTCCCGGTGCTCGTCTCGTCGCCCGGCGTCTCTGTTCACCGTAACCTCATGATGGCGTGCAGACGGCTCCAGTTCGTGCTCCCTGGGGCCCCGCTGGCGTGACGCGGAGCTTTCCGCTTGCTGAACTGCTGCAGTTTCCAAAAGCGCGCGGAGCTGCTGATGGAAACTTCGATCTTCAGGCGCCGCCGGTTCAGGGTGTTCACGGAGCAGGACAGCAGCCGCCGCGAGGTTCTGGGACGCTCGGTTGAAGACCGGCGCGTCGTTGGCGTTGTTGTCGATGACGATGTTACGGTGCACCTCCCGTGCGCGCGCGCGGGCGGCCCCTCCATCCGCGTTCTTACCAAGCTCACGGTGAAGTCGCCCGCGCTCGTCCTCGAGTTGACGTTGTGCCTCGTCGAGCTCCCGCAGCCGGGTCCGCCGAGCATCGCCGGCGGGGTCGTTCTTGGGTGGCGCCTTGGCGTCCTTGGGCGCCGCTTTGCCGCTCGTCGAGCTGCTCGCAGTCTGTACGTCCCCGTCCGGGGTGTGGCACATGAAGCACTCACGGGAAGGGTCGAAGTTTGGCGGAGCCCACCTCAACCGCGGGTACGAGCTCTGCCTGTCCGTCGCGCCCTTGGAGGAGCTGAGTCCCGCCGATGTCGGGGCGACCGCCGGATCGCGTGGCAGACCCGGCTGCCCCCCCGGGTACATGGCGCCGTAGTAGTCAAGGAACTCATCCCAGAGGAGCTGCTCCTCCCCTCCAACTTGGAGGGCGAGGTTGGTGATCATGTAGGAGAGGTTGCGGAAGTGCTCCTGGGTCGGACTCCGTCCCAGGGCAGCCGCCAGATCCTCACCTAGCAGGTCGAGGACGTAGGCGGTGGCCCCCGTCGCGATGCGTGGAGGTTCGGGCTTCTCGTCAGGGACCGCGTCGGGGTCGTCGTCGTAGATGGGCTCGGGGCGCATGAAGATGGCCCCGGTGAGGGGCTCGTCCGACTCGCTGAAGACGAAGTCGAGGGAGCCGAAACGTAGGTGAACGCTTGGCGCCAACGGGGCGCTGCCGTGGGCCATCCAGACCCTGGTGAAGCGAAGCGACATGCGAAACCCCCTACCTGGCGCGCCAACTGTCGGGGTTCTCTACCGCCGGCAAGTAATATTTCTACGATCGCGTGTCAGGGCACCGGATGGTGACTCAAGAGACACAGAAGATTTAGACTGGTTCGGGCCTCCGGAAAGTAATACCCTACGTCCAGTGAGAGTCTGTGTTCTCAAGCCCAAGTCTGTAGTAGGGGGTACAAACTAGTCGGGAGAGGGAAGCGGTCCCAGGTCCCTGTGCGGTGGAGTGGAGCGAGCGGGTGCGTTGCTGATCAGGTGATCAACTGTTCGTCCTCCCCCACCAGTGTCCCCTTGTCCCCTTTTATAGTCTCAAGGGGAGAAGGAGAGGGGGGAGGTAAAAAGGAGAAAATTACATAGGAGTTACCGCCCCGAGGCCTTTAGCCCCGTCCTGCATCTTGAGCCGTACGCGGAGTAGGTATTGACGGGGTGGGCGCTCCGTCTGACCCGGGGCCGTACTCGCCCGGGTGGTTGAGGTAGCAGCTTCTCGGGTAAGTCTCCGGGTGGCTTTCGGGTCGCAGTTGACTTGCACTATGTCGCCTTGGACTCCAGGTGTCCTCGTCGGGATCCAGGTGTCGTCCTTGGGCTCCAGGTGTTGTCCTTGAGCAACAGGTGGCCTCTCCCGGGGATGCATGTGCCCCTGTTCGGACGGGACGGTCGCTCCTGTGGCTGTCGTGGCGAAGGACGGACGCCCATCATGCCCTGACATGGCGGGTACCGAGTGGGTACGGCACCGAATGGGCCGAAGCGAGGCGGAGCCGAACAGTCTAGTCAGGCGAGACGGGGACTCCTCGGAGGCGGAGACCCCTCGGGCGAATCGGAGGCCACTCGGAGGCGGAGAGTCTTCGGGCGAATCGGAGGCCACTCGGAGGCGGAGAGTCTTCGGGCGAATCGGAGACTCCTCGGGCGACCTCTGAGCTATCTGGGCATGAAGGATCTGCTTGATTTGGGTCTTCGGCTTTTAATTTTCGGAGGGTCGATTATCGTCACATCGTAGATTAAGGGCTCGATCGGGTACCCCTGATCTGGACTCTCATCAGTTCTTGTTCTAGCGCTTGTTCCCTGGCTCGCAGATTCTCGAGTTCTAAGTTGATGGAAGCGGGGAGCGCCGATAACTCTTCAATCAATTTTTTTGACTCTTCAGCTTGGGCCCGTTTTTCGTCCCTGGCCTTGATTAGACTCTGTTGAGAAGTCCGGTTGGCGATCCGGTGGCTGGCTTGCAACACTGGAAAGGAGTGACCTTCTATGTATGCCGCTGGAATCAGTGCTTCTTCTAGGTCCGATCGGATCTGGCCCCACAGAGTTTTGACGATCTGACGAATCGGCTCTGCATCCTAGACGAGTTCGACGATGCTCTGATGAAGGAGTGGGGATATATCAAGCAGCTTTATCTTCACCTCATCGGACAGCAAGCCTTGCCCGGAGCTGATTTCCTCCTCTTCAGTTGGCAGCCGATCAAAGTCGACTGATATGGTCTGGCTGGGTTGAGGAGTATCTTGAGCCTGCAAACAACAAAGTGATTATGATATCAAATGAAGATGATACAGATGTGTCGGAATAGAAGGCTTACTTGTTTCCAAGCCGATTCCTGCTCCAGTCCGATTTGGGAAGTATCGATGTTTCCACCTTGAATATCTCTTTGTGCAATTTCCAGATCCGTCAAGACGTTCTGAATAATTTGCTAGAGGAGCGAGAATAAGAGCAAGCTAGTTATTAGCTATTAAAGAGATCGGCCGATGATTATCGTTGCATCTGTAGGGTCGGTTGATCGAGCCTGTTGGGGAGATGCTGAGCGTTCTTCTTGGAGACCCTGGCCTGATTGTGCTTGTTCTTCTTGAGGTGGCGGGCTTGATTGACGAGGCGAGCCAGTTATGGTCCTCTCAGATGAAGGCGAATGAACCGATTGTGCCTGGACGGGGCTTGATTGCATTTGGATTGGGCTTGATGATCTCTATGGGTCCGATCCTGAAGCCTCCTTAGCCGATGAGCTTGAAAGCGTTGTCGGGATTGGCTGATGCAAAGATTGTCCGACGATCTGGGTCTGCAAAAAGAGGATTAATTTCGATGAAGAAAGTAATCGAGTTTGATGAATTCTTAAACTTACCAGAGCGATCTTCTGGCGCTTGAGAGTTTTGGAGGATGTCGGCTTCTTCCTTTTTCTACTGTCACTGACGATCAACAGAAGCTTGCCGATAGTGGGAGAGTCACAGCCGATCCACGGATCTGGCAAGATGTTGCTGTAGATGACTTGCTTCCCGGATCGAGTCACTGTTGGAGGAGAGCAATCGACATCCTGACAAAAGAAAGATTGTTTGGTAAGCTGAAATAATGCAAAGGAAAGAAGCAAATTCACGGATATTACCTCTGGTCTACCCTTAAAGGTGGGGTGCAGCTTCCGGACATAATTCTTGCAGGCGATGCAGAATAGATGTTGACGCCATTCGGCCCACCATGTATTGAAAGTCCGATGAGCTACAAGGCCGATTGCAAAAGTATCCAAGTTTGTTTGGTCAAGGGGGGCTCGAGATTGAGGAGGCGATCCCATTCAATGCTTGTGTCAATCTTTCCCCTTGGATAGATTTGATCGACCAGGACCAAATAAGGGGGAAGTTGGCCAATGCCAAACTGACGGGCGGCCAGATTTGGATGATAATGCTCATAGGTCGATTGCCCTTGCTTGCTCAAACTAAGGCCGATTGGGTGGAATTGGGCACTAATACAAGTCCGGAAGATGGCGAGGGCTTCTGAATCCGTCTCCACAATCATGCCGAACTTGAATTTGTAGGGCAGCTCGTATCCGTCAGCATCGCCATACAAGAACCAGAGCGCCTTGTCGTCAGCAATGCCTCTATAGAGGAGTGCGAAGTACTTGGACGATTCTTTGGCCGACAGCTTATCGGCAGGGAAACCCATGGCAGCTTCACCAAGCGAAGTGCATCGGCGCAAGGTGACCTCTTCTGATTCAGGTCTGCTCTCTGGGAACTTATGTTTCCGGATATTTACTTTGAGGACCTTGCTCAAATGTAGCATCAGCCACATCTGGATGAACCACCATGGCCCGCCGAGATTGGCGATAGGCGATCCGGTCCTCAGGCGCCGGGCAACTTGATGGAGCAAGTTATACACTGACCCCAAGAGATATTGGCCGAGGTTGATGATATTATTACCCGCCAACAACTCGGCCAAGTGTTGATAATTTACCGTCGGACCGAGTGTGGTGCCGCTGAAGAAAAATCTGTCCAGCCACATATTCAAGAAGGCTGCGTGCTCACGATCGGTGACAGGTCCGGTCCGATGATTGCTATTCTTATATCCTGTCCAGCCACCAGAATTCTTGGTCTTGAAGTGATGGATGAGTTTGATATTGAGCCTGAAGGGGCGCTTGTTGCTAGTAACATTGAGGCCAAGGAGCATGACGACGTCAAGCAGCGTCGGGGTTATCGGACCATGACCGAAGAGAAAGGCATTCAGGGCATCGGACCAGAAATGCGATGCGGCGATCAAGAGATTCTCATTCTTTGTGATGGGTCCGATGCTAAGGCCGATGCACTGGGCAATGTCGGTTTTTTCCCATATCGCAGACTTGGAGGCCGATACTCTCAGGTACCAATCCTTCCATCCAGGGAGAACTGTCGGCCAAGAGCGGAATGCATTCTTCCAGTCCTCGATGTCGAGTCCAGAGGTCTTGAATGGGATGCGCAGGGTTTCCAGATTGATGAACTCAGTAGGGTCCGGGTCTCCCATCGGACCAAGAAGATAAGCCCCTTGGACATCACGCACAGGGATTAGGGTTTGAGCACGGATGGCCTAAAAGGAGAAATGCGAAATAAAAACCAGTTTGAAAGGCTCGAATTTTGGAATGCGAAATGAGGATGAGTTCGGATAAGTCTGGGATCGGGCAGCGTGTTTCTCCCATTGATGATACTGCAAGCGCCGAAGAAGAAGGGGCTGAAGAGCTCGCTGCTGCCGCCGCTGAGGAGCTCGTTGCCGCTGCCATCGTCGAGGCCATGGCTGCCGCCGCTGAAGAGCTCGTTACCGTCGCCATCGTCGAGGTCATGGCTTCTGCTGCTGAGGAGCTTATTGCCGCCGCCGCTGTCGAGGTCGTTGATGCTGCTATTGTTGAAGAAAGGGACGAAGAGCTCGCTGCCGCCGCCATTGTCGACGTCATGGTCGCCGCCGTGGTTGATGTTGTCGCCGCCGACATGGTAGAGAGCGCAGCAGATGATGAACCTGCCGGAGCAGGTGCGGAGAGGGAAGCGGATGCGGAAGACTGGAGGGCACCCATGGAGGATGATTCGGCCATTTGAGCAGATTTTGGTTTGGTCTTGAATGAATGCAAATGGTCGCTCGGAAGAGGAAAGGAAGAGGATGAGCAGTGTGGATTCTTGACGAAGAAGGAGGAGTGAACAACGTGGCCGCCGGCGGGGGTTTTTATAAGGAGAAAATGGCTGTGGCCCAAAAATCGAGGAACCGCACAGTGCAAGGATGGGAAGTTTCGGCACGAAAATCGGTGAAGGAGTTATGATGACAGATACGAATTTTGGAATAAAAGATATTTTATCCCAAAATTGGGGGGCATGTGTTGACACCGGATTTTCGCACCGGGAGTGCTGAGTCAGATGGTGACGTAGCAGCGCTGGAACTGAGCAGTGGGCCCGTTGACTGGTCAAAGCCGAATGTAACAGAGAAGGAAGCCGATGCGGGGAGAGGAGTCCGATAAAGTAGAAGTCCGATCCGATGATGGATAAAAGGAGAAGGGCGCGTCGGCTAAAAAGGAAGCGTATCAGATGTGGGGGTTATTTCCTTTTTGATGGCTTATTTAGAGTCCCATTCTATCTTAGAATAGTTTACTTTATCTGCAAGTTAGTCAAGTCCGATCAGGACTCTTCATGACCAGGGTATAAATATAAACCCTCGTCCATTGTAAATTATTATCACACAATCAATACAACCCGGCTTCACGCCAAAACCCTAGGAGTAGGTTAGAGTAGATCTCGACGAACTCATTGGTGAACGGGCTGCATCAGTTCTCGATCTCCGGCTTACCAGTAAGATTGTCAACTTATCGAATTAGTATAAGCTTTGAATTGATGCGTATCGCCCTTTCTCGTTTATGCTGTTCAACCGATTTATCTTAGGATTGTCAAGATTGGTTTAGATTCCCTGCGTCGGAGCTAGATTTCTCTTGATTCTTCAGTGATTAATCGTTTATCGAGTTGTTCTTTTAGTTTTCGGGTTTGATTTAGATTCCCTGCGTCGGAGCTAGATTTCTCTTGATTATTAGAAGGCAGCTTATGCGGCTATTTGGAGTTGCTAGATTGATTTAGATCTGCGCCATGTGAATTAATCTGATTCTTCAACAGCTATGAGCATTGGTTTTAGTCCGATTTGAGCAATACTTATCTTACAACATCGTTCTAGGTCCGATTCATCTTTACAGTTTAATCTGGTTGTTCTTTGAGTGTAGAGTTTGATTTAGATTCCCTGCGTCGGAGCTAGATTTCTCTTGATTATTCAAAGACAGCTTTGAATATTGGAACGATCTTGTTACCGTTTTATTGCTTATTTGCTTTAATCTGATTAATTACCCGTGCGAGCATCTTGTTTAGTTGTTCTGTTGGTAGGTCGAGTTTGATCATTTAGCTATCTGGTCCGATCATAGCTGGAGTATGTGCGCTGCATCCGTCTGTGAAACCGTGTCGAAACAGTTCTGGTTTGATTGGCTAGCTAGATGGTCCGATGAGATGAATCATACTGTCAACTAGGTAAGGTGGACGATGTATCGGCTCTACTTTGATTATTTAATATCTTGCTCAAAGGCATAGCCGATCCGTTATTTTTGCATCTAGATTAGTTGTAAGACTGCTATCTTGTATTAGATTTGTTAGCAATTACGTGAGGCAATGTCACTGGAGTATGTGCGCTGCATCCGTCTGTGAAACCGTATCGAAACAGTGATGTAAGTAGATCGAAAAGTTGATAGATCTGTTAGAGGTAGCAGTTGAGCAATTGAGACAGATGAACAGCATATCGGCCATGTTTTATGCTTTATTTAATTATTCAAAGGCTGATCTGTTACATTAATCAAGGTCCGATCCTGATTGGTCCGATTCTGAGGTCCGATTTGATGACCTGATTGAGGTCCGATTATATTGGTCCGATTGATGTCATCTATGAAGTCTGGTTTTGAGGTCTGATTGGCATCGGCCGATACAAGTCTGATTGGGTCGTGGCTAAATCCAACGTGCATCTGCCATCTGGAATAGAGCCGACACAATCAAAGAGTAATTTAACTGTTTATTCCCTTGTCAATTACAGGTCAAATTGACTGGCACGCCGCGAACCTGGACAAAGTGCAGGACCAGCACCGGAGTGAAGCAGATCTCCCTGGCCTTGTTGTGTTGCTCGCTGAGGATGACCGCCGATTTTCCGCGTCAACAATCTTGTAATAGAAGAAGTTGTGAATGTTATGAAAAACAATCATTATATCCCTGAGGCCATCATGGAAGCTGTGGAAATCTCCAGCATCCCAATTGACAACAATGATGATGCTAAATTGACAACCACTCAACAGCAACTGTCAGAGGAAAAGTTGGAGCAACGGGAAGGGACCGAATTAGAATATAAGGAAGTGGATGATCAAGTTCACCCATGAGACAAAGCCAAAGATTAAGGGAACAAGGCATGAACCACATCAAGGCAAGAGACAAAGCTGAAGCACTCCTCAAGAAAAAGAACGTGGAAGGTAACCCCTCTCTCAATAAGAACTCCTTTGCAGTTCTAGCTAATGATGAGCTTTTGCTTAGAGCCAACAAAATGAGGATTAACATAGTGTCTGTAGAACTAGAAAAATTTGATGTGTTAAAAGACTTAGAAAAGGCTAGAGCTAATCTTATACAAAGAAATGTTAAACTAGACAACTCTGTGAATGATGATGACAAGGAGAATGATCTCCCTTTTGAGGAGATTAAACTCATTGGATGGCATTTAGATAACTCTGAACAATGTGGTTTTGTCAAAGTGTCCAGCAAAAAAAAGAAGAAAAAGAATAAGAGAAAAGGGAAGATGCCCCAATCTACCAGTAGAAACTCTCCCACTCCTCAAGAGAGGGAAGTTCTATCTGAAGGAGAAATATCCATGACTAGCTATGGATATAATCTCAGAAAAAAGGTGAAATATAAAAATAGTTGTAAATGATAGGAGTTTTTTGGAACTGTAGGGGAGTAGGAAAGATGGGCATGGGGTCATGCATCAAGGACATGCTTGGTGAACATCAGGTGGATTTCATTGGGCTTCAGGAAACGATTATGAGAAAGTATTCTGACAAGTTTTTTTTTAAAAAAATTGACCCCAACAAAAATCTTACTTGGCACTAGCTTCCTTCAAGAGGTAGAGTTGAGGGGATTCTATGTGGAATCAGGTCTGACACTTTTGATGTGTTATCCTTTGATGAAGGCAAATATTTTGTGTTAGCAAATATTCTAGAAAAAAAGTCAAAACATGTATTAAGAGTGATAATGGTATATGGGCCTGCTCAAGAGGAGGGTAAGGAAGATTTCCTATTGGAGCTTTCTCAGCTCTGTTCTAATAGGTCAGGTCCCACCCTCATTGGTGGTGACTTTAATATTCTAAGGTATGGATCTGAGAAGAACAAAAACTTGCATGGCAACAAATTTTCTGATCTCTTCAACTATGTTATCAATACCTATGAAATGAGAGATTTAGAAATGAATGGGGGAAAATATACTTGGAACAACAATCATGTAGAGCTTACTAGGGTACTAATGAATAAGGAGTGGGAAGACTCATACCCCTTGACAAGTTTAAGGAAGATACCAAGGTTTATGTCAGACCACAATCCTTTGTTGTTGTGCAGTGAACAAAATATCAAAGAAAGCCTAGAGCTTTTAGCTTTGAAACAAATTAGTGTGAACACCCTGATTTTTTAGGAAAAGTGGCTGAGATTTGGGGAGAAGAAGTAAAGGCAAAAAATGTGGTTGACATCTGGTGTATCAAGGTTAAAAGAGTGAAGAAATTTCTCAAAGGGTGGGGAGCAAGTCTAAGAGGGCATACTTTGAAATACATGCAAATACTAAAGGTTGATCTGGAAAAATTGGAAGAGTTGGAGGAAGAGAGGTGTCTCCCTGCCAATCTACTAGAAAGAAAAACATTGATACAGGGTAAAATTTTGAGAATTATGTTTGAGGAGAAGATGTATTGGCGTAAAAGGTCGAACTCAAGGTGGTTACTCAATGGAGACAATAATACTGATTTTTTTCATAAAGTGGCTAATGGAAAGCAAAGGAAAAATAAGATATTCAACCTACAACACAATGATGAAGGGGTAGAAGATGAGGAGAAGTTGCTGAACATTGCTACACAATACTTTGCAGACCTGTTTGGGCCCTCTAGAAGCCCAACTTTGGCTATGGATATTCAGTGCTGGACAGAGAGTGAAAAGTTACTGAGGCAGAGAACGATCACTTAACACAACCCTTTTCAAAAAAAGAGATTAAGAAGGTGGTCTTTGAAATGGAGAAAAATACTGCTCCAGGACCAGATCATTTACCAATTTGAGTTTTATCAAAAGTGTTGGGACATTGTGAAAGATGATTTGTTACAATTGTTTGAGGAATTTTACAAAGGCAAGCTAGACATCGGTAGACTGAATTATGGGACTATAACTTTGCTCCCAAAAATTAAGGAGAGCAACAAGATAGAACAATACAGACCTATTTGTCTTTTGAATGTCATATGCAAAATCTTTATAAAAGCCCTGATGATGAGATTGGAAACTGTTTTGAGCAGAATTATGAACAAGTCCAGAACGCCTTTATAAAGGGTAGAAATATCATGGAGGGAGTTATGTGTTTACATGAGATTCTACATGATACAAGGAGCAAGAAAAAGGATGGGATTATCTTAAAGCTGGACTTTGAAAAGGCGTATAACAAGATAAGCTGGAAATTTCTTTTAGAATGACTACAACAGTGGGGTTTCAGTGCCACTTGGTGCACATGGATCTGGGAGGTCATGACTAGTCACACCCTTTCTGTTAGAGTAAATGACAACATGGGAAAATACTTCAAGTGTGGTAAGGGAGTCCGTCAAGGGGACCCTCTGTCGCCCCTTTTATTCAATATTGTAGCAGACACATTAGCAAAAATGGTAAATATGAGCCAAAATAACGGCCTCATCACAGGCTTGATACCAGAATATATTCCCTCCAGGGTAGTGATCCTACAATACGCCGATGACACTATCCTTTGTTTGCAAGATGATGTGGAAACGGCCAGAAACATGAAGTTCTTGCTATACATGTTTGAGGCCCTATCTGGACTCAAAATTAATTTCAACAAAAGTGAAATAATCATGATTAGTCAAGATGAGGAAAAAACGGAGTTGTACTTAGAGTTGTTCAATTGTGCAAGTGGTACTTGGCCCATAAAGTACTTGGGGGTACCCATTTCTGGATCCAGGTTGCATATCATGGACTGGTTAGCACTTGATGAAAAACTGATCAAGAGGCTGGATGGGTGGAAAGGGCAAATACTATCAATTGGTGGGAGATTAACTCTGATTAATGCCTGCCTCAACAGCATGCCCATTTACAGCATGTCCATGTACTTACTACCTAAGACAATAATTAAGAGGATGGACAAAACAAGAAAGAGATTTCTTTGGCAAGGGGTGGAACAAAAAGAAAGTACCATTTGGTTAAGTGGTGCAAAATTTGTCTGCCCAAAAGGAAAGGAGGACTTAGGATTCATGACCTCAGGAAATTAAATCTGAGTCTTCTGTGTAAATGGTGGTGGAATATTGAATCTAATGAAGGTTTGCGGCAGGAAATTGTTAGGAAGAAGTATTTGAAAGGAAACAGAATCCAAGACCTAAAACATAAATAGTCTCATTCCCCTGTGTGGAATGATCTCCTCAAAACAAAAGATATTTATCTCAAAGGAAGGATAATGCTGGTAGGAAATGGAAAAGATACTGATTTTTGAAAAGATACTTGGTGTGGAGATTGTCCTTTTAAAGATAAATTCCCTGACCGGTTTGATATATGTACTGAACAAAGTTGCTCAGTGAATTATATGGCCTCAAAATCATGGAGGATGTCTTTGAGAAGATGGCTAGATGAGAGGGGGCAGGTCAGCTTGAGGAAACTCAATGACTGCTTGAATGCCTTTGCTCCGAATGAAACTAGGGACAAACCTAAATGGGTTTGGGAAAGCAAAGGCCTATTTTTAGTTAAGTCTGTTGATAGACACTTGAGTGATAATGAGTTGGAGGAACCTCACAAAAGAATTTGGGAGACCAAACTCCCTTTGAAAATAAAAATCTTTATGTGGCTGATTAGCAGAGATGTTGTTTTAACAAAAGACAATATGATTAAAAGGAAGTGGAAGGGTAGTAGCAAATGCATGTTTTGCAATGAAAATGAAAGCATAGAATATTTATTTTTTGACTGTTCCATGGCAAAATTTGTATGGAGTCTGGTTGCCTTCACTATAGGGGCAGACTGTCAACCGGGGTCAACTGAACAATTTTGGATTTGGGCTAGCAGATACATTCCACATGGAAGAAAATTGATTATAATAGGTCTATCCAGCATTTGCTGGGCGATTTGGAGAGCCAGAAATAGAGTTTGTTTTGACAAGAAAAAAATCAGATCTCCTATAGAGATCATATATCAAGCCTCATCGTTTATTTCATATTGGGCAAAATTACAAGTGGAAGCAGACAAGATGACACTGGAGAAAGGTGCAGAGAAATTGCGTGGAGCGACAATAGCTTGTCACCCAGCGGGCCCGGAGGAGGATGAAAATGGGACGGTATTGATCCAATAAGAAGCAGGAGGTAGTGGCCTTGAATCATCGGCGTCCATCTCCTTTGGTCAAGTTGTGTGTGGCGGGAAGCATGTCGTAGTTGAAATCTATGTGCGAAGTGTCTCTTCTTTTCAGTTCTTGGTGTGTTGTTTGGTTGTAATCTTGATAACCTCCCTGAGCTGTGGTTTTAGTGGTCAGTACTTTTTAGTTAGATATCCTAAACTAGAACCTGGAAAACTATTGTAATTTCGTTATCCATGGTAATGAAATTTGGGCATGGCCCTTCTGGAAAAAAAGAAGTTAACAGCTCATGGAACCACAATCGGATCTAGATTTTTTGAACTTAAATTTGCTTACACCATTATAGGTTCACCACAAACTCCCACATCTCACAAAAAGTTATACATGTACATCATGCGAAATCATACAAACTGTTTTCGCAAACATATGTTCATTTGTGCATCCGTCATCCATTTGGCAACAAATGAACACATATGCACATATATGTTAGCAAGTGTGCATGATTTGGCATGTGCACACTATTTTTTGGATAACTTTTGTAAGTGTGAAAGTTCATTCACCTATAACGAGTGTCAAGTGTAGATGAATTTTCAGTTCATTAAAGAATTTTACATAGAACACAAGCCGCCTTTTCTAACAGTTATTCTTTCTAACAACTTTGACATGAGAATTTGAGGTACATGTTGACGTCCATTAGACGCGTCAATCGTGAACCGCAAGCGCACGGATCAGTTGTAGCTCTTCCCTTAGAGTACTCCCCCAAGGTTTATCAATCCGTGTAACTAAAGATACAAGAAACAATCCAACTTGCATAGGAAACCTTTAGTCTTGAAGAGGGTTGTAAAACAGATCTAATCTACTAAAACCAAACACCAGAGGTAGCAAGAGAAAGTTAGAGATAACCAATCTAGATCGCCTAGATCATGCATATGTTGTAGCTCCGAGCCAAATAGAATGAAGTAAGATAGATGTGAATCTCAATAAAAAAGCATCTTAAAATCATGACCTCCGGTCAAACTCCTGAAAGCCCTACCGTACACGGGATCACACCCTGTCACGATGCTCCCTATCGGTGTGGGTAACTTAAGGGCACGTTCACAAGTGAACGTGTCGAACCACTTGGTAGATCCGGCATGAACCCCTAGTGACCATGGCTACAAGAACACCCCAAGCAATCTATCTCGAGAATAACTTCACCATGAATGATAGTACATCACAAGATCACCACTGGGATCCTACCTTGATCTTGATGATCCTAGCTCCAGAACTCCGACGTGGTCTTCCTCGTAGGGTTCCCACGTCAGCTAGGGTAGAACCCTAGACAACTAGCACAACCCTCAGCTCTCAGAAAGGTGTCCCTTTAGCTCCTCTGCTCCTCGACGTCGAATGATGGATGATGATGTGCGTGGCCGGGGACATAGGGGCTATTTATACCCTTAGGAAACCCTAGATCGAAGGGGAGGGCGAGGCGGCACCCAGGGGGCCTAGGTCGGCCGGACCAGAGAGGCCCAGGCCAGCCGGCCTGGCCTCTTTCCTGGCCGCCTCATCCTCATCTTACTCCCCAAGTCTTCTAGAAACTTCAGTCGTTGTTCCATCTATGTATGTGGACCTTTGGACGTCGTTTGCTTCGGGATATCTTCGAGATAAGAATGGGAAGTGGATGACCTTCCAAATTCTCCAATTGATTTGCCTTGACCCCGAAGTTTCTTGATCTTATCTTGAAGCACTTGCCTTTCAAATATTCTTAGAGGATGGTTCACCAAAGATGAGCACGAACGGGGCTTGAAACACCATAGGCCGGCCGGCCTACCCTCTTCTTCGGGCTTCTGGCCTTCATCTTTTATCGTGTCATCCTTGGTCACAAGCCTTGTCCATATGTGCTCCGATTTAGCCCAAAAACTTGCATAAACAGAAATCCTCCAAAAACACATGCATATGCGAAAATGTCCCGGTTATGGATTATGATCAATAGTTCAAATTCATGCCATTATTGAAGATAAACAAAGGTAAAAAGGTGTCACTAAGCAGCGTCAACAATCCCCCCATGCTTAAACCTTGCTCGTCCTCGAGTAAGTCTTCAATAAATATCAGCGTTGCCTTTTGGTGTCCAATCCCTGCACTTGATCATACACGAGAAAACATAATGCCCTCAAAATATTTTGCAACTAATTCTTCAAGTTGTAACCAGCTCTTTCTAGTATGGAGGGTAGATATGAATTAAGTGGTCCCCACAAAGAATTTAAACACATGCTCTATTATTTAAACAAGTCTCAGAAATTAAGAAGTAAGTTCCAAAAGAATTGCTAAACCAAGATTAATAATTTGAATTTCATTGCAATTGCTCATGGGAACTCTCAGCTCATCTTGTCTCTCGAACTTGCTAGAACTCTCTTCACCTTTCTTTCTCTCATGTATGTGTAAGGCTTTATCTGGAGCTATGCGAAAGTTTAGTCCTAACAAAAGATATTATAATCAAGATATTATCAAAACAAGAAATACTTCTCATGGGTTTACCGAGACTCGTCAAAAAGACCATGGAAAGTAATCGATTTTGTGGAGAGGGGGGAAAATGGAACACACACTGCAAATGGCAAAGGTTGATCCCGAGGCACAAATGAAGTCCTCGTTATCGGATTGCACATGGTTGGAATATTTGAGTATGGAATAGTCTTCAAAGCACTTATGGAATTAATGAAGCAAAAAGAACCGAGGAGCATTTATTATATATATTTTTTATATTTTTCTTGTTTCCTTTTTCATCATTTTTTTTCTTTTTTCTTTCCTTTTTGCTCCTTAAAACATCTAGCAACATTAATACTTACTCAGCACCCCCCCATGCTTAAACGATTGCTCGTCCTCGAGCATAGAGGTGATGGCTAATGCTGAAGTAAGTATCCATCTTGATCTTCTTGGAAAATGGTTTGAATCTTCAGGGAGTATCTTCTCGTCGAATTTTGAAGCTATTGAAGGAGGACAGGGGTAGGCCGGTCGGCTCAGGGTGTTGAGGTCGGCCGGCCCACTCTTGGTGGACCTCCGTTTCTTCTGATTTTTCCGCTGTGTACTCTTTGATGCATCCCAAATATATATTCCTTGTATCAAACTCTTGATTCTTAGGAATTTTCTCGAGACAATGATCCATACTCAAATTGGGTTGTGGTCAAGGAGGTATTTCACAAAAAAGATAATTTGGGTTTAGGGAGGATATCCAGCGAAGTTTGTGAAGTTTTCGGTGTAGAAACTCACAATGCATGGATAGAAAGGCTAGCAAAGAGAATGTACGCAAAATGGAATGGTCAGCTTCTTAGTCTCGCACCAGAGAAGATAAGTCCTGAATCAATTCACTTGAAAATAATTCTTATACTAGGTTCATCAAGATATATCATTTAGGCTTTGGATAGGTAGAGCAATTGCAAAAGGTATTAAAGACTAGGCTAGCTCAATTAAATTCAGCAATTAAACATCCCTTGATAAGTTTAAAAAAGAGAGCAAGAATAATAAATATGGGTATTAAATTATCATAACCTCCACAAAAGATTGAGCTGGTGTTTAGATAATTTTTAGATCATGTTAGGGAGAGCATTAGTCTAATCATGCATAAGCCAAGCGCAAAAATAGACAAAGCGGCAACGATCATCATATTTCAACATGGCATAAACTTTCTATCATCACTAGTAATCGTGTCATGAAAGTATAGGTGATATATATAGTGATCGTGGTGATGACAAACAAAATGACACACTAACACACATGCTGAAAATAAATAAAACAAAAAATTGCTACGCACACACAAGCTTGCACACACGCTGAAAATAAATGAAAGAAAGGAGAAAACTCAAATCACACATACGAGCAATTTATTCTTGATCCTCATCGGTCACTCCTATTGGCTTGGCGGCTATCTTCCGTTCTACCCTTGGTCATAGTACACTTGTGAGGCTCCTCCTTCAAATTGTTCCGGCGGCGCCAATGCTAGAAGTCCCATTTGATATGCAATCCCCGAGGTTCCATCTTCTAGTCGGTCCGTATGCCTCCGGATGGCATTAATGTCCTCCAAGTTTCTATCGATGTAGGCTCCAATCATTCTTATGCTTCTTTCCGGTTGTTGTAGGTGTGCAAATTGAGCTCCAAATGATGGATCTGGGAACACTCCTTGATGTGGCGGCGGTGGGTAGCCATAATTGCTATATGTAGGCAGCGATGGATATACCGGTGGTGGCGCCGACGTTCCATACCCCCATGCTTGAGCTGATGCATCTCCCCATTGTTGCCCCCATCCTTCCGGAGGTCCTTGTCCACTTGGTGCATTTTGAAATTCAGTCGTCCAATAAGCGGAACTAGCCGGTGGTAATTCCTCTCCCACCTCTTTTTCAACTGGTGCCGATGACTCTCCAATATGCTTCCCTCTTTTATTCTTCTTAGCCTTGACCAAAATCTTCTCATCGCGCCAATCAACTCTTCCTCTTGCAAATAATTTCAATCTTGCATCGGGGAGATAAATATTGGTATTTGCAATTTTGAAACCATTCTTCTCATCTCCCCCTATGTAGTGACCTTGCCTCATAGCTTCAATTCCAAGGTTGGTTCCCTTCATGTAGAATGCCGGATTTGTCTCCAATCTTGGGTTCAATGCAATTGCTATCATGGTAAGATAACAACCCGAGCCAATATCTCTGGAGCCGGATGTTGCTTCACATACCCACCTATCAATCATGATGTAGGTAGGATCAATTGCTTGCTTTTTCGCCAATGCGGCGTATAAATAATTTAACGCCACATCAGTTACTTTGGACTCTCTCATCCTTCCGAAGATTCTCTTGCTCATCCAAGAATGAAATTTTTGAAGCATAACATTGTTTATATTCTTTCTTTGGTGGTTGTCATCTCTTGCTATTTTCTTCCAAAATTTATCGATCCCTCCTTCTTCAACTTTGGCTCTTTCCGGTGCATCACCCTTGAAACCAAGCAAATTTCTAATACCTTCAAAGGTTATAGACCTTTCTTCATTCTTCAACCTAAATTTGAGGCAGGACACTTCTTGTTCATCAACTTTTCTTGTCACCACTCTCATGGTCATCATTATTTTCATGGTCGATTTCTCCATGCACATGCACCGGAACACCATCCGAAAAATGCCTCCATCCGAGGTTGTCCAATAGCCCATAAATGTCACCATAGAATCCCGACCTTTGCAGTGCATCATCATCAAAATCGGTGTTTGCTCTCAACCTTCCTCTTAAATTCTTGAGCCTTACTTCTTCTTCCTCCGTCAAGATGACAAACCCATATTCTGAAATTTTTGGCTTGTACGGCGGTGGTGCGGTTGATCTTGTGGAACGTCGAGGTAGAGGAGGTGGTGGTGCCGACGCGTCCACGTGGTTTGGTGAACTGCATGGAGGTACTTCTTGGGTCTTGCATCCCACGAAGGAGCAGCATGTCGCTTCTTGGTGCGGGGTTGTCTTCCTCCATGCTTCGCGGTGACTCGGCAATCGAGTGCCTCCGTGAAGAGCTCGCCGATGGCGTGATGAAGTTCGTGACACTCCTCCTCCTGGTGCCTTGCTGCACAAACACAAAAAACCAACACACCGGGAGTTTCTTGACAGTGGATAAACAAATATATCAAAGAGGAGAGCAAACTGCAAATTAGAGAACATATCCTGGAGGCCAGGGGCATGAGGTCTGGCTTTTGCGGAGCGGCGACTGTGGTGATTGGTGACGGCGTGGCTGCCGGAGGTCTCTCGCCGGCGTTCCTCCCCCGTCGTTGGCGTTTCTAGTTGCTGCCCCATCTCCCGTCGTTGGCGTTTCCAGTTGCTGCCCCATGGATCATGAACTGGATCTCGCTGGCAAGCTGGATTTTTGCTCCTGGATTGGCCTTCCAGAAGGATGTTCTTCTCCGCCTTGGGAAATCGGAACACCACCCCTCTTCCTCCCTTGATGGTTTTTTTTTTTTTTTTTTTTTTTTTTTTTTTTTTTTTTTTTTTTTTTTTTTTTTTTTTTTTTTTTTTTTTTTTTTTTTTTTTTTTTTTTTTTTTTTTTTTTTTTTTTTTTTTTTTTTTTTTTTTTTTTTTTTTTTTTTTTTTTTTTTTTTTTTTTTTTTTTTTTTTTTTTTTTTTTTGTGATCGGAACACCACCCCTCTTCCTCCCTTGATGGTTCGTTCTTTCTCCTCGCAACCTTCCGTCGGTACACTTTCCGTCTATCGGTGGATTCTGTGGCCTTGGCTTTGCAATCGTGCTTGGGTGGTTCGGCTCCTGGTTTTCATGTGCAATTACAAAGTGAACGGCACTTTCGTTTCTCTGTGTCCTGCTAAGCTGTGGGTTTTCTTGTTTATGCCCTGAGACGTTTCATTGGATCTTCTTTCGATGTTTATTTTCACCTGTGGAACAATGGTTCTGCTTATCGTGAATCTGATAAACGTCGTTGGGATGAGGAGCAAGAAAAAGAATGGACTCAGGCCCTGTCCAGGAAAAAGCGCAGATCCATGAAGATTCAGCAGTCCAGTCAGAAAAAATGGCAAAGGAAAGTGCCGAAGAAACAAGTGTGTTTTGCTGATCCAATTGTTCAAGATTCCCCAGTGCGCCTCCATCGTCCACCGCCTATGCCTGTCCATCTTGTCTTCGGCGCTTTCGAAACTTCACCTCTTCCGGTTTCCTCCCCGGAAGTTTTCCTTCCGAAAGTTTTTGTTTCTTCTTCTAAAGTTGTTTCCCCCACTGTGCTGCCAAAAGAGATCCCTGTGCAACAAGTTTTTGATTGCCTCAGGCTTGATCTTCAGATTGAATCTGGCCGGAAACATGGGAGTTACTCCCAGGCGCGTTCTTCGCTAGGGGTGAAACCCAAGGCCTGGAAATTAAGCGGGGTTTCAAACTTCAAATCTTCAGCTTCGTGCTCGCGCTGCCTGTCTCCAGGGCACTGGGCCTCGGCCTGCTCGTCAGACATTCGCTGCTGGACCTGTTTCCGTTATGGGCATCTCAGTCGTTGGTGTTTCACAAAGGCTAAGACCAGGATTTTTTGGGCCCTGAAACCCTAGAGCAGCCCATGCGTCGCCCCTGTCCCAGAGCAGAACACTCGAGAACAGCAACCCCTCGATTCTCGCGCGGACTCCCTAGACTTTCCAACTTCCAATCCTGCTGAGAATCCATCTACTCCGCCGTCCAACAGTGCTCCTCCTCACGCCGCCACCGTGCAAACCTCGACGGAGTTGGCCACCATGGCCAATTTCCCTTGCAACCCTATGCTCTACGTTCCTATGGGGCAACACATTGAGCAGGGATGGCAGCGCCCGGCGCGCTCGCGCGTCGCCCCGGGAGGAGAACCACCTCGCCGGCATGAACAGTATGCCATCATCCGTCTGGACCCTGAGCCAATGCAAGCGCAGGTGATTGATCTCCTGCAAGATGTTTCTGAGTCTCTTGAACATGATTTCCCAGTTCATGTTGTTTCGGCTTTTCCTTCGCCGTTAGGATTGGGGCTTTTTCAACTTGAGTCACCTGTCCAGCATCAAATACTGTTAGATGCTTCCCCAATTCCTTTTGGTCATGGCACCCTGACAGTGCAGAAACATGATGAAGCAATCAACCTTAGGGCTTGTCCGTACATCCGTCAGTGTTGGATCATGTTCCTGGCTTTTCCCCTTGACTACCAGACGCTAGATTTCATCAAGGCATCTGTTGCTCCTTTTGGTAGGCTTCTGCACTGGTTTGAGGGCCCCAATAAATCGAGAATCCTCACCCAATGTCTGGTTTTAACACCGGAATGGGTTCCTCACAGTGTGGTCGTCTTTCAAGGCTCTGTTAATGGAGGTAATGGCAGATCATGGTCAGTACCTGTATACATCTTGGGAGGACATTTTCCTGATGCGTTCCCGGGTGAGGAGGATCCTGTGCCTGAGAATGGCAACCCTCACCCTTTCCATGGACCGGTGAACAATGTAAATCCCAATGCACCACAGCACTGGCACCACGAGCAAGCTGGTGGCGCCCCTGAGCACCTTGATCATGGTATAAACCACATGCGGTGGCAAGCTGCCCAAGATGATCTTGCTGTTCCTCAGGAAGAACCACAACATTTGGATGATAATGCTGATTGGCCGGCATGGCCCGCAGATGATGGTGACAACATGGAGATAGATGGGCCTCAGGACACCATATCTTTTGATCAGTCAGGTTCTACTGCAGAATACTTACGAGCCAATGGACCTGACATTGTGCTCACTGTTGAGGATGTTTTGAATGGTAAACATGGTTCCTCATCTTCATCAAGTGGTTCTGGGTCCTCTGAACCTGAAGTGCAGAGTCTTCCCTCACCTGCCTTCCAATTGGTGGAAAAGCTTGCTTTTGATATGTTGACAATTGGCACCATCCATCAGCCCATGCCATACTTTGCTCTGAACAGGATGATGAACAAAGCATATTTCACTATAGATAGGAACCTCTTTCAGGCTGCCCCAGCTGAATAGAATCATCTGGCCATCATCCCATTCCAGCCTACTCTGGCAGCTGTGCTTATCAAGATCTGGGCTGATGCCCAAGCCTTGCCTCCAAATGATGCTGATGAAAATATCATATTGGATGCACATCTGGATACTGTGATGAATTAGGATGCTGTGACTAATCGGAGGGGGCAGGAGGCTCAGCTGTGAGAAATAGAGAATCACCAGGTGGCACACACTGCCATAGGCTCTCGTTTGACAAATTCCACAGTTAGTCTACCAAAGCAGATCTCCATAACCAACCCAACAACACCTCTGGACGTCTCAAAAGTGAGACGCTGTTCCAGGTTCAGTCAAGACAAAGATGATGTCACTCTCTTTGAACTGGAGGATAATCCCAAAAAGAAGCAACAGGTTTGGAGAGAAGTACAGCAGAAGAAGAAGAAGAAACTGAAGGTTCAAGCGCTGAGGAATCTCCCAAACCCGGTGGATGTTGCAGTACAAGGTCCTATCCCTGCTTCCCTCCTCCAGGAATGGGGAGTTGCCTACAGTTTGGCTCCTGAGGAGCTCACTGAAGATGCTCTGATGCTGGAGCCTACATCACTGGTTTCAAATGATGATACAACCAACTGAGCAGTGTCAAGCTGGAGCCAATGTTATGCTCCTTTGCTCTATTATTTTGGGAACAATGTCCTATCTTTGTGTCTGGGTGTTTCTCCAGAAATACTTTGCTTTTAATCTCTGTTTTGTGGACCTCAGTGTGGTTTTAATGTTGAACTTCCTGGCTTGTTATCTCTGGTGCCTGTTGTGCTGTTTCTTTTTATTGAGTTACACCTAGTCCTTCCAGGTCTCACATGTTTCGGCCCTCTTTATATTTTGCTCTACACTCCCAGCCGACCATTTGCCTTATGGGTAATGGTTGAAGTTTTTCTCTGAAAGGTTCTCCCATGAATAGAAACTGGAATATATTATGTTGGAACATAAGAGGGATCAATGGCAGTGAGAAATGGGATCCTATCAGGAACAAAATTGAGGAGAGTGCATGTGCAGTGGTTTGTTTGCAAGAAACAAAACAGGATTCTTTTGACTCCCATTTCATCAGAAAATTTGCACCTCGTCGTTTTGACAAGTATGATTACATCCCTTCCTTAGGTGCTTCTGGTGGCCTGTTAGTGCTCTGGAATGGCAGTATCTTCTCGGGTTTGGTTACAGAAAGGCAGCAGTTTGCCATAACAGTCCATTTCACCTCTACACAGAATGGGAATCAATGGTCCTTAACATCAGTGTATGGCCCATGTGTGGAACCTGCTCGATCAACATTCGTCCATTGGATGAAGAATATGCAAATACAAGACACAGAAAATAGAATTATATTGGGAGATTTCAACTTCTACAGATCACTAGAGAACAGAAACAAGAGTGGAGGAAATATAAATGACACTTTTATATTCAATGATGCTATTGGACATTTGGGTTTGATAGAACTGCCTATCAAAGGTAGAGCCTACACCTGGAGCAATATGCAAAATGATCCACTCTTGTAACAACTTGATTGGTTCTTCACTTCTTTGAACTGGACTTTGGCCTTCCCCAACACACTGGTGCTACCCCTAGCAAAACCAATTTCAGATCACATCCCCTGCAAAGTGGTGACCAGCACAGCAATACCAAAATCAAACATTTTTAGATTCGAAAACTATTGGCCTGAAGTGGAGGGCTTCCTAGAGGTGGTGCAGAATGCGTGGGATACTGACTGTCTGAGAACCAATGCTTGCTCCAGGATCACTGGAAAATTTAAAAATCTAAGATATGCACTCAAGCAGTGGAGCCATAGTCTGTCAAACCTAAACATCCTAATTACCAACTGCAATAAAGTTATCCTCTTCTTGGATACTCTGGAGGATTGCAGACAGCTCTTTCCTATGGAGTGGAATCTGAGAAATAAAGTTAAGGGAAAGCTTCTCTTACTGATCAAGTATAAAAATGCCTATTGGAAAAAGAGGCACACTGTCAACAAAATCAAGCTTGGGGACGAATGTACCAAGTATTTCCATGCTATGGCCACCATATCTTATAGAAGAAACTCTATCCCCCAATTACAAGATGAATCAGGCAATGTTATGTCAGATCATGAAAGCAAAGCTGCACTCATTTGGAATTCTTTCAGGAATAGAATGGGTATAACAACCCACCCCACAATGCATTTTGATCTTGACAGTCTAATCAGTACCAGCATAGACCTCAGTGATTTGGTGGCCCCCTTTGGCACAGAAGAGATAGACAGAATCATTAAGATAATGCCACCTGATACGGCTCCTGGGCCTAATGGTTTCAATGGCTTATTTATGAAGAGATGCTGGCACATAATCAAGGAGGACTTCTATAAACTTTGCCAAGATTTCTTTGATGAAAATATTGATTTGGAGCCAATCAATAAGTCCTTTATCACCTTGGTTCCAAAAGTGGAAAACCCAGAAACAGTTAATGACTTCAGGCCTATATCTCTTCTAAACTACAGCATCAAGATCCTAACCAAATTACTAGCTGAAAGACTTCAAACTATAATCCTAAATCTACGGCATGTGAATTAGTATGGCTTCATTAAATCCAGGACAATACAAGATTGCCTGGCATGGTGTTTTGAGTATATCCATCAGTGCCACCAATCCAAGAGGGAGATCATCATCCTAAAGCTGGATTTTGCTAAAGCTTTTGACACTATAGAACACCCAACCATCTTGGCAGTGCTCAAGCATATGGGCTTCCCTGACAAATGGATTAGATGGATGGAATTAATTTTCTCCTCAGGATACTCATCAGTTCTGCTTAGTGGTGTCCCTGGCAAACAATTCAAATGCCAAAGGGGAGTCCGACCGGGTGATCCCTTATCTCCCCTCCTGTTTGTTCTAGCTGCAGAACTGCTACAACATGTAATCAACAAAGCTTTTGGCCAAGGAGTACTGAAAGCCCCCTCCCACAAGCCCATGCTGATTTCCCAATAGTGCAGTATGCCAACGACACATTGCTCCTGCTGCAAGCTGATGCTATGCAATTGACATGTCTCAAAGCATTCCTCCACACATTTGCAGAGTCGACAGGTCTTAAGGTAAATTATAGCAAGTCCCTAATGATTCCAATCAATCTGTCTGAGGAGAAGGTGGACAGATTAGCAAGGACTTTTGGCTGCAAGATTGGCACTATGCCTTTTACATACCTGGGTCTGCCAATGGGCACCACCAAACCAAGAATTGAAGATCTCTCACCTCTTATGACAAGAATAGAGAGGAGGCTTGTTTCATGCTCCTCACTCCTATCCTACTCAGGAAGACTTCAGATGGTAAACTCAGTTATCACCCCAATGGCAACCTATGCTTTGTGCACACTGAAAATTCAGAAGGGAGCACTTGATAATATTGACAGAGCAAGAAAGCAGTGCTTGTGGAGAGGAAATGATCTATTCAAAAAAGGAGGAAATCTTGCAGCATGGACCATGGTCCAAAAGCCAAAGAAGAAAGGGGGCTTAGGTGTCTTGAACCTGAGATTGCAGAATGATGCTTTGCTCCTAAAACAACTTCACAAATTTTGCACCAAACAAGACATCCCTTGGGTAAAGTTAATCTGGTCTACTTACTACGAGGGTAAGGTTCCACATGCCACAAGGGAAATTGGCTCTTTCTGGTGGAAGGATGTTCTCAGATTAAATGTGCTATACAGAGGGATTGCTCAGTGCCATTTGGGCGATGGTTCAACTGTTCTCTTATGGGAGGATCTCTGGGGGCCATCTATCCTCTCCATTTCTTTCCCATTTATTCTCTCATGCACTGCAGACCAATATCTCGGTTAAAAAAATTATGGAAGCACCAGACCTTGCTGCCATCTTTCAGCTCCCCCTGACTCACGAAGCCCATGTTGAATTCCTTGAACTCCAAGATCTTCTGCCCAATTTTGCCTATGATGTGACCAGAAAGGATGACTGGATCTTTACATGGGGTAACAGCGCATATGCATCAAGTAAATTATATAGACTGGCCTTCTCAAACTTGCAAACACTGCGTACATTTGCATGTATATGGAAGGCCAAGTGCACGCCCAGGATTAAATTCTTTGCTTGGTTAATGGTGGTGGATAGATTAAACACAAGGAATATACTCAGGCGTCAGCATTACAGCACCCCTTCGGGGGTTAATTGCGTTCTGTGCAACCTAGGTTGTGAGGAGGACAGAGATCACCTCTTTTTCACATGCCCCTTCGCTGCTGCTTGTTGGAACAGCGTGCACATTCAGTGGATCAGTACGCTGGACATACATGAAAGAATGCGAGAAGCCCACCAAACAACAAACAATGATTTCTTCATGGACATCTTCCTGATTGAAGCTTGGGAAATATGGAAGTTACGCAATGCAGTCATTTTTGAAAATGTCCAGGCCACTCACCAACTTTGGATCCTGAGGTTCAAAGAGCAAGTGACTCTTCAACTCTATAGAGTCAAAGAAGTTTACAGACCTTTAGTTTTACATTGGCTAACAAATGTCTCCTAACAGTGTTGTAATTTCCTCCTCCCCTTTTCCTTCCCTCCTACCTTCTTGTAAATACTTCCCCTTTATTTATGTTCTGCTTTAATAGAAAATGAAGTGTTGTGGGGAACTCCCCCACAGTTTGCCCTTCAAAAAAAAGAGGAGAGCAAACTAGGAATTGTAGTGAATTTTTGGTGATTTTTGGGGCTGATTTTGATTCACGAAATTTTCAGAGCTCTTGCTGGTGTTCTAAGTGGAAGAACATGAAGAACATAGACTAAGAAATGTGTGAGAGACGTACCTGTGAAAGATGAGCACCAGGGGGATTAAATGGGCTCCAGGCCGACCGGCATAGGGTCCTTGGGGCCGGTCGGCCTAGGGTGTTCCCTGGCCATCTGCACGTATCCTAGTTCCCATGTCCTCCTAAGTTGATTCTTGATCATTGTCCAGCAGCTCCACATGCTTTGCACCGCCCAAATGTTGTGATCCACTCATTCTTTGGAAAAGTTTTCAACTTGCACATTATTTTCTCCACCTTGATTCATGCTTTTGTCCTTTGCTTCAACTCCACTCCAAATGTTGCTTTCAATCCTGCAAAAATGAGTGTACCACCATGCATGGCTGCCCCCTCTTGCATGTGGTGGTAGGTGGAGAGCACAAAAATTCTTCCCGTGAACTCAATCTTGGTCATTTGTAGTGATCATGATCATAAACCCTTCCAAAGTGTGTTAGATGCTTAAGTCCTCCTCTAATCTTGACAAATAAAACCAACTCAAAGCAAGTAATGAGTTAGAATAAATAATTAGAGGGGAATTTGGGCATCATAAGCACTTGTAAGTCGAGAAATATTTTCTGACTACGTTTATTTTGACTGCACCGGTATTGCTCACTTTCATGAATTGAAAGTGAACGTTCCCGAGTTCAACCATAGGCCATGGGTTTAGGTTCTAATTTTGGACAAAAGAGAGAGATATTTTGAAAGAAATAAAATAAATGGGGCTTAGAAAAATTCTAATTCTAGGAAAATAAAACTGAAATTTCCTAAGGTTGTGTGAGCCTAGCATGCGTCAAAGAATTTAAAGAATTAAGAACAACGCTTGGCTACTCATGTCTTTGTAATGATCAACTTGGTCCGGCCGTCATGGAAAGGACGATCGCCAAAATTGGTTTGGGAACTTCGGTTTTGGGTTTCTCAAGATAAGCAAATAAATCATGGGATGGCTCAAGTCATTGGTTTAGAATAAGAAATAAAATCAAAACGACCGAGCAACACTAAATCAAAAGTTCGACCGAATGACCAATTTAACAAATGATTATCAAGTCTTGCGTAGCAAAATTCATGACTCACTTACTCAAATGTCTTCAGGGTTGTCCTCCAGTAGCTTATTCTTGACTCGACGAACGAGTTGGCTCCCGCAAAGCGCTTCGTTTATAGTCTATAGCTAGACTTCTTCCTTTTCTTCACTTCAGACCAACGCTCGGTGGTGGCGTTGCAGTCTTGGGTACCCACTTCTGCACGATCCTTAGCTTGGGTGCATGATTATTCTTTGGCTTAGTCATCTTTTTGGTCTTCATAGGCGGGCGTTGAGCTTTTGTCGCAACGGATGCAACAACTTCTTTGGTCTCCTTCTCTTCCTTCTTCTTCGGCTCCTCCTTGGTGTCATGACAGTGAGCTGGAATATATTTAATATTGATCATATTGCATACCTCGAGGCATGGACGAAACTTGAACTCGCTCATGGTGCCATTGATGTCGAACTTGATCTCACCCTTGCCAACGTCGATGTTTGCCCTTGCGGACTTGAGGAATGGCCTCCTAAGGATGAGTGGCAACTTTGTCCCTTCTCCCATATCAAGAATCACAAAGTCAACGGAGACTAGGTGTTCTCCAATCTTCATGGGTACATCTTCGGCGATGCCCAAAGGATAGCGAACGGAGTTGTCCGCTAACTCTAGGCACATGGCGGTGGGTTTCGGCTCCGGTAAGCGTAGCTTCTCGTACACGGCCTTCGGCATGACGCTCACACTTGCACCAAGGTTGCACAATGCCCTCTCGAACATGTGTGATCCGATGGAACACGGGATGGTTGGACAACCCGGGTCCCTCTTCTTCTTGGGAGCTTGATCGGCGATAGCCGCGCTTCATTCTTCGGTCATCTTGATGGTGCTTGGTGGCGGCATCTCACGCCTATTGACGCTCGTTATACGTACACTTTTAGTGCCATTTAAGAGGGGTTTTGGACTAATTCATATACTAACCCGCCACTTGGCACGTGAAATGACCCCATTTTCGTATGTGTGTTGTATTTTGGAGCATATGGTGTTTTTGCAGGAAAATAGCCCAATTTGGGGCATTTATATTCAAGTCCAAAAGCAACACCAAACCCAACAGAATCAAGCCAAGCAAAGGAGGCCCAAACCAACATTTTCGGAGCAACTTCCATATAGGACATCAAGCATACATGGACAAGGATCCTCGAAAGAAGCTTGCACGCGAAAGATGGGACCGAGCCAGGCCAAAAAGGGCGTAGGCCGGCCGGCCTAGAGTGTTTTTACGTCGGTTCGACCTCCCCTTTGAACCACGGACTCCTCGGACTATTTATAGTCCCTGTACACGAAGGGAGGCGCATCCATCCACCAGAACTCGGTGAAACCTAGGGCATACACCAAAAGGAGACGACGGTCGCCGCAAGTCCTCGAAGTTGTCTAGGGATGGCTTAGGCCAACCCTAGCCATCATGGCCTCCCTGCGTGGTTGTGCCATGATGGAGTTCAAGAGCTAGTAGTGGATCATCTATGGTATGTACTTGGAGGTGATGATCTAATACATCTATTATGTGAGTAATGTTCTTCATGTCATCCGATCTTTTAGTGACTCGATTCCTCCCTATACAATCTTGTGCTTTTCTTGGGTTTGCTTTGCTTTCAATCTATTAAGCTTATAGATTGCTTGGGGTGATCTTGTAGCTACGGTGGCTAGAGGTTCATATCGGATCTAACAAGAGGTTCAACACGTTCTTCGCGAACGTGCTCTTAAGTTACCCACGCCGATAGGGAGCATCGTGACAGGGTGTGATTCCGTGTACGGTGGGGGCTTTTGGGGGTTTGACCGGAGGATAGTAGTTTAAAGACGGCTTTGGATGAGATGCATGATGCGCTACTCTTATTGGCTTGAACTACAACTAGAAGACGATAGGCTCGTTTATCCTTTGGTTACGCTTAATCTTTGCCTATGTTCTTGGGTACGATCAACCTACACACCACTCATATCTTATAGTAGGTTTATCCTTTATATGCAATCAATGCTTCATGCTAGGATAGATCCGTTATATTAGATGGGAAACCCTAGATAGTTCATTGTCGATCCACGGATTGATAAACCTTGGATGAATACTCTATGGGAAAAGCTACGATGATCCGTGCGCTTGCGGTTCACAATTGGTGCGTCTATGGACCATAGTGCCACGCAGCCTGATTGTCTCTAGAGGTACATTGATTGGAGGAATGGGAAGGTCCTGGGCGGTCCTGGTTTACATCTTAAATGGAAATTTTCCAGATGCTTTCCCTGCTGATGAGGATCCAGTGCCTTTTGATGGTGAACCTCATCCAGAGCACCCTCCCATTGTTATGGGACCAAAGCCGCAAGCGCCAAACTGGCAGAACGAGTAACAAGGGGTTGCTGGTAATTTGGGTTTCTTTGGAGCAAACCCCCACCCTGGCCACCAAGCTCCACAGCAAGATCCAGAGGATGATGAAGTAGAGCCAGATGACATGGTGATCGAGGAAAGAGAGGATGATGATCAGAACCAGAACCAAGAAGATGTTGCCCCACAGCAAGTCATGGACCTTGATATGTGTTGACACCAGCGGTGGCAAACAGAAAGTCCGCAAGCGCACGGCTGTCGAAGTAGCTTTCACCCGTGAGTAAACCAGGTATCGAATCCACAGGGAACGTAAAAGTGTATCTAATCACTAAAGCTGAGCCGGATCGATCGAGTGTATATAAAGGCTGGGTAGAGAGGATAACTTAGCACTAAGGCTCTGATTATAGTTAAGAGAATTCTCCAATGCTTGCTTTAGGCACCGGGGTATCCTAGGCCTCTAGGAAATTGCCGGCCAACAGCTCTACGCTGTACCCGTACGTGGAGGATTACAAAGGACGAGCAGGGCTGTCACCACCTTCCGCCTACCTCTACTAATCCGTGGGGCTACGAGGTAAACGAGGGCAGATATACACCTAAGCACCACGCCTAAGATAATATCAGCTATCCTAACCTTGATCAAAGATTAGAATACTTTATAAATAAAGCAACGAATCCACAAGCACAATAGAGACTTAACTTATCTATAACTCAGACTTAATTACTAGTTGAATCCCGGATACTTACTGAGTAGCTCGCATCCGTCGAGGTACAGGTGGAGGGTCGCCGACAGGCCGGGACTCCTCCAGACTCTCCCTCACTCTCTCCCTATTTTACTCTGGATATGAGGAGGGCTTCGCCTTGGATCTTCACTTCTACTCGATGATGATTAGCCCTGCCCCGAGTTCAGCTACTTATAGCTTGGAGAGGCGGTTAAGAGTCGGTTTGCAGCGGTTGAGGCGGTCCGGAGATGGGCCCAGGTCGGCCGACTAGGGGGGATCGGCCGACCGTTGGATTCACCGTCTTTGATGATCCACGGCACAGATGAATTCCTGGAGACGGTTGACAGTTGCTGGTGAAGGCGGTGGCGATTCAGGCGCACGGCCAGGTCGGCCGACCTGGGTAGGTCGGCCGACCCAGGGCTATGGCCCCTCGGCCCCACTTCGTCAGTGTCACTCGCCAGTGGGTCCTTTGGTCGGTTTCTGGTGGGTAATGGCAAAGATATGTCGGTTAAGTTAGGGATGTGGGCCCATGAATCCATGTGCTTGCCACGTGGCCCAATCCCAACTCTTCATTTCCACCGTCTTGATCCCAACGTGCCTGATCGCTCCTGAGTGTGTTTGTCGGTGTTCGGCTGAAGACGGACCTCACCGGGCCAGGACCCAGGTCGGCCGACCAAGATAGGTCGGGCGACCTGGCCCTGGGCCCACTTTAGCTCTTCTTTTGCCACTTTATTCCTGTAAGCACATATGCACCAAAACTCATAGAATTCATTAGTAAGCAACCCTATGTCTATTTGTTTTATCATGTTTTATATCTTTGTTGGCAGTAATAAGTTATCATTAAGAATCGCCAACAAGCTCCCCCACACTTATCCTTTGCTCGCCCTCGAGTAAAGTCTAAGCTTCATCATGGAGATCATTAACAAACATATAGGTTATTCCCAAACACTCAGGCTTAGTGGAAGTATATGAGTGGCTATCATGTCTTCTTGAGTTATTGCAGGAAGGAACAGCATTTTCTATGACATGATACACTTCACTCTCAAGTACTTGGGGTTTTGAAATTTTGCAAAGAAAACCTATGCCTTGCTCCTCAAAGAGTTTCTCTCTGGATGATCATGGTGGTTGGACAACACTCATACTCTCCAAAATAAAACTTCATAAGTGGAGCTCTCAAGATACATACCTTTTCTCACTTATGTTGTCATTCCAAGGATTGGATCCAAATCAGAGACAAGTCATGTAATCAAGTCAAGATGTGCAAGTGTGTGATATGAGGTGGACATGTAATGATACTCCTTTGTCTTGACCTTTCTTCCCTTTCTCTTTCTTTTGGATATGGGCTATTGCACTTCCCTTTTTTTCTACTCAATGCTCTTTTAGCATGAGTCTTTTTCTTCTCTTTATTTTTCTATGCACTTCGCCCATATCTCCTTTCCATCTTAATTTTGGGAAGAAGGGTCATTCTTCAGGAGTATTTATTTCATGAACATGAGACAAAGGCATGTTTTGCTTCATCCTCAGTGTAAGGATTTAGCTTTTTTGGTGGAGTGTACGTGATCTTGACTTTAAAAACATGAAATATCTCTAATACGGGTCACAAGACTTGAAACAACTCAAAGCTCAAATGTAAAGTTTGATCATATTTGTAAGTGTTTGTCTCTCAAACCCATGAGGAGCATAGCAAGGTACAAAGTTTTAAAACTTTTCATAAGTTCCAAGTACTCAAATAGTAAAGGTATCTTTCATATTAAAGCCATATCTCAAAATGCAATAACCTAGTTGACATGAGTTCCTATAAATATGAGGATTTCCACAAGCCAAAAGGTACAGGGAATAAAATATATGTAAGTTAATAAGAACTTCCATGTGATGGTGAGATGCAAAGGGTTGATTTTACTAAGTTTTTAAATTCCTTGATCAGGTTCTGCAAAGATTCAACTGAAATAGAGTTTAGGATGACCAAACCAGCGTGCAGGAGGAAGCAGAGGTCAGGTGAGACCCAGGCCAGGTCGGCCGATCCGGTGGGGTCGGGCGACCTGGGGGTGACTCCCCTGGTTCAGATCTTTCTCGTGCTGCTCTGTTGCATTCTGATGTTCTCTGTTTCGCGTTGGATCGCTCTGTTTCCCATTGCGTTTTCCCCCCACACTTGTACCTTTCACTCCAAGTGGAAACAAAAAGGAAACACAATCCTAATACACTAAAGATTTTATTTTATTCATCAATTCAGAGGCACATTACAAGATAATCAAAAGAAATAAATGAAATAAATAAATAGAAGGGAAACTAATGTGCCTATCCTAATCCAAGGCCTAGGTATCTAGGGTGCATTATAGAGATTTTCATCCCCAGCAGCCTTGGCATAGTGCTTAAGTTTCACGGCTGTTGATCTGCGAAGCATATCAAAGTCGTCTTGAAGGCTTATGCGCTCAAGTCGCTCTTCAGCGAACTTCTTCTCCAACTTTGCATAGTCGCGACCGAGTTGATTAATCAACTCTAGCAACTCAGCATTGGAGGGAGCCTTGGGGACCTTCTCATCATTATCACTCTCATATTGGCCCCCAGGCCTGCGAATTGGAGGAGGCTTGATGTGCATCTTGATCTTGCCGGCGGGTGAAGATTCCACCGACTCCTCCAACTCCTTCCTCTCCTCAGGTGTGAGGGGAGGGAACAGCCCCTTACCATAGCCACCTCCGGGTTTTCTTTCCCCGAAGATCCGGAAACGTGGCTCCGGGGTACTGGCAGGAGAGTAGATGGACACATCGGACGTATAGTGATACGCCACGACGTCCTCCCACTTGTTCCTGACCACCTCCTTCAACTTCTCCCCTGGTTGAAGCTTGGGAAGTCCATCCCCCTTAATCGGAGCGGCCGCCGGTGTCTTCTTTGGGGTTAATTGCCCCGTCGTCGGCCTTCTGTACGGGCTTGATGCCCGTGCATCGTGCCTCTGAGTCCTCCTCAGAGACTGAGACCGCGCCGCCGAGCGAGAACGTGAGGGGCCACCAGGGCCAGTCGGCCGACCATGCACATCGGTCGACCCCCTGGTGCGGCCTCTCGCGTCCTCCTCTGGCGGGATGCTGGCCAAAAGGGTGACAACCACGGCCATGGCTTGCTCCAGGTTGGTGGGCACCAATTGATTGTCCGGAGTAGGCTCTCCATCTAAATCAAAGGTTGATCGGGATTTGGGGTGGCTTTTTCCGGCCATTGATGGAGAATTGGGAGGTGTGGCTTGATGATTTCATAATGGGGGCGAGGAAGAACTCAGATGAGAGGGAAGAAGAGGATGGGTGAAAATTTAAAGATAGGCTAACCCTCTTCTCGGATCCATCAGAGTTAGAATCGCTCGTCCACCGCAGAACGGCTTCAGAGACGTTAGAGTAGAACGTTGGCAAAAGATAGGGCCGATTGGGTTTAGGATCACGTCGGCTGACCTGATCAGGTCGGCCGACCTGGCCTTGAGCCCGGTCGCCCTCTTCTTCTTTGTGCACTACGTGACAGGTCCACTAAACCCCAAAATGTGTGCATTCACGTGCTAGGGTTTAAGGATTTAACATAAGGTGTAATTATAAATGGGAATCATCCATGACCAAATTGATCACATCAAATTCCTCATCTACTTTATCAGGTTCAAGGAAAACTTTTAAACGTTGACCATTTACCTTGAAGATGTTACCTTCATTATCTTGGAGTGTGATTGCCCCGTGCGACGAAGTCTCCACCACAACGAATGGTCCTTCCCATTTACTCCGAAGTTTTCCATGTCCAAAGAGCTTCACCCTGGAATTAAAGAGTAATACCTTATCCCCGGGGTGGAACTCCTTCACCTTGATCCTCTTGTCGTGCCATCTCTTGGTTCTGTCCTTGTAGATTTTGGCACTGTGGTACGCTTTGTCTCTCCACTCTTCCAATTCTGAAAGTTGCATCCTTCTCATCTGCTGGGCTGCTGGCAAATCCATGTTCCACTTCCTTATGGCCCAGTGCGCCCGATGCTCTAGCTCAACTAGTAAATGGCAAGTCTTGCCGTAAACCAGCTGGTATGGGGCCATCCTGATTGGCATTTTGTACGCCGTTCGGTAAGCCCATAGAGCATCTGGTAACTTGCTCTTCCATCCTTTGCCTATTTCTGTCATGGTCTTCTGCAGAATGTTCTTGATTTGTTTGTCCGATGTTTCTGCTTGACCACTTGTCTGGGGGTGGTACGGTGTAGCTATATTGTGCTTTGCCCCCAGTTCTGCCAGAAATTTCCGGAAGGTCTTGTCAATGAAGTGCGACCCTCCATCACTGATCACCATCCTGGGGGTTCCAAAACGTGGAAAGATGATCTCATGAAACATCTTTCGCTCGTGTTTGGAGTCAGCGGCTCGACATGGCATTGCTTCAACCCACTTCGAGACATAGTCCACTGCCACCAGGATGTACTCACTGTCATAGGATTTGATAAAGGGTCCCATGAAATCAATGCCCCACACATCAAACAGCTCAACTTGTAAGTTGTTTGTGAGTGGCATTACATCTCTTGTGGTGATCCCTCCATGTTTCTGGCACTGCTAGCATCGTTGAATGAACTCTTTTGTATCCTCATACATTGTGGGCCAGTAGAATCCACTCTGCCAGATCTTTGACCTTGTCCTGAACGCCCCGTAGTGACCTCCATATGGGGCTGCATGGCACTGCTCAAGGATCTTCCTTGCTTCATTTGTTGGTACACATCGCCTGAGCATGCCATCTGAACATACCCTGTACAGGTATGGTTCATCCCATAGATGGAGTCTACTCTCGTAGATCAGCCTTCTCTTGTTTTCCCCTGGCGGTACATATCCTGCAACCATAAAGTTCACAATATTTGCATACCAGGGGTCGGAGGCGGTCACCTTGAGTAGGGTGTCATCGCGTAGAAAATCATTTATCGGTAGATCCTGCATGTCAGTAAACTGCATACGTGACAAATGATCTGCTATTGAATTCTCTACTCCCTTTTTATCTTTAATTTCTAAATCAAATTCTTGGAGTAAGAGAATCCAGCGGATAAGGCGTGGTTTAGCATCTTTCTTGGTAAGCAAATATTTCAAAGCAGCGTGATCGGTGTAGACAATCACCTTAGCTCCTACCAAGTAAGATCTAAACTTGTCTATAGCAAAAACTACTGCCAAGAGCTCTTTTTCAGTGGTAGCATAGTTAAGTTGAGCTCCTATCAAAGTTTTACTAGCATATGAGATAGCATGATGATTCTTATTTTTGGTCTGTCCAAGGACAGCACCAACAGCATAATCACTGGCATCACACATAATCTCAAAGGGTAGCGTCCAGTCAGGGGGTTGAATGACTGGTGCTGAGATGAGAGCGTTCTTTAAAATGGTGAAAGCATGTAAACACTCATCATCAAAGTCAAAGGGCACGTCCTTGGCTAAAAGGCTAGTGAGGGGCCTGGCTATTTGGGAAAAATCTCTGATAAAGCGCTGGTAAAACCCCGCATGACCTAAGAAGCTGTGGATCCCCTTAACATTGGTGGGAGGTGGAAGCTTTTCTATGACTTCTATTTTTGCTCTATCCACCTCTATTCCCCGTTCGGACACTAAGTGTCCCAACACTATTCCCTCTCGGACCATGAAATGGCACTTCTCCCAGTTTAGCACCAGGTCCTTGTCTCGGCATCTTTGTAGTACCTTGTCTAAGTTCGGCAGACAATGGTCAAAAGTCTTTCCATAGACTGAAAAATCATCCATGAAAACTTCCATAATCTCTTAAATCATGTCTGAGAAAATGGACATCATGCACCTTTGGAACGATGCTGGCGCATTGCATAATCCGAATGACATCCTACGATATGCATACGTTCCATAGGGGCAAGTGAAGGTGGTCTTTTCTTGATCATCGGGGTGGATGGGAATCTGGTGATAGCCGAAATACTTGTCAAGAAAACAGAAGGAGGAGTGGTTCGCGAGTCTCTCCAACATCTCATCGATGAAGGGGAGCGGAAGTGATCCTTCTTTGTTGCCTTGTTAAGTTGGTGGTAGTCAATGCACATCCGCCACCCAGTAACAGTCCGCTGAGGAATCAGCTCGTTTTTCTCGTTACTTACAACGGTCATACCTCCCTTCTTGGGCACTATTTGGACAGAGCTGACCCATTCACTATGAGGGACGGGATAGATGATCCCGGCGTGCAGAAGTTTCAAAACTTCCTTTTTTACGACTTCCCTCATTGCATTATTTAGCCTACGCTGAGGCTCCCTAGAAGGTGTAGAAGGTGGATCCATGGGAATGCGATGGGTATAGAGTGCAAGGCTTACTCCCTTCAAGTCTTTGAGGGAGTACCCGAACGCCGAGCGGTGTTTCTCAAGCACCTTTATGAGTCTATCACTCTCGTCCTGCGATAGCTTATCACTAATGATGACGGGGGTGTCCCGGTCTTCATTTAAGAAGACATAGCGAAGGCCAGCAGGCAAGGGTTTTAGCTCTACGTGCATCTTAGGTGGCTCCTCGGTTTCAAGCGGCTCAGAAGCGTCATCCTCTTCCTCTATAAAGTTGTGAACATTCTCTTCGAGGAATGACTCAAATGGGTCACTATGTTGTAGGGATTTCACTTCCTCAGCCGGGTTAGGTTCTGTCAAAGGTTCAACTATGGAGTTCTTAACCCTAGCTAATGGTATAGTGAGTAGATTCCTTCCTACCTTAGCTAGGAGGTTTCCTTCCGAGGTTACATCCTGGAGCAGGCCCTCGATGGGATGTCCTATAAGGAGGTCGAAATCTGATGTCTCAAAGACATAAAAGTCCAGAGGCATCTCAATCCCATGGTGAGAGAGGAGAAAATCTCGTACTAGGCCGAGACTCTTGAGAATACGACCTGAGGGTGTTCTAAGAAGTCTTGACGTTGGGGCCATCTTTTTACGACGTCCAAGGATGTACGCGAAAGAACTAGACATGATGTTTGCCCCAACGGTCGGGTTGTACAGAATGTCTGTGGCCACCTTGCTTATGAAACCTCGAATGGTCTGCGAAGGTGAGTTAATCCGAATGAATTCGGAAGAAGACTCAGATTCGTTCGACCATTCCGTGTTTAGGATGGCGATCAGCTCCCTCACGGTTTCGTTCAAAATTTCTTTCTCCATAAAGATGGAGGGGGTCTTTACCGTAGGCTTCTTCTGTATTGACTAGTTCAAGGTATTCCCAAAGTCTTCAAAAAGATCTTCCTCGAACTCAAATGGTAATCCGAGAGGTTGAGTTTCCTCTTCCTCAACGGATGGGGTCTCAGGAGTTGGACTGGGCAAGTCTATAGGTTCTATCTGTGAGTCTTCTTGCTCAGTCTCGATCGCGTCCGCAGGAGAGTTCTCTCGGATGGCCGCTAGGACTTCTTTTGCTCTGGCTGGGGTTATGTGTAGGAATGAACCCCCGGCTGCTATGTCTATGTACCGGGCATCTTCACTATTCAACCCAGACCGAAAATGCTGCATGAGCATGTAGTCTGGGAAGCCTAGATCTGTTCCGGTTAGACATGAGTCCTGGAATCGGTCCCATGCTTTGGCGATCGTTTCCTTCTCTCGTTGCTGGAAGTTGATGATCTCCTTCCGAAGTGCACAGATCCGGTGAACAGGAAAGTATTCAAGACAAAACTTGTCTCGTAACTTTTCCATTCACCGTTCGTTAGCGCAACGGTGTGGTCGTACCACTTCCTTGCTCTCTCTTTGAGAGAGAATGGGAAGAGCTTCCATCTAATCGTTGCTTGCGTCATGCCTGATATGACCAGACACGAGCAAAGCAACTCTAATTCGTGCAAGTGACGGTATGGGTTTTCACCGTCACCTCCAGAGAAGGATATGTCCTGGACCATAGCTATGAAGGCAGGGCGAAGTTTATAGCTATCGGTTAAAATAGGATTTGACGAAGGGTGCGGCTCCAATAATTCGCCCTTTGGAGCAGAGAACTCATGAATTTGGGTAGAATTCATGGTTGGTAAAAAAAGAAATATAAAATAAAAGATATATGGGCAACCTTAGATCTTAGATAACTGCTACCGTTCCCCGGCAACGGCGCCAGAAAGCTTGTTGACACCAGCGGTGGCAAACAGAAAGTCCGCAAGCGCACGGCTGTCGAAGTAGCTTTCACCCGTGAGTAAACCAGGTATCGAATCCACAGGGAACGTAAAAGTGTATCTAATCACTAAAGCTGAGCCGGATCGATCGAGTGTATATAAAGGCTGGGTAGAGAGAATAACTTAGCACTAAGGCTCTGATTATAGTTAAGAGAATTCTCCTATGCCTGCTCTAGGCACCGGGGTATCCTAGGCCTCTAGGAAATTGCCGGCCAACAGCTCTACGCCGTACCCGTACGTGGAGGATTACAAAGGACGGACAGGGCTGTCACCACCTGCCGCCTACCTCTACTAATCCGTGGGGCTACGAGGCAAACGAGGGCAGATATACACCTAAGCACCACGCCTAAGATAATATCAGCTATCCTAACCTTGATCAAAGATTAGAATACTTTATAAATAAAGCAACGAATCCACAAGCACAACAGAGACTTAACTTATCTATAACTCAGACTTAATTACTAGTTGAATCCCGGATACTTACTGAGTAGCTCGCATCCGACGAGGTACAGGTGGAGGGTCACCGACAGGCCGGGACTCCTCCAGACTCTCCCTCACTCTCTCCCTATTTCTACTCTGGATATGAGGAGGGCTTCGCCTTGGATCTTCACTTCTGCTCGATGATGATTAGCTCTGCCCCGAGTTCAGCTACTTATAGCTTGGAGAGGCGGTTAAGAGTCGGTTTGCAGCGGTTGAGGCGGTCCGGAGATGGGCCTAGGTCGGCCGACTATGGGGGATCGGCCGACCGTTGGATTCACCGTCTTTGATGATCCACGGCACAGACGAACTCCTGGAGACGGCTGACAGTTGCTGGTGAAGGCGGTGGTGATTCGGGCGCACGGCCAGGTCGGCCGACCTGGGTAGGTCGGCCGACCCAGGGCTGTGGCCCCTCGGCCCCACTTCGTCAGTGTCACTCGCCAGTGGGTCCTTTGGTCGGTTTCCGGTGGGTAATGGCAAAGATATGTCGGTTAAGTTAGGGATGTGGGCCCATGAATCCATGTGCTTGCCACGTGGCCCAATCCCAACTCTTCATTTCCACCGTCTTGATCCCAACGTGCCTGATCGCTCCTGAGTGTGTTTGTCGGTGTTCGGCTGAAGACGGACCTCACCGGGCCAGGACCCAGGTCGGCCGACCAAGATAGGTCGGGCGACCTGGCCCTGGGCCCACTTTAGCTCTTCTTTTGCCACTTTATTCCTGTAAGCACATATACACCAAAACTCATAGAATTCATTAGTAAGCAACCCTATGTCTATTTGTTTTATTATGTTTTATATCTTTGTTGGCAGTAATAAGTTATTATTAAGAATCACCAACAATATGTCAGGTTCATCAATGACCTTCCTAAGGGCAACTGGCCCTGACATTGCTATGGATGATGTTTTCAGAGAAATTCAACCAGATGAGGGGTCCTCTTCATCCAGTGATGCTTCCTCACCACTGAATGAGGACATGATCAGATTCACTGTTGCCCAAAACCACTGTGCAACCCTAGCCATTTTCCACAGGAAAGGGATCCTCCATGCCTCCCCAAGTACCAGGAATGCAGGTCAAAGAGATACTCTTGTTTTCAGGCCAGTTGTGGTTGACAGTGATCTTATGTCATCTCAAATAAACCAGCAAGTTGTCCCCTCCTTAGGCATGGAAATAGTGCCATGGCAGCCATGTATCCCAGCAGCTCTCCTCCAGCATTAGCCATCTGTTTTGACAGCTTGCCACCAAAGGAAGCAACAACAATATTCATCAGAACAGGCCCAAAGTAGCAACTTTACTGGAAATGAGGTCTCACCAACAGCACTAGACTAGAATGTTCAGGCTCGGCCCAGCCCACAGGTGGAAAGAGGCCGAAAGAAGAAGGTGACAAGAGCTGGGAATATCTCTCTTCCAACTACTGTGGCAAGTCCGGCAACCCCGCTGGTGAAGAGCAGCGTCAGAAGAAGCTCTAGACTAAACAAGTCAGACGGCTTCTGTATAGTTCGTTTAGACAGAAAGCCGGCCAAGAAAAGAAAGATCAGTATTATCAAGATTGACAAACAGACAGGGAAAGAAGAACCTGTCCCTTTGTCAGTGCTTCAAGATTGGGGCATAGACTGTGGCATAGCTCCTAGCGAGCTATCCAACGAGCAGCTGATGCAGGAACCATCAGCAGACCAACTCAATGAAGGTGAAATCAATGAAGACATTCAAGAGTAGATGTGTTGATTGGGCCAATGTCCATCTGAAAGCTTTTTTATCTATCCTGCTCCCAGCTATCTTTTGTTACTTCTGGATCTGTAATTCTCTGAACTAATGTGTCCCCCTTCTTCTTTATTTACTGTTGCTGGCCATTGTAAACTTTAGCTCCATCTATAATCTCTCTGATGAATAGTCAAAACTGGAATATTCTTTGCTGGAACATTCGGGGCTTCAATGCCTCAGACAAATGGGATGCTGTGCGTAACAAAATAGAGGAGAGTGGATGTTCGATTATTTGCATCCAGGAGACTAAACGTGAGATGATTGATACACCTTTCGTCCGAAACTTTGCTCCTCGGCATTTTGATCGTTTTGAGTTCGTCCCTTCCATTGGTGCTTCGGGAGGTCTCCTCATTCTCTGGTCCAGCTCTGCTTTTGGAGGAGTAGTGTTAGAAAGATTTCTGTTCAGCATTACCATTAGCTTCACCTCGGTGCACAATGGTGATCAATGGCGCTTGACCAACATTTATGGTCCTTGTGACGAACCAGCTCGCCCTGAATTCATCAACTGGTTCAAGAACTGTGAAGTAACCGATGAGATCAATTGGCTCTTCCTGGGAGATTTCAATTTCTACAGGTCTCTAGAAAACAGAAACAGACCAGGTGGCAACCTAGCAGACACTCTGATTTTCAATGAAGCCATAGGTCATTTAGGCCTAATTGAACTACCCATAAAAGGTAGGAGTTACACATGGAGCAATATGCAGGCCAATCCCCTCTTGGAGCAGCTAGATTGGTTCTTCACTTCCCCAAACTGGACTCTAGAATACCCAAACACTGAAATTCTACCCCTGGCAAAGATCACTTCGGATCACATACCTTGCAAGGTTTCCATTAGCAGCAAGATTCCCCGATCCAATATATTCAGGTTTGAGAACTACCGGGTAGAACAAGAGGATTTTTTAAACATGGTGCAACAAAGTTGGGTCAGCAGTCACAGTGAAGCAAACACAGCTAAACGCATCTCAGCGCGTTTCAAGAAACTCATGGCAGACCTCAAATATTGGAGTAGAAACCTATCAAGGCTAGGACAGCTAATTGGAAACTGCAACACTGTAATTGGCTTTCTGGACTCACCAGAGGATACAAGGCTCCTGTACAACCCGGAGGTAAATTTAAGAAGGTTGGTTAAAAAACAACTGAGATCTTTGTTACATCAGAGGAACATATACTGGAGAAGCAGATACAAAACCAGCAGAGTCAAATTTGGGGATGAGTGTACAAAATTCTTCCATGCAATGGCTACCATATCTCATAGGAAGAATAGCATTTCACAGCTACTCAATAGCAGTGGTGCTTGGATCCAAGACCATGAAGGCAAAGCTGGTCTCTTATGGAATTCTTTCAAAAATAGAATGGGGATCAGCAGTGGAATCATAATGCATTTCAGCCTGCAAAATCTTATAAACCCAAGGGAAAACCTTTAGAACTTGATTGAGCCATTTGGTGAAGAGGAAATAGATAGTATCATCAAGAAAATGCCACCTGACAAAGCCCTAGGGCCAGATGGATTCAGTGGCCTATTTATGAAAAAATGCTGGCCTATAGTAAAGAAAGATTTCTATGACCTATGTAATGCATTCCATCTAGGTTCAGTCAATATGGAAGGCATCAACACTTCCTACATCACACTTGTCCCAAAAACAGAAAGCCCTGAGACAGTCAATGATTACAGACCAATCTCCCTAATGAACATCAGCCCCAAGCTTATCAGCAAGCTTCTGGCAGACAGACTGCAGACAGAGATCATCAGCTTAGTACACAAAACCAATATGGCTTCATTAAGACAAGAACCATACAAGATTGCCTGGCCTGGAGTTTCGAATACATTCACCAATGTCATCAATCCAGGAGAGAAGTTGTCATCCTCAAGCTTGATTTTGAAAAGGCCTTTGACACAGTTGAACACCAAGCAATTACAGTAGTCATGGAAAGTATGGGGTTCCCTAGAAAGTGGTTAGAGCGGATAAAATGTATTCTTGGTTCTGGATCTTCAGCTAAATTATTAAATAGAATACCGGGTAGTTTTTTCAAATGTAAGGCAAGGTGATCCCCTCTCGCCTCTACTCTTCGTCCTAGCAGCAGAGCTCCTTCAGATTCTAGTTAACAAAGCAGCTTCCATGAGCCTACTCCGAGCCCCAATACCTCAACCATGTGAAGACTTCCCAATAGTCCAGTATGCAGATGACACTTTGCTGATTATGGAAGCAGATGCACAGCAGCTATTCTTTCTCAGGTCACTGCTCAGATCCTTTGCAGAGTCCATAGGTCTACAGGTGAATTACAGAAAGTAACAAATGATACCAATCAATGTATCGCCAGAGAAAATGGAATGTCTAGCACAAACCTTTGGCTGCTCCATTGGGTCCCTGCCGTTCACATACCTTGGTTTACCAATGGGCACAACAAAACCCAGAATGGAGGATCTAACACCACTGATGGACAGAGTGGAGAGATGTTTATCAGGTAGTGCCACATGGCTATCTTACTCTGGTAGGCTGCAGATGGTGAACTCAGCAATGACACCAATAGTAACATACACAATGTGTACAATCAAGCTGCCAAGAGGTGTCATTGAAAACATCGACCGCATAAGAAAACAATGCCTCTGGAGAGGCAATTCAGATCGACGGAAAGGTGGTAATCTTGTTGCATGGGAAACCGTCCAAAAGCCAAAAGAAAAGGGAGGTTTAGGAGTACTCAATCTAAGGCTACAAAATGATGCATTGCTGCTAAAACATCTTCACAAGTTCTACAATCAAGATGACATCCCATGGGTACAGCTTATCTGGTTCAAATACTACCAAGATAAAGTACCACATGCTGCACGAGAGGTAGGCTCCTTCTGGTGGAAAGATGTCCTACGTCTAAACAATCTGTACCGATCAGTCTCATATTGCATAGTTGGTGAGGGATCTACAGTGTGCTTTTGGGACGATAGATGGACGACTGATATCCTATCAAACAAATACCCAAGGTTGGCATCATTTGCAAAGAATAGCAACATATCAGTCCGGGAAACAATGCAAGCAATGGATCTTGATACACTCTTCTTACTACCCCTCTCTGAGCAAGCATCTGATGAATTGGCGCTATTGCAGGAGCAAATTCAGAATATGCCTTATGATGAAAATGGGAAAGACACCTGGCATCCTACCTGGGGTAATATATACAGCTCCAAGAAATTCTATTCATACATTTACAATATGATCCAGGCACACCCAATATACAAAGTGATTTGGAAGTCTAGCTGCACCCCCAAGAGTTAAATTCTTTACATGGCTCATCATGGTGGATAGACTAAACACAAAGGCGATGCTAACTAGATGGCATATTGGAGTTCATGATGATGATCTGTGTGTCATGTGTGACACGGGAGCAGAAGAAAACAGCGAGCACCTTTTCTTTTCCTGCCCTTTTGCAAGAAAATGTTGGACACGACTCGGCTTCACCTGGGACCTTTCTCTTAACATGGGCGACAGATTCATACAGGCCAGGAGCGCCAACGATCAGGAATTTTTCATAGAGGCGGCAATGATTGGAGCTTGGGAACTATGGAAGATAAGGAATGACAAAGTATTTGAAAGGCATGAACCTAGTCATGCACGCTGGTTTTGTAATTTTAAAAGTCAATCTCTGTTACAGTCTGTTAGGTTTAAAGTAAACATGTGGTCTACTTTCTGCTACTGGTTAGATGCTTTCAGTTAATTGCCCTGTAAGAACTCTCTAAACTTATTTAAATGAAATGGTTCTTTACTGTGGGGATCTCCCCCACAGTTTCCTTTCAAAAAAACAAGCTTTTCTGGCGCCGTTGCCGGGGATTGGCAACTCGAACCCTAGGGGGATCTATCTAATTTTTCGGACTAACCCTAATTTTTATTATTGCACATACCCTTGTTTTCTTGTTTGTGTCCTTAAAAGCAGGTGCAAATCTAGACACTAAGCTTGGGCTTTAACAAGTCCAAACTCGCTCCCACAAGTTGATGGCTACGTGAAGATCTACTCTTTTAGTGGTAGGTGCTAACTTTTGTTAGTGGCCCATCATCCACTATCGAGCCCACAGACAAAACAAATGAAGATGAACAAGGTATGCCACCGTGTCAATTAATTTTTAAGACTAATATTTCTTGGAGATTTTCTTGTCCAAGCTTTAGGTGATGAATCATGCCCCGTAGAAGTCGTGAGATCCAATCATCAACATCTCTAGAAGGTTGCAGTTGAGACCAGTTTTTTGCCCATGACCAGAGAGGTACCATTGAGGAAAATTAGAAAATATGAAGCTCCATCAAGTCTTCTTTCCAACGCATTAAGAATCGTGAATTTTGGAGATCGGTGCAAGGAGTTATGGTAAAATCTTTCAACACTACTGTAGCAGACCTGCCCCAATTAATCCGGTTCAAGCACCTGAGACCAATCCTTTAGGTCCTCAAATACTTCAACCGAGTTAATCGTGCTAGCCTGTCGGGTAACGTCCCGATTAAACTACCGGTAATCATTGATCGAGAAACCCGATAGCAGCGAGACTCACTCGACGGTGAGCACAGATGATACAAGTCACCATTTATTACATCACAATAGTTCACATGGATAACATAAAACGAGTTTTAGTACTTTATTATTACAGACCAGAGTTCATTGCACAGCGGAAATAAAACGATAATTCTAGACGACGATACTAGTGGTGCCATGATGAAGCCCGTACATGACATCACTCCTCGTTCTCCCTTCCCGGGGAGGACGATTCCAGCTCCACGGTCCAACCGGGAGGCAGGGTACACGGCCAAGTCAAAGATTCAACAGAGTTGTAGGCATCATCATCATCTGAAAGTTGAGCCACAAGCAAGGCTGAGTATACTAATACTCCGCAAGACTTACCCGACTGGAATAAGAATATTCCGACTCCTAGACATGCAAGGCTTTTCTGCTGAGGGGATTGTTTTGCCAAAAGCGACTAAGAGTTGGTCCTTGTTTTCAAGTTTTAGCATCCCTTTATTGTGGGCCTAACCATTAACTAGGTTTGCACCTGACTAATTCAATCATGGTGGTGACAAACAATTAATATCATACTTCAACCATATTCATCATTCATCTCCATAATTCCTCTTGTTTAATATAGTGTGAAAAGAGATCATGCAGCTTCATGTAACCGCGAAGGACGGACAACTTAAGTCGATTTTACACCATGCAAGGGACAACCTAATCGCACGTCACGTGAGCGACACCCCGGTCTTCACGCAACAACCTTTCCCGCCTTTTCCTGCCATTTGCGCAGAGCCCACTCCAATCGGGTGCAAAGTCCCACAACCCCAGATGCCCCAGGCAGAGCTGGCCTGCGACCACTACTACACCCGCCATCTTCGCCCTCGCCCAAAGGAGTGGGGAAAGTCAAACGTCAGTTCCAGTTGGTACATCGGTTTACCGCTTTCCATTATTTCACGGCATACGACTAGTACTTTCAAAAGCTTGACCAACATCGCCACACATTTATCCTTAACCAAATTCAGTAGGTGGATGGGACGATCAACCACCACGGGTTATCGCATAAAACCCATCCACTAATTTCCTTATGATTCCAACATAAGGGGAGACCTATATCTCGCGAGTGACAAGAAGTTACTCGACTTCTACCGAGTCCTATTTTAGCATAGCAAGCTAACGACCTAGCATTACTAGCAAGAACTTGGGTACCTATGGATCATGCATCTAGGGTTTCAAACAACTCCTAAAACTTAAATGCGCAAGCAAGGTAAACATAGAAAAGGTAATGACATTTCAAAACATAAGGGTCATATGCTCCGGTGCTTGCCTTCGTCACAGCGTGGGGCACTACCCAGCACTTGGTCCTGGTCTTGGGGAGTCGGAGTAGCGTCGGCTTCAAGCTGCTCACTCTCGGACCGGGCCACCAGCTCGTAGGTTCCGTCAGCTAGCGCGAAATCTACATGTATGCACATGCATAAGATTCATAGTGTTTTCACCAGCATAATCATTAGTCTTATGATTGCACCAACTCAATTATACATGTGGCAGAAATTAACTGAGTATAATTATATTATAATTAAGTGTTCATCGATATCACTTATTTATCTATTTCTAAGCCTTTTCCTTGCATAGTTTAGCGATTAAAGCATAGAAAACATATTTGCATGAACAAAATTATAGCAAGCATGTTTCTGAAGTACAGACAATTAAAACATGTGTTTCCAGTTGCTAGCCATATATTAATCTACTGTTTTATATTTATTTGGACAGCCATTAGTTGCTACTGTTAGAAAAGTTTAATTAAATCTACAAGCATCCAAAGAAGCTGATATTTTTACTGTAGTTATGTTTATAACAGAGGGAGCTACTGTGAATTTTTCAGATTTTTCTAAGGTGTACAGAATATTTAAGGATTTATTTACTATAAAACAGCTAGTAATAAGATTAAATCATAATTAAATCTATATATGCTTTCTGTACTTGGGATTTTTACAGAATGTTCCAATACCACAGAGGAGCATGTAATAAAAAGTATAACATTTTATGAACAGTAGAGACATTAATTAGATTTTATCTTGCTTAAACCATAAGTGCACAAAAACTATAGGAAAACATATATAAGATATGTTGAACAACCTACCCAGTATATTCTAATGATCAAAACAAAGTTATTCCAAGTGGTTTCATATTTTTCCTATACACAGAATGATTATTATGCATTTCTTTATTTCCATGAGCATTTTTGTTACATAAAAGAATATAAAAGCTTAGGCCAAGATTCGATGAGTTCATGACACACAACTGTGTAGATGTTTTCATAAGGAAGCTAACAAAAGTGGTTTCACATTTTTAGCATTTTTCTATGATTTTATATGCATTAAACCATTTACAGCCGATTTAAACAAAGGAAAAAGAAAACATTTCGCAGATTCACCAATAGGTCCCTGAACTTTTATGGAACACCCCCTATACTTCTGATTTAATCACAGCTGTGCCCTTCTTCTACCTTGGACACAGGCACGAGCCTCGGAGCTTGCTCGTGGCTCCAGCAGGCCGGCAAGGGCCCCTGGCCGAGGAGTGTGGGAATGGAGGGGGAGAAGGGTGGGGGATGACCAGGAGCTCACCGCGAATCGGTTTTTGGAGTCGGCTCGAGCGGAGGCGCGCCGGAGAGAGCTGCTCACGGTGGAGGTCCTGCTCGGCCGGGTCAGAACAGGCGACGACCGGAGCAGCTCGCGTTCCCGGCAGAGGAATGGTCGGCTCGGTCTTGGGGTAGCTCAGGGGTGTAGAGGAGGGTGTGACGGCACCATTCTTGCGAGGAATTGGAGAATGGTGACTTGAGGCCGGAGTAATTTGGGTTGGGGCGCTGCTGCTCGGTGAAAGAATGGAGGAGGGATGAGGCAAAACGAAGGACATCGGCCGGGCTTTTATAGGGGAAAGCCGGGATGGGCGCTCGACGCCATTGGGCAGCCTGGGCGGTGGCGCTCGACGCCCGTTGGGCAGGAGGGGCGGTGGAGAGGGACCAGCCAGGTGGTGGCCGAGCTGCTCAGCCATTGATGGCCATGGAGGGGGAGGTAGCGTGGTGGAGAAGAGAAGCCGGGGATTGGGGTGACGTGGGGAGGAGGGAGAGGGGCGCCACAGCATTGGCTTGGCTGCTAGCGGAGCTCAGGAATCATAGGCGCACGTGGAGCTTTGGTTCTGCTCCTGTCGGCCATGAACGGGAGGAAGAAGAAGAGCTTCAGTTTAAAGATTTGAAACGCGAAAATTGGCTGACATTCTATAGCAATTATCTCCAAAACTGTGGAGATTTTGGCCGAGCTCAAATTATCAAAGTTGTAGATTAATCTACCCTCTACGACTTTCATTAAAAGGTTCAGGGCAAAAAGTCGACGGATTTGCAGTTTGAAAGGACGAAAGATGTCGGTTTGAACAAGTTTAAATGCGATCTTCAGAGTTTCAGAATTGGTTTCAAATTAGTCCGACCAAAACTGGTTCAAAAGGACCTGTTACACTCCGAATTTGGTTTTACCTACTAAATAAAAGTGGTTCATTGGGTAAAGGACTACAACTTTCGTATAGGTCACAAATTGAGTTCACATTCAAAATCAGGTTTAAACCTGAAAACAAGCCAGGCTGTTTTTTTATCTCGAGCAGAGTGAAACACCTCTGAAGATGTGCCTTTTCCAACATGTTCCTGTTTGAATCCGCCTATACCCCTTTAACAAAAATTGTTCTCCTACAAATTGACTACAACTTTTATTTTGGCCAAAACTTGAGTTCAAAGGTAAAATTTGATTTTTAATGTCAACTTACGGTAAACTCTCTTACAGGCTTAATTAACAGTTAACTCATCATTTCCTGTGTATGTCTTTCGAGTTCGAGGTTGAACCTTTAAGTGAACTTGTTTGGCTCTAAACTAGGAAAGTTCTTGATAGGGTTCATTTGTCATGACAAGTTTAAACATGTATTCACTGTAATTTTCAGCACCACAATAGCATTAAAGCTTCATTTAGAAAGAAAAGCTATCATTTTATGTGCCCACTAATTGGATTTTGTACAACTTATCAACCACAACTTATTATTTATATTTTATGATAGTTTATCGGTTCAACACATACACATATATATGCACATAAAATCATGATGCAACAAACATGATGCATGCTGTGATTTGATTTGTTAAGTTCCAATTGTTGCCTTAATTACCGTACTTATCAAGCACAACTTATTATTTATATTTTATGATAGTTTATCGGTTCAACACATACACATATATATGCACATAAAATCATGATGCAACAAACATGATGCATGCTGTGATTTGATTTGTTAAGTTCCAATTGTTGCCTTAATTACCGTAGTGACACCGGGGTGTCACAACCTACCCCCCTTAAAAAGAATCTCGTCCCGAGATTCCGGTGCGGTATTTAGTATGGGAAGGCTAGATAGCTTACTTCGGAGTTGAAGAAACCAGGATACTTGGATTTCAAGTAGGACTCTTGTTCCCATGTAGCTTCTTTTTCAGAGTGGTTGCTCCACTGGATTTTATAGAATTTAATAGCCTGACGTCGGGTCACTCTCTCCCTTTGATCGAGCACTTTAACCGGATGTTCTTCATAAGTGAGATCTGGCTCGAGTTGGATTTCTTCTTGTGGTACATTTGTAGTGGGGACTCGCAGACATTTCTTAAGTTGAGACACGTGAAAGATATTGTGGATGGCTGCAAGATTAGGTGGAAGTTGAATCTTGTATGCCACTGGCCCACAGATTTCAAGAATTGGATAGGGTCCAATCTATCGAGGAGATAACTTCCCTTTTACTCCAAACCTTTGAACTCCTTTAGTCGGTGAGACTCGAAGATATACATGATCACCAACTTCAAAGGCTAATGGCTTTCTCCTTTTGTCATGATAGCTCTTTTGACGTGATTGAGCGGCTTTGAGATTTAATTGAATGATTCTCACTTTCTCTTCCGCTTCTTGAACTAGATCGGGTCCAAATATTTTTCGTTCCCCAGTTTCTGACTAATTCAGAGGTGTACGACACCTACGTCCATACAAGGCTTCAAAGGGTGCCATTTTCAACCTTGCTTGATAACTGTTGTTGTATGAGAACTCAGCTAGAGGTAAGCATTGGTCCCAATTTTTGTCATAATGTATGACGCAAGCTCGAAGCATGTCTTCTAAGATTTGATTTACTCTTTCAGTCTGCTCGTCTGTTTGAGGGTGATAGGTAGAACTTCGGATAAGTTTGGTGCCTAGAGATTCATGTAACTGTTCCCAAAATCTTGCTACAAACTGACCGCCTCGATCAGAGATGATAGTCTTGGGAATTCCATGAAGACAGACAATGCGCTCGAGGTATAACTCTGCATATCGCTTAGTAGTATAGTGGGTGTTAACAGGTAGGAAATGGGCAGTCTTAGTGAGTCGGTCCACGATGACCAATATGGAATCATGTTTGCGGAAAGTGGGTGGTAAACCAACAATGAAGTCCATACTTATGTCCTCCCACTTCCAAGAAGGGATCGGTAAAGGCTGAAGTGTTCCGGCTACCTTCAGATGACTAGCTTTCACTCGTTGACATGTATCACACTCGGCCACATATTTGGCGATTTCCCTTTTCATTCTGGTCCACCAAAAGTTTTCTTTGAGATCTTGATACATCTTGTTGCTACCAGGATGAATAGAAAATTTGGATAGATGAGCTTCATCAAGAATTTTCCTTCTAAGATCATGATCCTTGGGAACAACTAGGCGACTTTCAAACCATACTATTCCTTCCCAGTCTTGCCTAAAACATTTATATTTTGGAACTCCCTGGGCTAGTCCTTGTTTTATGTGAGCTATTCCCTGATCACTCTGTTGGGCCATGATAATTTGATCCCTCAATGTTGGTTCGACGGAAATGTGATTTAGGGTACCTTGGGGAACTATTTCCAGCTTAAGCTTGGCCATCTCATGGCAAAGGGTGTCAGCAAATGAACTGGCGGTCAAACAGTTGCACTGACTCTTGCAGCTTAAAGCATCTGCGACTACATTTGCTTTCCCTGGGTGATAATGAACTTCAAGATCATAGTCCTTGATCAACTCAAGCCATCTTCTTTGGCGCATATTTAGATTAGCTTGGGTGAAGATGTATTTGAGACTTTTAT
>CM014275.1:29720808-29762675 GCA_004135705.1 Alloteropsis semialata
GAAGGCTAGATAGCTTACTTCGGAGTTGAAGAAACCAGGATACTTGGATTTCAAGTAGGACTCTTGTTCCCATGTAGCTTCTTCTTCAGAGTGGTTGCTCCACTGGATTTTATAGAATTTAATAGCCTGACGTCGGGTCACTCTCTCCCTTTGATCGAGCACTTTAACCGGATGTTCTTCATAAGTGAGATCTGGCTCGAGTTGGATTTCTTCTTGTGGTACATTTGTAGTGGGGACTCGCAGACATTTCTTAAGTTGAGACACGTGAAAGATATTGTGGATGGCTGCAAGATTAGGTGGAAGTTGAATCTTGTATGCCACTGGCCCACAGATTTCAAGAATTGGATAGGGTCCAATCTATCGAGGAGATAACTTCCCTTTTACTCCAAACCTTTGAACTCCTTTAGTCGGTGAGACTCGAAGATATACATGATCACCAACTTCAAAGGCTAATGGCTTTCTCCTTTTGTCATGATAGCTCTTTTGACGTGATTGAGCGGCTTTGAGATTTAATTGAATGATTCTCACTTTCTCTTCCGCTTCTTGAACTAGATCGGGTCCAAATATTTTTCGTTCCCCAGTTTCTGACTAATTCAGAGGTGTACGACACCTACGTCCATACAAGGCTTCAAAGGGTGCCATTTTCAACCTTGCTTGATAACTGTTGTTGTATGAGAACTCAGCTAGAGGTAAGCATTGGTCCCAATTTTTGTCATAATGTATGACGCAAGCTCGAAGCATGTCTTCTAAGATTTGATTTACTCTTTCAGTCTGCTCGTCTGTTTGAGGGTGATAGGTAGAACTTCGGATAAGTTTGGTGCCTAGAGATTCATGTAACTGTTCCCAAAATCTTGCTACAAACTGACCGCCTCGATCAGAGATGATAGTCTTGGGAATTCCATGAAGACAGACAATGCGCTCGAGGTATAACTCTGCATATCGCTTAGTAGTATAGTGGGTGTTAACAGGTAGGAAATGGGCAGTCTTAGTGAGTCGGTCCACGATGACCAATATGGAATCATGTTTGCGGAAAGTGGGTGGTAAACCAACAATGAAGTCCATACTTATGTCCTCCCACTTCCAAGAAGGGATCGGTAAAGGCTGAAGTGTTCCGGCTACCTTCAGATGACTAGCTTTCACTCGTTGACATGTATCACACTCGGCCACATATTTGGCGATTTCCCTTTTCATTCTGGTCCACCAAAAGTTTTCCTTGAGATCTTGATACATCTTGTTGCTACCAGGATGAATAGAAAATTTGGATAGATGAGCTTCATCAAGAATTTTCCTTCTAAGATCATGATCCTTGGGAACAACTAGGCGACTTTCAAACCATACTATTCCTTCCCAGTCTTGCCTAAAACATTTATATTTTGGAACTCCCTGGGCTAGTCCTTGTTTTATGTGAGCTATTCCCTGATCACTCTGTTGGGCCATGATAATTTGATCCCTCAATGTTGGTTCGACGGAAATGTGATTTAGGGTACCTTGGGGAACTATTTCCAGCTTAAGCTTGGCCATCTCATGGCAAAGGGTGTCAGCAAATGAACTGGCGGTCAAACAGTTGCACTGACTCTTGCAGCTTAAAGCATCTGCGACTACATTTGCTTTCCCTGGGTGATAATGAACTTCAAGATCATAGTCCTTGATCAACTCAAGCCATCTTCTTTGGCGCATATTTAGATTAGCTTGGGTGAAGATGTATTTGAGACTTTTATGATCAGTATAGATGTTGCAATGTGCGCCCATAAGGTAGTGTCTCCAAATTTTCAGGGCATGCACAACGGCAGCAAGTTCTAGATCATGGGTCGGATAATTTGCTTCGTGTGGTCGGAGAGATCTAGAAGCATAGGCAATGACTCTGTTTTCTTGCATTAGAACACAACCGAGGCCGGTGCCTGAAGCGTCACAATAGACATCAAAAGGCTTAGATGTGTCTGGTTGAGCTAAGACTGGTGCTGAAGTCAGGAGTCTTCTCAAAGTGTGAAAAGCCTCTTCACACTTGTCACTCCACACAAACTTTTCTCCTTTCTTGAGTAATTCGGTCATAGGCTTAGCTATTTTGGAGAAGTCCGGAATAAAACGACGGTAATATCCAGCCAATCCTAGGAAGCTTCGGGTCTGATGAACTGACTTTGGAGGTTTCCAGTCCAACACTTCTTGAACTTTCCCGGGGTCTACAGAAATTCCTTTTTCTGAGATAGTGTGACCCAAGAATTTGACACTGGATAACCAAAAGTTACACTTGCTGAACTTAGCATAAAGTTGGTGATCTCTAAGGCGCTGAAGTACTATGTGAAGATGTTGGGCGTGCCCTTCCTCATTTTTGGAGTAGATCAGGATATCATCAATGAAAACCACCACAAACTTGTCTAGCTCTGGCATGAACACTGAATTCATGAGATACATGAAATATGCTGGTGCATTCGTAAGTCCAAAGGACATCACTAAGTATTCATAGAGTCCATAGCGAGTAGAGAAGGCCGTCTTTGGAATATCACTAGCTCGGATTTTGATTTGGTGGTATCCCGAGCGAAGGTCGATCTTTGAGAATACTCTGGCTCCAGCTAATTGGTCAAAGAGTGCATCAATTCGAGGTAGCGGATATTTATTCTTGATAGTCACCGCATTGAGAGGTCGGTAATCCACGCATAACCTCAGACTATCATCCTTCTTTTTCACAAATAGGGCAGGGCATCCCCATGGTGAAGCACTTGGGCGAATGAACCCCTTGTCCAATAATTCCTGAAGTTGGATCTTGAGCTCTGCTAATTCTTCATGTGCCATACGATAAGGCCTTTTGGAAATGGGAGCCGTGCCTGGCTGTAGTTCAATTATAAACTCAACTTCCCGATCCGGGGGCATTCCTGGGAGATCGTCTGGAAAAACATCTGGGTACTCACATACCACAGGAATCTCTTCCAGGCTGGATTCAGTTGCGGCGTATGCACAAGAGTTGATGCAGTCTTGTTGGGGCAAGTATAGAGTGGAAGTGCATTGACTAGGCGAGTTTATTTCCACGCTTCGAGATACTGTGTCTAAGACTATCCCATGAGCGCTCATCCAGTTCATACCTAGTATAATATCTATGCCTTGATTTCCCAACAAAATGAGATCAGTTTCACAGATTCGGCTTCCCAATTTAAGAGGTACTCTCCTCACTATTTGGTTTGATCCCGTTTTACCACCCGGTGTGGTTACCACAAAATCTTATTTAGTGTGAACAAATGTAAATCCTTGTTTAGCAGCATATTTTCCACTGATAAAACTATGCGATGCTCCAGAATCAAACAAAATAACTGTTGGTAGTCTTTGAACAGAGAACATACCCGTCATCACGGGAGCACCATCTGGAAGATCCTCAAGGGTGGTGAAGTTGACCCTCCCATGCTTGACTTGAACTACCGGCTTCTTGCCTTGCTTGTTGCCGGTTTGGGTCCTTTGATTATTATAACCTCCTTGCTTGGGAGGTGCCTTGCATTCACGGGCAAAGTGTCCGGGCTTGCCGCAGTTGTAACACAGGTCATTGTTGGTGCGGATCGGCGGCTGAAATGGAGCGGGAGCTCGGGGACCTTGTCCTTGCTGCTGGGGAGGCCTGACTATCCATCGCCTCTGTGGCGAGTTCTGCTGCGGAGCTTTCTGCACCAAACGATACCTCTGCGGCGGAGCACTAGAGGGTCCAGCGGGTGCCTTCCTCTTCTTTTCTGCCCGATGGGCGTTAATACAATCCTCCTGGGTGATGGCCATGTTGACCAGCTCATTGTAGGTGTCGGTCTTGACTGTGTTCAGGCATTCTTTAAGCTTGGTATTAAGGCCTCTACGGAAACGATCCTTTTTCTTGACATCTGTATCAGCATGATAGCCCGCATACTGGCTCAGATTGTTGAAAGACTGGGCATACTGTAGCACAGAGCGGGTTCCTTGTGTAAGTGCCAAAAACTCATTCAGCTTTCTTTCCAATAATCCTTCCGGAATATGATGAGCTCTAAAGGCGGTCTTGAATTCATCCCATATGACTACATGGTCTGCAGGGAGCATAGCAGAAAAGTTCTCCCACCAGAGGCGCGCTGTGCCGCGGAGCTGCTGTGCGGCGAAGCGGGCCTTGCTATCATCTGGGCAAGGTGCTGTCAGAAGGGTGAACTTGGATTCAATGGTACGGAGCCATGCATCAGCGTCCAAGGGCTCTTCTGTTTTGTTGAACAGTGAGGGCTGTGTTCCCAAGAAATCCTGGAAGCTTGCAGCTTGAGGTTGGTGAACATTGTGCCCACCACGCTGTTGTTGTTGCTGCTGCTGGAATTGCTGGAACGCTTGTTGCCCTTGAACAAGCTGGCGCAGGAGATCTGTCTGGGCAGCCATAACCTCAGTCAAATTGTTCAACGGGGGCTGCGGAGGTTGTTCCGCAGATCCGCTTGGGTTTCCACGGGTTCGTACTATCTGCACATGTATAACTTTTTCCCATTAGTTACATGGTTAATAATATCTTGCTCTAAGGTAATTGCAATATGGTAGAGCATATGTGGGAGTCAAATTTTGCTCGAACACGAATTAAGAAAAATCTGGACAGACTGCGTGTATATGGAAGAAAATTCATATCTCATAAGTTCAACATCCAAAAATTCTCTTCTTTGGTCAGGGAATAGATAACTTAATACCCTATCTTTTTGGTATTCAAATCAGAGGCTAAAATGATGGTTATGCTGGGCCAAAAGTTCATTCTTTGCGTCTCTGTGTTGGCTGTTTTTCAGCAGACTGAGCCATGGTGTTTTGTCTATAACTTATGTTATAAACATGCATTCATGCTGAAATTTGGTGAGCATGCAGTTCACATCTTTCATAACAAGTTTGGTATTCATTGTTCAGCTCAGAAATTCATGGAATTAAAACTAAGGATGCAATTAAAAGATAGGACAAAACACCACATGGTCATACACCAATACTGCCAAGTCTCAAACCATCCTACTACATCAAGGGTGATTCTACCACATAATCATCACCTCAAAAGAATACTCTACTCTAAGTTAGCCTATTACATCCATGTCCAAAAGCTAGGCTACACTGAGGAGTATATACAAAAGTCATGCCACTCTCATCTAAAAGTCGTCTAGGTTGCCTACGGACGACTGGCTGCCAGAAGGGGCAGCCGGTGGTGGTAACGGGCTGCCAACCTCGTAGTCTATGTCTGACATGCCCTCTACCTCCTCGGGCTCCTCTCCGTCGGGGTCTATCTCCATCGCGGCGTTCTGAGCCGCTATCTGCTGGTGGTGAAGGTCTAAGTGGTCGTTGGCATCCTGAAGTGCCAACTGTAAGTCCTGAATCTGCCCCACCAGGTGGTCTATAGTAGCAGCCTGGTCTGTAGTCTCCTCGTGGAGCTCATCCACCCGGGTCTCTAAGTCGTGGATCCTCGTGCCCTGGTCAGTCATCTCCATGGTCATATCAGTGATGGAGCTGTCTCGGAGGTCCACTGTCATGTGTGCTGCCTGGGCCACGTCAGTCAGTGAGGCTACCACCTGAGCCTGTAAGTCCTGAAGCCGGTACAGTGCATTCATGCACCGTATAGAATTGAAAACTGTCTCTCTGGGGTACACCAGAGCCAAAGTGTCAGCGTGCCCCACTCTGTCGATCCACATGGGATCGTCTCCATCCTGCGCTGGAAATAAGCCAATGGGTGCCATGGCTATCTCCAGTGGGTGCTGCTCGCAGAAGGTCGTCAAAGCTCGGAGTCCCGCCAGCTCCCACGTGTCGACTAGGCGGCAGCCTAGCACCTCGACCTCCAGGGGTGGCCACTCGGGGTGGGCCGGGTGAGGAAGTAGTGTCTGGCGCACACGGCACCTAGGTACCCGGTGCTCCTCGAACTCTACTCCCACGTAGCGAGGAGGTGTAGTGTAGCCGACGCTGCTCAAAACGTCCCATAACACTGAGGGAAAACCCTCCCAGTGTAGGCCGTCGGTGTGGACACGTCCCTCAGCGTCCACCACTACGTGGAAAAGGTCAGCCATCTGGAAAAACAAACCAGAGTGTCAGCCAACAGAACAGTGATCGTAAAAACAGATCTGTCCAGTGCACAAAAAGAGCTACAACTCAAAGAGATTGTAACCAAAAATCCTAAGTTTTTGCCAGCTGAAAGATACCATATTTCTCTACAGAATTGCTATTATAAAGAAGGGCTGAAAGTGTGTCTAAGATAGGCAGATCCTTCAATTTTCAGTCAGATGGCACCTAGAAATTTCAGCAGACAGCAGGTTAGTGTTTTGGTAACAACTTCTATTCAGTTCAACCAATTTAGCTGAATTTTTGGCAGTAGATAGATGAAGAAATTTGGAACAAGTCTTTCAATTATCACGAAGACAGAAAACCTCATCTAATGGGGTAAAAGACTGGAAGAACAGATATGCACAGAAAAGGCTGAAAACAGCAAGTATGGTAAAACAGTCATAACTCATGTTTTACTTGTTCAAACTTTGTGAGATTTTTACAGTGGGTAAATGACTTGATTTGGAACACTTTTTGTAATTATAGGTCCAGCAATTGAGTTTGTTTGACTTGTGAAAAAGTTCAACTAGGCAGCTGAGTGCAACTATTTTCTAAATCAGCATTATGTGAAGTGCAACAATTTTGAACGCGAATTTTTATTCCCTTTGTGGCACATATCTTATATTTTTCTTGGTGATTAACTATGATGCATGCATGAATGGTCCTATCCGTCCTCACAAAAGAAAATAATTGCCAAGTATTCTTGGACTTACGGAGTTAGTCATCGGTGGCACATATATATACGTCTCTCCTTATAATAACTAGTCGAATTTCTAGCGAGCACATAACCTATGATTTCGTGGTTAGTGTACCTGCAAAAAATGTTCATCACTGAACGGTTTGTGCCAGCACTCACAAACAGCCCCCATGTACCTCACGCCACATCGGTGACGCATATGCAGTTGCCCACATATGATGACCACACCTGTTGCCTACAATAGAAGCAACAGTCAACCAGAAAATTAAAAGCATTACAGCCATTATAACATCGTGAAGATGTTATATTGGCTACACCACCAAGTAGGCCACTGCTTGGGGAACAGCGTCCGGTATTCACACCCTCCGGCAACGGGCGACCATTACTTACCTGGAGTCGTCGGTACAGAAAAGTAATGTGCTGGAAGTTAGTTACATACTTTAGCCACCTAGATTATACTCCCAATAATTACCCTAGGGCTTTACGTGCTAACTCTTCCTTAACGCATCCAACGTAATTTCTCTAAAGTCGTATTAAGTTTTTCTCTTTAAGAAAACATTTTTAAGTCTTGTCATAACATCCGCTGCATATCTTCGGCTCTGATACCAGCTGTAGCAGACCTGCCCCAATTAATCCGGTTCAAGCACCTGAGACCAATCCTTTAGGTCCTCAAACACTTCAACCGAGTTAATCGTGCTAGCCTGTCGGGTAACGTCCCGATTAAACTACCGATAATCATTGATCGAGAAACCCGATAGCAGCGAGACTCACTCGACGGTGAGCACAGATGATACAAGTCACCATTTATTACATCACAATAGTTCACATGGATAACATAAAACGAGTTTTAGTACTTCATTATTACAGACCAGAGTTCATTGCACAGCGGAAATAAAACGATAATTCTAGACGACGATACTAGTGGTGCCATGATGAAGCCCGTACATGACATCACTCCTCGTTCTCCCTTCCCGGGGAGGACGATTCCAGCTCCACGGTCCAACCGGGAGGCAGGGTACACGGCCAAGTCAAAGCATCAACAGAGTTGTAGGCATCATCATCATCTGAAAGTTGAGCCACAAGCAAGGCTGAGTATACTAATACTCCGCAAGACTTACCCGACTGGAATAAGAATATTCCGACTCCTAGACATGCAAGGCTTTTTGGCTGAGGGGATTGTTTTGCCAAAAGCGACTAAGAGTTGGTCCTTGTTTTCAAGTTTTAGCACCCCTTTATTGTGGGCCTAACCATTAACTAGGTTTGCACCTGACTAATTCAATCATGGTGGTGACAAACAACTAATATCATACTTCAACCATATTCATCATTCATCTCCATAATTCCTCTTGTTTAATACAGTGTGAAAAGAGATCAAGCAGCTTCATGTAACCGCGAAGGACGGACAACTTAAGTCGATTTTTACACCATGCATGGGACAACCTAATCGCACGTCACGTGAGCGACACCCCGGTCCTCACGCAACAACCTTTCCCGCCTTTTCCTGCCATTTGCGCAGAGCCCACTCCAATTGGGTGCAAAGCCCCGCAACCCCAGATGCCCCAGGCAGAGCTGGCCTGCGACCACTACTACACCCGCCATCTTCGCCCTCGCCCAAAGGAGTGGGGAAAAGTCAAACGTCAGTTCCAGTTGGTACATCGGCTTACCGCTTTCCATTATTTCACGGCATACGACTAGTACTTTCAAAAGCTTGACCAACATCGCCACACATTTATCCTTAACCAAATTCAGTAGGTGGATGGGACGATCAACCACCACGGGTTATCGCATAAAACCCATCCACTAATTTCCTCATGATTCCAACATAAGGGGGAGACCTATATCTCGCGAGTGACAAGAAGTTACTCGACTTCTACCGAGTCCTATTTTAGCATAGCAAGCTAACGACCTAGCATTACTAGCAAGAACTTGGGTACCTATGGATCATGCATCTAGGGTTTCAAACAACTCCTAAAACTTAAATGCGCAAGCAAGGTAAACATAGAAAAGGTAATGACATTTCAAAACATAAGGGTCATATGCTCCGGTACTTGCCTTCGTCACAGCGTGGGGCACTACCCAGCACTTGGTCCTGGTCTTGGGGAGTCGGAGTAGCGTCGGCTTCAAGCTGCTCACTCTCGGACCGGGCCACCAGCTCGTAGGTTCCGTCAGCTAGCGCGAAATCTACATGTATGCACATGCATAAGATTCATAGTGTTTTCACCAGCATAATCATTAGTCTTATGATTGCACCAACTCGATTATACATGTGGCAGAAATTAACTGAGTATAATTACATTATAATTAAGTGTTCATCGATATCACTTATTTATCTATTTCTAAGCCTTTTCCTTGCATAGTTTAGCGATTAAAGCATAGAAAACATATTTGCATGAACAAAATTATAGCAAGCATGTTTCTGAAGTACAGACAATTAAAACATGTGTTTCCAGGTGCTAGCCATATATTAATCTACTGTTTTATATTTATTTGGACAGCCATTAGTTGCTACTGTTAGAAAAGTTTAATTAAATCTACAAGCATCCAAAGAAGCTGATATATTTATTGTAGTTATGTTTATAACAGAGGGAGCTACTGTGAATTTTTTGGATTTTTCTAAGGTGTACAGAATATTTAAGGATTTATTTACTATAAAACAGCTAGTAATAAGATTAAATCATAATTAAATCTATATATGCTTTCTGTACTTGGGATTTTTACAGAATGTTCCAATACCACAGAGGAGCATGTAATAAAAAGTATAATATTTTATGAATAGTAGAGACATCAATTAGATTTTATCTTGCTTAAACCATAAGTGCACAAAAACTATAGGAAAACATATATAAGATATGTTGAACAACCTGCCTAGTATATTCTAATGATCAAAACAAAGTTATTCCAAGTGGTTTCATATTTTTCTTATACACAGAATGATTATTATGCATTTCTTTATTTCCATGAGCATTTTTGTTACATAAAAGAATATAAAAGCTTAGGCCAAGATTCGATGAGTTCATGACACACCACTGTGTAGATCTTTTCATAAGGAAGCTAACAAAAGTGGTTTCACATTTTTAGCATTTTTCTATGATTTTATATGCATTAAACCGTTTACAGCCGATTTAAACAAAGGAAAAAGAAAACATTTCGCAGATTCACCAATAGGTCCCTGAACTTTTATGGAACACCCCCTATACTTCTGATTTAATCACAGCTGTGCCCTTCTTCTACCTTGGACACAGGCATGAGCCTGGGAGCTTGCTCGTGGCTCCTGCAGGCCGGCAAGGGCCCCTGGCCGAGGAGTGAGGGAATGGAGGGGGAGAAGGGTGGGGGATGACCAGGAGCTCACCGCGAATCGGTTTTTGGAGTCGGCTCGAGCGGAGGCGCGCCGGAGAGAGCTGCTCACGGTGGAGGTCCTGCTCGGCCGGGTCAGAACAGGCGACGACCGGAGCAGCTCGCGTTCCCGGCAGAGGAATGGTCGGCTCGGTCTTGGGGTAGCTCAGGGGTGTAGAGGAGGGTGTGACGGCGCCATTCTTGCGAGGAATTGGAGAATGGTGACTTGAGGCCGGAGTAATTTGGGTTGGGGCGCTGCTGCTCGGTGAAAGAATGGAGGAGGGATGAGGCAAAACGAAGGACATCGGCCGGGCTTTTATAGGGGAAAGCCGGAACGGGCGCTCGACGCCATTGGGCAGCCTGGGCGGTGGCCTCGACGCCCGTTGGGCAGGAGGGGCGGTGGAGAGGGACCAGCCAGGTGGTGGCCGAGCTGCTCAGCCATTGATGGCCATGGAGGGGGAGGTAGCGTGGTGGAGAAGAGAAGCCGGGGATTGGGGTGTCGTGGGGAGGAGGGAGAGGGGCGCCACGGCATTGGCTTGGCTGCTAGTGGAGCTCAGGAATCGTAGGCGCACGTGGAGCTTTGGTTCTGCTCCTGTCGGCCATGAACGGGAGGAAGAAGAAGAGCTTCAGTTTAAAGATTTGAAACGCGAAAATTGGCTGACATTCTATAGCAATTATCTCCAAAACTGTGGAGATTTTGGCTGAGCTCAAATTATCAAAGTTGTAGATTAATCTACCCTCTACGACTTTCATTAAAAGGTTCAGGGCAAAAATTCGACGTATTTGCAGTTTGAAAGGACGAAAGATGTCGGTTTGAACGAGTTTAAATGCGATCTTCAGAGTTTCAGAATTGGTTTCAAATTAGTCCGACCAAAACTGGTTCAAAAGGACCTGTTACACTCCGAATTTGGTTTTACCTACTAAATAAAAGTGGTTCATTGGGTAAAGGACTACAACTTTCGTATAGGTCACAAATTGAGTTCACATTCAAAATCGGGTTTAAACCTGAAAACAAGCCAGGCTGTTTTTTTTATCTCGAGCAGAGTGAAACACCTCTGAAGATGTGCCTTTTCCAACATGTTCCCGTTTGAATCCGCCTATACCCCTTTAACAAAAATTGTTCTCCTACAAATTGACTACAACTTTTATTTTGGCCAAAACTTGAGTTCAAAGGTAAAATTTGATTTTAATGTCAACTTACGATAAACTCTCTTACGGGCTTAATTAACAGTTAACTCATCATTTCCTATGTATGTCTTTCGAGTTCGAGGTTGAACCTTTAAGTGAACTTGTTTGGCTCTAAACTAGGAAAGTTCTTGGTAGGGTTCATTTGTCATGACAAGTTTAAATATGTATTCACTGTAATTTTCAACACCACAATAGCATTAAAGCTTCATTTAGAAAGAAAAGCTATCATTTTATGTGCCCACTAATTGGATTTTGTACAACTTATCAAGCACAACTTATTATTTATATTTTATGATAGTTTATCGGTTCAACACATACACATATATATGCACATAAAATCATGATGCAACAAACATGATGCATGCTGTGATTTGATTTGTTAAGTTCCAATTGTTGCCTTAATTACCGTAGTGACACCGGGGTGTCACAACTACGCGTTCTAAAATCTGTTTGGGACAGAACAAAGGGCTGGAGTAAAACAAACATAACTCTTTCATCCGGAGTCTGTTTGGAGTGAATGAGTACTCGTTGGAAACAGAATTTGATGCACATTGCAATGGAGTAGAACTATGGTACATGTTCTACATTGGGTGAAGAGGAATTCAATGAATAAGAGGCAGCAGCAAGCAACAGAGAATGCGATGATGATGTCAAGGGATGATAGGAGGGCCTTGAACACAAAAAGATGATGATTTGAAGTTGATTAAGACTGGAGGCAACAAGACTAGAAGCACCATAACACTGCTAATCTTCTCCAGTAGGATGCTCAAGAAGCTTCTAATTGAGTGACGCTACCAACGAAAGAAACCGCTCGGATCATCGACATAAAGAGCAAGAGCCACCTACGATCCCGGCACCTTGGGTAAAGCAAGAATTATGGAGAAGACATATCATTGGCGTGCCACTCGCTGGTGAATCAATGGTGATGACCTTGAATCTTAAGGATGCACAACACGACGCTCCAAAGACCACAAGATCAAGATCATCAACATCTCAGGCTCAATTCACAAGAAGGTACTATTTGCATCAAAATTCTGCACAATCTCTGATGAGAACAACAGAATATTTTTGGATATCTAATCCCCACGAAGTTTCGGTTCCAACGGATTAAGAATCAAGTCAATCGGAGATTCCTACAAGTGGTTATGATCAAAACATCGAAGGTCGTGTGTTCTGAAATTTTCTGGTCAGCACGCAGCGCTGAAGTAAAATTGGCATAACTCTCTTATTTGAACTCCGTTTAAGATGAATGACCACTCGTTGGAAAGGTAATTTCATAAAATTTTCAATAGAGCTATATTTTAGTATATGTTCTATTCTGGACATAGGGGAAAATCCATGAAGAAGAGGCAGGCGCAAGGTGATGAGAACAAGGTAGAGGAGATAACGATGACAACAATGAAGAGGAGCTTGGGCAATGCTTTCATCAAGCATACATGATCAAATTCAGAAACTTAGAACAAAAGAAAGATCCTCAAGAAAATTGGCATATGGAGACACAAGCCGGCGATATTCAATTCATGAAGATGTTTAAAGCAAACCACGATGAATTCCACAAGGAGACATCAAGCTACATGGGCACTTCGGATTCTCACACGAAAGACCATAGCTTCGCATAAACATAATCGAGGTGAGAAGTCTAACTCTATGACTTTAAATGATGCCCTTTGCGGGAGGCAACCCAATCTTTTGTTTATTGTCTATCTAATATGACGGCCTGTATTGTGCTCTTTAATCGAATCATCAAGTAACATTATACCATTACTCTAATAAATACCACAACTTTATGTTGTATGATCTAAATGTTATTGAGGGAGCACTTTGTTATTTGATCTTGGAAAACTTGTAGACCCTTTTGTGTGCCAATTAGTATTTAGAGTCTTTTTCTTTGTGTCTTTTTAGAGAGAAATATGAGGTATGACACCACCCTTTGATTCTAAACTTGTGGCTAGTTGATTTAGGCTAACTTTTGTTTTTAGACCACCACAACATGTCATATCATTGTGTTCATCCACCTCATGTTCCACTTCATGCCATGTTGTTCTCACCCTTGCATTGCATTGCATATTTTGTTTTGACCTAACTTTTTGTTAAAACCACCTAAGCCTTCCTATCACCCCCGCCAAAAACCGGAGCCAACAAGGAGAGGATCGACTTGTGTTGATCGGCTTACTGCACCATTCGGATTAGCCAAGTCTATCTCTATTCCTTGTCCTAACTTAAAACTTTGACTAGCCTTCTTGTGAGATCCTAAACCCCTAGGAAAACCTCTCATGCCTATAGCCATCCTAAAACCATAGGTTTTATTTTCCACCCAATAAAACAACCTTTGTTTTTCTTTTTGTTTTCAACCACCTTAGGTAGATTTTCTAAGCTTGACTTCCTTCTTCAAAATTCTTGTTTTAAGCCAAAAATATAGGATACCCATGAGCCTTCCCTAAACCTCGTTAGCTAGGTTGTTCGGTTCTTTTCGATGAATGATTTTCTTATCGACAATGCTTCACTTCTTATGAGGTGGTTGGCCAAGCTTTGTCGCTCTAAGCATTACTTTTTGAATGAATTGATTGTGGAACAACATTGAAAGACCTTTCAAATCTTGCTAATTCTTGTTTCCACTAACTCTTTTCATGTGCATCCATTCCATCGTTCCATCATGCATTTGTTAGTTTGGCTCTCTCACAAAACTTTATGATGAATGCTTTCACATCCATGTTAATGCTTCATGGGCATTTTCCATTTGCAATCTTGTGTAAACATGGTGTTTAGACTTGATCGCGGATCATCATCATTTAGTTTTGAGAGCCTTGTTAGCATTTGCATTGCATCGGTTGGTTTATAAGCTTTGCAATGCGCTTTACTTTTCTTGCGCTATAAGGAATTATTGACCTTGGGATAGACATTGGGTTAACAAATCATTATGATTATGGAGAAATTCAGCAATCTAGTTGTAAACATGGTGTTTAGAACTAGGTTTAAACATTGTCTTTGTTTATATGCTTTCTTCTCATTTGCATACTCACTTTGCACTCACACACACCCATTAGGTTTTTATTTTTCTCTTTCACTAGGTTAATTATGCCACAAGCTAAGGTCTTAGGGATGTCATTGGTTGTTGGCATTTGCTTATACTCCCGACCGTCACCCCGGGGGTAGTTTGTGCGCCTCAATTGTTTTGCAGGCATGACGAAGGAATCCCATGAATTCATGATCAAAGTTGCAATCAAGATTGTTAACATCTCCGAAGATTGAAAGGGACGCTGCAGTTTTCATCAAAAATCTGCACATGGTCAGAGATGTACAAGGAATAAAAAGTTGATATTCAGAAGCTCCATCAAATTCTCGTTCCAACGCATCCAAGATCAATGAGTTTGAAGACCCATGCAAGGAGATACGACAAGAACATTGGGCGCTGCGGGTTCCGAAATCAGCTCGGGACAGATTGTAGTCCTGGAATAAAATGGGCATAACTCTTTTGTTCGGAGTCCGTTTTGGGAAAATGATGACTCGTTGGAAATAGAAATTTGTGCAATTTGCAATAGAGCAAGGGTTCAGTACATGTTCTGTTCTGGAAATAAAGGAGAAATTCATGGAAGATGAAGCAGCAATAAAGACAACAAGCAAGGAGGTGATAATGATATGAAGAATGATTGGGACCATGGCTTGATGACAAGAAGGGGTTGAAGAAAGTTAAGGCAAGAAAGGTGAAGAAGCATAAAGATAATCTCCAAACACATGGCGATAGGACTTCAAGAATCACATGACGGTTCACCACATCTTCTTCCACACTTAGCAACATGCTAAGCATGGGGGAGGACTTGTTGAACGGGAAGGAAAAGGCCATATGGAGTACAATGATCGTCTTTACCATAAGATGCTCAAGATTCTTCTTCTATACTAAGCACAATGCTTAAGCATGGGGGAAGCAACGCTACACTCCACTACAAGCATCGAAAATGACGGTAACTCTTCCTCAACCTTGTCTTTGTTCATCTACTTCTTAATACTTGTATATATGTATGCCATCGACCATATGTTAGAAACTATTGTATATCTCTCTTATTGATAACATGGCTACTAGGAGGACAACCTAGTTTTGTTTTTATTTTCAATAAATAATGATCACCATCACTTTGTGCTCACCACGATGACATATTTTGAATGCCTTTGCTTATGAAAAAGTGATGAAAGTTGCCGCCTTGTTCTACCTACATGATGTTGTATATGACTTGACTATTTGCTCTCTATAAAATGATATTGAATTGATTAAATACCAGCTCTTTTATTTGAGGAGGTTAAATGACTAAATTCTAGACCCACATATTCTTTACGTTGCTCTTTGATTTAAGTTTACCGATGACCTTATGCCTTGTATTGTTTTATTTAAAACTTGATTCTTATGCTATCTACATTTGTGAATCTCTTGCAAAGTTCTACCAACCAAAGCCTTTACATATACATGATCTTTTATGATGAAACCCTTAGATTTGCAAACTTATATTTTGATGAGTTGGATTAAGATTGATTCCTATGGTTCGAGACTAAGAAGCTGGCCATTCCATTTTGCGTACCTTCCTTTTGCTAGCCTTTCTATCCATGCATTGTGAGTTACTATACCGGAAACTTCGTAAACTTCGCTGTATATCCACCCTAAACCCAAATATCTTTTTGTGATTACCTCCTTGACCACAACCCACAATTGAGTATGGATCATTTTCTCGATGGAAATCCATAAGAATCGAGAACCTAATTTAGAGAACATCAATTTGGAAGGCATCAATGAAGAAACTCCTTGAAGATTCAAATAATTTTCTTGAAGGTCAAGATGGACTTTGTGTACTTACTTCAGCAATTATTGACCCTCACTTCTATGCTCGAGGACGAGCAATCGTTTAAGCATTAGAGGGAGGATGCTGAGTAAGTACTATGTTGCCAGAGGTTCTAAGGAGCAAAAAGAAAGAAAAATGTGGAAAAAGAAAAAAAGAAATAAAAGAAACAATGAAAGGAAAAAAATGAAAGAAAGAAAGAAAAAGAGAAATAATGCTCCTTAGTTCTTTTAGCTCCATCAAATTTCAAGTGCTTTGAAGACAATTCCATACTCAATTTTTCAACCATGTGCAATCCGATAATGAGGACTTCATTTGTGCCTCGGGATCATTCACTTACCATTTGCACATGTCCACCTATCTAAATGCGTGTGTTCCATCCCTCTCTCTTTTCAACATTTATTCTCCATAGCCTTTTTGACTAGTCTCGGTAATTCCAATAGATCTCTCTCTTAGTTTGACAATATTTCAAATATAATGTTTTGCTAGGATTGTTTTCACCTACCAAGCTCCATCTAAGTCTTTCACTTTCATATATGAGTAGAATAGGTTGAAAATAATCTAGTATAGGCTTGAGCGACTTGATGAGATGAGTGTTTCCATGAGCTTTTACAAGAGAATCTCACTTATGTTGGATATGCGTCTTTTTGAAAACTCTTTACGATGCAACAATGTAAAGGTCTAAAGTTCGCTTAAGTTCAAGAGCATTGCATTTATTTATTATTATGGCTTGTTCTTTATTGCTAGTCTATCTTCCATAATGAAAAGTAGCTGGTCACAACTTGAACTTTAAATGCTAAACACTTGAGAGCAATGTGTCTTGTTGTGTATAACTAAATGTAGGAAAGACATTGAAGGGCAATGCTGATTTTCTTATTAAGCAAAGATCTTGGACTTACTCGAGGACGAGCAAGGCTTAAGCATGGGGGGAATGTTGACGCTCGTTATACATACACTTTTAGTGCCATTTAAGTGGTGGTTTTGGACTAATTCATATACTAACCCGCCACTTGGCACGTGAAATAACCCCATTTTTGTATGTGTGTTGTATTTTGGAGCATATCGTGTTTTTGCAGGAAAATGGCCCAATTTGGGGCACTTATATTCAAGTCCAAAAACAACACCAAACCCGACAGAATCAAGCCAAGCAAAGGAGGCCCAAACCAATGTTTTTGGAGCAACTTCCATATAGGACATCATGCATACATGGACAAGGATCGTCGAGAGAAGCTTGCACGCGAAAGATGGGACCGAGCCGGGCCAAAAAAAGGCCTAGGCCGATCGGCCCAAAGGCCCTAGGCCGGCTGGCCTAGGGTGTTTTTACGTCGGTTTGACCTCCCCTTTGAACCACGGGCTTCTCGGACTATTTATAGTCCCTGTACACGAAGGGAGGCGCATCCATCCACCAGAACTCGGTGGAACCTAGGGCATACACCAAAAGTAGACGACGGTCGCCGCAAGTCCTCGAAGTTGTTTAGGGATGGCTTAGGCCAACCCTAACCACCATGGCCTCCCTGCGTGGTGTGCCATGGTGGAGTTCAAGAGCTAGTAGTGGATCATCTATGGTATGTACTCGGAGGTGATGATCTAATACATCTATTATGTGAGTAATGTTCTTCATGTCATCCGATCTTTTAGCGACTCGATTCCTCCCTTTACGATCTTGTGCTTTTCTTGGGTTTGCTTTGCTTTCAATCTATTAAGCTTATAGATTGCTTGGGGTGATCTTGTAGCCATGGTGGCTAGATGTTCATACCGGATCTAACAAGAGGTTCAATACGTTCTTCGCGAACATGCTCTTAAGTTACCCACGCCGATAGGGAGCATCGTGACAAAGTGTGATTCCATGTACGGTGGGGGCTTTCGGGAGTTTGACCGGAGGATTGTAGTTTAAAGACGGCTTTGGATGAGATGCATGATGCGCTACTCTATTGGCTAGAACTACAACTAGAAGACAATAGGCTCGTTTATCCTTTGGTTACGCTTAATCTTTGCCTATGTTCTTGGGTGCGATCAACCTACACCACTCATATCTTATAGTAGGTTTATCCTTTATATGCAATCAACGCTTCATGCTTCATGCTAGGATAGATCCGTTAGATTAGATGAGAAACCCTAGGTAGTTCATTGTCGATCCACGGATTGATAAACCTTGGATGAATACTTTAAGGGAAAAGCTACGATGATCCGTGCGCTTGCGGTTCACAATTGGCCTTCTATTTTTATTACATTTATTTGATCTCGATGCATATTTTTGTGGAAAATTTTGTGGAGTTTAAAATTTGTATTTTTTTGGCAAATCTTATGGTGTTCAAAATTTGTTTTACTCCCGTAGCAACGCACGGGCATGAATCTAGTACTGTCTGTAAAATAGAAATGTTCTATTTTGATATTTTTATTTGAGTTGTGGTCTTAGATATGACATAAATAGCTATTCTGGCATCCATGCCGAGTAACTTCTCTAGAAAATAATTGGTGCATGTATAGAATGACATCGATTCTGAGGAGTTTTTGGAAAAAACGAGAAGTGCTGGTATGATTAATTGGATGATAATTTTCCTTTTTTTGGTCATTGTCCCAATATAAAATATGACTATCCAAAAGAGAACGGGGAGTAATATTTTGAGCCATTATTAACAAAACCGACCTAACCATGTTCACACGACGAGGGCATTGCATATAATGTTGGCATTTTGTCGCTGACATGTGTACCGGCCATATGGACCCATTGTGTCAGCGACACGCCAGAGCGACGCGTAGGCCGGGCGGTCCATATCTGAACTTGTGAAGCGTGAAGTGTAGCCGGAGCAAGCACGCCGTTTGGTCCGAAAGTTTTGAGCACATTCCTGGATTGGGAGAGCGTGGCGTGCGAGCGTGTGATGATAGCTTAGCTTCCTGTGCTCCTGCGAGTCAGCGACGGTGAAAGCCCGTGGCGTCGCGACGCGCCCGTCCGCGAGCGCCGCCGATCGAATCTCGCATCCTCGCCTTCAAATAAAAACAGCTGGAAACTCACTCCGAGAGCGTCAGCAAGCTGCAGTACAAGCAAGCAAACGGGCAGGACGAAAGCGGGGGAGAACAGAAAAAAGCTCCGATCTTTTCTTCCCCTCTCTCGCTTTCGGAGGGGAGGGGCCGGCCGCGGCGAGACCACAAAAGCGCAGGTGAGGTCCCGGCAGGGGAGATGTTCCCCGGCCTGATCCACCACGCCGGTCGCGGCCGCCCCGACGCCACCGCCGAGGACGCGCCGCGCGGCGGCGGCGGGCTGGGGCTGCACGGGCACGGCGTCGGGCCCAGCGTGGTGCTGACGGCCGACCCCAAGCCCAGGCTCCGCTGGACGGCCGACCTCCACGACCGCTTCGTCGACGCCGTCGCCCAGCTCGGCGGGCCCGATAGTGAGCATTTCCACATCTCTCCCTTCCCGAGCTCTCGCGTTTCTTGATTTGCCAAGTGGCCCACGCTGCCATAAATTCCCCCCATTTGACGGCGTCGTTCGATTTATCACGGGGTAGTGTCATATGAGTATTTGAGCGCAAGGGCAAGCAAGCAGAATGTCCTTTTTGCCTAGGACAATTGACTGATAATGTGCATCTGTTAGTCGGGGAAGACTTCAGTTGACTTGAGGTTTGATTTCAATTGAATCCGCGGCTCCCTTAGTCATGTGGAGCCGACAACTTTCGAGTTTCATGTCAGGGACTGCATTGTGGCATCCTGTTCGCTCGATGTGGGGGCCTAGTCGAAGAATTTTGAGCAGTTAATCCAATTAGATTAATTGTGAAATGTATATATGCTTATGATCTTTTCAATATTTAAGTGCATATGCATTGTACACCTTTCCGTTTCATCTGCATCTGTAAGCAACTGTCATCATTTTAGAGAGTGTTTCCCCCCATGTGGTGGTGTTGACAATCAAAATTGGCAGATTTGGGACCAGTCAACACCGGTCAGACCGGTATGGGAAAGTTTCTCCAAATGCAAATTCGACTTCACCATTGTGTAGCTTTCGTCGAGTAGATCAAGATTCATATGTAGAACGTCCGATTTGGAGTTCGGATGAAAGAGTTATGGCTTCGGGAAGATCAACACCTGGGGAAACCGGTCAAACCGGTATCCAAAACCGGTCTGTGTAATCCGACCAGGAGTTGTATTTTAGCACGAGATTTGTTAGGGTTTCGACTCCTAATGGGGCAAGACCTCCCCTCCCTATAAATATAAAGGGCCACGGCCGATTGAGGATCATCCAATCGATCAAACATAATTTATCTTTTATTTATCTTTATCGTTTTACCTTTCTTCCTCGTTACCCTACTTTTCCAATCCCATGTACTCTTCTTCTTCTGTCTCCATGGGATAAGAAGTCGCCCTAGCTGGCCTGCCGAGCCTAGGGAAACCCAAGGCGCGCTTACCCTGACGGGGTCCCTCCCGGGCGAGCGTTCGTTGGTCTCTCGCCGAGTTCCCGGCGAGAACCGATCTGACCGGTCTGCTCAGAGGTGCTGCAAGGAGCTCCTCTGCGTGCATGAGTATTTGGCGCGGCACGTTTTCGCGTCAACATACTTTTTGGCGACTCCGCTGGGGAACGAGAATCTGGCTATCATGGCCGATCCGTCAAGCCCTAGCAATATAGTGACACTTGAAGGATTACCTGGAGATCTACTCGATGGCATCAAGAAAATAGTGCATCCTTACTGTTATCAAGTAACGGAACAAGGCATCATCATGATGAATATAGCTATCATCAACGTGTTCAGGAAATACGATCTGACAAGACATAGTAAGTTCAAAGTTAATTTTATAAGCGGTTTACTTAGATTTGTGGATGACTTACTTAATAGGAAAAATAGTGTAAATCTAATTCCTGTTAATCAAGAGTCGGATCTTGAAAAGCCGGCTACTGTTATGCCTAATCCTTGCAAAGTTTTGCCAACTTGTGATGTTGCTGATCAAGAAACAAATCGGCCGTCTATAGCCGAAGTTGTTGACCCAGAATCCCCTACCAAGAGTATGAAAACTGTATCTAGCACTTCAACACTCGGGAGGCAACAAAACAAAGGCGAAGGTGATGGTTGCACCGCAACCGGTTTAACCGGTTTGCAAACCGGTCTAACCGCTTTTCACCAGGCTTTGCAAAATAAATATAAACCAAAGATGGTTAAGCCTAAAAAAACCTAAAATAGGTGTTTGGAAAACAATAGAATCCAAAGGTCATAGCAAGCATCAAAGAGAAAAGCCGAAGTCTAATGAGAAACATCAGGTTAAGTCTCAAAGACAAGAATGTCAATGGTGCTATTCGGCCTAAAAATTTCAAACTCTCGAAATCTTCTCCAAAAGAGAAGTTTCATAATCAAAATCAGCAAAGGAATACTTTTCCTGCATCAATGCCGTTTTCGTCACATGGATCACCTACATCTATGCCATGGGGATTTTATTGCAGCATGCCTTATTCTTATCCTCCATGGTCTTATAATGCATATATGTCGTCTCTTCCTAGGTATTTTTATCCAGATCATATTATATATAGAGAGCAGACAATTAGTGAATCACCATCTATGCATAATGACCATTTTGATCAAAAGAATCGGTCCACGTACAAAGATAAGCGTAAGGTGATCAAGCAAGTCTATCGTGTCAAAAAGGATGGTAGATTAAATCAAAATTCAGATTTGACACTAGACATAGAAAAGCCGAACATTGAAGAATCATCGGCTAGTTCTACTGGTCAGATTGTCCCCAATGAAGAACCTGTTTCAAACAATATAGCTGAGCAACAATCAAGTTCGGCTGGGGGGCACGATGACCTCAAAGTGGCTGGTTCTGAAGGAACCGGTCTAACCGGTGCTCCAACCGGTCTGACCGGTCATGCCAGAATTCTGGTAGAACCGAGAGTGTTACACCAAAGAGCAAGGCGGTGAAGAAGAAGTCAAGCTTTGATGAATTGTTACATAAATATCAGAAAATAGCCGAGCAAAAGCAAAATCGGTTAGAAGGTCATCAAAGGAGGAGCTCTTCATCACCAAAAGCAAAGAAGCATCAACGGTCATCACATTGGTCTTCATCATTTATTCCGTTGATGCATGTGCCATGGAGTACATATTCAGGTGTATCTAATCACAATCCATGGTTTTGGTATAATCCTTGGTTCTCGTTCTATGATTATCAATATTATGCTTATGCCTTACCAAGGAGCTCTAATTGCTCACCATGGTCGCATAAAGGTTTTAGTTATTAGATATGCTGGTCAAAAGCCGAAATAGTAGTTTCATACATATTGTACTTGCTAGGATTTTATTTCGGTTACAGTAGCATCCATAAAGAGCTTAGAGATCATAATATAGGCGATGTATTGTTTATCATCGTCTTTAGACAATTTTGATCATTGAGAATGTTTTCTGGCACGCAAGCTTTGCCATAAAACAGGGGGCATATGTTGACGATCAAAATTGGCAGATTTGGGACAGACCAGTCAACACCGGTCAGACCTGTCTCTCAACCGGTCAGACCGGTATGGGAAAGTTTCTCCAAATGCAAATTGGACTTCACCATTGTGTAGCTTTCGTCAAGTAGATCAAGATTCATATGTAGAACGTCCGATTTGGAATTCGGATGAAAGAGTTATAGCTTCGGGAAGATCAACACCCGGGGAAACCGGTCAAACCGGCATCCAAAACCGGTTTTGGTCTGTGTAATCCGACCAAGAGTTGTATTTTAGCACGAGATTTGTTAGATTTTCGACTCCTAATGGGGCAAGACCTCCCCTCCCTATAAATATAAAGGGCCACGGCCGATTGAGGATCATCCAATCGATTAAACACAATTTTCTTTTATTTATCTTTATCGTTTTACCTTTCTTCCTCATTACCCTACTTTTCCAACCCCATGTGCCGTTCTTCTTCTGTCTCCATGGCATAAGAAGGCGCCCTAGCTGGCCTGCCGAGCCTAGGGCAACCCAAGGCGCGCTTACCCTGACGGGGTCCCTCCCGGGCGAGCGTTCGTTGGTCTCTCGCCGAGTTCCCGGCGAGAACCGGTCTGACCGGTCTGCTCAGAGGTGCTGCAAGGAGCTCCTCTGCGTGCATGAGTATTTGGCGCGGCACGTATTCATGTCAACCGGTGGCTTGCTAGCATCTTGTTGCATTTTAACAAAATACGCATCATTGAACTGTTGTAGTCAGGATCGAGTTTAGGATTTAAGTTGCTGTTCTGGATGCCACTAGTAGTCACATTGGAAAGACTTTGCCATTTTAAGTTTGAGAAGTAGAAAGATCTTTGATACAATTCCAGAAAACTTATAAATAACCGAATTAAATGTGTGGTTCGTGCCTTTATGGACAACATCTCATCTTTAGCTAGGTACTTTGGTGTTAGTGCAGGGTGGAGTTTTGTAAGATGGTTTCAGCTTGATCATGATATCCACAATATAACTATTGTTATTATTTTTTGGTTAACCATTAGTATATGTATATCACAAACCTGTGCTCTTCTAATCCAGTCCATAACAGTATCTTTTCTACAATATACACTCCCGCTATCAGAAACATGTGATTATTTTATGTCACCAGTCACTAACATTCTTTTTAGCTATTACATTGTCCTATCTTTTCCTTGATCATTTTTTAGGTTTGTTTTGTTAGCTTCTCTGTGGCATCAGTTTTGCTGTTTACTCTTTGTTCTAGCAGTTTGAGCTACAAGTTTAAATGTATGGTTGGGGGTGTTCCTTACATTTATTGCTATTTGTTAAAAATGTGTGACTTTCGAAACCTTGGGGTTTTGTTTGAGTTTTTGTTGTTATTTTGTTTTTTATATATGTTTTTTGTTTTTTAGAACTTCCAAAGTTATTGGTGGAGTTATCAGTAAATGTCAACTTTATCAGGTGGCATAAATACAGAACTGGCTCCATTCCATTTTCAATAGTTTTAGCTTAGGTGATAAAGTTGTTTAAATATCACACATGGGGCAACCATGGTATCACCAACTGCCGGCTTGTCTGCAGACCTTATTCCTTTCTAGGGTGAATTTGTAGCATGCTAATGGGCCAGGTGCTGTTGTAAGGTTACATCATTAGTGATCTTAGTTTGACATTTTGATGATGATATATTATTGTTAGACTGATTGGAATATCAATCCTGCAGAAGCAACACCAAAAGCTGTCATGAGGACAATGGGTGTGAAGGGCCTCACCCTTTTCCATTTGAAAAGCCATAATATCAATCCTGCAGAAGCAACACCAAAAGCTGTCATGAGGACAATGGGTGTGAAGGGCCTCACCCTTTTCCATTTGAAAAGCCATCTTCAGGTATATGCAGTTGTTCATGTATCTTTCTCTGGCAGTTCCAAAAGTGCAACTTCATTCTTAAGTTTACTTCTTATTTCTACTAACCAGAAATACAGACTGGGAAGACAGTCTGGCAAAGAGTTGACGGAGCAATCGAAAGATGGTAAGTTACACATAAGTATTGATGATACTTTGAAGTGGCATGCTACAATTTTCCTTGCTGAGTATTCATACATTAATGTTCTTAGGGCATTAAATGGAAGAGCAGTCTCCATACAATTCAACCATACTGACTCTTAGATTACTCACCCCCTTTGTTTGAGAGTAGTTGTCATGTGCCACAGTGTGTGCCATACTGCTATGACATGCATAAAAAAAAATATATATATATATATTATTGAAGATTAATTGTTAGGTAATTAGTTTCCCTACTCCTAGAGACATGTTTCCTTAATACGTGGGATGGTTTTCTTCGATCTATGTGCCATAGTTGTTAGATGCCCATGAGTTTTTATGCATCAAGAACTCGTTACTAAACATGTTGGCATTGACGAATCATGTCCATGTAATGTTGTGTGGTGCTTCTGCCTTGCCTGAATAATGCCTCCACTCCAAACTGTGTCGTCTGCTTGTCCACTACACCCAGTAGAACTCCAATATGGGATGTGGCACTACACGCCAGGTCTGGTTCTCCATCCACACTTAAGCCACTCAGACACACAATTTGAAGCTGTAAATGTGGTGCATTATGATTTCTTATCTAGTGTCTACCTATCTTGGAGGAGGTGAGGTGACCATTCTCACTATTTGTGGACAACTCAATGAGTAAGAGATAAATGTGGGAAGAGGATATGATGGAAGGAGAGCAGAAAGGAAAATCTAACGAAATGTCACCCAGGCGGACGGACGAACGGACCAAATATTAATAAGGTAGAGATGCAAGAAGCATGCCGCATACTAGGCTACTAGCATTCACCCAACCACGGCAAATTCTGTGCTAAGAAAACCACCACCGATTCCGTTTCCACCAGCTAGATAATTTCACTTTAGATTTCAATGTCGCAGTAGTATTATCCTCTACCTTTTCCCCCTATGTTTTTCCAAAGGCTAATTTCTGTGAGATACATCTACATTTAACCTATGTCTAGTCAGACCTTTTGAAAGTGTTTAGAACAGGTTTTTAGAGCTTTACTTCTTACAACAAACACCTAGTCTGATGCTGCTCCGATTGAGTTATATTGGATAATTGTGGCAAATCTGTAAATCAAACTGGTGGTTGTCAACACTTGAGAAATAGTCTTTGATCTGGTCATCTGGAGTGTGGAGATTCACTGGATTATTTGGTTTCTAGCTTATCTTGATGATGGAATTAAAGCTGTCAACGTGCATTTAACAGAATAATGAATTGATGTACATCCCATTTTTGTAAGGAAACTTTAAACACATCTTGTTGGTGACTAATGTTACCCAGATTTGAGTGGTATGGTCTCTCAAGCATAGTTTTGCCTGTCTGCACTGCGTTTCTGTTATTTTCATGAATCATGATCTTATTATTCATGTTATGAGTTCATTTAGAAAATGGTTCCCCCACAAGGCATCAGAGTAGTGGTGCCCAATTCTTTTTCTTGCACTTCCAGCCTTACTCATGATTTTCACATCTTTATTGTGAATTCAGCAACAACTGGCATTGAACAATATTTCATGCCTTTTTCTACAGTTTTCTACCATCTCACTATCTGAACTTAAAATAACTTATATAGAGAGTTTTATCAATAAATTCCACAACTGGATTTTCAATAAATTCCATATCTTTTATCAAAGATTTCACTGTTAGCACTAAAAAGTTGTTGAAACATTGTTTGCATATGAGCTCATGAGCCCTTTGTATAATTATTTATTACTGTCAGCATAGCATTGTAAACTTCATGTCAGATCCGTAATTACATATGTGACCCTCCCTCACAATTGCAGGTTCTTACCTTATAGAGACTCAGAGTGGAACAAATTTGTCTCCTAGAGGTTCTCCTCCAGATGTGAAAGAGTAAGCTGTGTTACATATCTAGTAAATTTATTTTTACTTATTCTCCCATCATGTCGACATTTAGCCATTTGGGAGTTTTGCGTTGCTTGTGAGCTCTAGAGAGTTAATGGTCCTGTGACTTCTGTATAGGAGTCAAGAACTTAAAGAAGCTCTGAGAGCACAAATGGAAGTGCAACGAAGATTGCATGAACAGGTGGAAAGAGGCCGAAAGAAGAAGGTGACAAGAGCTGGGAATATCTCTCTTCCAACTACTGTGGCAAATCCGGCAACCCCGCTGGTGAAGAGCAGCGTCAGAAGAAGCTCTAGACTAAACAAGTCAGACGGCTTCTGTACAGTTCGTTTAGACAGAGAGTCGGCCAAGAAAAGAAAGATCAGTATTATCAAGATTGACGAACAGACAGGGAAAGAAGAACCTGTCCCTTTGTCAGTGCTTCAAGATTGGGGCATAGAGTGTGGCATAGCTCCTGGCGAGCTATCCAACGAGCAGCTGATGCAGGAACCATCAGCAGACCAACTCAATGAAGGTGAAATCAATGAAGACATTCAAGAGTAGATGTGTTGATGGGGCCAATGTCCATCTGAAAGCTTTTTTATCTATCCTGCTCCCAGCTATCTTTTGTTACTTCAGGATCTGTAACTCTGAACCAATGTGTCCCCCTTCTTCTTTATTTACTGTTGCTGGCCACAGTAAACTTTAGCTCCATCTATAATCTCTCTGTTGAATAGTCGAAACTGGAATGTTCTTTGCTGGAACATTCGGGGCTTCAATGCCTCAGACAAATGGGATGCTGTGCGTAACAAAATAGAGGAGAGTGGGTGTTCGATTATTTGCATCCAGGAGACTAAACGTGAGATGATTGATACACCTTTCGTCCGAAACTTTGCTCCTTGGCGTTTTGATCGTTTTGAGTTCGTCCCTTCCATGGTGCTTCGGGAGGTCTCCTCGTTCTCTGGTCTAGCTCTGCTTTTGGAGGAGTGGTGTTAGAAAGATTTCTGTTCAGCATTACCATTAGCTTCACCTCGGTGCACAATGGCGATCAATGGTGCTTGACCAACATTTATGGTCCTTGTGATGAACCAGCTCGCTCTGAATTCATCAACTGGTTCAAGAACTGTGAAGTAACAGATGAGATCAATTGGCTCTTCCTAGGAGATTTCAATTTCTACAGGTCTCTAGAAAACAGAAACAGACCAGGTGGCAACCTAGCAGACACTCTGATTTTCAATGAAGCTATAGGTCATTTAGGCCTAATTGAACTACCCATAAAAGGTAGGAGTTACACATGGAGCAATATGCAGGCCAATCCCCTCTTGGAGCAGCTAGATTGGTTCTTCACTTCCCCAAACTGGACTCTAGAATACCCAAACACTGAAATTCTACCCCTGGCAAAGATCACTTCGGATCACATACCTTGCAAGGTTTTCATTAGCAGCAAGATTCCCCAATCCAATATATTCTGGTTTGAGAACTACTGGGTAGAACAAGAGGATTTTTTAAACATGGTGCAACAAAGTTGGGTCAGCAGTCACAGTGAAGCAAACACAGCTAAACGCATCTCAGCGCGTTTCAAGAAACTCAGGCAGACCTCAAATATTGGAGTAGAAACCTATCAAGGCTAGGACAGCTAATTGGAAACTGCAACACTGTAATTGGCTTTCTGGACTCACCAGAGGATGCAAGGCTTCTGTACAACCCGGAGGTAAATTTAAGAAGGTTGGTTAAAAAACAACTGAGATCTTTGTTACATCAGAGGAACATATACTGGAGAAGCAGATACAAAACCAGCAGAGTCAAATTTGGGGATGAGTGTACAAAATTCTTCCATGCAATGGCTACCATATCTCATAGGAAGAATAGCATTTCACAGCTACTCAATAGCAGTGGTGCTTGGATCCAAGACCATAAAGGCAAAGCTGGTCTCTTATGGAATTCTTTCAAAAATAGAATGGGGATCAGCAGTGGAATCATAATGCATTTCAGCCTGCAAAATCTTATAAACCCAAGGGAAAACCTTTAGAACTTGATTGAGCCATTTGGTGAAGAGGAAATAGACAGTATCATCAAGAAAATGCCACCTGACAAAGCCCTAAGGCCAGATGGATTCAATGGCCTATTTATGAAAAAATGCTGGCCTATAGTAAAGAAAGATTTCTATGACCTATGTAATGCATTCCATCTAGGTTCAGTCAATATGGAAGGCATCAACACTTCCTACATCACACTTGTCCCAAAAACAGAAAGCCTTGAGACAGTCAATGATTACAGACCAATCTCCCTAATGAACATCAGCCCCAAGCTTATCAGCAAGCTTCTGGCAGACAGACTGCAGGCAGAGATCATCAGCTTAGTACACAAAAACCAATATGGCTTCATTAAGACAAGAACCATACAAGATTGCCTGGCCTGGAGTTTCGAATACATTCACCAATGTCATCAATCCAGGAGAGAAGTTGTCATCCTCAAGCTTGATTTTGAAAAGGCCTTTGACACAGTTGAACACCAGGCAATTACAGCAGTCATGGAAAGTATGGGGTTCCCTGGAAAGTGGTTAGAGCGGATAAAATGTATTCTTGGTTCTGGATCTTCAGCTATATTATTAAATGGAATACTGGGTAGTTTTTTCAAATGTAAAAGGGGGGTAAGGCAAGGGGATCCCCTCTCGCCTCTACTCTTCGTCCTAACTGCAGAGCTCCTTCAGATTCTAGTTAACAAAGCAGCTTCCATGAGCCTACTCCGAGCCCCAATACCTCAACCATGTGAAGACTTCCCAATAGTCCAGTATGCAGATGACACTTTGCTGATTATGGAAGCAGATGCACAGCAGCTATTCTTTCTCAGGTCACTGCTCAGATCCTTTGCAGAGTACACAGGTCTACAAGTGAATTACAGAAAGTCACAAATGATACCAATGAATGTATCGCCAGAGAAAATGGAATGTCTAGTACAAACCTTTGGCTGCTCCATTGGGTCCCTGCCGTTCACATACCTTGGTTTACCAATGGGCACAACCAAACCCAGAATGGAGGATCTAACACCACTGATGGACAGAGTGGAGAGATGTTTATCAGGTAGTGCCACATGGCTATCTTACTCTGGTAGGCTGCAGATGGTGAACTCAGCAATGACACCAATAGTAACATACACAATGTGTACAATCAAGCTGCCAAGAGGTGTCATTGAAAACATCGACCGCATAAGAAAACAATGCCTCTAGAGAGGCAATTCAGATCAACGAAAAGGTGGTAATCTTGTTGCATGGGAAAACATCCAAAAGCCAAAAGAAAAGGGAGGTTTAGGAGTACTCAATCTAAGGCTACAAAATGATGCATTGCTGCTAAAACATGTTCACAAGTTCTACAATCAAGATGACATCCCATGGGTACAGCTTATCTGGTTCAAATACTACCAGGATAAAGTACCACATGCTGCACGAGAGGTAGGCTCCTTCTGGTGGAAAGATGTCCTGCGTCTAAACAATATGTACCGATCAGTCTCATATTGCATAGTTGGTGAGGGATCTACAGTGTGCTTTTGGGAGGATAGATGGACGACTGATATCCTATCAAACAAATACCCAAGGTTGGCATCATTTGCAAAGAATAGCAACATATCAGTCCGGGAAACAATGCAAGCAATGGATCTTGATACACTCTTCTTACTACCCCTCTCTGAGCAAGCATCTGATGAATTTGCGCTATTGCAGGAGCAAATTCAGAATATGCCTTATGATGAAAATGGGAAAGACACCTGGCATCCTACCTGGGGTAATATATACAGCTCCAAGAAATTCTATTCATACATTTACAATATGATCCAGGCACACCCAATATACAAAGTGATTTGGAAGTCTAGCTGCACCCCCAAGAGTTAAATTCTTTACATGGCTCATCATGGTGGATAGACTAAACACAAAGGCGATGCTAACCAGATGGTATATTGGAGTTCATGATGATGATCTGTGTGTCATGTGTGACATGGGAGCAGAAGAAAACAGCGAGCACCTTTTCTTTTCCTGCCCTTTTGCAAGAAGATGTTGGACACGACTCGGCTTCACCTGGGACCTTTCTCTTAACATGGGCGACAGATTCATACAGGCCAGGAGCGCCAACGATCAGGAATTCTTCATAGAGGCGGCAATGATTGGAGCTTGGGAACTATGGAAGATAAGGAATGACAAAGTATTTGAAAGGCATGAACCTAGTCATGCACGCTGGTTTTGTAATTTTAAAAGTCAATCTCTGTTACAGTCTGTTAGGTTTAAAGTAGACCTGTGGTCTACTTTCTGCTACTGGTTAGATGCTTTCAGTTAATTGCCCTGTAAGAACTCTCTAAACTTATTTAAATGAAATGGTTCTTTATTATGGGGATCTCCCCCACAGTTTCCTTTCAAAAAAACAAGCTTTTCTGGCGTCGTTGCCGAGGATTGGCAACTCGAACCCTAGGGGGATCTATCTAATTTTTCGGACTAACCCTAATTTTTATTGTTGCACATACCCTTGTTTTCTTGTTTGTGTCCTTAAAAGCAGGTGCAAATCTAGACACTAAGCTTGGGCTTTAACAAGTCCAAACTCGCTCCCACAAGTTGATGGCTACGTGAAGATCTACTCTTTAGTGGTAGGTGCTAACTTTTGTTAGTGGCCCATCATCCGCTATCGAGCCCACACACAAAACAAATGAAGATGAACAAGGTATGCCGCCGTGTCAATTAATTTTTAAGACTAATATTTCTTGGAGATTTTCTTGTCCAAGCTTTAGGTGATGAATCATGCCCCGAAGAAGTCGTGAGATCCAATCATCAACATCTCTAGAAGGTTGCTGTTGAGACCAGTTTTTTGCCCATGACCAGAGAGGTACCATTGAGGAAAATTAGAAAATATGAAGCTCCATCAAGTCTTCTTTCCAACGCATTAAGAATCGTGAATTTTGGAGATCGGTGCAAGGAGTTATGGTAAAATCTTTCAACACTACGCATTCTGAAATCTGTTCGGGACAGAACATAGGGCCTGTTGGGATAATAGCCGAAGCCAATGAGCCTAAGCAACGGGAGAGACTGAGTAAACTGGGACAAGCAACAATATATTACTTATCAACAGTGTTCTCGGGAATCAACAACCTTTACATGTAGGAGAGGGGCCTCCTTTTATAGGGAGTCCAAGGGTCTTTACATTCCCATTGTACCCTTGGAAATTAGGCATCATCCTCTAGACTATATAACACAAATAGCCCAAGGACACTTTGGTACATTTACTTCTCCCAATGTGAATGAGTAGACTTGCAATCCCGTGTTTGACTTGGCTTGGACTTGGTCTAAGCCTGCTTCGCTCGCCAGAAAGAGCTGTGCAGTTCCTCGATTAAGCCTCCTCCGAGTCGGGACGACCCGAAGCCGTCTCTTGGCGTCCAAAAGCCAATGGCTCTCCCAAGGACCTGCAATATAGAGCGAACCGAAGCTAGCTATTAACTCAATCATAGCTTTTGACACTCAATAGTATCAATACTTCATCAAATTAGCTTCTAACTTAGTTTGGATAACGTCGCTTTGGTATACTGCTAATCGTGATGACCGAAGCCGGTTAGCTTTGGTTTAATTCCCCCGACCGAAGCCAAATTAGGGACCTATTGAGTGATCGAAGCTGATTGGCTTCAGCTCCCTAGTTCATTGCCGCCTTTACGCATGAGAGAGAGCAAAACAAGCAGAGGGCGTTTGTCGGCGGGCCAAATCCCCAACAGCTGCCCCTCGAGGACGAGGGCTTTCTTCCACAGGCCGAGCTCCACGAACTTTGGATTGCTTGCCAGCCTGAGAAACGCCTCCTCCTTGTTGGAGAAAGCCCCCAAGTGCTTCCTAACGGTTAAATTTTGGTACCGTTGCCGTAATTTTGCTTCAGTTAGTTTGAATTTGAAGCGCTGGCTCATTTTTTGAGATTTTCAACGGTCAGATTTTACCGCCCTATAAATAGGACCGAAGGGGGGTGTTGGTATTTTTAACGATTATAGATGAATCCGCAAGCGTACAGATACCGTTGTAGCTTTCACCCGAGAGTATTCCAGGGTATCGAATCCACAGGGAACGTGTGTGTATTAGTTAAAAATTAAGAACAACCGAGGACAAGAGAAGGGATAATTATGTAGAAGGTAGAGAGGGTTATTTCTATGTATTCTGGATAATTAAGGATGAGCTCAAGTTGTTTACGATTTACTTGTTTCGGGACGCCCAACCGTCCTAGTCCGGAAAGGGATGCGAAGGGGACTAAGCAAGCCAAGCAATGGTCCTACTGAACTCTAGTGCTTCTCACGTAGTGGACTACGTAGGCCGTCAGGGCTGTCACCACCTGGGGCTACCACTACAAATCCGTGGCACTAGGCGCACTCCAAGGTATTCAAAAGACTATACACCACGTATACTCAATTAAATACTATCTTAGCTTTATAATTACTAAGACACTTATCACAGCAAGGAGCCCACAAGTATAAAGTAAAGCTTGATCGATGTTTTCACCCTAAACCCTAAATCCAGCAAGGAGCCCCTAAGATCATGGAGCGAGTAACCCAGGACTGATCGATGTTTTCTAAGACAACAACAAGTCTATTGGTTTCTTCTTCGATGAGCTTGTCGCTGATGATAACCGGGGTTTGACGGTTACCATGAAGGAAAACATATTTTAGGCCTGGCGGGAGAGGTTTTAGCTCGATTGTGGGTGGTGGCGATTGTTCCGTTATGTCCAGTTCAATGGGCTCGGCAATGACCTCTTCTTCATGAGAGAAGTTTATTGCGTCGTCGTCCCAGTTTGGTTGGGCTATATCGGACAATGACACTCCCATAAGCTCTTCGATAGGGTCAGGAATTGGCATTGGCTCCGCTATCGAATTATTTGCACGAGCTAAAGGAATGGTGTAGGTGGATTTTCCTAATTGAATGGCAAGGCCTCCTTTAGGCATTTCTTGGAAGAGTTTCTCGATAGGCCTGCCGATAAGAATGGGTATGTCCGGACCGTTATAAACATGGAAGTCCAGAAAAACCTCGGCCTCATTAGAAACTACGGGAATAGTTCTAAGGATGCCGTAGCACTCCAGAATGTTCCCATCAGGATCTTGCATCTGCTTTTGGGAACGGGATAAGGCCGCGTTGGGACAAAGTGTTTGGGTAAGGGATTTTGAAATGACATTTATCCCAACGGCTGGGTTGTAAAGGACGTCCATTGTGACCCCTGTATTTGATAGGAGTGAGGGATTAAGGGGCTGACGAGTCGGACTACCTCGGGTGATGTCTCTGCTTCCTTTAGCCATTCTCTACTCATAACCGCTGATAAGTATTTCAGATCTTCTATGGGAATAGGCTTATCGGATGGGTTACGATCTTGTTGGAGCAGAGATCTACATGCTCGGGGTTTAGGTTGAGTTGGTAAATTCGAGGCATTACCAAAATCTGTGAAAAGGTCATCCTCGAATTCACCAATAAAGTCCATTGGATGAGTTTCCTCGTCTTTTGGACTGTGGGATTTCCCCACGGGAGGCTCTTCTTTTACGGGCTCCGAAAGAGGAGTAGTCATGGGTGTAGGCTTGATAGATAGGACCTCTTGTTCTGGCTCGGAGATTTCTTCGACTTCTGGTTCGGGGAATTCATCAAAGATACCAGTGAAAGGGGTGTTCTCAAGTATTTTACCGAGGACAACTCTCCCTTCACTAGGTGTCAAATGAGTGAATGACCCACCTGAAGACGTGTCAAGGATGACAGCGGATTCCTTGCTAAGTCCTCGATGGAAATGCTGTAAAAGCATAGGTTCGGGGATAGCAAGGTCGGGACCAGACATGTTTAGATTTAAGAATCGGGCCCAGGCTGCTCCTAAGGTTTCTTTCTCCCTTTGCCGAAAGGTTAGGATTTCTACTCGGAGGTCTACTATTCGGGAAATCGGAAAGAAAGCTAGACAAAATTTGTCTCGCAATACTCCCCAATATCCATTGGTACTACCTACGGTTTGAGCATACCATCGCTTGGCAATTCCCGTCAAAGAGAACGGGAAAAGCTTCCACTTTAGTGTTTCCTGCGATATGCCAGGAATGACAAGGCAGGAGCACACTTGCTCAAAGCCGCGTAGGTGAATGTATGGACTTTCCTCTTCTGCTCCAGAAAAAGATTGCTCCCGTACCATGGCTATGAGGGCGGGACGAAGTTCATAGCCAGGTGTATGGATGGGCAATGATGAAGGTGGAGGCTCCAGATATTCGCCCTTTGGAGCCGAGTACTGATTGATAGGTGTTGATTCCATGGAGTGTGTGTAATGGTATGGATGGGGATACACGGACGAACTTGGTTCGAAACTAGTACAGCAACCGTTCCCCGGCAACGGCGCCAGAAAGCTTGTTGGTATTTTTAACGATTACAGATGAATCCGCAAGCGTATAGATACCGTTGTAGCTTTCACCCGAGAGTATTCCAGGGTATCAAATCCACAGGGAACGTGTGTGTATTAGTTAAGAATTAAGTACAACCGAGGACAAGAGAAGGGATAATTATGTAGAAGGTAGAGAGGGTTATTTCTATGTATTCTGGATAATTAAGGATGAGCTCAAGTTGTTTACGATTTACTTGTTTCGGGACGTCCAACCGTCCTAGTCCGGAAAGGGATGCGAAGGGGACTAAGCAAGCCAAGCAATGGTCCTACTGAACTCTAGTGCTTCTCACGTGGTGGACTACGTAGGCCGTCAGGGCTGTCACCACCTGGGGCTACCACTACAAATCCGTGGCACTAGGCGCACTCCAAGGTATTCAAAAGACTATACACCACGTATACTCAATTAAATACTATCTTAGCTTTATAATTACTAAGACACTTATCACAGCAAGGAGCCCACAAGTATAAAGTAAAGCTTGAACTATATTAAATAAATATTAATCCAGAAATACAAGAGAAAACCAACCGACGTCTGGAAGCCAACCGACGTCCCTGGGCGTCCACCGACGTTCTGGAGTCGATAGCGGCGAAAACTAGAGAAAACCGCGTCATTCTGGTCAAAAACCGAAGCAAAACCGGATCTTCGCAGCATCTGTAGGTCCGCTGCAGTCAAAACCGGGCTAAAACCGCCCAAAACCGGCAGTCGAGATTAAACCGCTCAAGCACCGTCTAAACCGCGCCGAACCGGGACTGCTCCACTCCCACCGTTCCACGTGTCCTGCCCCTGCCGCCAAACCGCGCCGGCCGCTCTCCAGCGCGCGGACGCTCGCGCGTCACGCGTGGGCTCGCCACGTGTCCCTGCGGTGCTTCGCTCGCGCGCACCCGCTCCGTGGCTGGGCCTCTGGCCTGCTGCTGCGTGGTTCGCTGGGACTCACCGGGCCGCCTGGTTGCTGGGCCCCGCCTGGCCGCGCGCTCCCGCGCGGCCGTGTTTAGATAGGTCCTGAAAAGTTTTTCAGGGTATTAAATGCATCTTTGACCACTAATTAGGGGTATTAAATAATGTCAGTTTACAAAACTACCTCCACAACCTCTAGTAAATTTCCGAGAAGAATCTAATGAGGCCTTTGACCACATGATTAGAGGATGATTAGAAGATGGTTACTGTAGCATCAATGTAGCAAATCATGGATTAATTAGGCTCATTAGATTCGTCTCGGAAAGTTACGCTCATCCGTGAAGAGGTTTTGCAAATAGACTTCATTTAGTACTCCATGCAAGAAAGATTCTCTTTTGCAAATTTTTTTGGGAAGCAACTAAACACGGCCGCGGGCCCCTGGCCCAGTCGCTGTCCACCCGGAGTAGCACAGTAGTGGCCAGGGTGCTGACGTCGGCAGCGCGGACGTCAGCGATGACGTCAGTGCTGCCTATTAAATTGGATTTTTAGCATCTTTTTCTCTGAGCTCCAAAAAATATGAATAATATATTCATCGGATTCGTCTCGACGAGCTCTACGCAATGGTGTACTCCATCTTGCCATTTGAGATAATTTATGATAATAATATATTTAGATCTATCTCACACATGTTTTGTCATTTTCCTGCAAGACACTGTAAAACACCAACACTTGTGGAAATAGTTAGTAATAAACCCTACCACTATGTTTGGTGATCATATTTCACATATTTATTGTGGGAATTGACGGCAAAAAGTAGCACTTAACGACCGTCAACAGGGGGGTAGAATCTCGCTTGCTTCGCTTGGCGATTTTCTTACTTTGAAAGCTCTTGAATCTCAAGTTTTTGGTTTTTTCTTCTCGTTACGAGTAAGGTTTTGCTTTTTGTATTCTATGATTTCCTTCATTTTTTCCTTTATGTTTTTGTGCTGTTTCGTTTACTTATTGTTTTTTGTTTGTTCTAGCGGCTCGCACGAAGCAAACCGCTCGTCTGATTGACTCCGACTCCGAAGGAGACAATTCGGACGCTATTGACATGGATGCTGTCGAAGCTCAGTCCTTTGCTGAAGAGCTTGAGGTTAACGTGGCCGTGGCTCCAGAAGCTGAAATTGCCGTGGAAGCTGATGATAGGGGCAAGGATCCCGTTGAGGGTGATCCCACCGGAGGCGATGACACAGAGGATGCCGAGTCTGCGGCCGGTGATGCCCTTGAGGATGTAGAAGCTGATGTATCAGATCTTTTGGATTATCGGAAGAAGCCAAAGACCACTGTCTTTGGTAAATCCTTTGTTACCCCTGAGTTGATCCGCTTTTACAAGTCAAAGGGATACTTCCCAGCCGGTCACGGAAGAGCCCCAGGCACAGAGACTACCCCGACACCTCTTGAGGACGAAGCCGTGGTGTTCAAGGAGTTCTTCTGCGCTGGGTTTGGATGCCCGTTGATAATGTGATTGCTGATATTCTTGGGAGGTTCGGATTGCAATTCCATCACCTCACCCCCAATGCTATCACTCATCTACTTCGTTTCATTTGGGCAGTGAAAACGAATGCATCAGATGTTAATGTGGACTGCTTCGTCCGCTACTTTGAAGGGCATCGTCAGATAAAAAGTGTTAAGCTTGACGGCTTTGAATACGAGCCGGTCTATGGCAGCGTTACCTTCTGCGCGCGATGGAGGCAGACTGATTTGCAAAAGGTAGAACTTACCTTTTGCCAGAAAAACACCTGGGACAAGAATTGGAAAAGCTATTGGCTTTATGTCAAGGTGCCTGCGCTGGAGAATGTGTTAGAGGATGGAACGAAACAATGATCGTTTCCACTGCACAGTTCTATTGGTCCTTGTAACTTCGTTGCCTGCCCTTCTTTCAACAGAAAGGTGCCCGGCTTCGACCGCTGTGAGAGCGCCTTTTACAAGGCTAGCCGAGTCTCCAGCAGCCGTGACTTAGTTGAGGAAGGGTTGGCCATGGGGCTCAACGTTTTGTCTGCTGACTGGAAGCCATTTCCAGTTGTCACGAAGCTGTACAGAGGAATGAACAACGTTTGCTTTCCCAAATTTGGGGCGAAGAAGCCGGCCAACATGTCAGATTACTCCTACGTTCAGTCCATCGAACTGATGGCTGAAATTATTTGTGGAAAGTATACGTCAAAAGATCATGAAAGCTGTTTGGCCTTAGTGGATGGGGTTCGTTTAAACAGAGTGTTTGATGAAATGGGTGTTAGCTACCCTCAACGTACAGCCCCATCCAAGCCAACGAAGAAGTTCACCACTGAGGATCATCCCAGCGTGCTGGCAGCCCCGAAGCCAAGTCGTGGCCGTGGGAAGAGGGGTCGTGGCGGAGGCCGTGGAAGCGGTCAATCAGACGAGGGCGGCGACGAAGCTGGTGGCAGAAAAACCAGAGCCCCCTCTAGCCAGGGCGGGAGCCAAAGCCGAGGATGCGCCTCCAAGGTGGTTGCCACGAAAAAATGAATTACTACTTCTTCCTAAGAGGCTTCCAAACGTCAAAAGCTTGTGAAAGCTCTTCCCGTCGCTCCGCTTTCCAGTGCTCCTCCTCGTCCCATTGCTTCGGCTGTTGGAGTTTCTGTTACTGCTGCACCTGTGCAAGTTGATCCTACAGCTTCCGCTGCAGTCGGTGTGCCTTCTTCTGGAGGTTTGTTTCTTGTCTATCTTGTCTTTTTGTTTTTAGCTTCGCTCTTCTTATCTATTTTTGTCTTATTGCAGTTAAAGCCGTTGTTGCGCCTCTTCGTCGTGAGCGCCTGCCTGGATGCATTGACGATGAGGATGAAGTGAGCTACAGCCGTCTTCTGAGGGAGGATGAGACGAAAGATTTTGCTCTTGCCGAAGCTGAAATATCATCCGTCCCGTTCCAGCCATCGTCCTTGGACTTGTTGGCTGGTGCAGCGGCCAAGTCCCTTCAGATTTCTGAGGGGCTTACGCAGACGGCTTTTGCTAACATTGAGGAGCTTCCGCAGACGGCTTCGGCTAATATTGAGGAGCCTGCGCAGACGGCTTCTGCCAACGTTGAGGAGCCTGCGCAGACGGCTTTTGCTCTTGAGACTGGGCAGGATTCTGGCGATTTGGTGTCTCCAGCAACTGCTTCGCCAGTTAATTTAACTCATCCAGCTGATGCCGGGCTTTCTGCCCCTGTTATGGGCATTGAATCGGCTTCTACGAAGCCAGCTCTTGAATGTGAAGGTACGTTTCGCTTTGTTAATTTTTTATGCCCTTATTTTTTCTTTTTTGATTTGTTGATTCTTTTACCTCAGGAGCAAGTTATACTAGTTATGGCCCCATCGCAGATCGCCTTCGGCAGAGTGGTTTTCGCCCTCCCAATGACATTCCAATTGTTGCTCCAAAAGGTTACATTTTTTACTGTTATTTCGCACGAAGCCAATTGAGTGCTACTTTTTGTCTTAATTTTGCTTTTGCTTTTTCAGAGCTTGAGACTCGTGTGAAATCTTTAGATTTGGATACACTTTCAATCTCCAGCCTTAGTGGCAGTATCCAGGTTTGTTTCTTCTCCTTCGTTTTTCAGTTTGTTGTTTAGCTTTTTTGGTACTTATCTTTTGTTTGTTTTAGTCTATGATGTCCATGCAGGAGCTTTTCGCTCGCCTTCCGCTTCGTCTCAACGATGTTGAGAATGAGCGGGCTGAACTTGATAGTTTGAGGAAGGAGCGCGAAAGCTTCCTTCAGCTCAAGGAATCTTTGGAGAATGAAAAGGAGCGGTTTCGTCTTGAGCGGGAGACCACCACGTCAGAGATGGCTTCGCTTAAAAGTAAAGTCTCCTCGCTTGAGACTACCTGTGAGCTCAATGCTCAAACTATTGAGGGGCTTCGGAACAAGTTGGTCGAGAGTTCCACTTTGGAGCATGAAATGAAGAATCAGATAAAGACTCTCGAGGCTGCTAAGGAAAAGGCGATATCTGATGCGGAGAAATACAAGAGAGAGCTTCTTGTTGCTGTCGATTTGAAGGATTCTCTTGTCTCCGAAGCTGATAGGCTAAGGTCTCAGATCGACAAGCTGAGAGCCGACAAGAAGGATTTGGAGACCGAGATTCTTAGCTGCAGCAGTGGCGTGTACCTAGAGTACGAGGCTGCTCTGAAGCAATATGGAGCCGAGCTGCTGTCCTTCCCTTCAGATGATTTTGACCTTGGGAAGCTTTTCGCATGGTTGGATGATGAGTTCAAGTCCCTACCGGACGTCTTGTCCAGAGTAGGTGATTATGCTGCTCGAACATGCATCACAAATGCCTTTAAGATGCTAGCAGATGAAGGGTGCTCTCACTATAAGAGCTTCTTGAGGAGGGACTTTCAATTTCCTTCAGCTTTGAATCCCGACAAAAAGGAATTTTTCAACGAAGCTGTTTTGGCGACTCGTGCCATCTTTCTCAGGAAATTTTGGTCTGCCACAGGGAGAGAATGTGCCCGAAGCACTGCGTATGATCGTCTCGTTAAGGTTAACTTCTTTTACCCTTTTGGTCATTTTTGCTTTCACTCGTATCCTACTTATTTTGCTTTTAGTATTGATTATTTTATTTATTTTCAGTACAAAGAGGAGCTTGCCCTCGAGCAGCAGCAGAAAGCCGAAGCCGAAGCTGCAACTGCTGGTCCTTCATCATCTCATGCCGGTGCTGACGAGAGACACGATGGAGAGCCGAAGGTGTAGATTTGTTGAGGCTATCACTTTGTTTAGCTTTTGCTGTAAAGTAACACTAAGCGATGTAATATTTGTATATACTCAGATCCCTGGCGAGGGAGTTGTTCTTGAACTCATGCCAATCACCATGCGCGATGGCCCTTTGTGTGTGTCCGGCTTCACATGGGAACAGTATCAACAATGTTATCCGAGTCGAAGACTTGGTGATTTTTGGGAATTTTGTCACGAGTTTTTTCATCGTTGCGAATTTGATGTGTTTGAATTTTTTAACTCTTTCATCGTTCGACAATCGCCTCGTGTCGAACTTGCTCATGCGAGAAACGCCGAAGCTGCTCGTTTGCTTCCAGTTAAGGTCGAGCCAGAGGATTTAGATTATGTTAGGGATTTTTCTTACGTGTTTAATGCTCCAAAATTTAGGAGATCTGGCCAGCAATTTGACGGCTATATTTTTGAGATGTTTTGAGTCATATCTTTGTAAAACACTTTGTAATTCGCTTGGTCATTGTTTCGATTGGAAACACTTGAATGAATGTAAGCTCGATTTGGCTTCGTTGCGAAAGAAACGCCTCCTCCCCCCCGAAGCGAGGTTTATTCGTTCAAGTGTCTTGTACTTGCGTGTACCTGTGGTTCGAAGCCAATTTAGCTTTTTTGAGATTTTTGTGCATAAATATGAATGTATGAGAATATGTTGTGCGTGAGTTCTGATAGGTTGCCGAAGCCCCTATTACTTGTATTTGCATAAGCTTCTTATTTTTGTTTATAAGCGTTTAGAAAACTGTTAGCCGAAGCTGTTTTTGATTTTATATAGTTGTTTGAGCGAAAGCCCCTTTTACTCTGTTTAGAGTAAGCGTTTTTGGACCGAAGCCCCTTTTACTCCTTTTTCGAGTAAGCTTTTCCTTAGATTTGAATTGGCCTTACTCTCGGTAGGGTCAATTCAGTTCTATTTGAATTGTCGAATACCAGCGACTTGGTCGAAGCCAATCGCTTCCGATGCTGCTTTTTTGGGGAATACCTCGTTTATATATAGCTTGACGAGTTACAGTAAGCACCGCCTCGTTAAAAACCTCACCCCTTGGTCAGGGTCCCCTTGTGAGGAAAAGAGTACGGGCTTTTGGAAAAAGTAAAAATGCTATTCTACTTAATGACTTCATTTATAGAACACAAAGCCATTTTACATCTTTTTATAAATAATATTTGCGTAAGCTGTCTGCATTCCATGAATGCGGCAGCTCATTGCCTTCGTCGTCGCCTAAGCGAAATGAGCCAGGCCTGTTGCTTTTGATGACCAAAAATGGGCCTTCCCATTTCTGTTGCAGCTTTCCAGCGGGCATGCTTGGGTTTTTCCTTAGGACCCAGTCCCCTACCTTGATATCTTTCTTAACTACCTTCTTGTCTCGCCATTTTCTTGTCTCAGCTTGATACTTGGAAATATTTTTTTGCTGCTTGCAGCCTGTATACCTCAATGAGATCCTTGTCAATGGCTTCGCTATCTTTGGGAGCTT
>CM014275.1:29763675-29779351 GCA_004135705.1 Alloteropsis semialata
AAGCCCCTAGAAAGTCACAAACTCTGCCTAAGATTCCACTTTGCACCATCTTCAAATCCCACATAAGTAAACCAAGAGGCAAGTACACGAGCTGCTAGAGGTATGCTGCCACTGTAGATCAAAATATGCTAGATGCTATCCCCTACAGCAACCAAGTCCTAATGACCAACCAAAACTATTAACATTAGCATGCAATGAAGAAATAATAATAAACCACCGAAGCATATGAGCTAGCTTGCTAGTAGCTGACCATAACACCAATTGATTAAACTAATTGTGCAACCAAAGATCAGTTAGGAATTACACAGGGAAAATAATAGGCAACAAAAGACGCACATACCTGAAATTTGAAACCTCGCTGCTCCTATGCTGCTTACCTGATAAAGCTTATTAACAGCTGCCGTGGTCGGCCTGCCCCACAGCTGAACATCAAAGAGGCTTGCCAAGCTGTTGCTGCAATCAAAATGGTACATAACCTGAAACCAATAGCTTGCAACTGTTGCCGATCGAGAAGCAGAAGAACCCAAACCAATGAGATGCCATTGGACTTCTGAAAACTATACATCATAACGAAATACAACTGTTGCCGATCAGCAAGCAGAGAAACCCAAACCAAACCAAATGAGATGCTATTGGACTTCTGAAAACTATGGATCATAAAGAAATGGAATTCTTCCTTAATGCTCGATGTTCAGAAACATGGTTTCTCAATTAAATCTAAGTTCATTGCCTCATTTTTTCTCCACTGTTTAATTACAATTTTGATGGCATGGTTTCTCAAAAATTTATTCTTTTCAGTTTAGTAATAAGTCACACAAAGTACCTTTTAGCTATTTGGAATCAGTGATGATCGTTGAGAAAGATATACTACCTAAAGTGAACCAAATCCTGTATTTGAATTGAGTAAGTAATAGACTAATTAAGTGATAGAGCAGAAGTATCGAACTACTATATAGTCATAGCCTTTATCATCTCATGGAGGGAGTGGACAAACTCATCATTGCCACAACCATGGACCCAAATCTTCATTTCCAAGAATGCACTAAACTTTTGATTGAATTGAATTAGATAATTATACTCCACATAAAGGAATGGATTAGAATATTCTTTTGACACAACGCCAAAGCAAAAATAGGAAAATGGGTTGAAACATTCGCTGAGCAGTCAAAATATCGAACATGCTAGGGGCAATAAGCATGTCAAGAACTCGAGATCATAGAGGCATACCTTGTCGCACCAAATTTACCTGGGCAGTGAAACTGCTAGCGAGGCGCTGACGGCCTCCTGCTACTCGATGTAGGCAACCCGATTGCTGTCGGGTCCTCTTCGTGCTGCAGTACATTATTCATCTTCTCCCCTGATGCCGACCTCAACACTGACGGAGAGGAAGGAGAGATGGCATAACATACTTGATTTCAAACCAGATTATTGAATAGATAAATACTATCTCCCAGATGGCATGCCAGATTATTGAAATCAATAAAACCCGGTTATATTCTGGGTGTAAATATACACTATGTACTTCATTTTCATACTTCCAATCCAAAGATTCATGGAGACATCGAGAACCATAAATGTTTTTTACCATCACGTGCTAGGGACGGCCGTGGACCTGCAGCTCCTGTTGGCGCATCATCGCCGACACCAGCGCTGCCGACGACTTGACTGCCGGTGCCGATGCTTTGCCCACCGCGTACACGACAACTGAACACCTGGCTCCTTGAGGGCTCCATAGCTTGACGAGCTGCTGTACACGATGGATCAGCCATGATTCAGAGCAGCACATAGGCACATACCAAAAGTAAATCAGACATAGAAGAGAGCTACATAACAACGATTGGAGTCTTGATGCTGGGGAACGGGCGGAGAAGATGGCGTTGGAACAGAAAAGGGGAGGAGCGATTGGGAGGAGGCCGATAGGGGATCGGCGTTTCGTATGACTCGTGGTTCAGCGAGGACGGAGGGCGGCGGCGGCGTCGACACGGCCAGGTGGATCCACCGCCAAACTCGATCGGCAACAGAAAAGATAGAAACTATATTACCCACTGCTTGACGGGGATGATGCAATTCAAGATGATGAGGACCTGCTCACCAGTCGGAGCCCCACCCTCGTGCTCCTCGGCCTCCTCGTGCTCGCCGTCGCCCCCGCCTGTGGCTTGCCGGATGACGCGAGCGTCCTCCGCCTCCCCTCCTCCGCGCCGCTGCACCTGGCCCCGCGGTTCCCACGCTCTGCCGCCGTCGACCTGATCCGCGCCCTCAACCTCCACCCCGCCGACGCCTCCCCGCGTACCCCCACCACCGGCGTCGGGGCCGCCCCCGCCCCTGTGGGGACCCTCGTCGAGAGGCCCATCCACCTCGCGTCCCTCGTGGCCCAAGGCTGGGGCACGTCGGTGAAGGACCTCGGCCACCACGCCGGGTACTACCGCCTCCCCAACACCCACCAGGTGACTGCATCAAGCGTCGCGGAGGGGAGAGGAGGCGGCGCTGGAGGGGGCGAAGCGGAGGGGACTGGGGAGAGAGGGGCGACAGGGGCTGGCTGGATTGAGCCGCAAGGGGAAAGCGGGGCGCCAGGAAAATCGGATCGCGGGGATCATGCGAGGAGGCGGGGGCAGATTGGGTGAGCCGAGCGGGATTCGTGCGAGCGACGGGTGGAAGAGAGGGGCGCGCGGGGGACGAAAACCGCGTCGTCGAAAGCACCTACGACGGACAGGAAACGACGACAAAAAGTTCTTTATAGGAGTAGAGAAATATTACTCCCCGTTCTCTTTTGGATAGTCATATTTTATATTGGGACAATGACCAAAAAAAGGAAAATTATCATCCACCAGCACTTCTCGTTTTTTCCAAAAACTCCTCAGTATCAATGTCATTCTATACGTGCACCAATTATTTTCGAGAGAAGTTACTCGGCATGGATGCCAGAATAGCTATTTATGTCAGATCTAAGACCACAACTCAAATAAAAATATCAAAATAGAACATTTCTATTTTATAGACAGTACTAGATTCATACCCGTACATTGCTACGGGAGTAAAACAAATTTTGAACACCATAAGATTTGCCAAAAAAATACAAATTTTAAACTCCGTAAAATTTGCCACAAAAATATGCATCGAGATCAAATAAATGTAATAAAAATAGAAAGAGAGTGGCGTCATAATTGCAACATAAGATTTCATAGTTAAGAATTTTCCATCCATTCTTACAGCATAGGCTTTGTTGACGGTCCATAGACGCGCCAATTGTGAACCGCAAGCGCACGGATCATCGTAGCTTTTCCTTTAAATTATTCATCCAAGGTTTATCAATCCGTGGATCGACAATGAACTACCTAGGGTTTCTCATCTAATCTAACGGATCTATCCTAGCATGAAGCGTTGATTGCATATAAAGGATAAACCTACTATAAGATATGAGTGGTGTGTAGGTTGATCGCACCCAAGAACATAGGCAAAGATTAAGCGTAACCAAAGGATAAACGAGCCTATTGTCCTCTAGTTGTAGTTCTAGCCAATAAGAGTAGCGCATCATGCATCTCATCCAAAGCCGTCTTTAAACTACAATCCTCCGGTCAAACTCCCGAAAGCCCCACCGTACACGGAATCACACCTTGTCACGATGCTCCCTATCGGCGTGGGTAACTTAAGAGCACGTTCGCGAAGAACGTGTTGAACCTCTTGTTAGATCCGGTATGAACCTCTAGCCACCATGGCTACAAGATCATCCCAAGCAATCTATAAGCTTAATAGATTGAAAGCAAAGCAAACCCAAGAAAAGCACAAGATCGTAAAGGGAGGAATCGAGTCTCTAAAAGATCGGATGACATGAAGAACATTACTCACATAATAGATGTATTAGATCATCACCTCCGAGTACATACCGTAGATGATCCACTTCTAGCTCTTGAACTCCATCATGGCACAACCACACAGGGAGGCCATGGTGGTTAGGGTTGGCCTAAGCCATCCCTAAACAACTTTGAGGACTTGTGGCGACCGTCGTCTCCTTTTGGTGTATGCCCTAGGTTTCACCGAGTTCTGGTGGATGGATGCGCCTCCCTTTGTGTACAGGGACTATAATAGTCCGAGAAGTCCGTGGTTCAAAGGGGAGGTCGAACCGACGTAAAAACACCCTAGGCCAGCCGGCCTAGGGCCTTTGGGCCGACCGGCCTAGGCCTTTTTTGGCCCAGCTCGGTCCCATCTTTCGCGTGCAAGCTTCTCTCGACGATCCTTGTCCATGTATGCATGATGTCCTATATGGAAGTTGCTCCGAAAATGTTGGTTTGGGCCTCCTTTGCTTGGCTTGATTCCTTCGGGTTTGGTGTTGCTTTTGGACTTGAATATAAATGCCCCAAATTGGGCCATTTTCCTGCAAAAACATGATATGCTCCAAAATACAACACACATACGAAAATGGGGTTATTTCACGTGCCAAGTGGCGGGTTAGTATATGAATTAGTCCAAAATCACCACTTAAATGGCACTAAAAGTGTACGTATAACGAGCGTCAACATTCCCCCCATGCTTTAGCCTTGCTCGTCCTCGAGTAAGTCCAAGATCTTTGCTTAATAAGAAAATCAGCATTGCCCTTCAATGTCTTTCCTATATTTAGTTATACACACACAAGACACATTGCCCTCAAGTGTTTAGCATTTAAAGTTCAAGTTGTGACCAGCTACTTTTCATTATGAAAGATAGACTAGCAATAAAGGACAAGCCACAATAATAAATAAATGCAATGCTCTTGAACTTAAGCGAACTTTAGACCTTTACATTGTTGCATCGTAAAGAGTTTTCAAAAAGACGCATATCTAACATAAGTGAGATTCTCTTGCAAAAGCTCATGGAAACACTCATCTCATCAAGTCGCTCAAGCCTATACTAGATTATTTTCAACCTATTCTACTCATATATGAAAGGGAAAGACTTAGGTGGAGCTTGGTAGGTGAAAACAATCCTAGCAAAACATTATATTTGAAATATTGTCAAACTAAGAGAGAGATCTATTGGAATTACCGAGACTAGTCAAAAAGGCCATAGAGAATAAATGTTGAAAAGAGAGAGGGATGGAACACACGCATTTAGATAGGTGGATATGTGCAAATGGTAATTGGATGATCCCGAGGCACAAATGAAGTCCTCGTTATCGGATTGCACATAGTTGAAAAATTGAGTATGGAATTGTCTTCAAAGCACTTGGAATTTGATGGAGCTAAAAGAACTAAGGAGCATTATTTCTCTTTTTCTTTCTTTCTTTCATTTTTTTCCTTTCATTGTTTCTTTTCTTTCTTTTTTTCTTTTTCCACATTTTTCTTTCTTTTTGCTCCTTAGAACCTCTGGCAACATAGTACTTACTCAGCATCCTCCCTCCAATGCTTAAACGATTGCTCGTCCTCGAGCATAGAAGTGAGGGTCAATAATTGCTGAAGTAAGTACACAAAATCCATCTTGACCTTCAAGAAAGTTATTTGAATCTTCAAGGAGTTTCTTCATTGATGCCTCCCAAATTGATGTTCTCTAAATTAGGTTCTCGATTCTTATGGATTTCCATCGAGAAAATGATCCATACTCAATTGTGGGTTGTGGTCAAGGAGGTAATCACAAAAAGATATTTGGGTTTAGGGTGGATATACAGCAAAGTTTACGAAGTTTCCGGTATAGAAACTCACAATGCATGGATAGAAAGGCTAGCAAAAGGAAGGTACGCAAAATGAAATGGCCAGCTTCTTAGTCTCGAACCATAGGAATCAATCTTAATCCAACTCATCAAAATATAAGTTTGCAAATCTAAGGGTTTCATCATGAAAGATCATGTATATGTAAAGGCTTTGGTTGGTAGAACTTTGCAAGAGATTCACGAATGTAGATAGCATAAGAATCAAGTTTTAAATAAAACAATACAAGGCATAAGGTCATCGGTAAACTTAAATCAAAGAGCAACATAAAGAATATGTGGGTCTAGAATTTAGTCATTTAACCTCCTCAAATAAAAGAGCTGGTATTTAATCAATTCAATATCATTTTATAGAGAGCAAATAGTCAAGTCATATACAACATCATGTAGGTAGAACAAGGCGGCAACTTTCATCACTTTTCCATAAGCAAAGGCATTCAAAATATGTCATCGTGGTGAGCACAAAGTGGTGGTGATCATTATTTATTGAAAATAAAAACAAAACTAGGTTGTCCTCCTAGTAGCCATGTTATTAATAAGAGAGATATACAATGGTTTCTAACCTATGGTCGATGGCATACATATATACAAGCATTAAGAAGTAGATGAAGAAAGAGAAGGTTGAGGAAGAGTTACCGTCCTTTTCGATGCTTGTAGTGGAGTTTAGCGCGGCTTCTCCCATGCTTAAGCATTGTGCTTAGCATGGAAGAAGAATCTTGAGCATCTTATGGTAAACACGATCATTGTACTCCATATGGCCTTTTCCTTCCCGTTCAACAAGTCCTCCCCCATGCTTAGCATGTTGCTAAGTGTGGAAGAAGATGGTGAACCGTCATGAGATTCTTGAAGTCCTATCGTCATGTGTTTGGAGATTATCTTTATGCTTCTTCACCTTTCTTGCCTTAACTTTCTTCAACCCCTTCTTTTCATCAAGACATGGTCCCAATCATTCTTCATATCATTATCACCTCCTTGCTTGTTGTCTTTATTACTGCTTCATCTTCCACGAATTTCTCCTTTATTTCCAGAACAGAACATGTACTGAACCCTTGCTCCATTGCAAATTGCACAAATTTCTATTTCCAATGAGTCATCATTTTTCCAAAACGGACTCCGAACAAAAGAGTTATGCCCATTTTATTCCAGCACTACAATCTGTCCCGAGCTGATTTTAGAACCTGCAGCGCCCAATGTTCTTGTCGTATCTCCTTGCATGGGTCTTCAAACTCATTGATCCTGGATGCGTTGGAACGAGAATTTGATGGAGCTTCTGAATATCAACTTTTTATTCCTTGTACATCTCTGACCATGTGCAGATTTTTTATGAAAACTGCAGCGTCCCTTTCAATCTTTGGAGATGTTAACAATCTTGATTGCAACTTTGATCATGAATTAATGGGATTCCTTCGTCATACCTGCAAAACAATTGAGGCGCACAAACTACCCCCGGGGTGACGGTCGGGAGTATAAGCAAATGCCAACAACCAATGACATCCCTAAGACCTTAGCTTGTGGCATAATTAACCTAGTGAAAGAGAAAAATAAAAACCTAATGGGTGTGTGCGAGTGCAAAGTGAGTATGCAAATGAGAGGAAAGCATATAAACAAAGACAATATTTAAACCTAGTTCTAAACACCATGTTTACAACTAGATTGCTGAATTTCTCCATAGTCATAAAGATTTGTTAACCCGATGTCTATCCCAAGGTCAATAATTCCTTATAGCGCAAGAAAAGTAAAGCGCATTGCAAAGCTTATAAGCCAACCGATGCAATGCAAATGCTAACAAGGCTCTCAACACTAAATGATGATGGTCCGCGATCATGTCTAAACACCATGTTTACACAAGATTGCAAATGAAAAATGCCCATGAAGCATTAACATGGATGTGAAAGCATTCATCATAAAGTTTTGTGAGAGAGCCAAACTAACAAATGCATGATGGAACGATGGAATGGATGCACATGCAAAGAGTTAGCGAAAACAAGAATTAGCAAGATTTGAAAGGTCTTTCAATGTTGTTCCACAATCAATTCATTCAAAAAGTAATTGCTTAGAGTGACAAAGCTTGGCCAACCACCTCATAAGAAGTGAAACATTGTCGACAAGAAAATCATTCATCGAAAAGAACCGTACAACCTAGCTAACGAGGTTTAGGGAAGGCTCATGGGTATCCTATATTTTTGGCTTAAAACAAGAATTTTGAAGAAGGAAGTCAAGCTTAGAAAATCTACCTAAGGTGGTTGAAAACAAAAAGAAAAACAAAGGTTGTTTTATTGGGTGGAAAACAAAAACTATGGTTTTAAGATGGCTATAGGCATGAGAGGTTTTTCTAAGGGTTTAGGATCTCACAAGAAGGCTAGTCAAAGTTTTAAGTTAGGATAAGAAATAGAGATAGACTTGGCTAATCCGAATGGTGCAGCAAGCCGATCAACACAAGTCGATCCTCTCCTTGTTGGCTCCAGTTTTTGGCGGGGGTGAAAGGAAGGCTTAGGTGGTTCTAACAAAAAGTTAGGTCAAAACAAAATATGCAATGCAATGCAAGGGTGAGAACAACATGGCATGAAGTGGAACATGAGGTGGATAAATACAATGATATGACATGATGTGGTGGTCTAAAAACAAAAGTTAGTCTAGATCAACTAGCCACAAGTTTAGAATCAAAGGGTGGTGTCATACCTCATATTTCTCTCTAAAAAGACACAAAGAAAAAGACTCTAAATACTAATAGGCACACAAAAGGGTCTACAAGTTTTTCAAGATCAAATAACAAAGTGCTCCCTCAATAACATTTAGATCATACAACATACAGTTGTGGCATTTATTAGAGCAATGGTACAATGTTACTTGATGATTCGATTAAAGAGCACAATATAGACCGTCATATTAGATAGATAATAAACAAAAGATCGGGTTGCCTCCCGCAAAGGGCATCATTTAAAGTCATTGAGTTAGACTTCTCACCTCGATTATGTTTATGCGAAGCCATGGTCTTTCGTGTGAGAATCCGAAGTGCCCATGTAGCTTGATGTCTCCTTGTGTAATTCATCGTGGTTTGCTTTAAACATCTTCATGAATTGAATATCGCCGGCTTGTGTCTCCATATGCTAATGTTCTTGAGGATCTTTCTTTTGTTCTAAATTTCTGAATTTGATCATGTATGCTTGATGAAAGCATTGCCCAAGCTTCTCTTCATTGTTGTCATCGTTATTTCCTCTACCTTGTTCTCATCGCCTTGCGCCTGCCTCTTCTTCATGGATTTTCCCCTATGTCCAGAATAGAACATATACAAAAATATAGCTCTATTGAAAATTTTATGAAATTACCTTTCCAATGAGTGGTCATTCATCTTAAACGGAGTTCAAATAAGAGAGTTATGCCAATTTTACTTCAGCGCTGCGTGCTGTCCTGAAAATTTCAGAACACACAACCTTCGATGTTTTGATCATAACCACTTGTAGGAATCTCCGATTGACTTGATTCTTAATCCATTGGAACCGGAACTCCGTGGGGCTTTTAGATATCCAAAAATATTCTATTGTTCTCGTCAAAGGTTGTGCAGAATTTTGATGCAAATAGTACCTTCTTGTGAATTGAGCCTGAGATGTTGATGATCTTGATCTTGTGGTCTTTGGAGCGTCGTGTTGTGCATCCTTAAGATTCAAGGTCATCACCATTGATTCATCAGCGAGTGGCATGCCAATGATATGTCTTCTCCATAATTCTTGCTTTACCCAAGGTGCCGGGATCGTAGGTGGCTCTTGCTCTTTATGTCGATGATCGGAGCGGTTTCTTTCGTTGGTAGCATCACTCAATTAGAAGCTTCTTGAGCATCCTACTAGAGAAGATTGGCAGTGTCATGGCGCTTCTAATCTTGTTGCCTCCAGTCTTAATCAACTTTAAATCATCATCTTTTTGTGTTCAAGGCCATCCTACCATCCCTTGACATCATCATCGCATTCTCTGTTGCTTGCTGCAGCCTCTTATTCATTGAATTCCTTTTCACCCATTGTAGAAGATGTACTATACTTCTACTCCATTGCAATGTGCATCAAATTCTGTTTCCAACGAGTGCTCATTCACTCCAAACGGACTCCGAATGAAAGAGTTATGTTTGTTTTACTCCAGCCCTGTTGGGGATTTGGCCCGCCGACAAACGCCCTCTGCTTGTTTTGCTCTCTCTCATGCGTAAAAGCGGCAATGAACTAGGGAGCTAAAGCCAATCAGCTTCGATCACTCAATAGGTCCCTAATTTGGCTTCGGTCGGGGGAACTAAACCAAAGCTAATCGGCTTCGGTCATCACGATTAGCAGTATACCAAAGCGACGTTATCCAAACTAAGTTAGAAGCTAATTTGATGAAGTATTGATACTATCGAGTGTCAAAAGGTATGATTGAGTTAATGGCTAGCTTCGGTTCACTCTATATTGCAGGTTCTTGGGAGAGCCATTGGCTTTTGGACGCCAAGAGACGGCTTCGGGTCGTCCCGACTCGGAGGAGGCTCGAGGAACTGCACAGCTCTTTCTGGCGAGCGAAGCAGGCTTAGACCAAGTCCAAGCCAAGTCAAACACGGGATTGCAAGTCTACTCATTCACATTGGGAGAAGTAAATGTACCAAAGTGTCCTTGGGATATTTGTGTTATATAGTCTAGAGGATGATGCCTGATTTCCAAGGGTACAATGGGAATGTAAAGACCCTTGGACTCCCTATAAAAGGAGGCCCCTCTCCTACATGTAAAGGTTGTTGATTCTCGAGAACACTGTTGATAAGTGTCGAGGTTGTACCCGGCAGATATTTGTCCGGCAGGCATCCCGCTTCGTGCGAAGATTGATCACGGTGACGAACAGAGAGACATGGGATTTTTATACTGGTTCGGGCCCTCGAGATCGAGTAATAACCCTACGTCCAGTTGCTGCTTGTATTATTTCGTCGAGTACAGATTACAATCCGTAACAAGTACCCTCAGGTGGATTGTCTAAGATTGCAGATCAATGGACATACCCTCTACGTACAGAACCCCCGCTATTTATATCCAGGGAGATGTGCCTTACAAGACAAAACAGACCTAAACCTAGTAGGACTCTAGCTGCCTTTGGGCCTTCTTTCTGCGATCTGGCCATCGTGTCTTGTTCGGAGTCTTGATAGTTTGGAGTCGGTAGTCGGCAATCCTCGTGATCGGGTACCCTGGTATTATGGCCTCAACAGTAGCCCCCGAGCTTATCTTGTTCAGAAAAGGTTGATTGTTCAATAGCCTTCGGGTCTTTTTGCTCTTCGGGTGATTTCTGGATATGTTAATACCTCGTCAATCACTTTTGTATGAGAGCCAGAAAAGTTCCCGAACTCTTGAATGTAGAAACCTGCATATGAATGATAAGGTCAAAGAAAAATATCAGCCATAATAATAAAATAAAACTGTTCCGCCTTGGAAAGTGAAACGCCCCAGGATTGATGTAACTGCTGCCCAGTGCATTAAAACCCACTCCGCACGTCTCCCGGAACTTTAGCAGCGCACGCGACACGGCTCTGCTCTGGCTCCTCGATTCTTGCGCGAAGCGTCGCACCCCTGAGTCTTTAAATATCAGATCTCCTGGATTGATGTGTACTTGAAACTTCCATCCTAAACCTTCTTCCTCCACTCGCCATGGGAAAGAAAAAGCTTAGCTGCAGGTTCAAGCTTCCTCGCCTCCTTTTCGGAGACTCTCCTCGTAGCTCCGGCGAACAACCGCCCGACAAGCCAGAGGACCCGCCGGCGACGACATCACCCACCGCTCCTCCTCAGGCTCCGCTCCTGGCTCTCCCCTGGTATGGAGATGATGGAGTCGAGGTCGAGCCACCAGAGGAGGAGGCTCCGGCGATGGCACCGCCGTCTCCCGAGGCTACTCCTTCAAGCATTGCCGCCGGGAAACGCCCTGCGTCTTCCTCCCCAGCCCCGGCATCTCCTGTCTCCCTCTCTTCCGACGACGAGCCAGAGCAAGGAGGGAGCGAAATCCGGCTAAAGCCAGAGGCGGCGCACGCAGGCGCATCTTCGTCTTCTGCTCCGGTGGACACCAGCGGCGACGAGGAATTCGCCTGGCGCCTCTTCGTCTCCCTGAACCGCGACCTGATCGGGATCCCTGGAGACGGAGCGCTCGTGGATCTCGTCAGCGACTCTGAAGAAGAGAACGCGGTAGATGATGATCCACCGGCGAGCATGCCATCGCCCTGATCAGATTGGTTGTCAATCATCAACCCAAGATCAGGGCGCTTTAGTATTTTGATTTCAAGATAGTTATCAATCCATTGTGAAATGTTCCCTCTTTTGGATTTAATGAAGAAATTTCACTTGATAGATGTAACTTAAATCCCTTGAGCTTTGGAAATTTATCCGTGTCAATCTGTTCACGAAATTGCTCATCCAGAAACAAAATTCCCGAATGAAAAATTTCTTCCGACCAGACTGACTATCTTTAGTGTGTTCGGGAAATTTGACCTCGATCAGACATGATCGGGGCATTTCCTTGATTCACACCAATCGGTTGGTCATTCAAAACTGATAACTTACCAAATAAGCTAACAATCCTAAATGCATTGAATTGGATTCACACATTTTTCGAAACGACGCGTGCCATAGAAAAAGGAAAGAATCTTTTTGACCCAACAGTCACTGCGGATTGCGCGGCTCAAGGGCAGGTTTCTCGGGGTTCGTGCTCCCTTGCAGAACCATAAAGCCCCCAAGCGCGGCCACTTGAGATCTATTTGGGACTTCGTCTTCCTCATTCGCATCCACAAAACATTCGCCATTTTCAACCGCTTTCCTCCCTCGTCTACCTGCTCCTCCAACCCTGCTAGCTTCCAATCGCCATGGCGTCCATGCACCAATCGTCTTCTGGCACTGAGTCCACAGGGGACCAAAGTAGCGCCGCCGCCGGACGAGAACTCCGCAGTGGGAACACGATCCCCACCGCGGATGAGTACTGGTACAGATCAACCACGACGGCCAAGCAGCTGCAGAAGCTGGAGGACCTTGGATTACTCCCTGACACCGAACTTTTCCCTCGTCGTCATGCCAAAGGTCAGACGTATCCGACCCCCAACACTCTCGAGATGGTGGTGTTCTTGGAGTTCTTCCACTATGGATTCGGGGTTTTTCCTTCTGATTTCTTCCACAGCGTCTGCGAGCATTACCAGATAGAGCTTGTGCACCTTAAGCCCGGCGCTTTGACAATGCTTAGCGTCTTTGCCTTTCTGTGCGAAGCCTGGTTAGGGATTAAGCCTTCACTGTTGCTGTGGAGATATTTTTATAGCCCTTCATACTACAAGAAACAAGTGATGCTCGGGTCCATCGGTTTTTCCTTGAGAAATCGGGAGATATACATCCCCTTCCCAGTTAAGGATTGCTGGAAAGGATATGAACATCACTGGTTTTACATCACCCTTCCCCAAACCTCACTGGCAAAAGGGAAGTATCTGATGCCCTATCTCAAGGATGAGGCCAAAGCCCTGCCAAGAATCACCCCGGAGATGCAAAAGCACATTGATCGGATCTTGGAGCTCCGCAATGCTGGTCTGACGGCGGTTCATGTAGCAGAAATCTTCATTAGATGGAGATTCATTCCGCTTATGACTCACGACCGCTACGCTTGGACATTTAGGGGCTACAACGACCCGAACAGAATGAAACCCGATGGTGAGCATTTGTTTTTCTGTTCGATTGTTTTTCCGAGTTCGTTCGGTCATTTGAGTTCATGACTCTTAACTAGCAGTTGTCCCAGAGACAGAAGTGGCCGCGCGCCTGAAGAAGATGTTCGGGGCTGATCTCCCGGACTGGGAAAACGTCCCAGCACCCTACAGCGCTGACAACCCTCCTCCAGAGGTAAACTGTTACTCAGAAAAAGCTCTTTCTTGTTTAATAGTGATATGATACACCTCTTTCTTTTCCCGACCAGGCCCCAGCTATTGTTGATGCCCCCGCCCAGAGCGGTGCCATCAATGTTGAAGAGGAGGGAGATCAGCACGTTGATCAAGGCACCGGGGCCCCGACCAGCGAACAACCTGAATCATCACCTGGTTTGGAGAAAGAGGTCCCGAGCAGCCCCCAGGCGATTATCCCCCGAACCCGGAAACGCTCCCGCAGTGTGGAGGGGACAGTTCTAGATTCGGGAGTCTTTGGATCGCCTGGGCCCGCCAATCTGCAGCCCAGTCATGATCAGCCTCGTCCTGTTGCCCAGGTATCGAGCATGATCGTATTCGGGCGTTTATTCGCAGCTTTTGATCGCATAACCAAAGCTAAACGTGATCGGGAGATTTCTCGACAGGAAAGTCGTCCGACCAGACAGTCATCAAAGCTTATTCCTGGTGCCAAGAGATTTAAAGTCAAAATCCCAACGGCCGAGTAAGATCTTTGACAATCTTTGATTATGTATGAGCATTTTTCTTAAATGCTGTTTTTACTGTATTTGATTGTTCGGGAATTCAGGCATCCCGATCCCACAGCTTCTCCTCCTGTCAAATCGTCTGCCAAAGAGAAAACTCCCGAGCCAGACACGACAGCACAACTTAATAGCCCAGAGAAGACTACAGAGATCGTGGGACCCATCCCGACGCCCCTGGGCCCGATCATTAGCGCGCTCTCGACAGCTGAAGAGCAATGGCGTTCGCTAGACGCTCGTGCCTCTGCTGCAGAAGCGTCTGTGATCAGACTGGGAGCCCAGGTGACTGTTCTCCAGTCCGAGAAAGAAGGTACAAGCTCTAAATCTCATGCTTCGCTTATTGAGTCTTTATCTTCGAACTTTTGTTCACATGCTGCCTTTGATCCTGTAGCTGACTCCAAGAGCATTGAGGTGCTCAAGAAGAAAAACTCGGATCTGGAAGGAAGACTGGCTGTTCGGGATAAAGACGTAGCTGATCTGACCGCCCGTCTTGAAGCATCAGAGAAGCGCAGTTCGTCCTTGGAGTCCAGGTTGATGGAAGGTGCCTGCGTTGCTGCAACTCACACCATCGGGGCTTTGAAAAGCCACCTCCCTGATCTGGATGTTTCTCTGCTCTCAAAAGGCTTCAAGTGCTCGGAGTCAGAAGCTGAGGTAATGTTTAATAGCTTTACCCCACTGGTGGAACCATTTGTCAGAAAACTTGATCTCCATCTGAGTGACTCGGAGGAATCACCTTGAACACTGTGCAAAATTCCTGTAATAGGGCAAAATTTTAACAGTTTAGAATGCGGTTATATTTTGCTAAACATATGCTTGCATGTTTTTGCGTAAATCTTAGAGCTGATCGGTATTTTCATGGATCTTTTTAACTGATAGCTTTGTCATAGCCAAAAAGTCCCATTACCATAAGCTATTCTGGAATTGTTTAGTTGCTGAGACACGGGCGGCCTTCTGAACTGTGTAATTCCTTGTAGTCATGGTGTTCGGTAATTTTAGCGTAGCCTAGTTTTCTTGAATTAAAAAGTCCGTTTCTTGCATGGTAGTAGTACCGTAGTAGCCCCCGGGCTCTTTTACAGCCATGCTCGCATGCTGAAAAAGAGTCTAGAAGTACAAACTGCAAGAAACTTCCCGATCAAATGGGGAGCCCCCGAGCATAGAGCTCGGGACGCATAGAATAGGTCTGAAAAGAAAATTTTCAGCATGGTAGTCCCCGGCTCTTTGTTAGTGTATGCAATATGATAACAAAGAATAGAAACAGAATAGAAAATAGAAAACCCAGCACCCGAGCATAAAAGCGAGGGTGAGTAGAGTATATAGAACTTATCTTTTTGTTTTGTTGGCGCTGTAGGCGACGCAGACGACGGTATATACTTGCCAAACCTGATGGTTGGTCTAGAACTGTGCACGATCTTCATTGTTTAGGCGTAGAACCTGCGTAGTTGATCCATATTCCACGTGTTTGGCAGTACGTCCCCATCTATCTCTGCGATCCTGTAAGCTCCTGGTCGGGCGATATCTGCTACAATGTATGGTCCTTGCCGTGGGGAAGACAATTTAGTTTTGTCCTTGGTGCGTTGATCCAGTTTGAGCACC
>CM014275.1:29780351-29791444 GCA_004135705.1 Alloteropsis semialata
GTCGTTCGATTTATCACGGGGTAGTGTCATATGAGTATTTGAGCGCAAGGGCAAGCAAGCAGAATGTCCTTTTTGCCTAGGACAATTGACTGATAATGTGCATCTGTTAGTCGGGGAAGACTTCAGTTGACTTGAGGTTTGATTTCAATTGAATCCGCGGCTCCCTTAGTCATGTGGAGCCGACAACTTTCGAGTTTCATGTCAGGGACTGCATTGTGGCATCCTGTTCGCTCGATGTGGGGGCCTAGTCGAAGAATTTTGAGCAGTTAATCCAATTAGATTAATTGTGAAATGTATATATGCTTATGATCTTTTCAATATTTAAGTGCATATGCATTGTACACCTTTCCGTTTCATCTGCATCTGTAAGCAACTGGTCATCATTTCAGAGAGCGTTTCCCCCCATGTGGTGGTGTTGACGATCAAAATTGGCAGATTTGGGACAGACCAGTCAACACCAGTCAGACCTGTCTCTCAACCGGTCAGACCGGTATGGGAAAGTTTCTCCAAATGCAAATTGGACTTCACCATTGTGTAGCTTTCGTCGAGTAGATCAAGATTCATATGTAGAACGTCCGATTTGGAGTTCGGATGAAAGAGTTATGGCTTCGAGAAGATCAACACCCGGGGAAACCGGTCAAACCGGTATCCAAAACCGGTTAACCGGTTTTGGTCTGTGTAATCCGACCAGGAGTTGTATTTTAGCACGAGATTTGTTAGGGTTTCGACTCCTATTGGGGCAAGACCTCCCCTCCCTATAAATATAAAGGGCCACGGCCGATTGAGGATCACCCAATCGATCAAACACAATTTATCTTTTATTTATCTTTATTGTTTTACCTTTCTTTCTTGTTACCCTACTTTTTCAACCCCATGTGCTGTTCTTCTTCTATCTCCATGGCATAAGAAGGCGCCCTAGCTGGCCTGCCGAGCCTAGGGCAACCTAAGGCGCGCTTACCCTGACGGGGTCCCTCTCAGGCGAGCGTTCGTTGGTCTCTCGCCGAGTTCCCGGCGAGAACCGGTCTGACCGGTCTGCTCAGAGGTGCTGCAAGGAGCTCCTCTGCGTGCATGAGTATTTGGCGCGGCACGTTTTCGCGTCAATAGGTGGCTTGCTAGCATCTTGTTGCATTTTAACAAAATACGCATCATTGAACTGTTGTAGTCAGGATCGAGTTTAGGATTTAAGTTGCTGTTCTGGATGCCACTTGTAGTCACATTGGAAAGACTTTGCCATTTTAAGTTTGAGAAGTAGAAAGATCTTTGATACAATTCCAGAAAACTTATAAATAACCGAATTAAATGTGTGGTTCGTGCCTTTATGGACAACATCTCATCTTTAGCTAGGTACTTTGGTGTTAGTGCAGGGTGGAGTTTTGTAAGATGGTTTCAGCTTGATCATGATATCCACAATATAACTATTGTTATTATTTTTTGGTTAACCATTAGTATATGTATATCACAAACCTGTGCTCTTCTAATCCAGTCCATAACAGTATCTTTTCTACAATATACACTCCCGCTATCAGAAACATGTGATTATTTTATGTCACCAGTCACCAACATTCTTTTTAGCTATTACATTGTCCTATCTTTTCCTTGATCATTTTTTAGGTTTGTTTTGTTAGCTTCTCTGTGGCATCAGTTTTGCTGTTTACTCTTTGTTCTAGCAGTTTGAGCTACAAGTTTAAATGTATGGTTGGGGGTGTTCCTTACATTTATTGCTATTTGTTAAAAATGTGTGACTTTCGAAACCTTGGGGTTTTGTTTGAGTTTTTGTTGTTATTTTGGCTTTTATATATGTTTTTTGTTTTTTAGAACTTCCAAAGTTATTGGTGGAGTTATCAGTAAATGCCAACTTTATCAGGTGGCATAAATACAGAACTGGCTCCATTCCATTTTCAATAGTTTTAGCTTAGGTGATAAAGTTGTTTAAATATCACACATGGGGCAACCATGGTATCACCAACTGCCGGCTTGTCTGCAGACCTTATTCCTTTCTAGGGTGAATTTGTAGCATGCTAATGGGCCAGGTGCTGTTGTAAGGTTACATCATTAGTGATCTTAGTTTGACATTTTGATGATGATATATTATTGTTAGACTGATTGGAATATCAATCCTGCAGAAGCAACACCAAAAGCTATCATGAGGACAATGGGTGTGAAGGGCCTCACCCTTTTCCATTTGAAAAGCCATCTTCAGGTATATGCAGTTGTTCATGTATCTTTCTCTGGCAGTTCCAAAAGTGCAACTTCATTCTTAAGTTTACTTCTTATTTCTACTAACCAGAAATACAGACTGGGAAGACAGTCTGGCAAAGAGTTGACGGAGCAATCGAAAGATGGTAAGTTACACATAAGTATTGATGATACTTTGAAGTGGCATGCTACACTTTTCCTTGCTGAGTATTCATACATTAACATTCTTAGGGCATTAAATGGAAGAGCAGTCTCCATACAATTCATCCATACTGACTCTTAGATTACTCACCCCCTTTGTTTGAGAGTAGTTGTCATGTGCCACAGTGTGTGCCATACTGCTATGACATGCATAACAAAAAATGTATATATATATATTATTGAAGATTAATTGTTAGGTAATTAGTTTCCCTACTCCTAGAGACATGTTTCCTTAATACGTGGGATGGTTTTCTTCGATCTATGTGCCATAGTTGTTAGATGCCCATGAGTTTTTATGCATCAAGAACTCGTTACTAAACATGTTGGCATTGACGAATCATGTCCATGTAATGTTGTGTGGTGCTTCTGCCTTGCCTGAATAATGCCTCCACTCCAAACTGTGTCGTCTGCTTGTCCACTACACCCAGTAGAACTCAAATATGGGATGTGGCACTACACGCCAGGTCTGGTTCTCCATCCACACTTAAGCCACTCAGACACACAATTTGAAGCTGTAAATGTGGTGCATTATGATTTCTTCTCTAGTGTCTACCTATCTTGGAGGAGGTGAGGTGACCATTCTCACTATTTGTGGACAACTCAATGAGTACGAGATAAATGTGGGAAGAGGATATGATGGAGGGAGAGCAGAAAGGAAAATCTGACGAAATGTCACCCATTTCACTTTAGATTTCAATGTCGCAGTAGTATTATCCTCTACCTTTTTCCCCCTATGTTTTTCCAAAGACTAATTTCTGTGAGATACATCTACATTTAACCTATGTCTAGTCAGACCTTTTGAAAGTGTTTAGAACAGGTTTTTAGAGCTTTACTTCTTACAACAAACACCTAGTCTGATGCTGCTCCGATTGAGTTATATTGGATAATTGTGGCAAATCTGTAAATCAAACTGGTGGTTGTCAACACTTGAGAAATAGTCTTTGATCTGGTCATCTGGAGTGTGGAGATTCACTGGATTATTTCGTTTCTAGCTTATCTTGATGATGGAATTAAAGCGGTCAACGTGCATTTAACAGAATAATGAATTAATGTACATCCCATTTTTGTAAGTAAACTTTAAACACATCTTGTTGGTGACTAATGTTACCCAGATTTGAGTGGTATGGTCTCTCAAACATAGTTTTGCCTGTTTGCACTACGTTTCTGTTATTTTCATGAATCATGATCTTATTATTCAGGTTATGAGTTCATTTAGAAAATGGTTCCCCCACAAGGCATCAGAGTATTGGTGCCCAATTCTTTTTCTTGCACTTCCAGCCTTACTCATGATTTTCACATCTTTATTGTGAATTCAGCAACAACTGGCATTGAACAATGTTTCATGCCTTTTTCTACAGTTTTCTACCATCTCACTATCTGAACTTAAAATAACTTATATAGAGAGTTTTATCAATAAATTCCACAACTGGATTTTCAATAAATTCCATATCTTTTATCAAAGATTTCACTGTTAGCACTAAAAAGTTGTTGAAACATTGTTTGCATATGAGCTCATGAGCCCTTTGTATAATTATTTATTACTGTCAGCATAGCATTGTAGACTTCATGTCAGATCTGTAATTACATATGTGACCCTCCCTCACAATTGCAGGTTCTTACCTTATAGAGACTCAGAGTGGAACAAATTTGTCTCCTAGAGGTTCTCCTCCAGATGTGAAAGAGTAAGCTGTGTTACATATCTAGTAAATTTATTTTTACTTATTCTCCCATCATGTCGACATTTAGCCATTTGGGAGTTTTGCGTTGCTTGTGAGCTCTAGAGAGTTAATGGTCCTGTGACTTCTGTATAGGAGTCAAGAACTTAAAGAAGCTCTGAGAGCACAAATGGAAGTGCAACGAAGATTGCATGAACAAGTGGAGGTAACTATGAGTTCCAACTCTGCCTTGTCTTTTATTGATGTCATTTAATTCAATTGTGGCGTTAGCATATATTTAATCATGAAGAGATAATTTACGAAATGTTTGTTTTGTTTCATAAGTTGAGTTGTATGTTTGTTGTTCTGATTGCCTAACCATTTAAATTCGCAGTAGTTGTTTCCTAGTTAAGAGGGGAAACCATATTTCCCCTATCTACTAATCTGTAATATACCACGAACAAACTGTGTTGTGGGTTAGTTGACTGAGAAGAGCTAATTGCAGGCTTGAAATAACCTCTTCCTAATAAAAAAAGTACCAAATGTACTCATTTTAGTTGTTTTCTTTAAGACAGTCAAGCCTTGGGCTAACAATTCTAGCAGCCAAGTTGAATCAATTTATCTTATTTGAGTTAATTAACAAATAAATATTCTCCTAATAATATCTGGTTACTGCATTTTTGCATTTACCAGGTCCAGAAGCATATGCAGATACGAATGGAGGCGAACCAGAAGTACATCGACACGATACTAGACAAGGCATTCAAGATAGTATCTGAGCAGCTGAGTGGCTTCAGCATATCTGACCAAGAACTGCCAGATCCTGCCTCTGCGGGGGTCTTGTTTAATCCTGCAGATCCCTTGAGCCAATCAGTCTTCCACCAGCTATCTGTCAGCTCAGTTAGCCTGCACAGCCCTGGAGGAGGCAAAGCCCTTCCCCATGTTGCCATTGACATCTCCCAGAAGCCACCAGAACTCAAGCGCAAGTCACGCTGAGATACATTGCCAGCCAGGCGCAACCTGATAACATTCTCGAATATCGAGAGGAATTACGTCTGATATCTGTGGGCTGCAATCGTTCCCCATTCTCCCCAACTGTAGCACATATGTAAAGAACAAGGTTGCTGTGGTCTATTTCGGCCAATCTAGACCGACCTTTGTTGATATCTAATGCCTAGTGGACTAGAGATCAAGTAATTCGCTTGATGTCTAAACTGTTGAACTCATTCTTGTAACTCTCGTTCAATGCACTTGGATTATATGTGGAGCTGCGCCACTGCAAAATGTTACATTGTTTCTGCATATTATCAATAGTTTCCCGCTACTGGAGCTAATGAGCTATGTACATGTGGGAAGCACAGTATCACAGCTCTCCAAAGTGGAGATGGATCCAGACGCTTTTGATTTTGCCATTCGTGGTTATCACAATACTGGATATTTTTCTAGTATACAGCCAAAACATGAGCATTCTGTTGCATTATTATGCCACTTCGGCATTTGAATTTGAGTATTTGACCATGGTGATGTTTATCTCTCTCTATTTTTGAGCTATTTGAATGTTAAGATGCATATTTCCGTTTGTGAGCTAGTGTAAGATAAAAAGGTTGAGAGGAGAGAGAAAAAGATGTGTTCTAACTCTTAGGGATACTCTTTATATGGGCGACTTTGTTGATAAGGGTGTATTTGGTTGTCCACATGAGGTCTTGTATGTCTATATCGTATATTCTGAATGAGTGAAAATAGACTGAGTGAATGTAGTGACCAGTTGTATGAGCGGATGTAGTGATATGCATGGACATGTTTGGTTGTTTGCATAAGTTGATGCATATGGCTCTGGACGTGAGACTGATGAGTAGACCTGAGGCAGATGCAATGCATCCATCGAGACTATATGAATAAAGGCATCTAAATCGGACATATCCACCGTGTCAAAGTAAAGATGTATTTTACATCCGTTCATGCGTGCTACATGTGTATACGAGTGTACATGTGCATGGGTGTCTTAAGTGTTGTGACAACAAAAGTTTTCCAAAATCACCTTGTTTTTGAAAGGAAAAAAAATGCCTTTTAGATCTGTTCCAATCATCACTGGGTCGGCCTTGCCACGTCAGGCCCATACGGTTTCGTGCCCCCTCCGTGCAGCCCACGAGGCACGACCAGCACGAGGCCCACGTCCGCACCCCACTTCCCATTTCGCAAGATATACTCCGCCTCCATCTCCACAGTTTCTCCTAGGGGTGGGCACAAAACCCGAAACCCGAACTCCGAACCCGAAATACCCGAGCCCGATCCCGAATTACCCGAACCCGAATAATCCGATCACTATTTCGGGTACTAAATCTCAAAACCCGAAATTATTTTGGGTAATTCGGGTTTAGACTTCCGGTACCCGAACAACTCGAAAAACCCGAAGTTCAGTCTAACACATCTAGCAGCCCAGCCTGCTGGCCTTTCTTTCCTCCACGGCCCACAACATCCTACCAGTAGCACATAAGCTAGTCTTCTTCCAAAACCTAATCTGTAGCCGTCGCCCCCATTTACCCATGAGCGGATGCGCCGCCGTGCCCGCGCTAGAACTCGGCGACTCCACCTACCATCTCACCGACGCTGCTAGCGCTAGTCCCCATCTCCGACTCACAGTCCTGAGTCTAGCAGAAATCAAGAAGCTGTTCCATCCTGCTCCTGACCCCAAGAAGGCGAGAACCAGGGGTTGTTGCATGGAAATCGTGCTCATTGCAGAAGAGCAACCTCGACTTCCTGTCCAAATTGGCGGCAACCTGCTAGCACGAAAGTGTCTTTTTATTCAGATCTGTGATTACTTTGGTATAATTGTTCATATGCTCATGGTTTTTAGTGCTCTGCTCCTCTGAATGTTCATTCCCTATCTTGTTCGATGGACACTTGAACTCTTGATTCGTTTGTTTTGTTTGCTTTGAAAAATCATTAATTGATTGGACCTTTCTTGTCCAGTGCGATTTTGATTGGATTTCCTAGGAATTTTCTCATTGATTCAGTGCAGATGTATTTTTGAGGACATTCTGTGGTGGAAAATCGGGCAATTCGGGAATACCCGAACCCGAACCCAAACTATCGGGTACCCGAAATGTTGGGTTTCGTTTTTTTCTGAAGCAACTTCGGGTTGCAGTTTTGGAAACTCGAATTTTCAAAAACCCGAATAACCCGACCCGAATTTTTTGGGAAGGCGCAGGTCCAAACTTTTCCCACTCCGTGAACCGAGACCGAGAGCAGAGAATGCGAGGGAATAGGACGGCGCTCCCGCCCTCCGCCGCCGCCGCGGCGGCGCCGGGGGTGGCGGAAATGGACCTCACGGCCGGCCTCAGCGATCGCTCCCTCGCGGCGATCCTCCTGCGCCTTCCCTCACCGGCCACCCTCGCGCGCGCCGCGGCCGTCTGCCGGCGCTGGCGCCGCGTCGCCTCCTCCCCGGTCTTGTTCCGCCTGTTCCGGCGCCTCCACCCGCCGCCGCTCCTCGGTTTCTTCATCTGCAACGACGGGTTCTTCGTCGAGCGGGTCAACGGCGTCCTTGTTGGGGAGATTTGGAGCCCCACCTTCCTCATGAGCAATCCGGCGCCTCGGGGGCTCTCCGGCGCCGTCAGCCGCTGCATCAACTTCTCGCTCGACTCCCTACCTGATGTCGAACGCTGGGCCCTCGCCGACACCCGCGATGGCCTTCTCCTCCTCTGCGCCAGCTTCTCCAGCCACGACCGTCTGATGATTCCCGAGCACTTCGTCGTCTGCCACCCCGTCACTGGCCGCTCCGTCCTTGTCAGCGGCGCCCCGCTCCATGAGATCGACGACGAGAGCTCGTACCTGGGCGCCTCGCTGCTGCTCACCGACGGCGGTGGCGACGCCGGCGGCCGCCTCTCCTTCGAGGTGCTGGTGGTGACTTACTACATGTGGGGCCCGCGCCTCCTTGTCTTCTCCTCGCGCTCCGGGGCGTGGACCGTCCACCCCTACGCCGATGTCGGCGGCAGGTGCGTCATGCCGATGCTCGGCAGCGTCGGCTACGACATGCACGCCAACGGGTCCGTCTACTGGGTGATCGACGACGAGGAGCACGAGGACAGCGAGTATCTCATGGTGCTTGACATCCGCACCAAGGCCTTCTCCACCATCAAGCTGCTTAGGGGCATGCGGACGCGGTACGAGGGGAACATGCGCGTCATGAGGACGACTGACAACGGGGAGCTGCGCCTGGTGGCGTTGGCCGGCACGGCGCTCGACTTCTGGCGCCTGGACAGGAGCAGGAGCAGCAGAGGCCGGTGGGTGCGGGAGGCAGGGCGGGAGCTGGCGTACGCGAATGGATGCTGGGGAAGGTTTTGTCTTCTTGAAGCACTTTGGATCTGATTGGGTGTTCGCGCTGGATCTTGACACCATGGTGCTGATGCCGCTACCCCACAGCAAGTATTACTCCGGACCGGCGCTTCCTTACAGGATGGCTCTGCAACCGCCATTCCCTGTCCAGCGGCGGAACCAGGAAATATTCCAAGGGGGGGGCCAGGAGACTAAGATATACCTATATACACTACAGAATATAGTGAGCACGTATAGTCTATTTGACACAAAATTTTTATGTTTACATATGCAACTAGTTTACAGCCTGACTACGAAGTACACACGATTACAAACACATCCAATGTTTGCATTAGCACATGAAGCAGCAGGCTGCAGATCGCGTTCCTTCCATCGCGCTGGACGCAGGGCTTGGACGGGACGACGAACAGAGGCAAGTGCGTGAATGGCAGCGAGCCAGCCACCAGCGAGGCAATTTTTTTGTCAAGTGCGTTTGCGCTGCGAGACCCGTCTATACGAACGTAGCAGGCATAGCTTGGCATCCCCGCCATAAAGTCCACGGCGCAACTGCAAGTGCAAGGTGAATTCGTTCTCAGCGCAGCGCCGACGGCGAGCTACGGTTGCGTGCTGCTGGCGTGCCGGGGCAGCAGAGCTGGCTACGGCCTACAGAAACAAAATCGTCGACGTGATCCAGCTCCCGCGCGCGCTGCAGCCTCGAGGGGGGGCCGTCGGCCTTGGCTGATCAATGCGTTGCAGACTTGCAGCAACCAACGCCGCGCCGCAGCCGCATGGGAGGAGGGCTCATCACTCGCTGCTAGCCTGCTACTGAAGAGTGGCGATTGATTTTTTTCGGGAATGTTGGGGGGTGCCGTGGCCCCTGCTGGCCCCCCCTGGTTCCGCCGTTGCCCTGTCCTTGATTGATCATCTGCCTGACATCTATACAGGTACCTGTTGAAATTTTTGCTTGTCTGCTATTCTTTTGATGCTTGCTAATCATCACAATTTTGCCCAACTAACAAAGTTTTGTCATTCTCTTTTTTGCGACCGTGCCTTGGCACATATTTCATTAAGAGGAAAGCAAAGTGTTTTACATACCGTGACCCATACAGACACTACCGGAAATCGGGTCACTACCGTGTGCTTCAACCTTTGCCGTGAGCAAAAGATCGGGCACACGGCAAAAACCCTCTTTGCCGTGAGCCGTCCAACAGGCCCACGGCAAAGACAAAGCACACGCCAAATCGAACCTTTGCCGTGTGCCTGCCCACGGCAAAGATTGGCTCACGGCAAAATCCTTTCTTTGCCGTGTGCCTAACGCTTGGCTCACGGCAAAGGTGACGGCGCTGCCAGGTCCACCTGATGTCGGATCTTTGCCGAGAGCCAAGCATTAGGCACACGGCAAAGAAAGGATTTTGCCGTGTGTATTTCACCTATGCCGTGTGCTTTTCTTAGGCACTCGGCAAAGTAAATTATTTTTTTATCTTTTAGCCCCTAAACTTTTTCTGCTGTCCAAATGCCTTACGTGGTACCCAATGTTGAGATTTGGAATATTTCACGATCCTTTTACTATATTTAGTTACTTTTTTTCAGTGAAGGGATTTATTGAGAAAAAGTAAAATTTGAACTGCAAATGTGTCGAATAATGGAATATAATGAATCGAAAAATGATATTCACGTTAATTAGTCCAATCTGAGGCCGTATCCAGGGTATGGAATGAAATTTCGAACATATTCTTCACGAAACATGAGCACGGGAGTGTGGCCAAATCGTTTTAAAATTATATAAAAATGAAACAAAGTCAAAAAATCATAAGATTTGTACTGATATCATGATTTCATGTCTGAAGGCTACGGCAAAAAGATGAGCATGTTTCGTACAAGTTGTCACGTACCCTGCTTACAAATCCAAACATCTCCGTAGAAGTTCATAGAGTTAAGAAGGAGTTGTTCATATTGCGAGGCATAAGTGAAGTCGAATTGGATATTGACTTCAAAACTTTTTGTATATGCAATATGCTACATAAATTGTTTCATACCAAATTTTGGTTATTTTTTGGACGCGTTTGATAATTCTTTTTTTTACTTTTCTCTAACTACATGAAATACATTCTAAGTGAGCTATAACTGCATGAAATAATACAATATTTTTGTTTAAAAGCATCAAATATGATCTTATGATTGAATTTGCGTAGATATTTTCAAATATTTCGCGAAAACATTTAGTATAACACGCTACGGATTTTGAGTTTTAGTTATAATCGCATGAAATAACGGAAATTTAGCATCAAATCATGTTGATGATTGACTTTGATATTTTTTGTTAAAAGCATCAAATATGCACCGATGAGTGGATTGTGTACATATTTTCAAATAAATATCAATTATGAAATTTAAATAAAAACACAGGACAATAAAATAGAAAAGGAAAAGGAAAAAAGGGGCTTTGCCGTGTGCCGTCTAAAGTAGCACACGGCAAAGAGTGCTTTGCCGTGGGCCAGATCGGCCGGCCCACGGCAAAGGGCGCTGCGTTCGCAAGAAAAAAACAAAAAAAAAATACTTTGCCGTGGGCCAGATCGGCCGGCCCACGGCAAAGGAGTCTTTGCCGTGTGCCGCATCACGGGCACACGGCAAAGCCCGCGTATATGTCGTCCCGCCGGCCGGCCCACACACACAACGCACACACGCACACAGCACGCCGCGACGCCGCGCCGCGCCGCCACGCCGCGCCGC
>CM014275.1:29794375-29815277 GCA_004135705.1 Alloteropsis semialata
CCGGCGTATGGGTTATTCTGCGGCTGGTGTGTTCACGGGAAGTTCCCATGCCCAGTATGCAAGACGGCTGTGATGTTCATTTGGTTGAAGGAAGGTGGCAAATATTCGTCGTTCGACAAACATCGACAATTCCTCCCTCTTGAACATCCATTCAGACAAGACATAAGAAACTTTACGAAAGGTGTCGTAGTTAACGATCCTGCACCACATATGATGACAGGTGCCGAGGTTCGTGCTCAGTTAGATGCTCTCGCGGTCAATGTAAAAGATGGAGGTTTTGTAGGGTATGGTGTGGAACATGCGTGGACTCAGAAGTGTGGCTTGTGGAGGCTCCCCTATATGGATGATATTCTTCTTCCACATAACATTGATGTCATGCACAGTGAGAAGAATCTGGGCGAGGCACTTTGGGGTACAATCATGGACATTGCCGATAAGACAAAGGACAATGTGAAGGCTAGAGTTGATCAAACGAGGTTATGCAATAGACCAAAAATGGACATACCACCTCCTAAAGGCGGCGGCAAGCAATGGAAAAAGCCTAAGGCCGATTACGTCCTGACGAGGGACCAAAGGAGGGAAGTACTAGCATGGTTCCAAACGCTAAAGTTTCCTGATGGGTATGCAGCGAATCTGAGGAGAGGAGTGAACTTATCTACTCTGCGAATCAACGGGCTCAAGAGTCATGACTACCACATATGGCTTGAGCGCCTTCTTCCGGTGATGGTTCGAAGCTATGTCCCTGAGCATATCTGGCTAGTGCTGGCAGAGTTGAGCAATTTCTTCCACCAGCTTTGTGCTAAGGAGGTATCTCGGTCCGTGATTGCAGACATGGAAAAAATGGCTCCTGTGTTGCTCTGTAAGTTGGAGAAGATCTTTCCACCTGGTTTCTTCAATCCGATGGAGCATATGATTTTGCACCTCCCGTATGAGGCACGAATGGGGGGTCCTATGCAGAACCGTTGGTGCTATTCTATTGAGAGATGTCAAAAAGTTCTTCGAACTAAATGTAAAAATAAAAGCAAAATTGAAGCTTCCATTGCCGAGGCATACATTCTGGAGGAGGTGTCAAACTTCACAACAAAATATTATTCTGACAACCTTCCTAGCGTGCATAATCCACCCTCTCGTTACAATGCCGGCGAAGAAGAATCGAACCTCAGTATTTTTCGGGGGCAACTCGGAAAGGCAAGTGATGCGACCACCAAGACCTTGAATATTGAAGAGTGGCGCAATATCATGCTATATGTCTTGAAAAACCTTGACGAAGTGGAGCCGTACATACAGCAAGTTCTCAACGAACTTGTTCTCGAATATTCACTCTTCTGCATCCAACCCTCCTTTGCGTTTGTACAGGGAATTTCATTTGCAATACTGGCGTCCATCAAGACCACCTACCCTGCAGGAATATGACAACCTTCTTAAACATGGTGCGGGAAATGGGATGCCCGATTTCATTTCTTGGTTCAAACAGAAGGTAATGTCCTATTTAGCGTCTACTTAGTATGACATTACAATTTAGCTCGTACTTCATATAACGAATTATCCTGATTGAACTTCTAGGGCCAAACTGATGCGTCAATGAGTCCCGAGTTGAGACAAGTTGCCGATGGCTGTGCCTTTAGGGTCAGATCATTTGGCGCTTATGACGTGAATGGATATCGCTTTCACACAACAAGACACGATCAGAGTCGGCCCAATCGAAGAACCACAAATACTGGAATGTTCACGCCAGGAGACGATGGGGTCGAATACTATGGAAGAATTGAAGAAATATACGAACTCGAATACTATGGTTCCAAACCTCTCAAACCTGTCATATTCAAATGCCATTGGTTTGATCCTCAAGTAGTGAGACGGACTCCAAATCTTGGGCTAGTCGAAATTCAACAGTCGTCCGTGTACCCAGGCGACGATGTCTATATTGTGGCTCAACAGGCCACCCAAGTTTATTATCTCTCGTACCCGTGCCAAACCAAAGAGCATCTTAAGGGTTGGGATATTGTGTACAAGGTATCGCCACACGGTAAACTACCTGTCCCAAACAATGAAGATTACAACATAGACCCAAACACATATGACGGAGAGTTCTTCCAAGAAGATGGGCTAGAAGGGAGATTTGAGATAGACTTAACCGAAGCCATCGGAATGGAAGTAGACAATGAAAGGCTTGTTGACGAGGATGCCGGAGATGAGGTTCAGAATGCAATGGACTTAGAATTACTTGAGCGATTACGTTTAGGCAATGACAGCGATGATGATAATGTTCCTCCTTTGGAACACAACGCCGATTATATCGAAATGCGTGATAGTGATGATGAGGATTATGGTGTAGCTAATCTCGATCATGATGATTATTTTTAACACATGTAAGTAATTCCATGTTAAATTTACTAGTAGCACTAATTTATTTACAAATTGTATATTTCTAATTGATGTACTAATTGGCTTACTCTTTTCAAATGCAGGTGATTGAATAAAGATGGTGGGGCGCAACCCGTTGAGGTCGGTTAACTCGCTTTATAAGAGAGTTACCGGCAGAGTTGAGGACTCCGGGACGGCTGGAGGTGACGCTGAGGACTCCAGGACGGCTCGAGGGAGAGGCCAGAGTCGAGGGAGACCCAAGGGTCGAGGGAGAGGCAAGGGTGGAGCGAGTTCCTCGGCGCCTCCATCTGAGGACTCCGGCACGACACAGGGGAGGAGGGGGAGGAAGGCGAGGCCCTCGCTAATGGCACCAGTTTCGGAGTCGTCTGAGGAGGAGGAGGTTCCTTCTGTACACGGCTCTGAGGAGGAGGAGGAGGAGCAGGGTGGAGGAGGAGGGGGCAGGGGGGAGGAGGAGCAGGGGGAGGGGGAGGGTGAGGAGGAGGGTGAGGAGGGGGCGAGGAGGGTGAGGAGGAGGCGGCAGGCGGAGGAGCGCGTGTCTACCTACGAGGCCCCTCGAAGCTTCCGGAGCGGCCGATACCTTTAGAGAGTCGGCCGATTATTCGACCCTGTGGGAAAAGGCAAGTAAATTTACATGTTTTCACTACTTTTTTCTTTGATATGTTTAATTTATCTTCATCACTTATGCAGGTACTGGAGGGTGATCGCTCCAGGTGCTCACAGTCGCCTGCCCAATGGCATCCTAGGGCTTTTGTGCAGGTTACACTTCCCTGGCTTGGTGCAGCACGCCGGCAGAGTTGAGCCGGCGTATACGTGGGACCACTACATCGCCGTCTTTGATCAACCAGACCGGGAAGGCAGGTTTTTCAACATCAAGGCGGGGCGCGTGGTGGGCGAGCTGTGGGTAAGTCTTCCTCGCACTACATTGCTCAATACATCGCATTCATTTGACATTCTTGAAATAATGACATCGCATCTATGTGCAGGATTTCTTCAGGTGCGAGGAGGGCTCTTTGCAGAGGGCAAATGCGGTGGCTCACAAAGCCTGTTACAAACTGGTCACCGATATGCACTACGAGTCTCGCGTCCAGGCCATCGTGTATTACTATGGGACATACGAGAATTTGAAAGTTAGCAAAGAAGAAGCCAGAAACATGCGGTTGACTAAGGAACAATTCATGATGGTAAGTATCTCATATACTTGATGATGTCCTACTGATTGATGACTAAGGATTAAGTACGCTCAGTTTTATATGTCATGTATTTGATGATGTGCAAGCGGTTCCTTGGTGGTGCGCCCAGCACATTCAGTGCTGGGAAATGATCGTGGACAAGTGGCTCGCGGAGGAATGGGAGGAGATCCACAACGCTGCCCGGGAGCGGCGTTTGATGATGCCAGGTGCACCACACCATCAAGGCAACCTTAACACCGAGGAGTACGCGGCTAGATGGGTACGTGAATTCATTTCTTTATTCTAATGGTCAATTCTGATTAATTTGTAACCATCTTGCTGTCTTTTTTGCAGTCGCAAGCACATGGTGGCCAGCCTTGCACCCCGCTCATGGCATATGCTTTGTCCCACAAGGGTAAGGCGAAGTCCGACGTCACCTTCAACCCGCAGGACCCGCCTGAGACGTACAGCAATCCAACCGTCCACAGCCGCATCAGTGAGTACTCATCGATGGCAAGGGAGGTCCATGGGCCTAATTTTGATCCGACCACCGCTGAGCTTGATGGAGAAGTGATCATGAGGGTGGGAGGAGGCAAGAAGCATGGCCGGTACTGGATGGCCGACAGTACACTCGACACAGCCAGTACTCCCACTCTCTCTCAGATTAAAGCCAGGAGCACGAGCTCAGCCCCGCCCATACGCCCACGGCCTACCGCTGCACAGGCCCAGATGGACGCACTCCAGGTAATTTCTGTTCTAACTGTTGTTAATTGATTCGCTTAAATATGTTTTGTATTGTAACATTGGCATGAAATATTGCAGGCCCGAATGGAGCAAGAGATGAAAGCACGGGAGGAGGAGATGGAGCGGAGGTGGCAGGCCCGGATGGACCAAGAGCTGAGAGCACGGGAGGAGAAGTTGAAGGCAGACTTTCTGCAGCAGCAGGAGGCCGACCGGATGAGGCTGGATCAAATGGCTCAGTACTTGCAGAGTATTGGGACGTCGTTAGGTCAAGCGCCGCCATCAACGCTATTCGCTCCACCACCTCCTGCGGATGTTACTCCTGTGAGTCACTTGTCAACTTTTGAAGTTTTATTTCCTCATAATGACTTAGAACTTAGAATGACTTAGAAAGAAGCTTAGTGACTTAGAATGACTTAGAAACAAGTTAGATGACTTAGAATGACCTAGAAACAAACTTAGAATGCTTTTTGTTCGAATGCTTTATCTTTTATGCAGAATCAGTCGGCGGCGTCGAATGATGGGCCCATCGCACCAGACATGTCGCCGCCTCAGCCGCCTCAGTGGATACGGTACGGGCCCTTGCCGCAGCTGCCTCCCACCACGTCGTACCAGCAGTGGCCGCAGCCCCCTCAGAGCTCGCCCTACCCGCAGCACCCTCACGGCTCGCCCACCTGGCCGCCGCCGCCGCGCCCACCGCCGTCTCTGTGAGTTCTTTGGACTTACGCCCTTGTATCGACCTATATGGATTTGTATGGACCTTTTATCGGCTTGTATGGACTTGTATGGACTTCTATGGATTTGTATGGACTTGTATGGACTACTAGTGGTTGTGGATGAACGATACTTGAGTTTATTTGCATATGTGGATTATTTGACTATATAAACTGCCTGTGATGGTTATTGTGAATTATAAACTGCCTGTGATGCTTATTGTGAAATATATATGCCTGTGATTTGTGTTTGGGGTCTCATTTACCAAAAAATCAAAAAAAATGGGGGGGGGGAGGCCCCTTTGCCGTGTGCAATGGCTGTGGCACACGGCAAAGAGTGAAGCTTTGCCGTGTGCCACAGCCATTGCACACGGCAAAGAGAGGAGCTTTGCCGTGTGCAATGGGCTTGGCACACGGCAAAGAGAGGAGCTTTGCCGTGTGCCAAGCCGTCAGGCACATGGCAAAGGGGGTTACACCGTCACAGCACCGTCCGTTAAAAATCGTTTCGCCGTGGGCGTAATTTGGCGCACGGCAAAGCTTTGCCGTGTGCCCGATAGTAGGCCCACGGCAAAGGCCCCTTTGCCGGCCAAACTTTGCCGTGTGCCCTTTGCCGTGGGCGGCACACGGCAAAGCCTTTGCCGTGGGCAAAAGGACCTTTGCCGTGTGCCCCTGGCACACGGCAAAGAGGTCGATTCCCGTAGTGAGAGGATGGGACGGTTTAAGAACAAGAAAAGACTAAACGTTCAACAAATTTGCGACCTGCGTAGTATCTAGCTCCTCACCGTTGACAGGGTCGAGAACAAAGACAGTACCCAAGAGCTGCCAACCTGCGAGTATCCAATATTTGCCCTCCACCATGATATTCTGTACCACCTCATGAGCCAGCCGCCCCCTGTCGTTAAAGACCCTGTGATTACGCTCTTTCCATAGCATCCACGAGATGAGAATTACCATGGAATCAAAGGCGGGCCTGGCCCCCTTGTGAATACGTTTCCGGGCGAGCAACCACCAATCAGCGAAGGAGTGAACACCTTCAGTGGGGGCGGCCGGATCCCAGCCCGCCTTTGCAAGGCACAGGAACCAAACCTCACGAGCGAACACACAAGAGGTCAACAGATGGGAGATTGTCTCACTTTGTTGACAGCAGAGGGTACAAGAGTCGTCTTCCTGGAGACCATGCCGCTTTCGTCGGTCGTTTGTCCAACAACGATCGTGCAGTGCAAGCCAGATGAAGAATTTGCACTTCGCCGGTGCCTTGACCTTCCAGAGCTCCTTGGCCCCAAGGATAGCACTTTGTCCCAAGAAGAAAGCCAAGTATGCTGATGCTGTAGAAAACTGGCCATCCGGAGTCCATTTCCAGCGCCACGTATCAGGAACATCCGGATTGAGCTGAATGGAGCTCAGGCGTGCCGCTAACTGAAGAAACTGAATAACCACTTGTACAGTCAAGGCGCCTGTGATGTCACGGACCCAACGGCGGTCCTGGAGCGCCTCCCGTACCGTTCTGTGTTTTCGCACGCGCGGACCAACATCACCAAGCAAACAGGGAGCAAGCTGCTCGATAGACCGACCGTCAATCCATTTGTCTTTCCAGAAGAGGCAGCTGTTGCCATCGTCCAGCACAACAGACACAGAGCTCTCGAAAAGAGCCAGGACCTCTTCTTCCGCCTGATCAGGAAGCAGCGACCAAGGACGATTTTCGGCGTCCGTACGCTGTAACCAAAGCCAACGCAAGCGGAGAGCAAAACCTTGAAGACGCAGATCCGGAATACCAAGGCCCCCCAGTGGTGTCGGCCTGCACACCTTGGGCCATGCTAACAGACAGTGGCCCCCCAACACCACTTCTGTACCCTTCCAAAGGAACGCCCGACGTCGCTGATCAATACGACCAATTGCCCATGCAGACAAGGTGACCGCAATGGCAGTGTGCACTGGGATTGCCGAAAGCTTCACCTTGGTGAGCACTGATCTCCCGCCCGATTAAGTAAGCCTGCCTTCCAAGTCGGTAACCCCTTACAAACCTTGTCCACAAGCGGCTGCAAATCCTGTTTGCGCAGCCGGAAAATGGACAAAGGGATGCCCAAGTAAGTGCACGGAAATGGTTCGAAGCGACCCGGGAAGAAGTGTAGCAACGTGACAGAGGATTCCAAATCACACTGGATTGGTGACAGCAAGCATTTGTTCGGGTTGACCCAGAGACCAGAGGCTGCTCCGAAAGCCTGCAGGGCGGTTCTGATGATAATGAGATCTTGTTCCTGAGGAGCAGAAAACAGGACCACATCATCGGCGTAGAGGAACACGCATTCCTTGATGCGATTAGAGCCCAAAGGCGCCAGAAGTTGAAGATTTTCAGCTTTCCTCAGTAGGGTGTTGAGGGCTTCCATAACTAGTACAAAGAGCATTGGCGAGAAAGGGTCCCCCTGCCGTAATCCGCGAGCGTGGCGAATGCGCTCGCCCGGGCCACCATTAACGACAACCTTTGTGCTTGCTGACAGAAGCAACATAGAAATCCAATTGATCCACCTCTGAGAAAAACCCATGTGAGAGAGCACAGCTAGCAAGAAAGCCCAGTCAACCGTATCAAAGGCCTTGGCGATGTCAAGCTTGATCAGAGCAGCTGGCCGTTTAGTCCGGTGTAGCAATCTGGCCGTGAGGTGCACCGAGCGGAAGTTGTCATGCAGCTGGCGGCCACGGATGAAGGCACTCTGATTTGGTCTGACTAGTTCATGGAGATGTGGGGCCAGGTGCGTTGCCAGGACCTTGGAAAATAGTTTGGAAAAACTGTGCAGTAAACTAATTGGCCGAAAGTCATTAATCATGACAGCCTCGGGTCTTTTCCGCAAAAGGACCATGTATGCCTGATTGAGCAGATGAAGGCTTCGTCCGTCAAGCGACCATAAAGCGTGGAACGCTGCCATCACTTCATTGCGAATTATGCTCCAAGCCAATTTGTAGAACAAGCCGGTGAATCCATCTGGTTCCGGTGCACGATCTGATGGTAAATCGGCTATGGTGGCCTTGACTTCGTCTTCACTGAAACAGAAGTCCAAGCCATGTAGTTGCAGCCGTGGCAAGCCAATGAAATCCAGGTCCAGGGCAACTGAAGGCTGAGACCGAGTGCCCAGCACTTGCTCGAAATGAGCTGTGATGGCGGCAACCTTTTCCTCTTCAGTCACGTAAATGGCATCATTCATCTGGACACTTGCAATGTTATTTTTTCTCTTGCGGTGGCAAGCCTGAAGGTGGAAGAATTTGGTGTTAGCATCTCCCTCTGCTAAGAAGGTAACTCTTGATCGCTGTCTGACGATTGTGCGCAGCAAGGATGCAAGTCCAAGACATTTGAATTTCATGCGTTTCCGTAAGCGTTGCTCTCTGGCCGAGAGCACACGAACTTCCATTGCCGTGTCAAAGCGAAGAACTATCTCCTTGGCAATCGCAAGCTGTAGTCTGACCCCCCGACATGTGTGGCACTCCATTTTCGTAGCGCCAGTGCAGTGGCCCTCAGCTTATGATCGAGGATGCGAAAAGGGTCAGCAAGAGGTGGCGCCGGTGATATCCACGCAGCCTGGACCACGTCCTGGAAGCCAGGGAACTTGGGCCATATGTTTTCAAACTGGAACCGACGGAAGGTGTTGAGCACAGAACTCGTGCGCAACAGAAGTGGTGCGTGGTCAGAAAACTCCGAGGACAGTGCATTCAGGCTATGGCTCGGGAAGTCCAGTAGCCAGTCATCCGAGACAAAGAAGCGATCAATATGTTCCAGGGTCGGAGCAGAGCGCTCATTACTCCAAGTGAACCGGCGGCCCTGAAGCACAAGCTCTTGAAGATCGGCCTCGTCCAGAAACCGACGGAAACGGCTCATCGAGCGTCTGTCCAGCAAGTCATTGTTTTTATCGGCGGCCTGGTAAATCATGTTAAAATCACCACAATGCATCCATTGGCCATGGCAGTTCACGCGGATGTCCCGTAATTCCTGCAAGAAGGCGACCTTGGCCTCGTCAGTGTGTGGCCCATAGACGCATGTCAGCCGCCATGCCACCGCAGGGTCGAGTCGCAACGCAACCCTCACAGAGATGGACCTCTCATTCACCAGTTTGGTGCCGACATCCCAAACATCAGTACGCCAGGCCAGGAGAATACCTCCAGCCGTTTGGTTCGCCAGCAAACACACATAGTCGAAGCCATAGCCCAGCATATCCATTACTAAAGCATCATTACAGACATCAAGTTTGGTTTCTTGAAGCGAAATCAAAGAGACATGCTCTTGCGCGACCAGGGTACGAACAGCATTACGACGAGCACGGCCATTTAGGCCGCGTACGTTCCAGACAAGTAAGTTCTGTGCATCCATGGGAGGGACAGACACGCGACCAGGAGGATCACCAGAGTTCATGGCTCTGACGACGGCTCCACAAAGGAGAGCTCCGGCCCATCACGTGGGATGAGCTCATCAAGGGCATCGCATTGTGAGTCCGTCACCCGATCCTTGAAAAGAGCGACGTACTTCTGGAAGGCTTCAGCGTCCGGTGGCGTGTCATTGGTCATTGAAGAGCTCGTCAGTCCTAGCTTTCTCATCATCACGTTCTGCGCTTGCACAACTGGTTTAGATGCACGAACTCGCGACTTACGAGCAAGTCTCTCGCTCCGTCGGAGCGGCGTGACAGAGCAGCGGGCGCGTGCGCGGGGGCGACACACGCGCGGCGTGTCCGAGAGGGCAGGGGTAGAATGCTTCACTGTCACTGAGCGTGCAAACCTGGCGGCTATTTCTCGGACGGGTGACGATGCCTCCGTAGGTAAAAGGAACGGTGCTGCCTCTCCTGAGCCCCTTGAGAAATTCACATGGCTGTCCATTTGCATTGAACGAACTGGATCCCCAACACAATCATCAAATCTTACAGTCTCAAAATCACAAGCGGAGACGCCAACCACATGATCCAGCCCAGATTCCAAAACATCCCAGTGAGGTCTGCCAAACTGTGCATGAGCTGCTTCTAACACCATCGGATCCGGGCCCGTGTCAGGCCCACTGTCGCCAGAGGACGACCAAGGAAGTACCTCCAGATCAACAGGTAAGCAAGGGGTATCCCCAGGGGGGATCCAAGAGTGAACATCTGCGCCTCCATGCACATGGGATCGGAACGATCCTGGAGCTCTCTTTCCCGAACGCTGCCAGCATTCAAGAGGCAAAACAGTTCCATCTCGGTAGGTCCATGAACCTGCCCATGTATGTCTGGCGTCAGTGGGGTGTCACCAGCTGCCTCCTGCGACGGACAAGCAGTCCTAGGCGCCGGAGCGTGTACATTCTTCCCAAAGCGTAATCTCCCAGCGAGCGACCAGGCACGTTCTTCAGCGCTTCGACGGCCACCAGGCCCATGTCCAGCGGAGTTCGATCGCTGGGAGTCAGGCCGCTCAGCGTTTGACGCACTACCTCCATCGTCCCTAGCTTGCCCAGAACTAAAGACAGAGTGCCGCGGCCACGGTTTGGAGCGACACCCCTGTTGAAACCCAGGATAGTCATCATCAGAATCGCTTGACCGATCACCCGGGCCAGCGCCAGGATCATCTTCAGAGTCAGAGGGTTCGTTCCAGTCAAGCACCTCAACAATAGTGATCTCTATACGGTAGCGCATGGTAGGTAAGCGATGAAGCATGATCTCCTCTGGTCGAAGACACATAATAGGATCGCCCTCACGATTCACAGGCTCAGGGATGGCGATGATCACCTCATTGGGAATGAAGTCAGGATCAGAGCACCAAGTGACTACTTCGTACACCCGATGATCACCAGCCGCGACCGTCCCTGGAAGGGGGTGCATCTCTGCACAGACAGTACCCAGAATGGTCTGGGCAACCTCAACCGATCTTGCGTGAGAAGGAACCCCCCTGAGCTCAACTCTTGCTTGGAGCATCATGTCGCCAGCAGATGCTCTAGATTGTCGACGCCAAGGCCGGAAACGTAGCACCAGGTCTGCTACCGGCAACGGCGGAGCATGAAGCACACGTTCTAAAACCTGCCGCTCAGAGAATACAATGAGGAAATCTTCTGGATGATAGCGGTACAGCGAGAAATCCCTTTTATCAAGTTGATAATTGTCCACAAGGAATTGGCGAATCTGCGGAAGCGTCACTGAAGGGCGGGTACCCACCACCAGAGCAAGCAGAGCCAGCGATGCCAGCGTGTCATCCCGGGCCTGTATCTCCGCCGAGCGGGGAACGACGCGCAGCTCCAGGCGCGGCCTACGCGCAGGGTGACCACGCGGGTATACGGGCGGCGGTGGTGGGGGAGGTGGCGTGGGCGACCGGGAGGGACGATGGGGAGGCGAAGCCGCACAAGCGGATGGCGGCCCCGAATAGTCGCGACCCGTGGAAGTAGATGTCGCCGATGAAGCAGAGGCCGACCCCGCCGAGTGAACGACCCGCATGGACGGCGCATCCGAGTGAGCGCCCTGTCGCCGCACCGGTCTACCCCGGGCGGCACGGGGAGCATCGACGGCGCCATGAGGCCGCCGGCGCTTGCAGTGCCGAGCTGCATGACCTTCCTCCAAGCATCGCAGGAAACGGGAAGGGGAAGTGCATCTGGCCGCGACGTGGTAAGGGGAGAAGCAGTTAAAGCAGCGCCCCACCAAATCCGCCGGGACCGGGCGGCGGGCGCGTTGAGGAGGACGGGGGCGCGCCTCCCGTCGTAGTCGACGGCGATTAATCACCAGCTCGAAACCATCCTCGTCCACGGGATGGCGTGGCAGGCAAGGAGCCGGGAGGGGGGGAGCAGCATCCAGCGACACAGGCCGGGCCGGCGGCGGAGAAAGCCGTCGAGGGTTGGGGGCGCGGCGAGCATCGGCCATGAAACCCCCGCGCTCCGGCCGCGGTGGGGACGACCTCCGCCTGCGAGCAGGGGGCGGAAGCACGCTCTTCCCCTTTCCTTTGTCCAGGATCGGGTCCGCACGGGGAGTGGATCAGAGTAGTTCCTCTTCATCGTCGTCGTCCTCGGAGTCCGAGAAATAGAGCCCTTTCGGCAGAGGACTGCTCCCCAGACGCGAGGGGCCGGCCGCCGTGGCCCTCGAAGGGGAGAAAGGCGCCGCGTCGGGGTTGAGGGGTCCAGATCTGGTAGCGACCAATGTCCCCCCGGAAGGGACAGAACCAGGAGCGACCGCTGGCCCCCTCGGGGGTCCAGCACCAGGAGCGACCACATTCCCCGGCGGGGGGGTTGTGGGATCCATGGGATCCGACTCCGCGGGGGTCGATGTCACGGGATTCGACGCCGTGGGATCCAGCGCCACAGGATCTGACGCCGCAGGATCTGGCGCCGCGGGGTCCGACTCCGAGAAGGCCATGGAAGCAGTGGTGGGGCGCCGAGGCCTGGGTGGCCGCCGGCGGAGAACGGAGTGGAAGGCTGCGAGGAGGGGAAGGTGGGCACCGGGGCCGGGCGGCCGCCGGCGGGGAGGGTAGGGCTCCGCTAGCTTAAGGTTCGCTAGCGTCCTTTGTTCGATGTGTTTTGTTTTGTCATTCTCATAACTTATTCTTCTATGAAATACTTTTGTTAAATGCATTCAACTCCAATGGATTCGATGTGAAATGAACAATGTAATACAGTATAGTAATTTCTTATTAGAGCAAACTCAACTGAAAAACCAGTTAGTGAAATGTTGATCTCACAACGTGAGATCATTGACAGTCTAGGAAGATGCTATGATCAGTTTTCCCTCTTGTTTGGCAATTATGGATATTTCATATTTGGGCTAACTTAGTTCAAAATTGAACACCAAAGTGCATTTAGCTTGTCAGTGGCTTTAGAAAATAATTTCTATAAGAAATTTGGGAACTGTTTCATCAGCCTGGGTGTTTGAATCTTGTTACCTTTTCTAGTTACCTGTTGTGCCCCAACTTTGTTTTTGTATCCTATTTTGGTTGTTTTACATGGAAAGCTTCATTTCTGTTAACTTGATATGGTGTTTTCCATATCATTGTACAAATACAAAGCTACTAATTCTGTTTTCACATATTACCAATTTAATTGACACCTGAAATAATACAGATCACTACAATGTTCCAAACATTTGCTCTATCATTCTGAGATTGCTTTCCCCTCAATAGCTCTGTTATCCAGTTAGGCTCTATCTTTTTTCCTGGGCTGATTTCGCAGATAGTTGTGAGTTGTGACTTATGAGAAGTTGTTTATTAAGTTCCCTTATGATGTTTTGGTTTCACTTGGGGCCTATTTGGACATCTTTGGAGCACTCCCCTCATCCAAACAGTGTCGGGCACCATGAAACCAGAATCCAGTTTTACTCAAGTGATGCTTTATGAATAGTTGTCATATGGGTTAGGCTATTGCCATCTTAATAGACGATTTGTTCAATCCCTTTCATAAAAGTTCAACTTGCTGCTGTAGTGCTATCAGTTGAGGCATGCATTTTTTGCAATTTTATCCCTGTTGTCATATTAAACTGAGAAGTAAACTTATTTGCTTTTATAACTATTATATAGATGAATAGTTGGACCCTTTTTGTCTATCGATAAACCCCAGATAATTGTATCCCCATTTATATACATTTTGGCAAAATAATTTAAATCCTGAAATCAATCCTACCAGGCACATTCTGTAGGCCACCTTTTGGACCACGTAATGCAAATTCAATGGTTTGCTGCACGAAAGTATGATCTGCCTTGAGTTATATTTATCAATGAGTTAAAGTTGATTTACACTAAGAAGAGGCCTCAAGTATGGTACAGCAATTTACAATATCTGCCAGACACATTTGAATCCAAACAGAAGTGAGACAAATAGCACCTTCCAGAATCTGTCTGCCACAATCAATCATATAGATAATTGACCTTGTTCATCACATAGGTGTTTATGCAATGCTTAAATGGGCTGAGTTTTCAGAGGCATACATCATACGACATCCATACATCATGAGCTTCTTTCATCTATAATTTCTTAACTTCCTAATGTATGTCATGCGCTTGCTCGATGTTTCTGGATTAAGCAGAAAATCACCACTTTAATCTGACAAGGTTATGTTCGTTGCCTTGCAGATGAACTGGGGTGATGCTGTTTTTGCTTACCTCTGTGGATCAAATGAAGCTATATATTCAACGAGTATGTCTGTGGAGATGATCAAGTGATCAGTATAGTATGTATCTGAAACTTTGAAATTGCTATGGTTACATTTTGGTCCTTGTACAATCAGCAGAAGTTAGGACCAAGCTATGTGGCTTGTAAGCTCTTTCATGCTAGCAATTCCCAATTTATGTTTTCTTCCCTGGCTTTAAAAGTCATATGCTTATGTCAGTTCGAACTTCGAAGCCTGTATGCGACACGGAACTTTCCAGTAGTTCAGTTTCATATTTATTTTGCATCTATTTGTCAGTTATCTTGGGTGGCCCTCCAATGGACCAATACGTTATGATGATGTGGTGAATTTTCACATTTTGATTTTATGGTGGGTCACTAGCACCTAGATGGATAATTTATGTGTAGTTCATTTATAGCTGTTAAAGTATTACTAACTAGAGTAGGCAAAATGCCAATCTTGTTTAAACATAGAAGGCAAACATGAAGAACATGGCTCTTTTATATTAATCTCTCCCAATCTTTATAAATTTCTAGAGGCCGCACCTATAGTCTGATCAGACTGCATTTTTTTGGTGGTTGTCATACTCTCAGTTCCAGCAGAAGAATGGAAAAATAAAAATTCAGTGTATGGAAAATTAATTTATAAGTACTAAAAGTTCATTTAATCCATAAAAAATAGCAAATCATTTCATTTTTTTGAAACTCCTCCATGGCAACTTATATGCAATATAACACATATAAAAATATATCCACGTAATATGACTTAAAATAATGTTTTATGGTGTGTAAATTTGAAAGTTCGCCTTGCGAAGATGAAAGTGTGAGAGATGTGCTTTGTGAATAATGTATAGTCTAATTTTCCTAAAATGAGCTGAATTTATTATGAGAAGGGTATACACATAAAATGACTCCATGGCAATTTTCATAAGTTTGGGATGCAGTCCATCTTTATTAACCTTTTTTCTTAAAATGTGTTGAACCTTCTTGAATTTCTAGAGGTCAGACCAAAAATCAAATCAAACTAAATTTTTTTGTCACCTCTTACATGCTACTAGTGCATTAAAATTATTAGAAAAATAAAAAATCAGTGTGCAAACCAGCGGTAAAAATGAGATTATCACCAGCGGATCGTGTTACAAACCAGCGGTGAATGGCGGTTCCAGCCACAAAACAGTGGTGAAAATCATTTTCATTGACGGCACACTTTGTGTTGGATTTATTTGGGCTTGGCCCTTTTATATTCCAATTAAATCTAAAATATTCAAGGCCCACGATTAATGCAAAGGGAGTTAAAAGTGGTTACTACCATATCGGTAGTTAAGAGGATCTCAACCAACTTATTAGGTGGACACGTGGTACACCCAATGTGAAGTTGGCAAAGGGTAACCGGGATGCCACACGCGCGCGCTCGCTCGCCTCGCCGGGCCGGGTCGAGGCCGTGGGCGTGGGCGTGGGCGTGGCGTGTAGTGTAGTGTCGTGTCGTGTCGTGACGGACGGACGTGAGGTGTTGCGGTGCTGTGATTGGTTTTGTCAACGGGATTAATGACAGGATCAATTACCTACCTTAAACGCTCACAGGGGACGTTCCTTATTTGCTCCGCGGGATTCTTGCCTTTCCTGCAGAGGCGTCCAGGTGCGTCACCCCTCCGCCAGGCAACGCCTATAAAAGGAGGCCCTCCCCTACCCAGGAGAGACACACAAACACAACCTCAGGTATTCCTGTTTAGGAGACCTCTCCCTTCTCCCTCATTGTTTCTGCTGCATCGCTTGCCTCCCCATCGCTAGTACTGCGCGCATGGTTCTAGCGAGAGCAGAGCCTCCGGAACCTCGACTGGCGTGAGATCCTGCTCGGGATAGCTAGGCGATAAGGTTTTTGGGGAGCGTCTTCACGCGACTGCTCAAGTTCGTCTGCATCGTCTTCTTCCTGGTGGCTTGTACAACTACATCCACTACTTCTCGGCGCCGTTCGAGGGACTGCACTGCATCAGCTCGTCACTGCATCGAATTCGTACGGCTACACCGAACAAGGTCAACCGATTAGTATGACTAATCCAGTTGATAACGGCGCAGCCAATGCCTCCGGCAGCGGCCCCGTCTCAGGGTACCTTCTGTGGTTCTTTATTTTGTTCTTGTTTAATATGAGATTGAACTTGAACACATGCACATATCATGTTCTCACTGGATCACTAATTGTAATCATGATTTACATGCTTTTATTCAGAATTAAAATATGTTGAATGCTGCCTATATTTCTAACAATCCAAAAACCTTATAATTGTGATAGGCTATCGACTGCTAGTTTTGCAAGTGCGCTTAAACCACACGTGTTCGATGGAACATATTACACGAGATGGCAGAGTAGAATGTCACTTTGGTTGACCTACATGAATTGCTTTTACGTCACACAGGGTAAGGCTAAGGATCTCTCTGCTGATGAAGAGAGAGCTTTCCAGGTAGCCGATAACCTGTTTCGAGGTGCCGTAATTAGCGTTCTTGCTGATCACCTAGTGGACAGCTATCTGTCACTGGACAGTGGCAAGGCGCTGTGGGATGCGCTTGAGGCCAAGTTCGGTGCTTCTGATGCTGGCAGTGAGCTGTATGTCATGGAGCAGTTTTGCGACTACAAGATGGTCGATGACCGTTCAGTAGTGGAACAGGCTCATGAGCTTCAGTCACTGGCTAAGGAGCTAGAGGGCTTTAAATGCGAGTTGCCCGACAAGTTTGTGGCTGGAAGCATGATTGCTAAACTGCCGCTCTCTTGGAGGGACTTTGCTACCTCTCTGAAGCATAAGAGACAAGTGTTCAGCGTGTCTGAGCTCATTGGGTCTCTCGATGTTGAGGAGAAGGCGAGAGCGAAGGACAACCGCGGCAAAGGAATTGCTGGGTCCTCTAGTGCAAACCTGGTCCAGAGAAATTTTAAGGGCCAGCAGAAAAAGAAGAATCAGAACAAGCCTGAAGTCAAGGCTAATCAGACAACCACTTTTAAGAAGAAGAAGAACCAGCCGAGCAAGGGCAAGGGCAAGTGCTATACTTGCGGTCTTGAAGGGCACTATGCCAAAGACTGTGAGAAAAGCAAATACAGGCCGAAGGCAGCCAACATGGTCATTAGCGATGACAACGGAGGAACCTCGGGGTACGGTAATTATTTACCTATGGTCCTTTCTGTTTGTCAGTCACCTGATTGGTGGGTTGATACTGGAGCTAATATTCATGTGTGTGCTGACATCAGTCTGTTTTCTTCTTATCAGGTCAGCGGAACTACCTCCTTGTTAATGGGGAACGGATCACATGCGCGTGTACTTGGTGTTGGTTCGGTCAATCTGAAGCTTACTTCGGGAAAGACCGTGCAGCATGTCCCTACTATCAAGAAGAATCTAGTTAGCGGCTCTCTACTGTGTAGAGATGGTTATAAATTAGTGTTTGAATCCAATAAATGTGTACTTTCTAATTATGGAACTTTTGTTGGAAAAGGCTATGATTGCGGAGGCTTGTTCCGCTTTTCTTTATCAGATGCTTGTAATAATGTGGTGAATCATGTGGTTAATGATGATGAGTCGAATGTTTGGCACTCTCGGCTGTGTCATGTTAACTTTGGTTGTATGTCGCGCTTGGCTAGTTTAAATTTAATTCTGAAATTTACCACGGTCAAAGGTTCTAAGTGCCTTGTGTGTGTTGAATCAAAACAACCTCGCAAGCCTCACAAGGCCGCGGAGGCGAGGAACTTGGCACCGCTGGAGCTCGTTCATTCTGATCTTTGTGAGATGAATGGCGTGTTGACAAAGGGGGGTAAAAAGTATTTCATATGTTCTAAGTGCCTTGTGTGTGTTGAATCAAAACAACCTCGCAAGCCTCACAAGGCCGCGGAGGCGAGGAACTTGGCACCGCTGGAGCTCGTGCATTCTGATCTTAGTGAGATGAATGGCGTGTTGACTAAGGGGGGTAAAAAGTATTTCATGACATTAATAGATGACTCTTCTAGATACTGTTACATTTACTTGCTTAAGTCAAAAGATGAAGCACTACACTACTTTAAGATCTATAAAGCTGAAGTGGAGAATCAACTTGAGAGAAAGATCAAACGTATAAGGTCGGATCGTGGTGGAGAATACTTCTCACACTTGTTTACTCAATTCTGTGAGGAACATGGTATGATTCATGAGAGGACGCCTCCCTACTCACCTCAGTCAAATGGGGTTGCCGAAAGAAAGAACCGCACTCTAACTGATTTGGTTAACGCCATGTTAGACACAGCGGGACTCTCTAAGGAATGGTGGGGTGAGGCTATATTGACAGCGTGTCATGTCCTGAATCGTGTTCCTCCAAAGAATAAAGAGAAAACTCCATTCGAGGAATGGGAGAAGAAAAGGCTCACACTTTCCTATTTACGGACTTGGGGTTGTTTGGCAAAAGTTAATGTGCCAATAACCAAGAAACGTAAACTTGGACCTAAAACTGTGGATTGTGTCTTTCTTGGTTATGCTCTGCACAGTGTTGGATATAGATTCTTAATAGTGAAATCTGGAGTGCCAGACGTGAATGTCGGTACAATAATGGAATCCAGAGATGCTACTTTCTTTGAGGACATCTTTCCTATGAAGAGGGAAGAAAGCACATCTAGCAGAGAATTGTCTAATGACGCTACACCTGCCGTTATGATGGAACATACAGAACAAACACTTGTGGAAAATCCTGAGGAGGATGACAATGAAGCTCCTAGGAGGAGCAAGAGACAGAAGACTACAAAGTCTTTTGGTGATGATTTCATTGTGTACCTTGTGGATGACACTCCCAAAACCATTGAAGAGGCATATTCCTCTCCGGACGCTGACTATTGGAAGGAAGCGGTACGGAGTGAGATGGATTCAATTATGTCTAATGGAACTTGGGAAGTAGTTGAACGTCCTAATGGGTGCAAACCTGTGGGATGCAAGTGGGTGTTCAAGAAGAAGCTAAGGCCTGATGGTACTATTGAAAAGTACAAGGCAAGGCTTGTTGCTAAAGGCTATACTCAGAAAGAAGGAGAAGACTTCTTTGACACTTACTCACTAGTTGCCCGGTTGACCACAATTCGAGTGCTACTGTCCCTAGCAGCCTCTCATGGTCTTCTCGTTCATCAGATGGACGTAAAGACAGCTTTCCTAAATGGAGAGTTAGAGGAGGAGATCTATATGGATCAGCCTGATGGGTTCATAGCAGAAGGTCAAAAGGGAATGGTGTGCAAGTTGATAAAATCTCTATATGGCCTCAAGCAAGCACCTAAGCAGTGGCATGAGAAGTTTGATAAAACCCTCACGACTGTTGGCTTCGTTGTGAATGAAGCTGACAAATGTGTGTACTATCGCTATGGTGGGGGCAAAGGAGTGATCATGTGCTTGTTTGTTGATGACATCTTGATTTTTGGGACAAGTCTTGACGTGATTAAGGAGGTCAAAGATTTCTTGTCTCAGAATTTTGAGATGAAAGATTTGGGTGAAGCTGATGTTATTCTTAATATTAAGCTGGTAAAAGAAGGTGATGGTGGGGTGACACTTACACAGTCCCACTATGTGGAAAAGGTCTTGAGTCGCTTCGGATACAGTGACTGCAAGTCTACTCCAACACCCTATGATGCCAGTAAAATACTAAAGAAAAACAAAGGGGACATGAAAGATCAGCTGAGATACTCCCAGATCATAGGCTCACTTATGTACCTAGCTAGCGCTACAAGACCTGACATCTCGTTTGCCGTAAGCAAACTTAGCCGGTTCGTGTCTAATCCGGGAGATGATCAATGGAATGCTTTGGACAGAGTAATGCGCTACCTAGTGGGTACAATGAGCTATGGGATTCACTATACTGGGTACCCGAAGGTACTGGAGGGTTTTAGTGACTCAAACTGGATATCTGATGCCGATGAGATAAAGGCCACAAGTGGATATGTGTTCACTCTTGGAGGTGGTGCTGTCTCCTGGAAGTCTTGCAAGCAGACCATCTTAACGAGGTCTACCATGGAAGCAGAACTCACGGCATTAGACACCGCCACAATGGAGGCCGAGTGGCTACGTGGTCTCCTTATGGATTTGCCAGTGGTTGAAAAACCGATACCGGCGATTCTAATGAACTATGATAACCAGACGGTGATTGTCAAGGTAAACAGTTCTAAGGATAACATGAAGTCATCAAGGTATGTGAAGAGGCGGTTGAAGTCTGTCAGGAAAATGAGAACCTCCGGAGTAATTGCCTTGGACTATGTCCAGACGGCTAAGAACCTGGCAGATCAATTTACAAAGGGTCTTTCACGAAATGTGATAGATTTTGCATCCAAGGAATTGGGAATGAGACCCATGTGAGTCACTCCATAGTGGGAACCTGTCCTATGTGATCAGAGATCCCGTGAATTAGGATGAGGAAACAAGCTATTGTTTGACTGAGAGAAGAGAACCTTTGAAACAAGTTAATTCCAGGGTGGATGCATTTCTCTTCTTTTCTGTATGGCAGGATGGTGTACACCTTAATGTAATTCGAGTGGCTTTTGAGAAGCAGAGATGTTGACCTACAGAACATCTTATGAGAATTACACCTATATGAGTTCGACTGCTAGTCACAGTCTATGAGAGTGGGTTATCTCTAGATACTCATGAAAGGCCTGGAGTTTGACTTATATGCTCTAAACCGCGGGGATGCAATAAGCAGCCTAGTATCAGTAAAAGGGTTCTGGTAAAACTTGTTCGCACAAGACTGCCAATTCAAGGCATAGTCCATTGGTCAGTTGTGGATGAGCGTAGCCTTTACTCTAGGTGGAAGTTCAACTTAACAGTCTCTACCGAAACACTGGTATA
>CM014275.1:29820650-29849483 GCA_004135705.1 Alloteropsis semialata
TTGCTCCTGGTATTGAAGGCAATGACAAATATGTGCCATGCAATGTAAGTATTCATTTCAGCATTATAATCCTTTTTATTGTTGGTAACTTTATTTATAAAAATGGCATACAAATGAATTACCTAAATTTTGCAGGTTATTGATGCTTACGCAGCCAACATAGTACAACCTTGTTGGTGACAATACATTTATTTGTCCTACCCATTACAGTTGGATTGCAGCAGACTATGATGCTGAGAGATATAACAACCCTCTCTCACAAGTATTTCTTCGTGACCTTGCGCGCACACTGTTTTCTGATGATATGGTAAACAAAGTGTAGACAAGTATGGTGTTGTCAACTTATAATTATTTCAAAAGTACTCAAATATTGATTGCTCTCCTAGGTTTTTATGCCCTTTAATTTTGGTCAACATTGGATACTACTCGTAATTATGAATAAGAAGCAATAATTTCATATTATTGACTCGCTTTGGAACATCTCAACGTATGAGGGTCAAATTAAGAAGCTGGTACGTCAATCTATCATTTTTTTTTTATTAATGAGCTTGGACGGATATTTTTATGACTGCTTCCCATAGCGAGTACCGTCCCCATAGCACCACAGAATGTGGGCACTTGGAAGATCATACAGAAGGAACATAGGCCTATGTCGAAAGATGGGTATGCAAATCAAGATATAAATAATTTGTTTGCTTGCACATTATTGTCTTCTCATATGTATCTTAATGTGCAGTTATTCATGTGGGACTTTATGTTATTAAATACATAGAACATTGGAATGGTTTGAAATTTCTAAAAATGTTTGCACAAGTTCGCCTTTTCAATCAGTTTTTAATGGACAACATACTCTTGCTATGGTCTAACTTTATCAATATTGAAACCGGTACCGAGGAACCGAGACTAACACTCTTGAACTTTGGTACCAGATGAATAACCGATATCGAATGGGTCTTTGGTATTGGGTCATAACATGACCGGTACCAAAGGTATTCGAGTCATAAAAAATTAAAATTTTGGAGACTCACAAGTCACACGATTTTTCACGTGAAAATAAGCATGTGCGGTGCAGGGCGCACGGGGTTTGAACCCGCGACCTCTTGTTTCACGCGTTGCTTCCTTACCATCTCACCTACACATCACCGCTGACCAAATTTCAGATGGTTTTCTTTTGAATTAGCCCGTGGAGGACCCTTTATTACCTGTTTGTAACACCAAACAGTACTAAAGGGTGACTTTTAGTACTGGGTTGTATTACAAACCGGTACCAAAAGGTCGAGTGGCATTAGTACCGAGTCGTAACACCACCCGATACCAAAGGTCGCTTTAGTACCGGGTGGTGTTACGACCCAGGACTAAAGGGTTCTCGGAGCCTACCAAATTTAGCATGGTACCATTGGTACTGAAAAACATGTGCCAATGTAGGGTACGGAAGGCCGTTTTTCTGGTAGCGAGATGCAGGCCAACGAGCCAGGCCGAGCCAAATCGGGCTACCAATCCCGCCTTATGAGACCTTCACAATGAACGTGGGAGTGTGAGCCCTCTACTAAATTCCTTCCCAAGGTTTACCCTTAAATTAGCAGTTTAAAAGTCTCAAGCAGTTCAATAATTTCAATTGTTATTTAATTGATATATGAACAGAATAGCTACTACCCCAAGACTAACAAATGTGAATCCTGTATATACAGAGTTTTCGGCAGGAGGCGGATGCAGTTCCAAGGCATATCGAGCATGGAGATTATGTAAGTATTCTTGAATTCATATATGGTACGAAAACGACGAGGTCAAGTAGCAGGGGATTCGCGTAACCGCCAGAGATTGTTGCTTGAGCTTCTGGATGTCCTTGACGATGTCAAACACAGCTTCGGGTTGTGCTAGCCGCAGTGCGTTGCGGGATTATCTCTCGAGTGCATCCACATCTGTGCTAAACCACCGGGCAACTTGTCTTGCAGCTTCCTTTGGGTCCTTGGAGAAGACACCGTCACCATTGTCCACGACACTAGGACTAAACACGCGCTTCGCTGCGTGCGGAGGCAATCAAACTGTGCTCATCAAAATCCAAATTAACTGATGTAATCCAATAATTTTGGACACAGCGAATCTCAAAGAAACCATATGTAATGTAATGTTGTGCTAATGCACTTTACTCCTTTTGGAAGAACTGCAACAAATTTTATCTCCAATTAGTGACAATACATTTGATTGAAATCATTGAATTAGAAACAGAGCAACATTGTCCGATATGTCCAAGATAAAAGAAAAAAGCAGTCGTAACGGAAACAATAGCTTAATGCATTAGCAGCCCTGCAACATGAACTCTTTCCATCACATGTTGACGAACTCTGCTCCCCCTAACGTTGCAGCAATTGTTCCTAGAGAAATGCAAGAAACAAATCCATAAATTGAGCAAGTTACAGGCAGCCAGAAGCTGCGTTATTGATATTATTGATAGGAAGTATCTGCAGAATTTACTCCCTCGATGACACTACAACATTCAAATCATATGTATATAATAGTGTCAGGATTAGATGCAGCATGGGTCAATGAAAGCAGGGGACATAAGCAAGTGTTGTGGCATGGAATCTGGTGAATTAGCAAGATAATAAAAGGAGAATGGAGAAAAAATAATTTGAAGTTTTGCAGACAGAGGGAAGATGGATGTCATTAACTACTACTACAGGGATAGAGAGGATGAAAAACACATCCTAGGCACTGGCAAGAATTGGTATATGAACAGATAAACAAAAATTACGCAGGTTTAGCAGGTTTAACATACATCGAAGACAGCAAGTTTGGTGTTCAATTCAGATGCAGCAAGGCAATGTTGTCTGTAAGCACCAAACAATGATACAGATTTGAAGCCACGCCTTAGGCTGTCCACATCTAACAATTGGCTGAAGTTAATTAGAATCAGGTAACTTTGAAGACACCTCCAAAATTTTAACGTTTGATGATTATAGGTAATATGTCTAATCAATAAAATATGTGTACACAAAATTTAGGGATGGGGCACCCATATGAAAGCTCATCAAGGGCTATCATTGACAAATTCCAATGATTTATATCAAATATGTTAGCCTGGAACTTGTGATAGTAGAACAGTGTACATAAAACAAAATTAACTTGTAGTATTGTATGGAGCTTAACAACATTAGCTTGCTGCAGCCTGCAGGCTAGAGTCCAAAAAAAGAAAAAATTCATTGCTATTACTACGGGACCTCCAATAGTACAACCACTCAATAGCAATGGGGGGGAGCAAGATGATGAAGAAGAAAATGATACCTACATGGAGGATTTGATCTGGGATTGCTCTGTGACCCAAATGCTTCTGACGTCCTTGGGCCATGGGGCTGCTGCTTGCATCCGAACCTTTTCCTGAAGCCTCGTCAAGGTCGCTGCTGCCTAACTGTAACCAGAGACAGAGTGAAATAGTGGGTGTACTGGCGTCGCAGTACCCTTGGGTGTGTATCACATAGTGATGATTGAAGTGGAGGAAGCAATGGAAGAAGAACCTTGGGGCTAGAACGAACTGAAGAAGGCGACGGACAACTCATGGGGAGGCGGCGAGGGGCAGGGAAGAGCATGCATCTTCAATACAGACATACAAACGGAGAATCACCACGGAACCATCTGAGCATCCTAATCTGCGACGACGTCGGCTATAGGAGAAACGACGGAGGCGTCGAGGGGAAGGAAGGCAGAGAAAGGGGATGAGGAGGAAAGGATAACTGATGAAGGCAGTGCCGGAGAGGGGCCACTGTTTCGCGCGCCGCCCAATCCGACCTAGGCCGAGGACCAGCGCCCTCACCGCCCGGCCGCAGCCCCGCCCCGCACACGAAGGTTCTGAGCCCCCCAACCACCGGACTGGAACTGGGCGTCGAGCAAGCACAGGGCCGTCTCTAACATTTTGAGGGCCTAGAGCGAACCTGACGATTAGGGCCCTTAATTATTAAATATTATTTTAATATAATAATAATGCTAATAGTATGTTTTTAATTTTTAAAAGCAAATGTCGATAGTACAAACTAAAATAGCATCATAATAAAACAAGTATGATCACCTTAAACAAAAGGTTTACAACTCCATCAAACTTTCCGCTCGGACTATTCTCAATTAATCAATTTCTGCAATTAAATCTTATTCCCCTCTAGCGCCTTCATTGACCTCCACTACTGCATTTAACGTATCATTATGTTTTTGCTGCCCATGATCATATTCTTGTTCTTGTTCTTGAACTTCGTTGGCATCAATATTATTTGAAGCCGCAACAAATTGAAGTAAAACACCCCTGTGCAATTCAACCTATTGATCATCTTGTTTTTTTTTCTGAGCATCTGACGATGGCTTGGGCATCTAATAGATTAATAACTAAATTATACAAGAAAATAGAAATTAAGTAAATAATGGTGGCTAGAGATTTGGAATTGAAAGATTAAAATAGATTAGTGAGAATAACTTACGAAAGGGGAAGCAGCACTGTGTGCTGGTGCGGACCATGAAGACCGGTGTGACGGTGTCTCGTAGTCTCGTCGAGTCGTGATGCCATCTCGCTGTCGGCGTAATCGGGGATGCGCGGAGACGATCAACCGACTAGGATGCAGAGAGCGAGACGCGGTTTGCGGCTTGGGCGCTTCTCTTTTTTCTCCATCTCAGCGTCTCCTCAGTTTTCGTGGACGTGAGGCATCGCTTCGCTTTTTTTTCACACGCGGACCGCCAGACTCAGTCACTGGGCCAGGCCAAGTCAACAATCCTGGGCCCCTTCTTTGGCCGGGCCCCCGGCGGTCGCCCCTGCTGCCCTAGGGCCAGAGCCGGGCCAAGCACCGCACCGGCACAGAGCAACGGCGGAACCGGAGGAGCAGTACCACTCTGGCGGAGGCGGTGAGGCAACGCGCACGGCGCCTAGCAGAGGGCCGCCACCTCAAACTCGCCGACGACTTCGAGGCGGACAGCACGAGAGCGGGTCACCCACGCAAGCGGCGGCTGAGCGACAGAGACGACCGGAAGAAGAGGAACCTAGCAAATCCTCTCGAGATAAGCCTGCGTTTCTTGGGCCAACGCAGTCGGCAGCATTTCTCCGCGGCACATGGGCTGGCAGCAGGGCAAAAGTACCTATGGACCAAAAGAGCGGAACGTGAGGCCCAGAAAAAAAAATCATCGCGCACAGTGCGTCGCAGTCTCTCCGAGCGCCGAATTCATCGGGGATAGGGAGTTACTACCAACATTTCCAACTTCCTGCGTATTTGCAGAAGTTGCTGACTTTAATGCGTATGCTGCAACAAAAATTAAAGTCCAAATTACTCCCCTCAAGTACGAAAAAAGTCTGAATAACCCCTAACTATATTATGGTTTATTTTACTACTAAGCTATTGTATTTGGTCCAATTTACCCTGGATAAAATTTCTTTTTTTGTTTCTTCACCCACAAGTCGAATCTAAGGTTATTTTTTTAGAATGATAAAGGACATCATATTGTACGTTAGAAAAATATATCATGATTTTTTCATCATTATTATCATTGTTGGGGGATTGACTTATCCAGGAAACGTCTTCACCAGTTGGTTTGATTGTAAGCCCCAGCCATTTGCCTTCGCGACCTACGACTGCAGGGCATTTTGCCTTCGCCGAGTCATCAGACGCCGAGAGACAATACGTTGCCCCCGGCGCTTGCGAACGATTGTGGTTAAGGCGAAGGCACTCTGTGGCTTCTCATCGTCTTCGCTACACCCAACTACCTTTTATGAAGATGCGAAGGTAATGTTCAAATATAGTGTATACTTGGTTTATTTTGTTATACAGGTCGAAGGTGAGTCCGGGCGATGGCATGGCGTTCTACTCTCCTCTGACCAGAAGAAGGCGTCGCTCGGACAGACGGGCATCAGCTGGTGAAGGCGAGCAAAGGGTCACTAGAGGCGCGGTGAAGGCAGCGTGGACCAAGTCCAAACCGAGTCAAAGACGGAGTTGCTGGTCTACGTATTCACATTGTAACATATGAATGTACTCTTATGCCCCTGGGAAGTCTGAGTTGTTGAGTCTAGAGGATGATGCCTGATTTTTAGGGGTATAAAGGGAATGTAAAAAGTGCATCTTGACCTCCCTATAAAAGGGGGCCTCCCACCAACGTGTAAAGGGCTGATTCCTGAGAACACCATTGATAAGTAATTTACTGTTGCTTGTCTCTGTTCTCTGTCTTGGCTGTTGTCTGGGTTTATTGGCTTCAGCTATACCCCAACAACTGGCGCCCACCGCTTGTGCTGTGCACGAAGAAAACCCACGAACACCACTATGCCACCCAAAAGATCAACAACAAAATCCACCACCACCCAAAACATGGCATCATCTGGCGAAGCCGACGTCCAAGCCACAGTTCCACCAGCCATCTTAACACCCATAACCGAAGCCGTCAATGAAGACACGGAAGTAGATGAAGACACTCTCACCACCGAAGAAAAGCTGCGCAGGGTGGAGGACAGGCTCTGTCTTCGCCGTCTGGAGCAGCAAAGAGAGCTCGAAGCCGCTCAGCTCGAACTGCAGCAGCAAATGCAGGAGGAAGAGGAAGAACAGCAACACCAGCTGCTGCAAGTCAAGAAGCAGTTGGAGGAGTTGAGACAAGCGAAGCAAAGAAGATTGAACTCCACTGGTTCTAGAGCTGCGAAGCTCCGAGAAGAACTTGAGAAGGCCAAGAAACAAGTTGCTCAACTCCAAGCCAAACTCAACGACCCAATTGCCTTCGCTAGCGCAGGGGCAAACCACATCTCCACATCGGAAACTGGTTTCCAAGTGCTGCATACACGTCCCATTGATCGCACCTGTCCTCTCTCAGAAAGTCTGCAATTGGCAAGATGGCCGCCTTCATACAAGCCAATCTCTTTACCAAGGTATAATGGCCTCACCGACCCCAAACAATTTCTCATGAGCTATGAAGCTGCAATAGCTTCGGCAGGGGGAGATGATGTGGTGTTGGCAAAATCATTCATCATCGTCTGCGATGGCATGGCAATAAACTGGTACACCAAGCTTCCGGGGCTATCCATCACCAACTGGTATGATCTGAAAAGAGAATTGATCAAGAATTTCAGCATAATGGGAGACCAGGCACTCTTATATGCAGAGCTAACTCTACACCAACAACCGAAGGAGTCTCTGGAGGACTACTTTCGCAGGTTTGTCGGACTCCGCTCTCAGGCTCCTCATATTCCTGATGAAGCTGCCAAATTTGCTGCAATTCAGGGGCTTTGGCCAGGTCCTTTTGCTCAGCACATTGCAAGGGAGACACCAGCAACTCTTGGAGATATTTATGAGGAGTTCAAAAAGTATTGTCGATCTGACAATGACAATGGAATGAGGATTGCCAGAGAAGCCGTCCTGAAAAATCAATATGATTCCCAAAACAAGCAGCACCACTACAACCAAAACCACTACCAAAACTATCCATCCCAAACCATCATGAACGTGGAAAACCCGCCTTCGCTCCCACAAAGTAAACCCACCCAGAAAACCAGTTCCAGAATCAAAGAGATGAGCCTACCCAAAGAGGTGGAAGAACCGGCCGAGGCCGAGGAAGAGGAAGAGGTTCACCTTCGGGACCAGAGCTTTTTTGTCAATATCATGGCAAAAATCACACCCATAGCACAGAGCAGTGCCGAGATATCAAAAGAACTATCGACAAACTGAAAGCAGAAAAAATCCAAGCTACCCAAACGAAGCCATTTTCGGCTTCGCCACCAAACACCCAAACCCAGCCACAAACTCAAGCTATCCAGCCATACTGCCCAGTTTATCCCTCCCTAAGCTCAAGCTTTGTTCACCCAACAACCGCGATGGCGACTCAATTTTCGCCTTCACCTCAAACTTTCCAACATTACTACCCGCAGACCATATACCCACATTTCTACCCTCAAAACACCCAGCCTACCCAAAACAAAGACATCAAGGTAGAGGAATTACCACCTCCACCTCCACCTCCCCAAAAACAGCAAGACCCAAACACCGCAAATCCCTTGCCCAGTTACGGCCTCATCATGCCTATAACTGGAGGATCATCACTTGCCTTCGAAACGAAGAAGCAGAGAAAAAGCTACTTTCGTCAGGTCAACAACATCTCGGTTGACGGTCCCTACAAGAAGTCGGAATGGTCTCACATGCCAATTACCTTCACCGAAAAAGATCTCAAACTCCACAATTTTCCACACAATGACGCAATGTCAATTGAAGCCAATATTGCTGGCTGGAGAATTGGGAAAGTGCTAGTGGACACAGGCAGCTCTGCTGATATCATCTTGGCGAAGACTCTCAGATCGATGACAAACATCAACCCAGATAACTTGGAGCCATCTGACACACCTTTGGTCGGCTTCGGGGGGAAGCGCACCGCAACATTAGGGAAAATCACATTACCAGTATCCTTTGGTGACACATCAAATGCAAGAACAGAGTTCATTACCTTCGACGTCGTTGACATGTTCTTCGACTACAATGTTATCTTCGGCAGAGGAGTCATAAATGCCTTCGACATCATCATAAGGCAAGCTTTCTTGTGCATGAAAATGCCAGCTCTCAAAGGGGTCATCACAGTCTATGGTGACCAGACAGAGGCAAGAAGAATTGAATATGCCAACACCCCAGGCCAGCGAAAAGTCCATGTCCTCGAAGAAAGTGATCCAATTTACCCAAAGGAGAAGCCAAAAGCTGAGAGAGAGCAAAACTATGCAAGGGGCAACAGAAACCAAAGAGGTGCAATTGCAGCCTTATGTCTTCGATAGAAAAGTCATCATCGGCTCAGATCTTGAGCCAGACGAAGAAGAAAGACTCATCGAGTTCTTGAGAAATAACAAAGATGTCTTCGCATGGTCAAGCAAAGATTTGCTGGGCGTTGACAGAAGCATAGTTGAGCACAAACTATCAATCAGCCCTGACATGAGGCCGAAGAAGCAGAAACTGAGGAAAATGTCCGAAGAAAAACTGAGGCCGAAGAAGCAGAAACCGAAGTGCAAAGGCTGCTCGATGCAAACGTTATACGCGAAGTCGAATATCCCAAGTGGCTAGCAAACACTGTGCCCGTGAAAAAGAAAAATGGCAAGTGGAGAATGTGCATTGACTTCACGATCTCAACAAAGCATGTCCCAAAGATGATTTCTCACTCCCAAGAATTGACAAGATTATTGATCAGGCTGCTACAAGCGAGATGATGTCTCTCCTCGATTGTTTCTCTGGTTATCATCAGATCTGGATGAAAAAAGAAGACGAAGAAAAAAATCAGCTTCATCACTCCTCTCGGTACATTTTGCTTCATCAGAATGCCAGAGGGGCTTCGCAATGCTGGTACCACTTTCTGCCGCATGTCCAGCACCGTATTCAAAGAAGAACTATTCAAATCCATACTTGCATATTTTGATGACATCTTGGTCAAAAGCGTCAAGAGACAAGATCATGTCTCAGACTTAGCAGTTGCCTTCGCTCGAATGAGACAGGCGGGTCTCAAGCTCAACCCGGAGAAATGTGTCTTTGGAGTGACCAGAGGGAAGATACTCGGCTGTCTGGTGTCAGCCAATGAAATCGAAGCCAACCCAGATAAGATCAATGCAATCCTCAACATGGAAGAGCCAAAATGCATTAGAGATGTGCAAAAACTCTCTGGCAGAATTGCAGCACTCAACAGATTTATTGCTAAGGCAGCTGAGCGCAGTTTACCCTTCTTTGCAACTCTCAGAAATGCATCAAAGTTCGAATGGGAAGAAGAGCAGTCGAAGGCATTCCATGAGCTAAGGCAATACCTGATGCAGCTCACGAAACTGACAATTCCAGACCCGAAGGTACCGCTACTGCTATACATCGCAGCCTCGCAGTCAGCCGTCAGCGCTGCACTCATTGCGGAGAAACTGATTGAGGGCAGAAAAATACAGCAGCCAGTGTATTATGTCTCTGAGGCTTTGGCCGGATCGAAGCTATTCTACACCGAAATTGAGAAAATGATTTATGCAGTGGTGATGGCATCCAGAAAGCTAAGGCATTATTTTGAGGGGCACAATATTAAGGTGCTGACAGATCAACCACTTAAAGAGCTACTGAGCAACAAGGATGCTTCAGCGTAATTTAGGTGCTACCCCTCCGGAGAGATGAACAGCACGCATGCGCCGACTGCCTCGAGGTTGAGGGCGCCATCGAAGTACATCTTCCAATGTTCCGACCGTTCCGCTGGAGTCGGCGCTTGTATTTCTGTCCACTCGGTGAAGAAGTTGGCCAGTATCTGTGACTTGATGGCCTTGCATGGCTCGAAGTTGATGGTGTGCTCACCGAATTCTACGAACCATTTTACTCTCCGTCCGTTAGCATCCCGGTTGTGCAGGATGGCGCCGAGTGGAAAGTTTGAGATGACTCGAATGACGTAGGCTTGGAAGCAATGTCGTAACTTTCGGGCGGTGATCAGGAGCGCATAGAGTAACTTCTGAGGGTGAGGGTACCAGACCTTTGAGTCGCTGAGCACCTTGCTGACGAATTATACAGGGCGCTGGACCTTGTAAGGGTGGCCTCCTTTTGGTCGTTCGACGACCAGAGCCGTGCTGACCACATGTGTAGTGGCAGAGATGTATAGGAGCAATTCCTCACCGGGGACCAGCCCCGTGAGTATCGGAGGGGTTGTCAGGAAATCCTGGAGGTCAGCTAGGGCCTTGCTAGCCTCAGGAGTCCACTCGAACTTATCTGCCTTCTTGAGGATTTTGAAGAACGGGAATCCTTTTTCGCCGAGTTTGCTGATGAATCGGCTCAGGGCCACCATCATACCTGTGAGCTTCATGATATCTTTCTTTCACTTGGGATCCTCGAGATTGCGTGTCACGTCTAGTTTGACTGGATTCGCCTCAATGCCACGTTGACTGACCAGGAAGCCCAGAAGCTTTCCTGATGGTACCCCGAACATGCACTTTGTTGGGTTTAACTTCCACCTGAAGCGCCGCAGGTTGTTGAATGTTTCCTGGAGGTCGGCGATCAGGGAGTCGGGGTCGTATGTCTTGACCATGATGTCATCTACGTAGGCCTCTACGTTGCGGCCGATTTGACTTTGCAGACAGCCTTGGATGGCTTTCTGGTATGTGGCGCCGGTGTTCTTCAACCCGAAGGCCATCGTCTTGTAGCAGTAAATGCCGTGTGAGATGATGAACGCGGTCTTGTCTTGGTCTGATGTCTTGAGGGCGATCTGGTGATAGCCCGAGTAGCAGTTGAGAAAACAGAGGAGTACACAGCCAGACGTAGAGTCAACGACTTGATCGATTCGCGGAAGAGGAAAGGGGTCTTTAGGGAAGTAGCGGTTTAGATCTATATAGTCGATATACATTCTCCATTCATTGGATTGCTTCTTTACAAGTACAAGGTTTGCAAGCCACTCGGAGTGTTTGCATTCTCTAATGAAATCGGCAACTAAGAGTTTATTCAATTCTACCCTGATAGCCTCCTTTTGATCTTGGGCAAACCGACGTAGCTTCTGCTTTGTGGGCTTGGCGTTCTTGCTCAAGTCTAAGGAGTGCTCAGCCTTCTCCCTCGGGACACCGGGCATGTCGGACGGCTTCCATGCGAAGATATCCTAGTTATCCAGGAGGAAGGAAGTGAGCGCGCTTTCCTATTTAGGAGTGAGCCCTGGCCCTATGAGGGCCGTCTTGGCGGGATCGTCAAGTCCCAAGCTGATCGCCTTGGGGGCTTCTGCTAGTGCCAGCGCCGTGGGCTGTTGCCTTTGCTCTGGGAGGACTGGCTCGCTAGGCGTCATCTTCGGGGCTGCTTCCACCAGTAGAGTGCTGTTGCCAAGTTGCAGGGACAACTCAGCGATCTTGATGGCCTCCCCATCACTCGAACGAGGTCTTGATGTCTCCACGGATGGAGAGAACTCCAGGGAGCTGGCATCTTTAGGATGAGGTATGTGTGGTTCGGTATAGCCATGAACTGAGCCAACATGGACCTGCCGAAGATGGTGTGGTAGGAGCTCTGGAAATCGGCTACCTCGAAGTATAGGTACACCATGCGATAGTTGTCGGGCGTGCCGAATGTTACTGGGAGGGCCACTCTTCCTATCGGATAGGAAGCTTTTCCTGGTACGATGCTGAAGAACGGATCGTCGGCATTCAGGAGTCGGTTGTAATCAAACCCCATGCTGTTGAGGGTGCTGGTGAAGATGATGTTGAGCGCACTACCACCGTCCACCAACACCTTGGAGAGGAGTACTCGGTCGAAGACAGGGGTGACCACAAGGGGGTAAGACCCTGGTTGGGGCAAGTGGACCCAGTGATCAGCTCGGCTAAATGTAACAGGCATCTCCGACCATTAGAGGAACTCAGTGGGCTTGGTGGAAACCAGCTTCACTTCACGCTTGTGTAGCTTTCCCTTTTGCTTATCTGGGAAGGCGCCGGGCCCCCCGATGATGACGTTGACATGGCGGTCAGCTTGCTGGAACTTGCCGTTCGCCCTGCGACTTGGGGCCTTGTCGTGCTCCACTAGTCAACACGCGTCGTCCTGATGGCGTGGAGCATCGTGATGGGCTGTCCCATCGTGGTGGTGATCATTGGCCCATCGATAATCGTCGCGTCGGTGATGATCCTCGCGTCATCGGTAGCCGTTGCGGCGATTGCGGTCGTCATCGCGACGATAATTGTATCGGCCGCCGTCGTTGTTGTTGTAACACTGCTTCTTGGTCGGTGGTAAGACGTCGAGTTCTTTCAGGAGTGCGTGGCAGTCACGGTGGGTATGCTTTGCATCCTTGTGGAAAGGAGACTAATCGTTGAGGGTGTCGTGAAACTCATCCGAGAGGTACCGGGATTCCACTCGGCCTGCGGCTTTCGCCACGGCCACCAGGGGCTCAGAGCCTGCTCAACGTCCCTAAGGTGCTTTGTGTCGCTTCAGGTTCTCTGGCCGATCGTCGTCTTCTTAGTATTTGTTCTTGCCCTAGAACTGGGCATGTTCTGCCTCATCGGCCTGAACTTCCAAGCTGACGACATTCATCAACGTGGCGACTGTCTTGGGGTCAACTTTGAAGAGGGTCCGGAATAGGGTGGTGTTGAAGAGGCCGCGCCTGAATGCATCGATGACATCAAGGTCTTTGACGTCGGTTATCTTGTTGCGGTTGCCGAAGAAGCGATCCATGTAATCGCGCAGGCTTTCACCCTTCTTCTGCTTAACATTGTCCAGATCAAATCTGGACCTAGGCTGGGTGTAGCTTGCCTGGTAGTCCTTGGTGAAGGCTTGACAGAGATCGGCCCAGCTGTGGATCGTGTTGCGAGGAGGCCCTTGAGCCACAGCAGCACCTCTTTGCCTAACATCACTGGGAAGTAGGTAACAACTTGGTCATTGGAGCCGTGGGCTACCTAGACTGCCATGTGGTATGTCTTCAGCCAGAGCCTGGGGTCGGAGCGACCGTCGAACTTTTTGACCTGTGCTGGTTTAAAAGAATCGGGCCACTAGACGGCCCGGAGCCGGCGGAGAAGGCTGCAAAGCCATCAAAGGCGTCCTCCTCGTCATCGCGATCGTCTCACTCGTGGTAGGAGGTCGGCCTTGATCATCTCGGGGCCGGGCGTCGCCGCGTTGTTGGCACCAATCGTCCCGTGGAGGGCCGTAGCGTGTGTCATATTGCTCGCGCTCCATAAGCTCATGGACTACGCGGCGTTCGTCCTCTTCTGCTGATGCGTCGTCGTCTTCTGGGACTGGCTGGCGATCCGGTCGGCCATAGTCCCGGTCGTAGCGCTCACGGCGCTCAAGCTCGGTCACGTCACGTTCACGGTGTCGGGCGTTGAGGTTCTCCCTGATGTTGCGAATGTGGTCCTGCAGGCGATCCCGGAGGTCGCCATCTTGTCGGTCGGCTGGGCGGTTATGTCGCCCAGCCGGTGCGTGTCTATCATCATGCTCCTGGTGGCGAGCTTGGTGGTGATCCACGTTACGCGGATTGCGTTGTTCCTTGTCGTCTTCCTCGTTGTGGTTTTGCGCCACCTCTTCATCGCAACACGGCGGCGGGTTAAGACTGAAGAGTAATACAAACAAAAGCGAAGGGCTACATAACACGCTTTCTAATGCAAAAAGTTTTCACTATTTTTTCTACTTTTCGCCGAATTAAACACTCCCTTAGCTTTCTTTCGGTAACTATTTCAGCGTCCCGCTTTTTCCAATTAATTGGGCTGACCCTCCCACTCAGTGGCGGAGCTAGCCACGAAACCAAGGGGGGCTCATTTTCTCCTCTCCTTCCTTCTTTTCTTCTTCCTCTCCCTTCCTTTCTTCTTTCTCCCGTTCTCTTCTTCCTCCTTTCTCCTCAAAAATGGAAGGGGGCTCCATTGTTTGTGGAGGTCTAGACCCACCGCTGGATCCGCCATTGCTCCCACTGCTACCTGCATTTTCAATCAGATGGATGTTCTCGTCATGCCAATAGTGCTTTTGGCATGATGGACTGTTCCAAGACGAAACTCATTCAATGGCACAATTAAAGCGATAGATGGAAGAGCAGCTGGTCGTCTCCAGCCTTGAGTTGGTGGATTGGTGACCAAGCTAGCTAGCCAATAAGTCATTGATTGTGGGTTGGGTGCGTGACTGCTTTGCAGCTAGAGGCTGTATGTTCTACAAAACAAAACAATACAAAACAAAACAGAAAAGTCACTGAGTTAGAAGCTAGCAGATTCAGCCCTGCTAATAGATGCACGCGCAAAGATACGCAAGGACCAGAAAAAAAGAATCCGCGCACTACGGTCGATCATCGACATGCAGTATCGCGATCAGTTCAGTTGCATCCATCACAGCATGATGGCCAAACTTTTCCTTTCTCCATAACATGACAGTACGTTTTAGTAGCCACATGCATGTAGACGTCGATATCGTCTTTCTAGCTAGTAATTAAGCTTCTCCGAGCGAGGTGGTCTTTATGCATCGGGATTCACACGAAATTAATTAAGCTGACACTCCCTCCGATTTGTTTTATACTCCCTCCGGTACCGAATTAGAAGTCCATCTGGGCGCGGACGCGAGTGCGAAATAGAAGTCCGTCTCTGCGTCGAGTGTTTGTTTTAGACGTCTTTGCCCCTGCGTAATTGCTTTTCGGTACTTCCGTCGCCCGTTCCAGCTTCTCGCGTAATAAATCGCCGCACGGCTCGCGTTCCTCCCATGCGCGAGCCGTAGCAGCGCCGCGCCATCGCAGCCGTCGCCGTCACAGCGCCTCGCCGCCGCAGCGCCGTGCCGTCGCATCCGCTCACCGTCGCAGCGCGTTCCTCCCATCCGCTCGCCGTCGCAGCGCCTGGCCGTCGCAGCACCTCGCCATGGAGGCCGACGACAAGTTCCTTCTATCGCCAGGCTCCGACGACGAGTTACTTCTCTCGCAGGACTCCTCATCTCCGCTCGTCGTGGCCTCCCTGTCACCGGAATCCATGGCCGCCGAGTCGGACTTCGTGATGGCGACGCTGGACTCCGTCTCGACAGAGGACATGGACTTGCCGGACTCGGAGTCTATGCAGTTTGTGCCTGACTCGGAGCCCTTCGAGGTCGTGCCGGACTCACAGCCAGTGGAGGTCGCGCCGGTGGCAAGGCCCGGCCAGCTCGAGGTCGTGCCGGACTCACAGCCAGTGGAGGTCGCGCCGGTGGCAAGGCCCGGCCAACTCGACCTCGGCCCGTTTCTGTGTCGTCGATGTGGAATCATCCATCAGAACCGCGAGGCGTGGAATCTTGTTCACGGGTTTCGTCGCTGCTCTCGTTGCGGCGTCGTGAACAAGGAGCACCGATTCGCCGTTATTATGCACGGTGAAAAAGAGTGGGACTGCAAGCATGATTGTGTCGCCAAACCATCGGTAAGTTCATGCTAAAATTGAAATGTTCATGTTAAACATGGTGACGAGTACAATGCAACTAAGATTTGCATAACAATTCAGCCTCTAACTAGCATATTACTCCCTACATTGCAGCTACTGTAGCCTCAGCTTCTTCTAGCAACTCTGGTGGACAAGGAATACTAATCGGCAGCATGTCTAGTCTTTCTAATGACGCCTTATTCATGTGAGGGATTTTGTAGTTGTTGCATCCTTTCTTCTTCATTGCTTCCAACAAAACAGTTTGTAATGTTACAAAGATGCGATTTGCTTTGTGTGGACAAAACTCCATGAATGCCTACAAAAATCATTGATGAAATTAGAGGAATGTAACCATGAAAACAGTGTGAACAAGTTGATTGAACAATGTGTACTTTACCTCTTGCACGGCTGGAACAAGTGCTTGAATAGTTCTTGCATTTTTTTTGTATTGGATTGTTTGAATTGCTCGGAAAAACCCCAAGTCCAAGATGTTAAAATCTGGAGAATTTGGAGGTTGACTAATGATGCGAATATCAAAACCATCTTGCTTTGCAGCCTCACAAAAGATTGGATCATCCACCTTCAAATGTGAAGGTGCATTGTCTTGCTGAATGTAAATAGGATTTCTCACATCTTCTCTTGGCCACTTGGCTCTAATGGCCGGCAAGACTTTGTTAACCATGAAATCTCTTATGACATCTCTTGTGATACTTTCAATGGGCTTCATAACCATATCTCCCCTAACACGACCGGTTGCAGCATTTCCTCTCATAGCCGGTTCATAAGTTACAAGAGGAAAACATCCAATTTTACCATAAAAAATGCACACCCCATCTCTAAACCTCGGCCGTGCACAAACTGTGAGAAACATGAGCCTAGGGATGTAGTTTTTGTTCTTACAAGTTCTGTGTGGGTCATCTTCATCGGGTAGCAAATAAACATTCTCTGATTTTTGGTATAAGTAGAACCACTTCTCATCAATGAAAATGAAGTCAAACAAATCTCTAAACCTTGGATCACCATTGAACTCCCTATTAATCATGTCAATACAGAACTGCAACCTAGTCTTTTTGTTTGCTGGAGTGAGAAAGGGTTTGAGGCTACTGGAATGACGCCTAAGCTTTCCTTCTCTCAAGAATCTAATCAGCTTCCTTTTGCTAATGTTTAGCCTGGCACAAACATCCTCTAGCGTCATCCTATCCTTAAGAGGCACACTACGCAAAACTTCCAAGTCAACAGGAATTGCTTTACGACCAACTCTCCCCTTTTTTAGACTTGCAACAACAACCGGTACCGAATTAGCAAGTTGTGCTTTACCTCTACTCCAAACGCGCCGCACTGACCGAACATGAAGATCAAATTGCTCGGCAACAATTTGGGTATCTTTCTTGTGGAGTTTGCCGTTATTGCTTCTAGCCAACAACGTTTGATACACTTGCTTTCTCACATCTTCAGTCATCTCTTTCCGACGTCGACGTTGGTTCACTACGGCCGGAACTTGTCCTACAAAAATGCGCAAAGGCCAATCATTAAGAGGCAAGTTCAAATCGAAATGTAACAAATGCAAGCATGGACATGAGGTCACACAAATACCAGCCATGTTTTGAATGAAATCCATATCAACCGCGCCAAACTCATCAAGAGGCAAGTTCAAATCAAAATCTGGTTCTTCTTCTTCTGCTCCTCCTCCTCCTCCTCCTTCTTCTTCTTCTTCTACAATACCAAGTGACGAACATGAGACTGTTTACAAAAAAAGGAACAACCAAAAGAGAGTTCGAGTACTTACCAGGAGCTTCTTCTTCTTCTACAAAGCCATGGGCTTCTAAACCTTCTTCTTGTTCAGCATCGAGGAGGAAACCAGGAAGAGGCAAGTTCAAATCCATTTTTGGCTAGAGCAGTTGACGGAGGAAGTAGCAGGCAAGTAGCAGTTGACGGAGGAGTATTTATAAGATGGCAACAGGGAAAAAAAGGGCGCGTGCACCAGCGAAATTGTTCGCGCACCGTGGGAAAAAAGTGCGCGGGCTCACGGCGGAAAGGGCGCCCACGAAAATTTCTCCGAACGCCGAACGCCGAACTCACGAAAAACTAGCGCCACTTCACGAAACAATTGCGCCAAAACAGCGAAAACCAAAAAAAACGGACGCCGAACGCTCCCACACGTCCGCCCGCACGTCCCCTTCCCAAATTTCACGTCAACCCCCCACCGCGCACAGCACCATGCAGCCCCATGCAAAAATCCCGACGAGTGGCAAAAAAATGCGGCAGGCAGGAGTCGAACTCGCGATGGTGCCGGATGGAAAGCATCGAGCCGCGTTCCGCTAGCCAATCGGACGAGACATCGGTGGTGCCTACAATGCACCCGTAACCGTATTTATGAGGGGTAAACAAGGAAAAATTACCCATAATAAATGACTCCTTGGTATGAGTAATCTGGTCTTAAGGGACTTCTAATTCGGTACCGGAGGGAGTATGTGTCATATTAGATTTGTCCTTAAGTTAAAAGTGAGTGTAGGAGGAACTGATTACTTGCATTAATTGACTCATTCGAATTAATTTGACACAATCAATTAAGAACTGATTACTTGCATTAATTGGCAATCAAGATCGAACTGCATTAATTGACAAATATGTGCAGCCAAATTTTTTTGTTTTTTCTTTCCTAGCTTTTCGTTGGAGATCCTGAGATTAATTTTTGTGATCGAGTACGTGGCATCTCCTCTCCGTTAGCTTCAAGTTGCAGTGGCCAGCCAAACCGACACAGTACGTGCATACTCAAAGGATCATCCGACGGGCAGGACGATGCAGCGTCGGACGATCAGTTGAGTGCTAGGCCCGGCCAAACCGTGCTGCAGTGCACACAAGATCATCCGACGGAGCTAGCGTCGGACAAAGGCCCGGCCAGTGACACGTGCCATAGGCTACGGACGGAGGATCTTCCGGTCCATTCGTCTCGTCGGATCAACGTCGGTGCTTCCGCTGCTGCCAGTAGGCCTGCAACGGGAGCGGATCGACCCATTTACGAGTTCGCTCCGATCCTAAATTCGCCTGCAACGCCTCCCTCGGCTGCTAGTCTCGTAGCTACCCTCGTCTCCGAGAGCCACGTTTGCGAGCTCTCCGTTTCGAAGACGCCATTCGCCGTGGGCCATTCGTTCTGCTCTCTACCTCCAGAACAGTTGAGCATGGCCGGAAAGAGTCGAGCATCCCGATTCACGGAGATTTGCCAATATTTTACCCAATGCCAGTTGCTATTCAACTGCAATTTTGCTAACATTTTTTGTTAAATATATATTCATTTTTTTGTAATTTTGTAGTATATTTTCATTTTCTTTTTTTTTTGATATCTGTGTTTTCTCTTTTATCCTCAACGCCGGTTGGAAAATTTCGAGGGAACGTCCAACTTTGTTGCTTCCGAGCTAAATTCATGCAACGAACCCTGCTGGAGTACGTGTCGACCGGCTTGCTTCCATGTCACCCATATGTGCGTTGCTTTGAGCTCTGGACCGGAGTACGTGTCGATCGGCAGCAGAGATTCAGCTGGACAGGAGATACGTACGTGTCAATCGGCACCGAGGAAGGGCGGGAGGTGCTAGTAGCTTGTGATTATTTTTGTGTACACCACTTCATAGGCTATGTATGTATGGTATATATGTGAACTCACAATAATTATATATTCAAAGCTCCAGAGATAATTACACCCAATATAATGCAAGTTAGCTAGCTCTTTTTATCTACTACTAAAGACAAGCTAAGGATGCACATGATGTGCAACCAACTTATTTATGTACGTGTACAAGCAGACGCCCTAGCTACACCCTAGCTAGTCTGAACAAACGGATGCTCCATCAGCTGAGCAACCATGGCGTGCAGGATGGTGTGTAAGATCCGCCATTGGCCAGCACCTGATCACACGCGTTGTTGGACGCCAAGAGAAGCAACTTGGTCATATATTTAGAGAGAGTCACTTGTACACTTTTCTAGCATCCTTGTGACATAAACTGAGATACACAGGCTTGACCGGAGAAAAATAGGCGCACTACCGTGGTCGTCGCCCGTGTCCTCTTCCAATTCATTTCCAACTTGGCCAGTTTCTTGCAGCTTGTATGTACATAGCATCAATCAAGCGTTGCATCACACAGGAGATATTATGAGTATGATGAATCGATTTGTGTGGTCAAATCCTTGTCGGATTCTCTGTATACGTGCGTGTGTCCCCGCTAAAAGTTGGTCATGTTAGTTAAATTGATGCATCGGTTTTGGCAACGGACCCTTTGTTGAGGTTAGGTTGTTGTCGCGCAAAATTAATTTGGCTATGTATATAATGCACGTTTGGCGAGGAGGCTACTTTTTTGACGTGCTCAATAATGGAGTATGTTTCGTGCGTGGCAAGTGGCAACCTTCAACAAGAATATACAACCATCACTCAGCATATTTTTCTAAAGAGTAAAGCATTTTTTTAATGAAAACACAAAGAAGTACATCATGAGAAGTAAAAAAAGCGGAAAACACAAATAAAATTGGAGGAGGGGGGTGGCTCCGGGGGGATCTATGGCGTGCAGGAAGGTAGGGGGCTCCAGCTATAGTTGGCCATATGGCCCGAAGCCCGTGGGCGGCCCATTAGCCCGTTTTTTCGGCCCGATCCAGACACGGCACGGCACGATGACTTCGGGCCTGGGCCGGCCCGGCCCGATAATAGTGCCGGGCCTGGGCCTTGGCCTCGGCACGTAGTGCCGGCCCAGCCCGGCACGAAAGAGCCGGCACGGGGTAGGCACGTGGGCCGGCCCATTGGCACGCGGCCCACCTGGCCCGAGCCCCTGGCTCATGTAAGCCGGGAGCCAGCCGCCGCGCCCCCGAAGGCCCGAACCCTAGGCCATTTCGTTTGGCCTGGCCGCCTCGCCGCCTACTCCGCCTCGCTTCGTCTCGCTGACCTCGCCTCCTCCCCAGTCCCCACCGCCTACGGCCGGATCCCCGCCGACGGTGGCCTCCTACCACCGTCCACCGCTGGATCTACGCCGGCGTCCACCTCCTCCACTCTTCTGGCCCCCGGATCTTCGCCGCCGTGCCCTCCTCCGCCTCGCTTCGTCTCGCTGACCTCGCCTCCTCCCCAGTCCCCACCGCCTACGGCCGGATCCCCGCCGACGGTGGCCTCCTACCACCGTCCACCGCTGGATCTACGCCGGCGTCCACCTCCTCCACTCTTCTGGCCCCCGGATCTTCGCCGCCGTGCCCTCCGTCCGAAACCCTAGCCTGCTTTGGCTTGGGATTTTGGTCGTGCAAGAGGTGCGACGGACGGATCTACGCCGGCGACCAGCTCCTCGGCACTTCTCACCCCCGGATCTACGCCGTCGGCGACTCCGTCCGAAACCCTAGCCACCTTTGGCTTGGGGCTTTGGTCGTGCGAGTGCCAGTGCCCGTGCCCGTGCCCGTGCCGAGCCTCGACTGCCGGATCTACGGTCTTGCTCTGTTTACTTGACCTTGCTCATGTTCTTGCTCTGGTTCGCTTGATCTTGCGCGTCTACGGCCACTCCCCGTCTCCTGCTCGTCGTTCTTGGACATCGACGGCCACTTCGGCGCTCCGGTTTGCAGGTATTGATCTTGCTCTTGCTCTGTTCTTGCTCTGTTTACTTGTTCTTGCTCATGTTCTTGCCCGGGTTTACTTGATCTTGCTCTTGTTATTGCTCTGGTTAACTTGATCTTGTCCTGTTTTGTTTTTGCAGGTCGCTTGCCGGTGCTTTGCACCGTGCGAGTGCCGCACGCCGTGAGGAACCGGAGGCCTCGATGGATCATTCCTACAACGACGAGTGTAGGATGATGGGGACCTCAGAGGCCGCAGACGACGTGGATCCTTTGGGTGCTCCAGAGCTGTTGGGCAGCAGCTCTGCACCCATCGAGCTTGGTGATGCTGCAGCCGAAGTGCCGCCATCTGGCTCTGGTAGTGCCACTCCACAGAGTGTGAGTGCCGCTCCACAGAGTGTGAGCTCGGGCAAGACTGGGAAGAGGCCTAGGTCTAAATGCTGGAACGACTTTGACGAGATCTGGGAGGTAAAAGCAGGTAAGGAGGTAAGAACTGGTGCCAGATGTAAGCACTGCAAACATCTATACTCTGGCCTATCTACTGGTGGTACTGGTCATTTGCTGAGACATATTCCTAAATGCCCTACTCTGTTAGCTCGCAAAGCAACTGCTCAATCTCAGCTTAAGTTTAATCCTGATGGAAGTGTGCATCTTTGGGAGTATAAACCTGAGGTGGCTCGTGATGAGTTGTGTAGGTTGATTGCTAGGCTTGATCTGCCATTGTCTATTGGTGAAAGTGATGCCTTTTCTGAATATATTAGGAATGCACATAACCCTAAGTTCACCACTGTCTCTAGGCAAACTACTTCTAGAGATTTTGTTAAGATGTTCAATCATCGTCGTGATAAACTTGTTGAAACATTCAAGTCTGTTTCCTCTGTTGCTCTTACATCTGATATCTGGTCTGGAAATGCTAAGGAAGATTACTTAAGTGTTGTTGCTCATTATGTTAATGTTGATTGGCAACTAGAAAAGAGGATCATTGGCTTGCGTTTGATTGATGTTTCTCATAATGCTGATAACATTGCTGAGCGTGTTGCTGCTGTTATTGATGATTATGGTCTTAGTGAAAAGGTTTTTTCTATTACACTTGATAATGCATCTGCCAACGTAAAAGCAATGGATAACTTAATGCCTGTACTATCTGGATATGTTGGAACCTTGTTGTTGCATCAGCGATGCGCTTGTCACATTATTAATCTGATTGTCAAAGCTGGCCTTGAGGTTTTCAAACCTGCTCTATCTGCATTTAGAACTGCAATTTCATTTCTCAATGCATCTAACCAACGCATTGCTGCATACAAGTCTTTTTGCATATCTACTAATGCCACCCCTAGAAAGTTTGGGTTGGACATGGATGTTAGATGGAATTCCACCTATCTAATGCTGAAGCATCTCATGCCTCATAAAGCACCATTCTCTGTTTTTATAACAACTAATCATCCTTTTGTGGATGGAGGTCCACTTCTGACTGACCACCACTGGTATATTGCTGAAAAAATCCTCAGTTTTCTGGAACAATTTTATGTTTCTACTGTTGTTCTTTCTGGTGTTTATTATCCAACTTCTCCTCTGGCTTTACATCATGTTCTTGAAATTGCAACTAATTTGAACACTTTTGAGCATGATCCTGAGTTTGAGGCTGATTTCAGACGTATTGTTGCTCCTATGAAACAGAAATTCCTTGATTATTGGTCTGACATTCCCATGCTTTATTCCTTTGCAATGATAATGGATCCTAGGGCTAAGATGCAAGGTTTTAGCAATTGTCTCCGCTTGTTAGCTCAGCTTAATGGTAAAGATTACTCTTATTACTTATCTGATGTGAGGGATGAATTATCTAATATGTTTTCCAAGTATGAGTCAAAGTTTGGGTCTTTGAGAAGGACACAAAGGGCTGTCCAGCCAGGCCCTACAGCAGGTAAGAAAACAGCTTGGGGTAAGATCTTTGGTTCTCCTGCTGCTGATTTGTCACAAATGAGTTCTTCTTCCAACCTTGGAAGAAGAACATCAGCTACTGCATTACTTCAAGCTGTGGGTTCTGGTGCATCTATTCCTTCTGCATCTCTTCCTAATGCAACTTCTGAACTAACTACCTACCTGGACAGTGACACTGTCACCCAGTTTGATGATGACTTCGATATCTTGTCCTGGTGGCATGAGCATAAGATTTCCTATCCTGTTCTGTCTATAATGGCTAAAGATGTTATGACTGTACCTGTCTCAACCATTTCTTCTGAGTCTGCATTTAGTACCACAGGCAGGATCATTGAGGAGCGGCGCCGGCGCTTGAGATCAGAGATGGTGGAGATGCTAGCCTTGCTCAAGGATTGGGAGCAAGCTGATGCAAGGCTACAACACAACATTGAAGATCCTGAGGTAGAAGAAGCCTTTGAGAATCTTCCTATTGATTGAGTTTCATTCATGTAATGGTGAATGTGAATGTATGACAATGATTGTATGAACAATGAACTTTAGAGCTGGCTGTACTCTTTTTTCCTTTGTAGGGTTTTCTCACGAGGTGTGAGTTTTTACCTACAAAGGTTTTTAATGAGGCAGCAAATCAAACAGCTCAACTTAATATTTGAACTAGTTTGCTATTTCTGTTTGTTTTTGTTCACTTTGATCTTTTAACTTGTGATTTGGACTCTCTGGGGTTGATATTTGAACTTGTGATGCAAAGGGGTTTTGAATGAGGTGTAATCTGAATTCTGGGCTGATGGCTGGCACGGCACGCTGGGCTCGGCACGGCACGGCGTCGTGCCTCGTGCCAGCACGGCACGGCCAAAAGGCCGACGTGCCGTGCTCGGGCGCCAGGCTCGGCACGTAGTGCCGCCCAGCACGGCACGAAGTGCACGTCGTGCCGAAGCGTGCCGTGCCGAAGCGTGCCGTGCCACGAGCGTGCCGTGCCGTGCCGTGCTGGGCAGCCCAGTTGGCCAACTATAGCTCCAGCCACTGGCCATGACCTGATCACGCGCGTTGTTGGACGCCAAGGAAAGCAACTTATTACCTGCAGCAGAAACTAGTTGAGGAGCATTCTCAACCGATATAGGCCGAGAAGCTAGCTAGCTAGCCGATCAATGATTGGATTACATATTATTGGCTGACTGATCAATGATTGAGTATATATTCTTCTCCAACATATATAACGGTTGTCGTTGCCACACGTGCGAATTTGAACATGATCCATCGATCTAGCAACAAGAGCAGCTACTAGATACTTAGCTGTTAAAGAGATTTGGTGGCCACCAAAACCTGCCCCTCATCATGACAAGGTCGCCGCGCGCTAGCTGGTCACGAAGTCTAAGGACACGTACTCTTATTCCACACCTAGCTAGGCAGGCGCGGTCAACACAAGGAGACACGCCCCCACAAGATATTAGCCAATACAAGGAGACACGCCCCTACAAGATTTTTGCATATGGCCACAAACAATCAATTAAAGTAGCCGCGTCAAACATATTAAGCAGCCAAGGGCCGGCAACCAAAATCTAGTATACTTTATTTTTTCTTTGATACCGTACGTTCAGCCAAAATTTCAAACATATTAGTTCAGCAGCAGTTGCCTGGTCATTAGCATTTAGTTGAATAAATACAGAGAGACCAGATGTAGTGCTAAATGAATAGTGAAAGGTTGTTTGAAAAATTTAAGTTGGTCATTAACTAGTATATGAGGTGGGACACATGCCCCCACTAGATACCCTAGCTCTATCTGTCTGCGGCCATGTTCAAGACCATAGCTTTCCTCTGCGGCCATGTTCAAGACCATAGCTTTCCTCAATCTAGCAACAAGAGAATCTAATAGCAGCTAGCTAGATAGCTGTAAAAGAGATTTGGTGGTCACCAAAACTTGCCCCTCATCATGACAATGCACACGCACTATAGTCATATCGTGCAGTGGGTGTAGTGCTCCGATCTGGTCGCTGCTAGCTAGTGCTCCGTTCCGATCCGGTCGCCGCGCAGTGGTCACAAAGTCAAGTCACTACTGGAACACGTACTCTTGCATGCATGTATGGGTCTTTTTTATATATATAACAACTGCATGCAATTCTTGGTGAATATATATAATAGGCCACTGTGATCTACTCAAGGCAAAGATTACTAGTGCTATCAACTCCACAACATCGATAGACGACGAGAGCAAGCTACGCTTGATATTTTGCATCGAGGGAATGTTCCAGAGTGGGTATTTTGGCGTGTCACCTGCCACCACAGTGCCCGCGTGCTATTGCTGTCAACAATCGCCCAAGCCGGTGCGCTACAAGTCGGAGGCTGAATGCCGTGCTCACTGCTATGTCTGCAACCACAGTGCCCGCGTGCTATTGCTGTCAACAATCGCCCAAGCCGGTGCGCTACAAGTCGGAGGCTGAATGCCGTGCTCACTGCTATGTCTGCAACCCCAAGTGCCACTAAAAGCTACCTAGCCGCACTCTCATCGGCTAGCTGTTTTTGGATCTAAAGATATCTCAAATGTGAAACCAACATTAAGATATTCCCAAAAGAAAGGCCGTTGTAAGAGGATCAGTAAACTAGGTATTGAGGGGAATAATGTACTGATGATGCGCTACATATTTGAGTGATGGAAATGTGGCAAGTTTTGGTAAGTATGAAAATTTGCAATGTGTGATAATTTTGTCAAATGTGGATATCCTATCGTACATATACATGGAATATTTTCTCAATATATGCGTATTTGGAGAAAAAAATACTAAGGATTTCTTCGCATGGGAATAAGAAGTGTGGGCGTGCCAATGTATATAAAATACAAAAAATAAAACAAGATAGAGAACACGAGCTTTATTCATATTGTGAACATACAAATACATGTTTCCGATGGGCAAAACTAACTGGGCGTGGTGGATGTGCAGCAAGTTTGTTCAACCACCAGCTGACCAGCTCTACCTGTGCTTTTGAGCCGGGCGCGCGGCAAGGGAGAGAACTCTCGAGGCGACTCGGGCGGAATCGCCTCCCACGCGTAGGGCGCGCCGCTGCCACCGCCACCGATCCTGGCCCCTGTTTCCCTCCGTCGCCGGCCTCTAGCCGGTGGCCAGGGAAGCGGGGGTCCATCCTTTAGTAGATCGAGTCCTTAATCGAGTCCTAGGTCTAGGGTTTGTTCGCCGTCGATGTTTGGCGGCGGAACTAGGGTTTGCCGGAGGAGCGTGGCTTCTCTGCGGCTTCTTGTTCCTGGCGGCGCCGGCGATGCGGAAGCGGCGGCGTTGCAGAGGAATAATTTCTCCCGGCTTCTTCCGTTCTCCGGTGGCGATCTACTCCGACGCCAATGGAGAGGCCAGGGAGACCTGTGTTGGAGTCCAGGGCCAGCGCATCGTCGTCTTCTTCAGGTGATGATGTTGCTGACCTGTTTAATTCCGAGGAATATGATCTCTGGTGGAAATCCGAGTTTTGCTCGGGTTGCCGGCGTTGGATTTGAAGGTTGCGTCGTGGGTGCCAGAGTTGGCCGATGCGCCTGGGAGGCAGTGTACTCGGCATCTGCGCCTAGCAGTAAGCCCTCCTCTGCGGCCTCTACTTTGTGGAGTTTGGCTCTGGCGTCCGGCGACGATTGGGAAGCGGTTTGGACGGCGGTGACGAACGGATCCCTGAAGTCGTCGAGGAAGATGATTAGGAGTTTTAAACTTCTTTGTAATTTTCCTTTTTTCTGGGTTCTTGTTTGTAAAAGAGCCGGTGTACTGTGCTAAGATCAATACATGTTCCTTCTCAAAAAAAAAAAGCTCTACCTGTGCCAGCATGCTGCATGCATACGGTGGTGGGTGCTCATGCATGCTTTTGTCCTTTCTTGTACCATTGCATGCTTGCATGCATGCAGCGCAGTTGCATGCATATATGGTGGGTGCTCATGCATGCAGCATCCACATAAATCAGGAACTCAAACTTGAGCGACCGTTTCAGCCTCTTAAGGCCAATCTCAGTGGCAGTTTCATGGACACTGTTACCAAGACAGCCACATCAGCTTTTCAATGGGATGAAACTGACACTCTCAGTGCACAGTTTCATGGCACTGTTTCATAGGCACTCTGCAGCATTTAAACCTTACATGTTGTTGTGATCAAATGTGGCATAGGAACTATGTAGCCTTTTGTAATCGATTTTAAATTAGTACTAGCATAATAACACATGATTACCTTGGCATAATATTATATAATACCATCAATATTCTTACAATATTAAATAGTGACATATATGAAAATGATACTTTAAATATTCGTCCAATATTAAAAAGTGACATATATGAAAATGATTACATATAGTATGTCTCAAACTGTAGATGAATTCCGACGACGCCCGAACTTGTGACCAATATCTTTTCTTCACTAATTTACTTCCCTCATCAGTATCATCATCTTCAATGTCAATGCTCACATTTGGAGTCTTGCTGCCATTACTAGCTGGTGTTGTTCACAGAAAACAGAGAAAAAAAACAAGGAGTGAGAGATAATGACAGTTAAATCATGCATATAGTTCAACAGAAATTAGCTTAACTGAAATTAGCCCCTAAATTCTCAACTACCAATACTCATGTTTTAGCAATCAACTACTGCTGTAATGGCACAATTGGTATGGTGCCTTGAGCTACTACTCTATGGCCTATCACAAATTTGGGGAAAAAATCACAAAGAGCCAAAGAGAAGGAACACGGCATGGCAAGCAAATAATTGGCCGGTGGCTGGCTGCTCTCGCACTCACCTAGCTTGGCCCACTGATCTCGACAGGACAGGAATCACAAACTGAACAATCGATTCAACTTACCATGGATTTGCAGATGTGGATGGACCTCCATGAATCCCAGCACTGGATTCTGGCCACCATGCCGCATAGGGCGGAGGTCGTGGTGGCGGCGCAGCAACTTGCGGCGGCCCTGGTGGCGGAGCAACGGCAGGTGACGGCCGAGAGGATTCCAAATCGGAGCCCAACGCAGCGCTGTCCAAGGTTGGGGCCGGGGCTGGATCTCGTCGTGAAGAAGCTGCCCTCTTCCGTGTGCCGCCCTTCGTCTCTCTGCTCGCCATCGGAGCCCGACACAGTCCAAGATTGCCAGGGGGAGGATGCAAGATTGGAAAGGGGAGGAAGTGAGATTGGAAAGGGGAAGATGCAGGATTGGAAAAAAAATAGACACGAGATTGGTACCTCCATATATGGGCGCTGGAAAATCTGCAAAGATTGCCGCGCGGGAAGGATTGCCGCGCGCGGGAGATGAGGGCGCGCTGCGCGCGGGAGATCGGCAGGAGCTCAGACGGCGCAGCTGGATCCCTGGATGAAACGCTCCCTCCCTCAGTGGAGTGTCGTGCGGTTACCGAGTTCTCGGTAACTGGTGCGACCCCGTTTCATCCCCACGACACCGTGCTCTTCTCTCTCTTCATTAATATGGTGCCATGTCACCAAAAATGCCTATGTGGCAGCTTATTAAATGCCCATAAAACTCCCACTGAGACTGGCCTTAGCGTGCCTGAATGCCCTGC
>CM014275.1:29850483-29881016 GCA_004135705.1 Alloteropsis semialata
CTTCTTGAAGTGCGAGAGGAAGTAGAGACAATCTTCTTCTGCTTTCTTCTTCATGTACTCCTCGAGCCCTTGGCGATCTTCAGCAGAAAGCTCATCGTCCTTCACGAGGATGATGTTCTCAAGATCAAACTCAGTGTTAGATCCCATCTGGCTGGAGTTGGATAGATCGGCTATAATAACCAAGATCTCCAAAGTCCCCAGCGGAGTCGCCAAAAGTATGTTGACACAGAATTCGGCCAACACATGAGAGCGCTAGATCGCGCAGCACGTAACGAACTGCTCGCAGCTCCTCTGCGCAGACCGGTCAGACCGGTCAGGGAAATCGGTCAGACCGGTTCCTCTAGAGAAGTCAGGAGCGAGCCCTAAGCACGCCACCCAGAAAGATCCGTCAGGGTGAACGCACGCAGGGGTGCCCTAGGGTCGGCAGGCCACCTAGGACGCCTTCAAACGTCGCGGAGATGTAGGAAGAAGAGCAAGTAGAGGTTGAAAAAGCTAGGGTTTGAAGATAATGCAAAAAGGTAAAGGCAAAAATAGTAGATTTGATTGAATCGATTGGGTCTGTCCTCAATCGGCCGAATCCCCTTATATTTATAGGGAGGGTAGGTCTAGTCCCGCAAGGAAACCAAGTTACAACTCGTTACAATCTCGGAATCCTAAACCTAGTCAAACTCTAGGGAAAATCGGTCTGGTCGGTTCCCCAAACCGGTCAGACCGGTCTGGGCGCAGATGCACCAATCTTCTTGTCTTGCTTATTGCATCGACTTGTCCTGTGCCAATTTCGGTTGTCAACAGGAACATAAAGGACATTGTTGAGCAGAAGGTTTTTAGAAGGGGTGTGAACAACTAAGCGACCAACCTAATCAATCTCCATTCCTGAGCTAGAAGCTGTGTGAACTTGATCCCCACTGGTGTACCAGTCCCGCACCGCAACTTCTCAAGATCTCTGGTGATGTGATCAGAAGCACCAGAGTCGGGGTACCAGTTCGTATCGATGCCGTAGGATGTGGTCATCATCGCCGCGCTTTTCTCTTTGCTAGTGAAGGACGCGTCGAATCACTTATAGCAGCGTAGCACCATGTGGCCCACCTTGCCACAGAGTTGGCACTCAACAGATGCACCGCCTAATGTGGGCGTCGTGTTCTCCGGAGTGGTTGTTGGTGTTGACGCCGCGGCGACAGCCGCCACTGCGTCCTCTCAGGAAGCTGCCTCCACCGCATCCACGAGTGGCAGAGTTGGCAGAGTGTTGCACTGGCCCTTGCAGTAGCTCCATGTGCTGCTCGAAGTTGACAATTTGGGAAAAGAGTTCCCCAACGGAGATTAGTTCAACGCGTCTTGCCACCGCCAACACCAGGGGATTGAACACGACGTCGAGTCCCGCTAGGATGAAGGAGTTAAGATCTTCATCATCTAGCTTCTTGCCTGTTGATGCCATTTCATCAACAAGAGTGCACATCTTCGCCACGTACTCGGCAACCGTAGAGTTGCCCTACTGAGTGGTGTTGACGGCCCTTAGACGCGTCAATCGTGAACCGCAAGCGCACAGATCAATTGTAGATCTTCCCTTAGAGTACTCCCCCAAGGTTTATCAATCCGTGGAACTAAAGATACAAGAAACAATCTAACTAGCATAGAAATCCTTTAGCTTGAAGAGGGGTTGCAAAACAGATCTAATCTACTAAAACCAGACACCGGAGGTAGCAAGAGAGACTTAGAGATAACCAATCTATATTGCCTAGATCATGCATATGTTGTAGCTCCGAGCCGAATAGAGTGAAGCAAGATAGATGTGAATCTCAATAAAAAGTATCTTTAAATCATGACCTCCGGACAAACTCCTGAAAGCCCCATCTTACACGGGATCACACTCTGTCACGATGCTCCCTATCGGCATGGGTAACATAAGGGCACGTTCACAAGTGAATGTGTCGAACCACTTGGTAGATCCGGTATGAACCCCTAGCCACCATGGCTATAAGAACACCCCAAGCAATCTACCTTGAGAATAGATTGAAGAAGAAGCAAAACCAAGCAAGAATGAAATCATAAAGAGAGGCACTTGGTCGCTAAAGATTCGGAAACACATATAACTTCACCATCAATGTAAGTACATCACAAGATCACCACCGGGATCCTACCTTGATCTTGATGATCCTAGCTCCAGAACTCCGACGTAGTCTTCCTCGCAGGGTTCCCACGTCAGCTAGGGACCCTAGACAACTAGCACGACCCTCAGCTCTCCGAAAGGTGTCCCTCTAGCTCCTCTGCTCCTCGGCGGTGAATGACGAATGAATTGATGCATGGAACAGAGGCACAAGGGCTATTTATAACCTGAGAAAACCGAAGGGGGAGACGAGGCGGCGCCAGGGGACCCCAGGCCGGCCGGCCCAGAGAGGTGCAGGCTGGCCGGCCTGGCCTCTTTCCAGGCCGCCTTGTCCTCATCTTTCTCTCCAAGTCTTCTGGAAGCTTCAATAGATATTTCACCTATGCATGTGGGCCTTTGGACGTCGTTTGCTTCGGGATATCTTCGAGATAAGAATGGGAAGTGATAAACTTCCAAAGTCTCCAATTGAGTTGCCTTGACCCTGAAGTTTCTTGACCTTATCTTGAAGCACTTGCCTTTCAAATATTCTTGGAGGTCGTTTCACCAAAGATGAGCACGAACAGGGCTTGGAACGTCGTAGGCCGGCTGGCCTAGGCCATGTGGGGCCGGTCGGCCTGGCATCTTCTTTGGGCCTCTGGCCTTCATCTTTCACCGTGTCGTCCTCGGTCCCGAGCCTTGTCCATTGTGCTCCAATTTAGCCCAAAAACCTGCATAAACAGAATTCCTCCAAAAACACATGCATATGTGAAAACATCCCGATTATAGAGTATGATCATTAGTTTAGATATCAAATTCATGCCATTATTGAAAATAAACAAGGGTAAAAGTGTGTCGCTAAGGAGCATCAACAAGTGGTCACCAATGCCATGCACGTCAATTGCCTGCCAACCTCCAATGGCAGTGGGAATGGAGACAACTTGCACCAAGATGTCCCTTGTTGACGATCCTTAAGTACCACTTTTAGTCGTCAACTCCTGCAGAGAATATGTCAAATATAATCACCAAACATAGTGATAGGGTTTATATCTAATCAATTCCACAAGTTTTGGTGAATATGTGAATGCAGGTTCTAATTGGCAAAAGAGGAGGAGATTTGGGCTCAGGGCCAGGTCGCCCGACCCCCCTAGGTCGGCCGACCTGGGCCCAAGCCCAATGGAGCCCATATTTGGCCACAGGAAAGAAGCACACTTCAGAACCATCATAGCCGTTGAATCCATGACGGTTGAATCGAAGAGAGGGGAATGGTCCAAGAGGAGTTCACATGGATTGAGGGGCCCACCAACATATCTAAACGTACTCAAAGTGAGCAAACCCACCTGGAACCGTCATTAGGACCCACTCCTCAATCACTCAGCCGAAGATGGGCCCGATCGGTGTCGGTGGACGGTTGGCCGACCGAGCCCGGTCGCCCGACCTGGTCCGGAGGCCAAACCGCCTCATCCTTCTGGTGCGCGTTCCCACCGCCTCCAGGAGTCCATCTACGCCATGCATCACTCAAGGCGGTGGATCCTACGTCGGCCGATCTCCCCGAATCGCCCGACCTGTGACTGAGTCTGTTCGTCCTCATCTTCCACGTGTCCACTCCTAACCGCCTCTACAAGCTATAAATAGCTGCATACCGGGCATTGAACATCACACACCAAGAAGAAAAAGCTCTCTTTGCCACACATTCTAGTCTTAGTTAGTAGTAAAGTATTTCTAGGAGTTGAGCTTCTACGGGTTTCCGACGGAGTCTTGGTAAGCCTAGAGCTCAGTTATCTTGTATCTTTTGTTTACTTATAAGACTTAGAGCTATTAATGGAATTACTCTCTTGCTTATGTTATTTGACTTATAGTCCTGTGTGTTCATCATATAAGATGTATGTCTTACACCTTAGTATAGTGGATGCATGTTATGGCAATGGCCCAATGCACCGCAAGGTTGCTCTATTTATCTGGACAATAAATAGAGTAGTTATTTCATATTACAAACTTGGTGTTTGGGGTATGAAATACCATTGGGGATACCCTTCCCTACGTAGTAAGAGGTAGGCGGCAGGTGGTGACAGCCCTGTCCGTCCCTTGTAATCCTCGACGTTCGGGTCTGGGCATTTTGCAGGCCTTAGTGATAAACATCGTGACACTACCCTTGGATGAGGGGATCCCACGACTCCTCGTTTTGCCCTCTAACATGTGTCCCTTGCTAAGCTTGTATAGGATACGCTTGTAGGAATGTAACCCATATGCAAGAAGTACATAGAACCCCTGGTTCTCTTTTAGGACCTTCATGTTAACTAGACTTATATAATGAGCAATGAAACCTTCTGTGTGTCACACTACCCATCTATCAATGTTTACCCCTTGCTAGAGTTTGGTATATTAATAATGTTATGATTGAATACAATGGATAACTACTCTAGTCAACCACTGCCTTCCCTGTGGATTCGATACCTTGAATACTTCCGGGTGAAAGCTACAACGGTATCCGTGCGCTTGCGGATTTATCTGCGACGTAAGAAATACCAACATCCCTCGAGATGGAAAACAATAGGTAGCTCAAAACCAGTTGCTCCTGTGCAAGCCACTTGGTGTGGAGTGGATTTGGCACATTATCCTCAATATCTCCTTTCTTGAACTTCATGGTTTTGGGCGGTTCCTTGATCGAGCCATCAAGGTAGCCGGCCATCTGCCCTTCCCTCAGAACTATGAGGATCTGTGCCTTCCACAGAGGGAAGTTACAATGTGAAAGATTCTCAGGGATGGAGTGAGTGAGGGAGGGGAGCCTTAACATGGTCGAGGAGGTGGAGGAGGCCATGGCTAAGAACTCGTAGAAGATGGGCTCTGATACCATGTGAAATTGAGCGAAACGTGATGCCTTTCGGCTCTCACGGCTGTGGGTTATATATGCCAAGAACAGCCCTTGGCGTGGCCGACAGAAGAGGCGATCGCCACTAAATCTTGCTCACAAAATAGCTAACAAATTGTGCATACAACAAACTCTGCAACAACATATACATGTTCTATCTTTGTGCGCAAGAGTGGTTGAGATCATCTTATACATGAAGAACACATCTTTAACATGGAGTACGTCGATTTTCAAGAGATTACTGACAAAATGTACTAGAATTGGCAATACCAGCATAATGTTTGTAATAAGACAAGGCTAGACTAGAGCGTGAGGCCTTATCTCCAGAGAGTCTGAAACACTAATTAGGAATGTAATATGTATCTAAAACTTCAATTTGGAATAGCTATGGTTACATTTGGTTTGTGTGGAAGAAACTGAAGTTGGGACAATGTTTCTGTCTTATGCTAGATTTAATTGGGCTAGGTTCATTTTATTTATGATTAAATTATTCAACTATAAGACCAAAAATAAATACCTGGGAGTTACATAGTTGTTAATACCTCATCTGGAGTAAGGACAGGCCCGGCTCTAGGCCATGGGCAGCAGGGGCTATGGCCAGGAGCCCAGCCGAAGGAGGGGCCCAAGATCCTAGACATAATCACATAAGTTTCGGCCCAATCCATTCCGGAGTCATGGAGTTGGAGCTACCAGCGACGCCCGTGGCCTGTAACGTACTCCCGTCCAATATTTACTCATTTTTTGCGTGAACATGATCGAGTCCAATCCAAGTCCCCAGAAGTCGAGAGTCAAGCAAGAGACGTGGTTGCTTGGAGGAGTCTCCCGACTCCAAGGCATGCTGATCGCCGACGCCAGACAATCAACTCGCCTCATGCCGTGTCTCCTTTTCGATTCGATCATGCGTCACGCGCCGAGATGCAGATCTCCGGCTCTCCACCGCTCCCCGCCACATTGCTGACTGGACTCATTGTGGTGAATTATTGTGTAATCCATTTTTAATTTTTCAATTTTAGATTTCTAGCCACTATTGTTTACTTGGTCTTACTTTGTTGTATAATTTGTTTAGGTGTTAGTCTATTAGATGTCAAACCATCGTCGGGTGCTTAGAAAAAAGAAACAAGATGATCAATTGGTTCAATCCCAAAAGGGTGTTTTACTTAAATTTTTGGCGGCTTCAAGTACTATTATTTTGCTAAAAAGTTTAGCGTAAAGGGCCTGTAGCGTAGGGTTTGCTCTAGAGCCCTTAAAATGGTAGAGACAACCCTGAGTAAGGAAGATCCTAACCAACTTATTAGGATTCCTCCAACAGTTAGAGCCAATCACTAGCTCATAGCAGTAAAAAATGGCAGAAAAGACACCTTGTCTAATGGTCTAGCTCTTAGCATATCGCTCAAAAGGTAAATGAACCCACATATCAGCCTCATATAGTCTTGAAATGTGTGTATCAGACTATCTTTTGATCAAGAAATAGTTCATATCTTTCCTTTCTTTCTCTCTCTCTTCTACCTAGACAAATATTATATTTTAATGCTATGAGCTAGTTGACATGGCACCACTGGAGAAGACCTTAGGTGTGAATGTGTGCACACTGTCCGTGTGAAGTTGGAAAGGGTGACTGGCGTGGCGAAGCCTTGATGAGAGGAAACAAGACCTAGGATGTGATGTGTTGCAGTGAGGTGAGTTGATTATTTTGTTGTTGATGAGAACTGGTTCACTCAGTAAACACAACAAATAAAGAGCAAATTCCCTCAATGCCACAAATATTTTGCAGACTTCTCTCACTGCCACAAAAATTTTTAGGTTTCCCTCACTGCCACAAAAGTTTTCACTTATGCCTTATATGCCATTTCCATCCATGTGCCGTTATGTTGCAGTTAAATAGGTATGGAAATGACCCGTTTGCCCCTCCAAATGAATGAAGGATAATTTTACCGTTTCCCTTACATGCCATTTCAGATTTATATTGTTTATGAAGACAGCACATATCAAGTCAACATATCACCCATTAAAATGTTACGACACAACCATACATCCAAAAAATTGAAGTATTGACATATCAAGCACATAGATAATATATTAATCATTAAACATGAGTAATGGTTCTTATCATGCAGACCAATTTTATTTACCACCATACAGACCAATTTTTCCACCATGCCATGCATACCAAAATAATAGGAGCCTGACAGATAAGCCACATGAGTACAAGTCTCTCATCACAAAGGCACATCACAAGTTTCTCCTCACAGATCATGAACATCTCATGAAACAAAAGTAACAAAATAATAGCAGTAGCTGGACATTCAATCCAGAATTTTTCGCTTGCTTCTAGTGGACATTGCAGGGCTCTCTGGAGCCTTGCTTCTAGTGCACATCGCTGGACTTTGAGGTGACACTTGCTGCTTCTTTGTTGTGGTTGCACCCTTTGTCTTCTTTGCCTTTGCCTTCCCTTTTGTCTTCCCTTCTCTCTTTCTCTTCCCTGTTGGCTGGGAAGGAGCAGGTGGTGGTATGTCACTACTCGGTAAAGGATACTCAATGGAGAGTGCATCTGGTTGACTTGAGCCACATGCTGACCTGCAATACATTGGTTTTGTAGTTGAGAAAGTAGAAAAGTGAACATATGCAAATCAGCAAAAGTACTAAAATTCATCTTACTTGACAGTTTTTCTGGAGCTTAAGTTACTGGAGCGTCCTTGACTATATTAAAGACAGATATGGGAACATTTTTACAAGGATTTCATAGATGCATGGTAAAAGATTTCAGAACTAGAATTGTTGCTGCGGACTCACCTTGGCGGAAAATACATGGGTGTAGGTCCTGAGGTAGCGGATACAATAGTATTCTCAGTTGATTCTTGAGTAGCTTCATTTGTTTTCGTCTTCCTCTTTTTGGGAGGCCCCCTGCAAAAGCAACAGATGATATTAGAGAACTAAAAAACTTAAATGTTGACATATTAGAGCAATATGGTATTCAATACTTTGCAGCTAGCATGGCTGCCTTGTCATCTGGATTACCATCTTTGCATGTGTACCAACGGTGTCCAAATATTTGTGGCATTGAGGGAATTTGCTTACAAATAAACTCAGGACCTTACCCTTGCTTGATGAAGCTGTTACAAGACAAGATGAGACCAATGATGTGATGTGTTGCAGGTGATTATTTTGCTGTCCATGATAATTGATTCACTCAAGCAAACACAATGAATAAATTCTGACAGTTACGCGCCCATTCTTGATGGGAATTATATTCTCATCAATTGAACATTATCAATGCCTGATGGGAATTATTTTCGTCAGCTACTAGTAACTGAAATCGCGTATGAACAAAAACAACTCTCACACATTCCACTATTTCTGCTGCTACACATTCTCATTGGAAGTCTTTCTGTGTACACAGAACTTGCAAGAGCAGGCCTGCATGAGGGTAGGGCGGCAATTAGGTTTTTAAGGACCACAAGGCGCGACTACTTTCTGATCACCTACTTCATCTATATCGTACGATTACATTTGTGACATCTCGACTACTTCATCGACGTGCGTATGACTTTATATGCCCGCTACTTCCTAGAGGACTCATTCACGGGGCTGCATTGCGAACACCATCACTACGTCGACTTAGATCATACATCAAACAACTTGGACTGACACAATATTAAGTTCTTGAAACGATGCATCCATTGCCTATAGCACCAATCCTGTTATAGGCTACTATCTTAGCCATCTCTAGCCTAACATTATGTTCATGTTAAATAATTGTAAATTAAACATCAACATGGGAAACATTGCCGCTATATCACTCATACTTCATGCTATCATGATTTTCATTGGTTTATTTGGAACTAACATAAGTTGTAATTTGCCTAAAAATTCTAACAATCCAAAAACCTCATAGGCACTTTTTGGACACTGGTTTGCTTCTATGCTTAAACTAAATGTATTCGATGGTTCCAACTATACACATCAGTGTGCGAAGATGATCTTGTGGTTTGCGGCCATGAAAATTATTCACATTGCATGTGGAACAAGCATAGCTTAGTTGGTTAGGTTCCTTGTGGTGGAACCTGCCCACCCGGGTTCAAGTCTCCGACTCGGCACGGGTGTCACATTTTCCTGGATTTATTCCAGGATTTAACCGGCGCTTTTCTTTTAGTGGTAGGCAACGTGCCCGTCGATAGCGAGGCGCCTGTGGTGACTTCGTCAATCTCAAGATCAGAACGGCCGGCCCAGTCTCTCGAAGGTGCTCATAGGGGTAGGGTTTACGTGCGTGTATTCATAGGGGTGAGTGTGCGTGCATGTGTGAGCGTCTGCGTCTGTACTGGTCTTTCGCCAAAAAAAAAATATTCACATTGCATAGGGGAACCCCGAATAGTCAGTAAAATTTATGGTGTCTGATAACCTATTTCGAGCCATCATGGTAAATGTTTTTGCTGATAATCTTGTGGATGTGTACGTACATATGTTGATGTCGGGTAAGGCGTTGCCAGATAAAATTGAGGCAAAGTTTGGTGTCTCAGTGTCTGAAGTGAGTGTATGCCATGAAGCAGTCGATTACCTCCATGTAGCACAAGCTCATGAGATTCGTGTTGACGAATAAAATTGGCACGATAGAGGTTTGCTTGAAATCTGGGCAAATCGGTAACACCGGTTTTAGAAACCGGTAGGACCAGATTTTGTAACATTGTCATATTAGTATTTTTATTGCACCATTGCGTAGCTTGCATCGAGACAATCGAAATGCATACATAGAAAGTCTGATTTGGAGTTTGGACGAGAGAGTTATGGCTTTTTGGGAAGATCTTCACCTGAACAAAACTGGTGAAACCGGTTTCCCAAATAGGTAAAATCGATTTTGGTTAATATGGCTAATCTGCAGCACAAACTGGTGGAACCGGTTTGTCAAAGCGGTGGAACCGGTTTTTGGCAGAGTCCTTGTAGATTTGGAGATCCATGTGGAATATGACTTGTAAAAGGATTTTCTTGCAGGGCAAGACCTCCCCACCCTATAAATATAAGGGTCCACGGCCGATTGAGGGTTTATCCAATCGATCAAATACAAGTATCTTTACTTTTTATCCCTTTCAAACCCTAACTTTTTTAACCCCCTTTGTTGTTCGTACTTCGTTTCTACGGCGTTTGACAGCGTTCTAAGTGGCCTGCCGATCTCAGAACAACCCTAGGCGCGCCAGCCCTGACGGGGTCCCTCCCGGGCCGGCGTTCGTAGGTTGATGCAGCAAACCCTAGAAAATCGGTTTTGTTGGTTTTCTAAACCGGTTTTACCGATTTTGGCTGGGTGTGCTCCAGGTGATCGATCCGTTGCGGATCCGTGCGGTCTAGCGCATATCTCGGTGTGTTGGCCAGAAAAAGCGTCAATACATTTTTGGTGACTCCGCTGGGGAAATTGGGGATCTTGGTTGCATTAACCGGTCTACCTAACCCTAGTCAGATGGGCTCTATTTCAGATCTGGACAAGGACAACATCGTTGCGGCCTCCATGGAGGAGCTCAGCGAAGAGGAGCGTCAGAAGTTTGAAGCAGTCCAGGAATACATCAAGAAACAATTCATGATGGGGCTGAAGAAGGATCGCCAGGGCATATTTTCAAGAGCACAAGAATTTGTGATGCCCGCCTTCAAGATTGATAATTGGGAGATTGAGGTAATACCCACTGTAAGCAATTCATCGTTTACTCCGATTGATCAACATGCAGTTACCTTTGATTCTATAGATAGGAAAAGAATGAACCTTTTATCTAGAATATCAAAAAGATTGGATCAATGAGAAAAAGAGGATTGGGTTAGTAGTTCTATTTCTTATGATATTCCTCATATTGAGCAACATGAGAAGACTCAGACTAGTTCATCGGCTATAATAGAGGAATCTCTTGAAAATTCACAGTATGGCATGCCGATAAACTTTTCTCCAGAGCAAACGGTGCCAAGACCATTGCAACTACCAAATACGGCAAAAGCGGTATTACCGGTTTCTTGGTGGCATCTCCTAGACAGTCTGAAACAATACATTGTGTCCCTTTGAATTATATGTCTCATGTTACTCAGTCGGTGCCACATGTTGCTACAATGCATCAAGAATTAAAATTGACAGATTTAACATCGGTTAGGCAACAAGAGAATGAATCTTTTTATGAATACATTAAAAGATTCAAAGAAATAAGAAACCGTTGTTATGATGTGTCAATTTCTGATAAAGATCTTGCTGATATTGCTTTCGATGGATTAAGATCTATTGTTAAAGAAAAATGTGAAGGCTTTGATTTTCTTTCGATCAATCAAGTCCTAGTACAGGCATTAGGCGTAGAATTACAAATCAATAAAGATGCTTATAGAACTCATCAGTCTAGTTTACATGCGAAAAATAATAGTTTAGACAATGAGAGAAAAGGTGATTATATTGCTGAATTAGTTTGGCCTTTAGAAGATAAAGTATATACATGTCCATCTCTTAAGCTGATTCCTAAGGATCGGCAAGAACAAATGCGATTTAGTTTTGATGTTTCTAAATGTGATCGTATATTTGATGAATTATCAAGATGTCTCACACTATACCTCCACCTGAAGAATTGAAAGGACATGCATATTGTAAATTTCATAATTCTTTTTTGCATGCTATTGTTGATTGCAATATTTTCCATCAGCAGGTGCAATCGGCCATAAATCAAGGATGATTGAATTATCATGATATGCCAGCAGATAAAGTTTCTCTCTCTGTTAACACCGTTGGTGTACAGCAACCCAAGGTATTGGTTCGGCCGCATCAAGCTGAAGCAACCAAAGGGAAAAATGTCATCATCGGTGAGGAGAAGCCTAAAAATTTTAAAGACAAACAAGTGATCAGAGAGGTGGTATCTGAGAAGACTCCTGATGGTAGAGAAATTTTCAAAGTCACTACAAGAACTTTGGAACTCGGAGGGGGGGGCAAGGATCTTCGCAAAAACTGTTTGAGCCTGCTACGCAGGCCAAACCGGTAAAACCGGTTTCTGAAACCGGTAAAACTGGTTTTGGGCAGCACCATCACAAAGTGCTTAAAACTGGACGTCCCGAGATTAGAATTTTGAAAATGAATTTGGCAAAGCATCAGGAGATATATACAAAGAAGAAATCAACCCATAATGAGCTATTGTCCAAGTATATGAATCAAAAGGCCGTTACTAGTGATCGACCGGTAAAAAGGAGCACATGGTCACCTATGCATCAAGGGAGACATATTTCATCTTAGAAGGGAGCTATCAGGTAGCAAGGTGATTTTGTCACATTGCGTCCTTCGCAGAACTCACACCAAGACATGTCATGGATTTATCCTGCTTCTAGCTCTCCATATCCGACATGTGACTTTAGTGGGATGTGGCTGCCATACTATCCTATATTGTATCCATATTTTTATCCAGGATGTGATGCATTTAGGAAGCCAGTTCATGACCAAATATTATATTCTGCGCAAGACTGTTTGGCACCTCGTCAATCAAGTTGGAACCAGCAGAACCAATCCGGTGAAACCGGATTGCCAAACCGGTCATACCGGTTTTCCCAGAGAAAACATGCACGTCCTCCAAAATAGATTTATCGTGTCAAAAAGAAGGAAGTGGAGGTGCAAAGCATGGATGACGACCTAGAAAAAACTACTGGTAATGATGTCACACAGGTTGGAGGCACCAATGTGATTTCAAAGGACGACGACAAAAGACCGATTGTAATTGACAATAAGGTTGAAACGTCAGTCCAGGAAAATATTACTGTTGTTCATGGTGAGAGCAATGGAATTGATAATGATACTTCTAAGTATTTCTTGCCAATATGGTGTCCTCCAGGTAGGGGTGGAAACGAGCCGAGCCGAGCTCGGCTCGGCTTGTGAAAGCTTGGCACAAAAGTGGCTTGGCTCGGCTCGGCTTGGTCAAAGAAACGAGCCAAACTTGAGGCTCGGCTCGGCTCGGCTCGTTGACGAGCTCGAGCCAGCTCGAGCTGGCTTGCGAGCCTGGCAACAAAAACCTCCAGAAGGAGTACAGGACAGGGAACTATCAACTATATGATCATCAACAATTCATCATGTGGCAGGTAATTCAAAGCAACATGCAGATATGAGATATTAATCTAAAAACATGACAGGCATTACACGACATCCATGAGCAAGGGCCAAGAGCATGATCGGACCACGTTAAGGTCTTAAAACAATAAGGTCTTACAATAATAGAAATGCAAATGTTTGGTTTGATAAATGATAAATAATAAGATAAATTTTGCATATCATCTCCAGCTCTCAAAATCTTTACTCTGGTTGTCCAGATCACAACTCTTCATGTGTCCAACCTGTACAGCATCCAGAAGCAAATAATTTTAGTGCAAGCTGAAAAAATACTCGAAAATGATTAGGCAAACAATACTTACTAGTTACTTTGCACTTCACTTTTAGTAAATGGGATGTTCTGAACATCATCGTCATCCTCGTCTTCCTAAAATTCAAAAATATCAATCAAGTTAATTAATTATGTGTAGAAAAGAGGGAAAATGTTGTTCGTAATAAAGATGGCATACCGTTATCATGGGGGATCCTCTAATCCAGCTAGAAGGTGAATACAAAAAGGGCTGCGTAGGCCAACTTGATTCAGACATGCAAAAGTTCACTGAAAAATAAAATTAGGGAGACAAATTGATGGCACATGTACAGACTAAAATTGAAAACTGACCTCGTCATCTTCAGTTCTTCAATCTTCACGAGAGCAGATGATGTAGGCGAGGGGCACTACGGAGATGCACCGCGCACGGCTGGGGACGCAGGTGAGGGAGACGGCGCACTTCTCCCGTCCTCGCACTTGAGGCTCTCACGGTCGCACGGCCGCCAGCCGCCGCGACGACGATGTCCAAGTCTCGAAGAGTCGCAGCAAGTCACGAAGGGATGGGGATTTACTGGAGGTTAGGGTTTTCACCGTCTAGTTTTAACTGTGATTTATGGGCTGAGTTGGGCTATTAGTCTAATGGGCCATCACTCAACCAGGCCATCTCGACACAACCCTCAGTTTGTCTCCGAGCCTTTTAGGCTCGCGAGCTGCTTGCGAGCTAGCTCGGGCTCGGCTCGATTCCCTTACGAGCTAAAACGGTGGCTCAGGCTCGGCTCGTTTGGAAATCAAGCCGAGCCGAGCTAGGCGAGCCCGAGCCGAGCCCGAGCTTTTTTTCCACCCCTACCTCCAGGTTTAACCCATACACAAAAGAGAAAATTGCAGTGGCTTCGATTTCAAGAGAAGAAAGAGAAGGAATTGGAAAAATAGAAGAATGAAAACTTGAGCAAGAATAAACCGATGTTTTCTCGAAAGGAGTGGAAGATCAAGCTTGGTGTTTGCTCAGCAGCAAAACCGGTTGGACCGGATTCAGAACCAGTGGAACCGGTTTCTACGACAGCAGAGGAGGATCTGATTAACACAGTGCAAGTTCCTCTAATCCCCGATATTATTGTTCCTGATTCAATTCATTATGATGAGAAGTTGTCATCGGATTCCCGGAATAAGGACGATGACCAATTTTTGAATTATGAGTCATCTTTAGAGCATATTGATATTAATCTTGATGTGGTGCACTTCCTTCAAAGGAGGAGATGGCTTATTTTGATTTTGTCTCACGAGAAGCTATTTTTCAGAAGCCCAAGGATAATGATGATCATCTGAAAGCTCCATACATGAAAGGTTATATCAAAGGGAGGCCAATTTCTCGTATGCTGGTTGACAGTGGAGCAGTTGTTAATTTAATGCCTTATACTTTGTTCAAGAAATTGTGATGTTTAGATGATGAGTTGATCCAGACTAATATGGCTTTAAGTGGTGTGGGAGGAGATGATTCTATAAGTGCTAAAGGAATTATTTCTATGGATCTCACCATTGGAAGCAAGACATTGGTTACTGCATTCTTTGTCGTTGAGACCCAAGGTAAATTTAGTTTGATTTTGGGACATGATTGGATACATGCGAACCAGTGTGCACCTTCTAGCTTGCATCAATTTTTGATACAATGGATAGGCGATAAGCTAGAGATTGTGCATGGTGATACATCGGCTTACGTTGCAGCTGATGGTTCTACTAAAGGTGTGCATGGTAATTTTAAGTGCTTGATAGGTGTAGATGTTTCACATTGTGGGTTTATAAGGTCTACACGAGATGGTTTTATTCTTTGTCACAGTAAAGCCAATTGAAGGTCGGTTAGACCACTTTTGTATGAATTGAATGAATATAAGTATAGAGTGGTTGCAGCAAAGAATTAGACACTATCGGGCATATGAGAATGATATGTGTAAAATTGTTGAGCAACATTTTGCAAGAGATGGCCGGTATTTTGTGATATTGCCCTTAGAGCAAAAAGGTCGATAGATTATGTGTTAAACATCACCCTTAGCGTTGTTTTGTGCTTTTATGTTTTCTGCTATGCAAGCTTTACCAGAAAACAAGGGGGCATATGTTGATGATCAAAATTGGCACGATAGAGGTTTGTTTGCAATCTAGGCAAACCGGTAACACCGATTTTAGAAACCGGTAGGACCAGATTTTGTAACATTGTCAAATTAGCATTTTTATTGCACCATTGTGTAGCTGGCGTTGAGACGATCGAAATGCATATATAGACAGTCTGATTTGGAGTTCGGACGAGAGAGTTATGGCTTCGGGAATGTCTTCACCTGGACAAAACCGGTGAAACCGGTTTCCAAAATAGGTAACACCCGGTTTGTCAAAGCAGTGGAACCGATTTTTGGCAGAGCTCTAGTAGATTTGGAGATCCGTGTGGAATATGACTTGTAAAAGGATTTTCTTGCGGGGCAAGACCTCCCCACCCTATAAATATAAAGGGCCATGGCCGATTGAGGGTTTATCCAATCAATCAAATACAAGTATCTTTACTTTTTATCCCTTTCAAACCCTAACTTTTCTAACCCCCTTTGCTGTTCGTACTTCGTCTCTATGGTGTTTTACGGCATTCTGAGTGGCCTGCCGATCTCAGAACAACCCTAGGTGCGCCAGCCCTGACAGGGTCCCTCCCGGGCCAGCATTCGTAGGTCGACGCTGCAAACCCTAGGAAACCGGTTTTGTTGGTTTCCCAAACCGGTTTTACCGGTTTTGGCTGGGTGTGCTGCAGGTGATTGATCCGTTGCGGATCCACACGAGCTAGCGCATATCTCGGTGTGTTGGCCAGAAAAAGCGTCAACAATTCGAGCATAGGCTAAAGAACTAAAAATTTCCTATGTGTCTTGCCCGACAAGTTTGTGGTAGGATGCATAGTCTCTTATAGCTGACACCTTCTTGGAGGGATTTTCCCATTTCTCTAAAACATAAGAGATAGGCATTTAGTGTTGCTGGCAACATTGGATATTTGGATGCTGAGGAGAAGGCAAGAGAGAGAGACACTCACAAGAAGGGGTTGTTCGGTCTTACATTGCCAATCTCACCTCGACAACAACAAAAAGAACTAGCTGGGCATGTCAAAGACTAAGCAAATAAACAACCAATTTAAGGGAGAAGAATAACAAGGCTAATTACTTTCTTTGTGGAGACCACATGCTGTGAGCCAGTGCAAGGATCATAAATAGAATCAAAATAAAAAGTCTTCAAATTTTGTTATTAGCGAGGCTGCTGGTCAAACACGTGGATACAATATTTTTTTTTACCTATAGTTCTTTCAATTTGTCATTCACCTGATTGGTGGGCTGAAACAAGGGCTAATATTCATGTGTTTTCTGATATTTACTTATTTTCCTCCAACCAGTTCGGATGGACGACATTCTCCTTGTTAATTGGAAATGGATCACATGCTCGTGTTTGTTGGGGGAGGCGTAAATTTGATAAACTCGATCATCAGTTCATTCTGCGAAGGATCGAATGTTCACCCATTCGCATAAAGTCTTCTTTTTTGTAAAACACGCAGGGCTCCAAGAGGGCGGCAAGAGGAACGACCATCACGCTCGAGAGGTGGAGAGCCAAGGGGGGATCCCCAACCCCTTCACTCCAACCAAGCAAGCGAGGGCTGGACTGGACGGAACGGGCAAGCCAACGCAAAGGCCTTCACACGATCAAGGAAGGCTGGGAAGATCGCGGAGGCTCCGAGCCCAGTCGACAGGAGGAAGCGGAGCACGAGTCGTGGTCCGGTTAAACCAGCTGTGGCCCGGAGAGCCGAGCCGTGTATGTACCATTGTACCCTCGAATATGCCAGGAACGAAGTCATTGGAGGGGTATTTGGTGTAAAGAACGTCCCGTGTGGGCCTATAAATAGCGGGGAGCGGCACCCCGATTGGGACTCTCCTGACCCATTTTTGTAACCTTTCGCCATTATAAAGGTTCTTTTCTCCCCGCTGCCTCATTCTCTCCGCTCTCTCATCTCAAACTTGTCGGATCTCTCACGGAATCCAACAGTGTTGATGGTGCTCATAAAATCGATTTGAATCTCACTTCTGGAAAGAACATGCAGCATGTCCCCGCCATTAAGGAAAATCTCGTTTTGATAGCTTATTTTGTCCTAGTTTCTCTATATCTGTAAGGCATCCTTAAACAAGGACATCCTGGCCATCTCTAAATATAAACAATAAATAGGACAGATTAACTCATAACTCGTGAAACTTTGCCATAGCCCCAGAGTCAAACCGATGCCCCCCTGGAAACTTTGCACGCGAGTGGGCTGCTACATCTATAGCGACCCATGGTTTATCCCAACTATTGCGAAATACCGATCAATGGTCAACAACAAATCAAAATATATATACTCAAATAATTTGAAGTACCGACCCATGGCTTGTTACCGCCCAACTATTTATTGGTAATTTCATACGTACTTTTACCAACCCATATCTGATGGTACTTTTTGGGACTATGGTATATATGTAGTGTGCCTGAAAATTTAGAAAGGGTCACAGAAATAACGGAAAACCCCTCAGCATCATGCTTCGTATATATAATCTCCATCTCCTTGAACCTCAAAGCTTGAGTTGTTACAAAACATTTTCTTGTTTCAGTTAAATTGATCTCGGATCTATCATTTCCTAAGAGACAAAAATATCAAGTTGATTCATCCTTTTCTTATTTAATTTAAAAGCGTAGAACATGCCAAACCCAAAAGGGAAATGTGGATTCACACGTGAGCAAAGCATGCACAAGGGCCGTGACCAGTTCCCAGTGGCTAGCCTTTGAAAGGAAAGCGTTGCCGTGCAATGCGAGATCTAGGGCCTGTTTGAATCTCTAGGGCATATTTGGATCCATTACAACTAATGGTTAGCAGCTAAAATTAGCAGCTAGAGATCCAAACAGGTCTTCTAATTATTAGCACTCTATCCTGCTAATAATTTGTTCATTAGCTAGCTGGAGGATGCTAATAGTACAAAACCAACTATCCTACTAGGTATTAGTAGGTGGATCCAAACACTACCCTACTAATAGTTAGCAAGATAATAATTAGCAAACATTAGCGTTTAGCTAATTATTACTTCTAAAGATTCAAACATGTCCTTAAACTAATAGTTAGCTACCTAAGAACTATTAGTTTCTAATTATTAGCTAGCTAACTATTAAAAGGGTGGTGTTTGGATCCACTTTCTAATAAATTGGTTTTGTACTATTAGCACCTAGCACCCTCCAACTAATTATTAGTAGGATAGAGCACTAATAATTCACAGGCTTTTTTGAATCCCCAGCTGCTAATAATTTTAGCTGCAATCAGTTCTAATATATCCAAACATACTCCTAGTCTTTAGTCTTCTCCGACCTCGCTCCCACATGCGTTGTTAGACTTTGAACGACTGCTGTGCGTTCTTGGGTAGTAAGGCACTTGCAATAACATAGCAGTATATCCAAAATGTTGACGATCAAAATTGCCACGACAAAGGTTTTCCTGCAAATCTGGGCAAACAGGTTAAACCGGTTTTAGAAACCGGTAGGACCGGATTTTGTATCATTGTCAAATTAGCATTTTGATTGCACCATTGCGTAGCTTGCGTCGAGACGATCGAAATGCATATATAGAAAGTCCGATTTGGAGTTCGGACGAGAAAGTTATGGCTTTGGGAAGATCTTCACACCGGTAAAACCGGTTTGGAAATAGGTAAAACCAGTTCTGGTTACTATGTCTGATACGGCAACACAAACCGGTGGAACCGGTTTGTCAAATCGGTATACCGGTTTTAGGCAGAGTCCTAGTAGATTTAGAGATCCATGTGGATTACGACTTGTAAAAGGATTTCCTTGCGGGTACAGACCTTCCCACCCTATATTTATGAGGGGCCACGGCCGATTGAGGGGAATCCCAATCGAATCAAAACCATTATGTATTTACTTTTACCCTCCAAACCCTAATTCTCTTCCAACCTCAACATGCTGCTCGTCTACTGATCTCCACGACCATAGATGACGTCCTAAGACTTGCTGGTCGACCTAGGGCACGTCCGGCGACGTTCACGCCCTGACGGGGTCCCTCCCGGGCGAGAACTTCGACGACCTTTGCTAGTTTGCTCGTAAACTAGTCGTTCTTCGCTACGTAAGTGCGTTGGTTATCTCTTTGCTAGTTTGCTCGTAAACCTCGCCGTCCTTCACCACGTAAGCGTGATAGTTATCTCTACGAACGACTAATTCCGGCGAAACCCTAGAAATCCGGTATTACCGGTTTGCCAAACCGGTAGAACCGGTTTACGCCGCCTTACCGCCGCTTGGTCTGTTCGCGACCCGCACGCACTAGTGCACTCGGTGTGTTGGCTAAATTCAGCGTCAACACATTTTTGGCGACTCCGCTGGGGAAGAATATTCTGGTTATTCCAACAACCGAATTTTTCTAACCCTAGCCATATACCTAATTGATTTACTATCTTGATTCGCCACTATAGTTGGATCTGGTCTTTTTGGACCGATTGCATCTATACTTGTGACTTTGCATCAGGCTGCTCAAGCCGATTGCATTGTGTTTTGCTTACTCTTGCATATTGAAGATTAAAAGAGGAGCAAATTAGTGGTCATTGATTGCTTGGATTATCAAATTTATATATCCCAAGATCAGAAGCATCAAGACCTATTATGGGGGGCTATCATTACACTTCAAATCAGTTCATCTACAATGAGCCCAAGGTACAATTTGCAAATACATTACCTATGTCTAATAATTATTTTGCAAGTACCACAAATCCTCATGTTGATGTTGCTAGATATGATACTAGTAGGCATATTGCATCGGCTCATAATTATTCAGATGGTTATGCAAATTATAATTCTGAATGTTATATACAAAAGCCATTGCCAAATAATATGCGTGCTTTAAATTTTGATGCCACTAGCAACATACAACATTATTCTCACACATCGGCTGTACAACAAGTTCAAGAGCCGGTAAACAATTATCAAGGCCAAACTAACATGGTGAGTTCGGCCAATTTTTATGAAACACCACATGCTACTAATTCTAATAATATTCAGCAAGGTGTTTCCTCTTTTTATTCATCGGCTGCAAATTCACAATATGTGTTTTCACCACAAAACATGCCGGTGAATGAGAAAGTTGGCCATGCTAATTCTAGTTATCCGGCCAGCTATTCTCAACCATCATATGCTGCACAATATATTAATAGAGTGGAGGTTACATCTGTGAATTCAGCATCATTTGCAAATGCTAAAAATCATAATTCGGCTCTAAATATTCCTAGCAACTATAGCCGGATTAATGGAAATTCAGCTAGCACACATACACCTCCACATGTTAATTCAGCATATATTTTGTCTCAAAAATCATGTGCTACCAATCTCTATAACATTCAGCAAGGTAGAGATGAATCGGTTTCTGATTATATAAAACGATTCAAAGAAACTAAGAACCGTTGTGTTAATTTGTCAATTTCTGATATAAACCTTGCTGGTATATGTTTGAAGGGCTTAAGGTCATCTATTAGAGATAGAATAGGTGGTTCTTACATTTTTTCGGTTGCATCAGTGCAAGTATGAGCTTTAGGTGTGGAGCTTCTAATGATGAAAGAGAAGAAGAACGATTCAGATTTGAGCAATAGTTCGGTTATTACAATAACTGAACGATATGGATCTGTTCAAACAAAAGAAACAAGCTTGACTGTACAAAATTAGGTGAATCACGAGAAAACAGCTAAGCTTGATTTTTCAAATGGAGTTGTGTATTTGTATGGAGATCATAGTGTTAAGCAAAAATTTATGACTGAACAAGGTTCGGTCAGTGAAGAACATCGAAAGAATGAAGATCACAACTCTAGAAGCAAGGAGAAGGCATCGTCGTGCCAGAATCCGGTGATTTCCAGCAGCCCTGGAAAAACCGGTATTACCGGTTTACCAAACCGGTATTACCGGTTTCTGCAGAATGCTGATGCAGGTTGCCGTAAAGAGAAGAAACATGACATCATTCATATCAAAGTTCCACGCCTCTCCAACATATTTATAAGGTATGCTTTACAAGTAATTTACCTAATTCCCAATCAGATCATATGTTTTCAATTGATTCATCTACTGGTGACAATTCTATGAATAATCTTAAAAGATCGATTGAGGAGGGTGATTTATTTGTTAGCAACAAAATAAATTCAGATATTGTCAGCAAGTGCATTGTGAAAATTAGAAAGGCTGATAATAGTAATGTTTTGGCATTTAAATTTTCTACATCATCATTGCCAAAGTTTTTGTCTTCATGGTTTGCTTGTGGTCATTCTGGATTTAAAAGCAAGAAACCTAAGTTGATAAACATTATAAAGCCCGATGATAATTTAGTAATCAATTCCAAAACATCGGGTAAAGGAAGCATAAGTAAAGGTATAGCCGAATGGATCGATGATAAATCTGAACCGTTCGTTTGCTTAGCCTTGAAACCTTCTCCACAAAAGAATCAACTAAAGAAGACAAAGTACACTTTTGATTTGACTTTGTGTGATGACTTATTTGATATCTTGCTTGAGCATAATTTTATTAAGTTATTTGATCACAAAGTCATGCCATCACTTCTGGAACCAAAAGAGCAAGAATATTGTAAGTGGCATAATTCATTTGGTCATAGCACTAGCCATTGCAATATTTTTCGTCAAATTATCCAATCGGCCATTAATGTAGGACGATTGAGATTTGCTGAAATTTCAGAGGATGACCAGTTGACTTTGATTGGTCTTGATGGCAAGGGATCGTCAGATCGGTCAGCATCAGCCGGTTCATGCAAAGATCCAAGAGAAATTGATAAAGAGAAAAATTCAATACACTCAAGTGATAACGAGGACATCGTTCATGATTTACATACTCCTAAGAACGATGAGCCTAAGAAAATACCAGAAGGCACTGGGGGCATGCGAATTCTTCCGAATCAAAGCGAGAGCCAGTTACTCCTGCTGTGCTGGAAAAAGAGGTTAAACCGATTTGGCAAAGAGGTTTAACCGGTTTTCCAAAAGCGGTAGAACCGGTTCGTGAAACTGGTGAAACCGGTTTTGGTCTGAAGCGTCCCAAAATGCCAAAACCCGATCTTTCTAAAGAACATGGAGCAAAAGACTGTAATGAGCACAAGAGCAGAAAGCCGAAGCTCACATTCAATGAACTTCTGGCCAAATATCAGAAAGAAAATAAAGCCAAGCGTGCTCATCGGTCAAATGATGTTAAATTATCTAAAGTGTCTCCAAAACACAAATCCAAAGATTGGAATCGGCCAAGTGAGGGTTTTTATACAGCAGAGCCATATCCTTCTTTTAGTTCGCCGATGCCACCAAATTATTGTGCATATTAATTGATTGCAATAGTATGTGAAAGCCGAAACACTTATGAGCTGTACATGATTTAGTTTTTATATTTATATTGCTCATTAATTTATTTTGGTTCTTCATACTCTCGTGGATGAATTCTATATGGCCGATGAATCTCTTTGATCATCGCCTTAAAGTGATAGCTTCCCCCATAAGAAATCATTATGACCTTTTTTGGTACTTTAAGTGCTCGGGGGGCAAGATATTTGCAAAAAGAGTAATCTGGCCATTATCAATCCTAAGGTAATTGTGTCATATTCATCTTTTGGGGCTGATTACTCGCTTTACTTGGTTTATGGTCAAAATAACTCATGGATGTAATATTAAATTGTTCTATCTTTCTTCATTCTCAATTCGAGAGGTATTGCAAAGACCAATTGACAATATGGCAATTTGGTCGCTTTATGCATCCACAATAGTTTGCAAGTGTGGGAATGGCTTTGAATTACTATTCTAAATATTTACGGCCGAGGTGATATACTCAGGCTTATCTCTCACAAACCATATACATGATAGCAACAACAAGCTGAAGTCTTTATGTTGGGCAGAATTGAATGACATGATCGATAGATCCTATCGTTCTTAAAAGTGAGACATGTTTGATGCACTTGTGCTCAACGTTGCTCCTATGCAATTTTGGTTTTTCTTGGTACGTAAGCTTTACCAAGAAACAGGGGGGCATATGTGACGATCCAAATTGCCACGACAGAGGTTTTCCTGCAGATCTGGGCAAACAGGTTAAACCGGTTCTAGAAACCGATAGGACCGGATTTTGTATCATTGTCAAATTGGCATTTTGATTGCACCATTGCGTAGCTTGCATCGAGACGATCGAAATGCATATATAGAAAGTCCGATTTGGAGTTCGGACGAGAAAGTTATGGCTTTGGGAAGATCTTCACCTGGACAAAACCGGTAAAACCGGTTTGGAAATAGGTAAAACCGGTCCTGGTTACTATGTCTGATACGGCAACACAAACCGGTGGAACCGGTTTGTCAAACCGGTATAACCGGTTTTAAGCAGAGTCCTAGTAGATTTAGAGATCCATGTGGATTACGACTTGTAAAAGGATTTCCTTGCAGGTACAGACCATCCCACCCTATATTTATGAAGGGCCACGGCCGATTGAGGGGAATCCCAATCGAATCAAAACCATTATGCATTTACTTTTACCCTCCAAACCCTAATTCTCTTCCAACCTCAACATGCTGCTCGTCTACTGATCTCTACGAGATGATGTCCTAAGACTTGCTGGTCGACCTAGGGCACGTCCGGCGACGTTCACGCCCTGACGGGGTCCCTCCCGGGCGAGAGCTTCGACGGCCTTTGCTAGTTTGCTCGTAAACTAGTCGTTCTTCGCTACGTAAGTGCGTTGGTTATCTCTTTGGTGGTTTGCTCGTAAACCTCGCCGTCCTTCACCACGTAAGCGTGATAGTTATCTCTACGAACGACTAATTCTGGTGAAACCCTAGAAATCCGGTATTACCGGTTTGCCAAACCAGTAGAACCGGTTTACGCCGCCTTGCTGCCGCTTGGTCTGTTCGTGACCCGCACGCTCTAGTGCACTCGGTGTGTTGGCTAAATTCAGCGTCAACACAAAAGCAAAAGGGTAATCGGCTACTACTATCTTCTAAATGCTCTGTTATTAGACACGCCTCCATAATGTATAAATAGGTACCTCACCGAGTTAAAATCTCAAACACAACACCACACAATCACAAACTCTCGCATCTCAATTAGGAGGATTCCCGATCGATTGATCCAGTGCAAAATTAAATTAGTGATAGGTATGGAGACAACCAAGACCGCACTAGTGGCCTTTGTGCTCGTGATGTCCATGGCTATGGCCACCATGGCTCAGAACACGGCGCAAGACAAGGAGTACGTGGCCCTCCACAACGCCGCTCGCCGTGAGGTGGGTGTTCAGGACGTGGTCTGGGATGAGAGGGTTGCAGCGTTCGCACGGGCCTATGCGGCAAGACGTGCCGGTGACTGCGCCCTCAGACACTCGGACCAGGCAGAGCTCTGCAGGTTGGGCTATGGCAAAAACATTTACATGGGCCCACCTGGTAAGGACTGGACGGTGGCGGAGGCCGTGCAGTTGTGGGTGGCTGAAAAGAAGTACTACAACAGCACTAGTGGCATGTGCATGAAAGGGCGGCCCCAGGACCTGATGTGCGGGCACTACACGCAGGTGGTTTGGCGCAACACCAAAGCTATCGGCTGTGCGCGCGTCAAGTGTGACAATGGCGGCGTCTTCATCACCTGCAACTATACTCCGGCGGGCAATGTCATCGGACAACGTCCATTTTAGTTGCTAGGTATACTTTTATAAATGTATAAAGAGTATCCATATAATGCTATGATGCCCAGATTCCGTGATGTGATGTCGCTGCATATTATGCCTTTGCTAGCTAGATGGAAAATAAGTTTTGTTGAGTTATAGCCGAAGCCAAAGGACCCAAGCAACAACCGAGACAGACAACAATGACAAGCAACAGTAAATCCTCTCGGGAATCAGCCCTTTACACGTTGGTGGGAGGCCCCCTTTTATAGGGAGGTCAAGAGGCACTTTTTACATTCCCCTTATACCCCTGAAAATCAAGCATCATGCCCTAGACTAAACAACTTAAACTTTCCAGGGGCATTAGAGTACATTCATGAGTCCTAGTGTGAATGCGTAGACCAGTAACTCCGTCTTTGACTCGGTCTAGACCTGGTCCACGCTGCCTTCACCGTGCCTCCAATGACCTTCATTGCCTTCACCTCCAGGTGTATTCTCGTCGGCTTCACCGTCAGACGCTTGTTCAGCAGGGCAGCTCCTTCTCCCGCTTGGGGAGGAACGGACTGCCGCGCCATCGCCCGAACTTGCCTTGAGCCTGTGTAACAAAACAAACCGAGAGTTCACAATATTGAGAATTACCTTCGCACCCTCGTCAGGAAGAGCTGGGACAGCGAAGGCATCAGGAGACCAGATAATGCCTTCGCATAAGGTGCCGTACATTCATTGGCGTCGGTAGCAACTGATCGCTTCTCGTTATCTTTTCTCCCAGCGAAGGCAATAGCCTTTTTGGCTGCCAGTAGCGAAGGCAAAAGGCTTGGGCTTACAGTGAAATTACCGGGAGAAGTCGTTTCCTGGACAGGCCAATCCCCCAACAGTAGCCCCTCGCGGACGAGGGCTTTCTCCAATCAGGCCGATGTTGCTTGTTTTGGGAATCATACTGATTTTTGAGGACGGCTTCACTGGCAATTCTCATTCGGTTGTCATTGTCGGATCGACAATACTTTTTGAACTCCTCATAAAGATCTTCAAGTGTTGCTGGTGTCTCCCTTGCAATATGCTGAGCGAAAGGACCTGGCCGAAGCCCCTAAATAGCAGCAAATTTGGCGGCTTCGTCAGGAATATGAGGAGCCTGAGATCTGAGTCCCACAAACCTGCGAAAGTAGTCTTCCAGAGACTCCTTCGGCTGTTGGTGTAGGGTTAGCTCTGCATATGATAGTGCCTGGTCTCCCATTATACTGAAATTCTTGATCAATTCCCTTTTCAAATCATACCAGCTGGTGATAGATAGCCCTGGAAGCTTGGTGTACCAATTCATTACCGTACCGTCACAGACGATGATAAAAGATTTTGCCAACACCACATCATCTCCCCCTGCCGAAGCTATTGCAGCTTCATAGCTCATGAGGAATTGCTTGGGGTCGGTGAGGCCATTATACCTTGGTAGAAAGATTGGCTTGTATGAAGGCGGCCATCTTGCCAGTTGCAAACTTTCTGAGAGAGGGCAAGTGCGGTCAATTGGACGTGTATGCAGCACCTGGAAGCCAGTTTTCGATGTGGAAATATGATTTGTTCCAGCAGTGCCGAAGGCAATTGGATCGTTGAGTTCAGCTTGGAGTTGAGCAACTTGTTTCTTGGCTTTTTCGAGTTCTTCTCGGAGCTTCGCAGCTCTAGCACCAGTGGAGTTCAGTCTTCTTTGCTTCGCTTGCCTCAGTTCTTCCAACTGCTTCCTGACTTGCAGCAATTGATGTTGCTGTTCCTCTTCCTCCTCTTGCATTTGTTGCTCTAGTTCGAGCTGTGCAGCATCCAGCTCTCTCTGCTGCTCGAGGCGTCGAAGATGAAGTCTTTCCTTGAGTCGTTGCATTCTCTCCGCAGTGGTAAGGGTTTCTTCATCGATCTCTTGATCATCAGTAATGGCTTCGGTTACTGGTGATAGGCTGATTTGTAGGGTTGGAGGTTGGGGAGCGGCTTCGGTATGAGTGGTGTCTTCGACGGTGTTGGTTGGTTTGGTTGGTTTTATTGGCTTTTTGGGTGGCATGATGGTTATCGTGGGTTTTGTTCGTGCACTGCACAAACGGTGGGCGCCAGTTGTTGGGTTATAGCCGAAGCCAAAGGACCCAAGCAACAACCGAGACAGAGAACAATGACAAGCAACAGTAAATCACTTATCAATACTCTCGGGAATCAGCCCTTTACACGTTGGTGGGAGGCCCCCTTTTATAGGGAGGTCAAGAGGCACTTTTTACATTCCCCTTATACCCCTGAAAATCAAGCATCATGCCCTAGACTATGGTCAATGTGGGAGGACCATACTAAGGTACATTTGCAACCCATCTGTGTCATTGTTTTGAAAATGGTCAATGTGAACTTTCTAACTCCGACTTACCCTGCAGGGCCATCCTGAGTGGAAGAAACTTAAAAGAGGGTGGCCGGTGTACTTGGACCTATTGGACCAAATGTTCTATGGTGTAGCCATAGATGGCTCCACCTCTTATGTTCCGGGACAGAGTTACAATGACACTGAGCAGGAGGCAGAAGAGGCAACCCAAGATGAGGCAGAGGACTTGGAACAGAGCCATGGGCACACCCCAGTTAGCACCGGCAGCAAGAGGGCCAGCAGCACAAGCACAACTGCATCCAGTCCTAGCAAAAAGTTTAAGAACCCAGCCCTTAGGGTATGGGAGTCGAACATGACGGAGATGAACAGAATTGCAGGAGAGAGGAATCAGATTTTGCAGGAAGCTAACAAGAAACAGAATGAGGATCCAAGAATGGAGAAGGTTAGGCGTGTGCTGCAGATGGCTAGAGACTGCGGTGCAACCGAGGAAAAGATCGACTTGTGGGTTGTTGTCCTGAAGATGGTAAAGGATGAGCACGCTATGGAGTGGTTCCTGACATCAGCCCCTGAATCCCGCCTGTGCGTCATTGAGGCCTATGCCAAAGTCGTTGCCTAGACCCTCTTTGATTAATTATGTTTGTCATTTGAACTTTGTTAATTGTAGTAAGGCTGTGAATTGAACTCTGTGATATGTAACTGAACTGCGACCTTTAATTATTATCTATGGTAATGGTGTAAGTGTTTGTGATGTATGGTAATGGTGTAAGTGTTTGTGATATATGCTAATGGTGTCAGTGTTTGTCAAGAATGGTTGTTATTGGTTGTGAGCTATGGTAATGATGTTTGGTACATTTTTTTTCCTGCACAGAAACTTTGTTATTTGCTTTGCTTTGCCTCATTTTATTGCCATAGGGGTAACAGGGCAGTTCATTTTATTGCTTTGCCTCAGTGTTTGCCTCATTTTTTCCCTCTTTGATCTATGAACTAAAAGGGCAGTTCATTTTATTTCGCAGGTACCTACTGGCTTCGCACAGGAATTCAACCAAACTTCGGATGAGTCTGGTGATGAGGGACTGTTGAGCTATTTCCTTGATGATGAATGCTTCCATTATATGCATGGTATGCTTCCTATTGCTCTGCACGTAGACAAGTACTGCAATAGGGCTCCATATAGGACTCCAAAGATGACTGGATTGGAATGGGTCCACATGAAGCTAGCTCATGCAGACAGCTGCTATGACATGTTTAGAATGAGTCCAACCATTTTTTATCGCCTGCATGATGTATTGGTGCAGTCCTATGGCTTAACCTCCACTACAAAGAGTAGCTCACTTGAGGCACTGGGAATGTTTCTTTGGATTGTAGGAACACCTCAGTCAGTTAGGCAAGCTGATGATAGGTTTAAGAGGTCACTAGGCACAGTGCACACCATGTTTGCCAAAGTTTTAAAAAGTGTTGGTAAACTAGCTGCAGACATAATTAAGCATGTTGGCCCAGAATTCAGCACAATTCATCCACGCTTGCAGCACCCTAGGTTCCATCCCTTTTTCAACAACTGCATAGGAGCAATAGATGGCACTCATATAAAGTGTGTAGTGCCAAATAATAAGGTGGTTCAGTACAGTTGCCGCAAGAGCATTACAACACAAAATGTGATGGTTGTCTGCGACTTCGACATGAGGTTCACATTTGTTCTTGCGGGATGGCCGGGTTCTGTACATTATATGAGAGTCTTCAATGATGCTATGAGCAAGTACGGCCATGTCTTCCCACATCCACCACCAGGTAAACATGGACATGGTATAAATGTCTAAGCTTTGTTGTTGTCAGAATTGCATATTCATATCCCTTGTCTCCTCTGTACGGAAGTACTACCTGGTGGACTCCGGTTACCCAAACCGTCCCGGTTACTTAGCGCCGTACAAGGGAACCAAGTACCATCTTCCGGAGTATCGAAATGGGCCGGAGCCACAAGGTATGAAGGAAAAGTTCAATTATGCACATTCTTCTCTTAAGAATGTCATTGAGAGGGCATTTGGAGTTTTGAAGATGAAATGGCAGATATTAAACTCTATACCTAGTTATCCTACTCAAAAGCAAAGTGAAATTATCATTGCATGCATGGCACTCCATAACTTCATTAGAATGAGTGGCGTAATGGATAGAGACTTTGAGATTTGTGAACTTACTGAGACCTTTGTGGCACCAGAGTCATCAGAACATCGGGTTGAGCATCGTCGGGTGCCAGTACGAGAAGAAACTGCAATGATGAATGCTCTTCGTGATGAAATTGCTCTTGGTTTGTTAAGCTGAGGTTGACAACTTTCTTTGCATGATTCGGTGTTAGTAGAGGCGGCACACCTATTTGTTTGCGGGCCTTGTACAAATTTGAGTGTTTGGTTGTTGAGTTTATGTACAATTTCTGGATTATTTGTTTGCTGGCCTTGTACAAATTTGAGTGTTTGGTTGTTGAGTTTATGTACAATTTCTGGATTATTTGTTTGGAGGACTCCTTGTGCACGTGATTTGTTTTCTGTTCATGTAATAAACGTGTGCCAGCTGTATTGGTTATCAGTTCATGGAACCTATTACACTATGCTGTATGAATGATATTGTTGCATGCTTAGGACCAATGCTGATTTGTTCATGCAATATGCTGTGTGATTATAGGCATTCTTTGCATTCTTGTTTTAGGTACTGATTACTAACAAGTTGTTCTCTTTGACAGCAATTGGCTTCTGTTTACTCTCTTATTTTTCGTTCTGGGAATCTTTCAGTGTCCACCTGGGCAGAAGCCGACATCTTAAATATATACACAAATCTGATGGGTTCTGTCTTCTCTAATTAGACAAGGCAAACTGTTTGGTTTCCTTGATGTTTACTGAATTTTTTTGAGATTGATTTGCAGAATAATGTCCAACAAGAAACCAACACAGAAGAATGATGTTTCTGACATGTCAAGCATGCTGGCTTCTCGTATTATTGAACATACCTTGATGGACATTGATGCAGTTATGTCCGAAATGGAGGTCAAACTTCTTGATGTTCTAACTGAAATATTGATCTATCATTATATTTCAGTTTCCACTTTCAAATATATTATCAATTTGTCATATAAATTCTTTTTGGTTGGAGCACAGTACAATTTGTTTTGGACTTGGCAACATAGTGTGTTCTGGAAGTATATCTGGAAGATAATATTTCTTTCTTATATGTATACT
>CM014275.1:29891589-29964429 GCA_004135705.1 Alloteropsis semialata
AAGCTGATGCAGTTGGTTACTCAGAAGATGGGCAACACAACAGTCAATCTGGTGGAAGATAAAGGCTCCAGTGTTAAAGGTAACAAACCTATTCCATTCCCTGACCAAAAGACTGAGACCAAACTGGATGTTAAGCCTCAACAAACAAATCATAAATTCCAACATACAACTGGTAATCCCATGAGTCAGCAGCAGTTTTATGTACCTCCAAATATGAGAAGGATGGATATGGGTAATCCACATGGCATAGAATCTTCTCAAATGGCACAATGTCATGGCAGCAACACTATTGATTTCGAGCATCAGGCTGTAAATCCTCTGCAAAACAATACAGTACACCATGAAGCTAGTAAACCACCCTGGAATACTGTGGAATTGGATAATGACTTTGATATGGCAAAAAGAGAGTATCATGGAGAACCTGAAATTCAAAACCACTTCTACAGACCCCCACCACCACATTATGTGCAACACCACAATTACCATTCCCACTTTTCATCTGAACACAGAGCAGTTGCTAAGGGTCCCAAGCTCAATTTCCCTGAATTTGATGGCACAGACCCTGATGGGTGGATAAGGAAATCAGAGAAATATTTTGAGTTAATTGGTGTCCCTGCAGAAGATAAAGTGAGAATAGCAGTGATGTATGTCAAAGGGAGAGCTGAATACTGGTGGAGAGGGCTGAGTTGTAGTCCAAATGCTCTACCATGGCATCAGTTTTGTAGAATGTTGGGTGATAGGTTCAATGAGACCTCTACATTTGAAATTATTGGCCAATTTCATAGCTTGAAACAGACTGCTACAGTCACTGAATATGTGGACAAGTTTGAGGAAATGATGGGTTTGGTGAAAAGGAACAATCCATCACTCAAGGAAGATTACTTTGTTTCTAGCTTTGTGTCTGGACTAAAAGACCATATTCAGCATCATGTGCAGTGTCACAACCCAACTTCTCTAACAAATGCATATTGGTATGCTAGAAGATTGGAACAAGCCACCCCTGCTCCTAAGAAATATACTGCATTCAACAATTCTTACAAACAGCCTAAAGTGTGGAACAAGGAAGCCAAACCCAATGAGCCTAAGGAATTAGCACCTAATACTATTGCTGAATTGAGAGCTGCTGGCAAGTGCTTTAAATGTAGAGAACCATGGGTTCCAGGACACACTAAAGTTTGTAAGGGGAAACAGCTATTTTCTGTCATACTAGTACAGAATGAACAAGGCAAAGGAGGAAGTGGCAGTGATTGAGGATGATAACAGTTCAGAAGAGGGTGAGTTCCAAGATGCACCTGCAACACCAACTTTACAGGTTTCTATGCATGCTCTCACTGGTATTCCAACACATGCTTCTACATTCACTTTACAACTGCAAATTGGCAAGAAAATGGCAGTAGCTCTGGTTGACAGTGGCAGTGATGTCTCCTTCATTAATGAAAAATTTGCTGTCAAAGCTAATTGCAAGATCTCAAAAGTTCCCTTGGTTCATGTGGCTGCTGCAAGTGGAACTGAAATGAAAAGCAACACTGCTTGCTTAGCCTGCACTTATACAGTGGGAGAACATCAGTTCACTTCTGATTTTCGACTCATTAATGTTAAAGGGTTTGATGTTATCCTTGGAGCAGACTGGCTGTTCACTCATAGCCCAGTGGGTCTAGATCTCAAAAGAAGGGAACTATCAATTACAAAAGAAGGCATTGACATAGTTACTTTCAGTGATGCATCTTTGCAATCTAGCAGTCAGGTGATTGGAACTAAAAAGCTTTATCAACTCTTACAGAAAAGAGCAGTGGGAGCTGTGCTGGTACTGAAACAGGACAAGTTTTCTTCCAACATTCCCCTTCTACATCTTCATCCAGAGATTGAAAAAGTGCTTGAGGAATATGCAGATATTTTTCAAGAACCACCTGAGCTACCACCTACAAGAGCAATTGACCATGCCATACCTCTTATTGATGCTGGTAAAATAATCAACCAAAGACCATACAGATTACCACATCATCAAAAGAATGCAATGGAAGATCTCATACAACACTTAATATCTGCACACATGATTCAACCAAGTGTTAGTCCCTATTCATCTCCTGTGNCAACACTTACTATCTGCACACATGATTCAACCAAGTGTTAGTCCCTATTCATCTCCTGTGATTTTGGTCAAGAAAAAAGATGGATCTTGGAGGTTGTGTGTAGATTATAGACAGCTGAATTCTAATACTGTCAAGAACAAATATCCTATACCTATCATTGAAGATCTCTTGGATGAACTTTTTGGAGCAAAAATTTTCTCCAAAATAGACCTTAGGTCTGGTTACCATCAGATAAGGATGACACCTGCAGATATTCATAAAACAGCCTTCACTACTCATTTGGGTCATTTTGAGTATTTAGTCATGCCTTTTGGACTTACTAATGCCCCAGCCACATTTCAAACTCTCATGAATACTATTTTGGCAGATTTCTTAAGGAAATTTGCATTGGTATTTTTTGATGATATACTCATTTACAGCAAGAATATCAAGGACCACATTGTACACCTCAGATCAGTTTTGGAAGTATTGAGGCAGAACAAGTTATATGCAAAACTGAGTAAATGCACTTTTGGACAGTCGGAAATTGAATATTTGGGCCATGTCATTACAAAGGAAGGGGTATCTACTGATCCAACAAAGATTGCCATAATACAGAAATGGCCTCAGCCTCAAAATATTACTGAACTGAGGGCATTTTTGGGTCTCACTGGTTATTATAGAAGGTTCATCAAAGGTTATGGGGTTATTTGCAGGCCCTTGTTCAATGCTCTTAGAAAGAATTCATTTGAATGGTCTACTGCCCAAGAGCAAGCTTTCACACAGCTGAAGAATATCATGTCCAAGCCACCTGTACTTGCTTTACCAGATTTTACTAAACCTTTTGTATTAGAAGCTGATGCTAGTGGAAGTGGAATTGGTGCTGTACTGATGCAGGGAGGGCAACCTTTGTCTTTTTTCAGTAGAACATTGGGACCCAAAGCTGCAGCAATGTCCACATATGAAAAGGAAGCAGTAGCAATTTTGGAAGCTCTCAAGAAGTGGAAACACTACTTTGCAAGTACTGAATTAATTATCAGAACTGATCAACAGAGTTTGAAGTACATTCATGAACAAAGACTAGTGGAAGGAATTCAACACAAGTTATTAGTAAAGCTATTGGGGTATAATTACAAAATTGAGTACAAAAAGGGGAAAGAAAACAAGGTGGTTGATGCTCTGTCAAGGGTAGTCCAACCAACTGCTCTAATGCCTATATCTTGTGTTGTACCAGCATGGATTGAACAAGTCACTTCTAGTTACACTCAAGATCCCATTTGTTTGGAACTCATGTCAAAGCTGTGTATTGATTCTCAAGCAGTCCCCAATTATTCTTTGTCAAATGGTATCTTGAGATACAAAGGGAAGATTGTTATTGGAGCTGATGGTTCTCTCAGACAACAAATACTTGAAAATTTCCATCATTCTGCATTGGGAGGTCATTCTGGAGAAAGAGCTACATATCAAAGAGTCAAGTTGATTTTCTACTGGCCTAAGATGCATCAAATGATCAAAGAATATGTTCGAGCTTGTCCTGTATGCCAAAAGAACAAATCTGAACACACTCCTTATCCAGGACTATTAGAGCCACTACCTGTTCCTGAAATGGCATGGACTCATATCTCCATGGATTTTATAGAAGGGTTACCCAAGTCTCAGGGAAAGAATGTAATTTTAGTGGTAGTGGACAGGTTCACTAAATATTCTCATTTCTTGGCCTTGAGTCACCCATTTACAGTTCAGGATGTGATTCCATTACTGCATGATCAAGTTTTTAAGCTTCATGGGCCACCACTGGTGATATTGACTGACAGAGATAGAATCTTTACTAGCAACATTTGGCAGGGTTTATTCAAATCAATGAAGATTAAACTGCACATGAGCAGCTCCTATCACCCTCAAACTGATGGACAAACGGAAAGAGTAAATCAATGTTTGGAGAACTATCTCAGGTGTATGTGTTTTTCAGCACCAACAAAATGGTTTCACTGGTTAGCATCAGCAGAATGGTGGTACAATACATCTTACCACACATCTCTTAACATGACTCCATTCCAAGCTCTTTATGGATTTCCACCACCAATGATTGCTGAGGTAATACTAGCTGATTGTTCTGATGATGGTGCTAGGCAAATTCTTCAAAACAGAGAGGCAGCAGCCAAACTGATTAAGGATAATTTACAGAAAGCCCAATCTAGAATCAAGCATCAAGCTGACAAGCATAGATCAGAAAGGGAATTCACTATTGGAGACATGGTTTACTTAAAGATACAACCTTACAGACACACAACACTGAGTTTGCATAACTCTTTGAAACTCCATTCCAAATACTATGGACCATTCAGGGTTATTGAACGAATTGGCAACACAGCTTACAAGCTTCTTCTTCCTGAACACTGCCTTCTGCATCCAGTATTCCATGTCAGTCAGCTGAAAAAACACATTGGGCCAAAAGTGATTGTCTCTCCTGACCTTCCTCTAATTGATGATAAAGGGAATATCAAAGTGGCTCCACAAGAGATACTGGAAAGACGGATCATTCCTCGCAACAATGAACCAGTAGTTCAATGGCTCATACATTGGACAAACTTGCCAGCATCTGAAGCTACCTGGGAGGACGCTACATTCATCAGTAAGGTGTTTCCCACATTTACTCCTTGAGGGCAAGGAGCTCAAGAGGGGGGTATTGTCAGGCAAGTAAGCAGAACAAGATGCAAATTCAGTAAGAAGGCGTCATCCATACCGCTTCGTCGACTTCCTCTACACCGTCCGCTACACATCCGACGGCCAACGCTGCTTCAAGTTGAATTAGCCTTACTAAGCTCTGTTTTCGGTTATTAAACAGTAGTTAGCTTAATGCTGTTTTGTAATTCACCTGCTCCGGTCCTTATCTAGACCAGCAGAGGTACGGGTGAGGACATGAATTGGAAAAGGGGTTGAACCCTAGGTAGTAGTAGTAGTTGGCTGCGATTTCCGCTTCCTTGGCGTGAATTCTGTAACTTGGTTACGATGGATCTTGCCGGTTACTGAAGTGCAGTCGCTGCTCCTGATACTTTTCCCCTTTTGGTTCCATTGATTTGCTTGTGTTCTTCACTTTTCCCCTTTGTTTTTCCGACGTATTCTTGCGGATCCTCACAAAAACCCCTAACGCGGGAAGCGCAAGCAACCAGCCCCCCGCCCCTGCCCCTCCAAATCGAAGCTCGGCGCCTTCTAGAAGGGCCTCCGCCGGCGCCTCCGCCTACTACGAGGTCCTCCCGTGCGGATCGACTGCATCCCCGCCAGATCCCGCGTGGGTCGATTCTGCTCCCGGCCGGCGTCCTGCTCCAAGCCAACCACGCGGCACTCGCTGGCTCGCCGCCTCCCTTCCCTCCTCTCCCGCGACCCGCCGACCACCACGTCCTCCTCGTCGCCGCCGCCGTGTCCGGTCCGCCACGCCGTCCCGTCAGCCATGGAGGAGTACCTGGAGAACATGAAGTCTCTCCGCTCCTACATGAACGGTGCGTACACTTCCATATCTCGACCCAAATTACCCATCCCCTCCCGCTGATCGTTCCGCCGCCACGACTGGATGGTTGCGTAATGGGCTGCAGATCTGGAGGAGGACGCCGCGAAGCGGTCCGCAGAAGAGCAACAGCAGCGCACAGCCATCAACGCCCATGACGCCGACATCGCGCTAGGTACGGACAAGTGTTGGATTTCCTTAGCTCGCGACCCACGCGAACTCTGCCTAAGTGCTGGTTTTGCCGTGGGATGGCAGTGACGGCGCAGTCAAAGCAGGCGAGCGAGGAGATCGAGCAGCTGGTCACAGCAAGGGCGCAGGTATGCGTGGAGATGGCCGAGAAGCAGGGCAGGATCGCCACGCTGGATGTCGAGTGCGCCACGCTGAAGCAGGTGAGGGCGAGAAATTGTTCGTTTCAATATCTGCCAAGTTTGATATCCTGGTATTTGTATTTGTGCATGTGGGATGTGGCTGTAGTGTATTGTGTATCACGGTGGCAGAATAGTGAGGATTTGGTGGAACGCTATGTAAGTATCCACTATTAAAATGAGGGAATAGTGGGGATTCAGTGGACGAAAGAAAAAGGAGCAGTCAATTTTTAGGCCAATAAGGCTGGAATCCAGACAATTCAATAATTAAATGTTGCTTGATAATTTTTCTGAGGCTAGTTTAGGAAGTTGCATGTTGTCCAGAGTTAGAGAATTATTATCATCCTTTTCATTTTATATTGAATTTATAATTGTTGCCATTTTACTTGATTTTCAGACACTGGTATTCCAATTCCAAACCATTCATTTGCTAACCAACAGTATAGCAGGCTGTTAGGCGCTAATAGTAGGCAGGATATGTCACTTTTTTTTTTACCACTGTAGTGCAAGAAATCGGTGGGAATTTTGATGCAAGTCCATAAGAGACAGTTCAATGGAAATGGGAACCCGCGGTTTCCGCCTAGTCAAAGTCCATAAGTTAATATAAGTACCTTGATGTGATTGTTTACATGATTTGTGATTCTTATGTGAGCTAATCTTGTACTTATAAAATGCCATACTCATTTGTACATTGCTTATGAAAACATGAATAAGCTCTTGGAATGAAACAATAAGTTTAAAAGAAATACTTAATTTTCTGAAAACTGTTTTTCCTTGTTAAATGTTAATATATGACAGTGGGGGAGAAATATGAAGGATCCATATGCTCATGTAGAAAATTCTTGCATGTACACAATTCCACAATGAAAATAAGTGTCATAGCAATAAGCCTTTGTAAAATTATAGGATAACTCTAGACCTCTGCTGATCTTTATCCTATACCAATAGTAGTGCATATAGAATTCTCAGAGCAATCTTTTCTTGGTTTAATAAAAATAGGATTGCAAGCATGGACATCAACCTGTATAGACTACATACTTCAGATTAAAATAGTTGGCAGCTGTTTCTGATTGTAATCAATTTTGATAAGGTTTTCTTCTTTTTTTACAATATCGATATTTTGAGCCAGACTTGCAATTGCTATTACTATGCCACTGATACAACCTAATATAGTTTTTCTCATTGATTTTGAATTAACAAAAATGCATATCCAATAAGTGAGATCATTCTGCTTAATTTACCTTTTTCTGAAAGACTGAAACTAATATATATTTTGTAGCATCAGATTTTGTTTCATCATCACTAGATAGAAACTCTATAAGGTCCTTTTGTTAGGGACATAAAGGAGTTCTTTGAAGAGACATGCTAGTCATTACTTTTCTCGAACAGAATTTTTCGTAAAGTTTCAATGCCTCAACCTTGCCTATCTTTTGTTTTCCAATCAATTGTGAATATCTGACCGTGGACTCGCTTTGTCCTGAAATTAATGATTATCTGCCCTAACTTTGGTTTGAGTTTTGTTGAATGAATATTCAAAACCACATCAAATATTAGTTTGAATGTATTCAAATTTCTAACTTCATTTCCACCCTTCATGCCTTGAGACCTTGGAGCTCCTCCATCAGGAAATTGCAAGTACATCTGCCAAGCTCAATGAGAAAAGGTACGCCTAAACCTATGAAAAGATCATACTATAAGTTGCCCTAACAAAAATGAACATACTGTAAGTTCTATGCACTAACTATTTGTTTTTGCATGGACAGACTGTTCTACACAAAGACAAAAGAAACCATGACTTTCAAACTACAGGAGCAACAGGTACATTTTCCTTTGTTTGTGTGTTGATCTTTTATGCAAATATTGTTTATCTTACAAGGAAAATGGTCCAACTATGGATGCCACTATACTGACAATCCTACATTCTTCATTTTGCAGGAATGGATTGGTTCATTGAAGACTAAGAGTACTACAATGGAGCCACATGTAAGCCTTTTGTTCACATAATGAAATCATTTTGATTATTTTCGATGATTAGTGTCTTTCTGTAAAAAACTTGTACAACTATTATTAGATTAGTCACGTATTACTTTATGATGGTTTTGATACGCACAAGTATTCCCAAATATTCATAGGCAAGCACATAGACACATCACACATAAAGCATTATATCGTTTCGAAAGATTGGGAATTTTATAGAGTTATCACTAATCAGAGAATAATGAGCATGTTCACTCTATGATTCACATATGATAATTCTGGTAAGAAATTATGTTATATATCTACATAAGCTTATGTAAGTTATGATTCAACATCCTTTATTGATCCTTGTGTGAATATGGATTATTATTTGTATTATGTATGTTAATTCTGGTAAGAAAGGAATTATGTTGTATATCTACATAAGCTTATGTAAGTTATGATTCAGCATCCTTGATTGATCCTTGTGTAAGTATGGATCATTGTTTGTATTATAAGATTGTGAGAACTAGAGTATGAGTAAGGGGGCAGGGCAGGGAACATTACCTAACCAAAGATGATAACATATCTATCACAGCTGTAAAATGTACTGGCAGGAGGATCATTACTGTAAATTGACTTCTACTAGGCTTTTTTCTTACTCCTCAGATAAACCATCGTTCTGTTTTTAACTCGTTGATGAGAACTTGAATGCGGTGCGTTCCAAATTTGGACTCAAGGTGCATTTTGTACTGATAAATCTTGCATCAAGAAAATTTGGCATTGCTAGAAGTTGCCTAAAATTTGTCGTTTTTCTGCAGTGCTCATTTGTCTTCATCGACTCATCGTAGACACAACATGTAACAGAAGTACCATACTATGCATGAGACACCAACATATTGTGTTGTATTTTTGGATCCTAGATCTTTCCAGCCTGTCCATGATAATGACTGATGCCTGGCATGGATCGATTCGTAGCCCAAATCCTAACAGTACTCTACAAAAATCATCCCATTCTTGTGAAATCACAGAAGTGAACCAATTCAAGTTTATGTCAAAGAACAGCAGAAAACTGTATTCGGTGCCCTTCTGTTTTGTCCAAAAACTCAGAAACCAATTCTGTTATCTCTTGTGTTCCTGGTGTATATTCATACTTGCACTGGGGATTCAGAACTTCAGTAGCTGACTAGCTACTAGTTCTCCTCAATAGCCTATATTTGAGGTATTTTCATTTTCATAGAGGATCTGTTTATGCATGTTAACTCAGCTTTTGCGAAGTTGCATTAATCAGAAGAATTCAACAAATACATAAAGATATTTGTCAAGTTATTTCAATGTTTAGATTTTTTTTTGTTGGATACACAGGAGAGTTGCATATCATTGTATTAAGGAGAAGAGAGTATAAAAACATAACCCCTGTCCCCTGGCGGCCAAAATTCTTTTTTTTTTGTAAAAAATGGCTTGCCACATGAATCAGTGAATGTTAACGAGTGTTGCAATGTTTACATGCAGGTTGCCACATCTCAGAGCAATCAAACCTTCATTGAAGGTATTTGTTCTTCTGAAAACAGAGGGAAATAATGAGTGGTTTTCCATATGTTTTTTACGAACATATTTTCTTCATGCTTACATCCTTCCACATTTGTATGTGCGGTTTCCTGTATGTTGTTTGACATTGAAAGAGACAATACATTCCACTAGGCAAATTACAAAAAAAAATGGCTTCTGAAATTGTCGAACTGAATGATTCATAACTTCGCCTGAACCTGGAATGTGCTGTGTCACATGCAGGTGTGAGGCATGGAAGCTTTAACTCAGATGGGAACCTGGATAATTTGGTTAGTATATCACATCCTTCTCCTTTCTCCCCTACCATAGATTATCGTGTACTTATATTTTTCCTAACAAATAGGGAAGTGATGTTGGGAACAAGCACCGGGAACTCTATACCCGACTGGAGTCAGCTCAGCTCAAGATAGCAGACATCAATTCGAAAAGATCAACCCTTCTTTCAGAAATCAGCAAAGTATACCAATTAGGATACTCTTACATACCTAAGGTTATCTAATATTGGTTCTTCCAAGTGAAACTAATGGATGCGGATTTACTTGCAGGTCAAGCATATCCTAGAGCAAGAGGAATCCATATTTGCTGGCTTTCCTGTAAGTTTACTACTTGTCTCTGACTAAACAATGTTCATGTTAAGTTCTTCCCATATGCAGCGCTATATGGTCGATGCAGGCTGCACTACAGCAGATGGATAAGAAGTCATTGGAGGAGGAATATAAAGCTCTGCAAGGTGATAAAGCTGGAGAAATTGAGTACTTCCATTCTCTTGAAGAAACTATTAGTGGAATGAAGGTACTTTGCAGATGCCATTCAATGTGGTTGCTGAATCATGGCCAAATCAATTATCAAATGTTTGGTTTGCTTTCCTCGTGCCCTCAGAAAACGATGCATGCTATTTCGAGCAGTGGCAGTATGCTAATTCATGTTCTTGCGTGCAGGGCATTTCTGAACCTGTCAAATGCCGTTGTGGCCTGGAGTACAAGGTAGAACTGAGTGGTGAAGCCATGGATATTATCTAAACTCCTGCGTTGATAGAGCACAGTAAAACTGTTATCGTCTTCTATATGCGTGACCTTTTCCGAGCAGAGCTTGACATCTTGCACAGATTTTAACGTGGAGCACGGCGGTTACTAAACTTAACAGAAAACTAACTAAGTTATAAGAGAAACTTCAGCTTAAGATCTGAGGGACAAAGATTCCTGTTGCATAAACGGGAGCTAAGTTTTTATCATCTTTTTCGCATGCTTTTGCTCTACTTCGCTCCAGCGGGGATACATTATCCGAGTTGGAGCAGCAGCAGCAGAGATTGGCAGTGGGAGCAAGATGGGAGCGGCAGAGGAATTGGAACTCAGAGATTAAGTTTTCGGTTACAGTTGTTCATGCCCTCACGCAAGTGGGCTGAAGCTCCTATCCAGCTTCTGAGATGACTTCCGGCCCATCCGGCCTATTCCCTCTTCCTCTTATCTCCATTGTCCTCTTCGTTGCCTCCTCGGCCGTAGCCCGGCCGACGGCTAGAGCTGCCCACCCACTGACAACCACTACTAGTCCACTACTCGACCCCGCCATTTCTACAATCCTCAACCCTGCCCTTCGTAACCTGATCGTCATCCTCATTGTATCCTCACCTTTCCGTTCCCATAGCCTTCCGTGGTGAGCTCAACCTCTACCCTCTTTGTCGCTGCCTTGGCTGGCAGCTGGACCGCTACCAACTGCAGACGCCGCCTACCCTGCCCTTTCTAATCTAGTGGTTGCCTTTGCCCCTGCCGTCGGTCATAGGTCATTGACCGACTGCGCTCCCATGCCGCCTCGTCTCCGTCATCAGCCAAATTGCCACCATCGTCGGGTCTATGCGATGTGCCTGACCCCCTTCTCTTCTATGTTTGCTGGCCATTGGATATCCTACCCCAGTAGCCCTGGCACGCTAACTCCGCCACCTTGACTACCTCCTCAGCCGACGGCCGCCCCCACCCACATCCTATCGCTCCGACCCCTGCTTCCACCCTACTCCCTGACTCTGGCGAGCGAGCGGTAGCGGCGACGCGAGTGGACAACGACGACAACGCGAGAGGGAGAGCAACAGGAGAGAGGAGGAAGAAGTGATCATGCGGCCCTTATGGCAGCACGATCTCAAAGCTCCATAAGCCAAGTAGTTACCTGGCTTGTGGAAGCTAGATAGGAACAATGCCTAGAAGAGGGACTATTATGGGCCGACGTACTTGGTGTTGTGCCGGGCCTTCATCTTCTCTCTGCTGTTCATGTTTTGGGCCAACTCATGGTTAGCGCCTTCACTTGGGCCTTGACATGGGTCGGTTGTTGACATCAAAATTTGCATATAACCGTTGTGGATTCAGGAAGGAAGAAGATTGAAAAGGAAACCTTGAGACCAAAGCCGATAAGAAAATAATGTTCATCTGACAAGGAGAGTAGCAAGGCTGAAGCCGATGGGAAGAATGATGCGTATCGGACAAACACTCTGTTATAAGCAAAGAATCTTTGGTCGTCATAAGAAATCCTAAATATAGGAGTTTTTGTTCTTTCATAGAATGACATGTAACTGGTCATGTTCGACTAGGAATCTTTAGATTCAAGGTATAAATATATACCACCGTTGCTTATAATGAGGACATCACAGATATGCATAACCTGGTGCCCATGGTGACACCAGATGCATCGGTTATGCCGGTTACGCCTGCAGCAACAAAGGTTACACCACATGTCACAACAAGTGCAAAAACAATTACATGCAACCAAGTACCGGTTACATGCAACCGTGCTAAGAAACTCCAAAAAGATGTGAACTCACTCTTAGCTAAAATTAACTTCACTATACATGAGAGAATATTATACTACTCAAGTGTTGTACTTTGGTTGTACTTAGATATACACTTGAAGAGAAAAATACAAGGAACGAACTGCGCACCAGATCGGACCACCAAAATAAGCGGCCATAGTTATTTATTCCCACAACCTCTAGAAACCTTATGAAGTCTACTTTCCAATAAAGAGTTATGATTAATTTAGTGGAGACTGTAGACAACTCCTGATAAAACACTGGCCGATCTTCCGAGAGGTAGAGGGTAAATTCAATTGGTGGAGACTCGACGTTGGCGATCCGGCTTCAAATCAAACACGATTCGAACCCTGCAATCTTTACACCACTTCTCCGTTGGTTATCAACTAAGCACAACTTGATTGACCTCGCGGAGAAGGCTTTTTCCTGCAAGCGAATTGAAGAACACAAGCAAGAAAGTAAAACACGCAATCTGAAATAGCAGATCTGTATGAAGCAAAAACAATGATGTTCAAGCTCTGATCAACAAAGGACTAATCGCCATAGGGTTGTAGAACAAGAATGGGGTCCCTAGATCACTGTAAACGGACTTGTCGCCACAGTTACAATGAATCTATCATAGTTTCAACTTCGAAAACTTGACTAAATAAAACCTAAACCTAAAGTGGCGGCGGCTACTGAGTTTTATACCCTAAAGGGGCGAGCTAGGATTGGGTACAACCAGGGGGGCGCTCACAACCTGGGCTTAAGGCCTGACACGATACAAAGGCCCGACATGGCCTAAAAAGTGACGTAGCACCTTGTCGTGGTCACACAGGATGATCCACGAATGTTCTGGAGCTGCGACCAGAACCAAAACGACGGCATCGTCATCCCCTTTCCAACACATCAAAGATCGCCTCGTTTTGATGTCGTATGAAGGAGATATCGCCGAAATCGTGCTGGGGTGTCGGCTGAATCCGAGACGAATGTGGCAGCTAAGTTGGGGACGAATTGCAACTTGAGAAAGACCATGATGCGTGTATGTTCAGCATGGCGATGTCCTCATCAACTCCAATAGCAGTGCCAGGGCTGAAAGGTGCTTCAACTTCTCGTGCAAGTCTACACCAATATATCAAGTTACATGGGGGCATATTATGCATGGATGGAAAGTTTATGAAATTTTATTTCCAAACCAACAAACGGAGCATCATTTGGACGTCCCAATAAAGATCGGGCCATCATTGTGCCGATTCATATCAATACATATCATGTGGTAATCAAAATTACCATTATCATGGTAGGTTTTGTTATCATCCACATATTTATCTCATCTGTTAATCTTTTGTTTCATGTCCTACAATTCACTAAAATCCACACAAAAGATCCCGTAACCATTCTGTGGTACTATTATCTTTGTGTGTGTTCCATTCATCTATTTTCTAGTCACCTACGATGTGTTTCCATCATATTGTTTTGTTGTATTCATCCGCACTAGTGTCACAAAATTTGCCGGATCGATGGTTCCAGGATCGTGGGTCGAGGTACGGGTACGCTCATGGTACATTACTTCAGAGAGGTTTTAACAAGGAGGAGACAAAAATTGTACCATATTTCCGGTACAGGAATGACGATCCCGGTTAAGGGAATGTAACACCGTACCACAAACCCGGTGACATAGATCCGCACCCCTATTAATAAAGTGTGAAGAAAGGGTTCAAACAAAAGAGCGAAAAAGAAGAGATGCAACCAATTTCTACGTTTCTCTGGAGCCAGGCTGAAGGGCAACTTTTGTACCACGGGAGCCAGGCCCAACAGTAATGCAGGTAACCAAACTAGCCGATGTTGCATCCCGTGGGCCTGGCTGAGGCTGCATGTGGGAAACCAAACGCGCCCATAGTGAAGCTGCATGATGTGCCTAGCAGAATTATTTCTGACATAGGAACCCAATGTACCTCTAGGTTCTGGAGAAGCCTGCGTCAAGGCATGGGCACCAAGTTGGATGTTAGCTCAGCTTATCACTCATAGACTGATGACCAAACAGAAAGGGTAAATTAGATTATAGAATATATATCGAGAGCATGTGTCCTTACCTATGGCAAGGACTGGGAACAGAGTTTACCCTATGCAGAGTTTTCACACAACAGCAGTTATCAGGCAAGTTTAGGCATGTCACCATTTGAGGCCCTTCACAGAAGAAAGTGCAGAACCCCTCTAATATGGTCCGAAGTAGGAGAGCGTACTTTAGTTGGGCCTGCCTTTATAAAAGAGGCCGAAGATAGAGTGTCTGAAATCAGAGAAAAATTGAAGGCAGCTCAATCCAGATAGAAGAGCTACTCGAACAAGAGGAGATGATAATTAAGCTTCAACGAAGGATACTTCGTCTACCTCAAGGTCTCACCAATCCGAGCGACTCGAAGATTTCAAGTTCAAGGAAAATTAGCCCCAGGTACATTGGACTGTACTAAGTGCTAAAGAAAGTGGGAGCTGTGGCATACCGTAGTCAACTACCCAAAGAAATGTCAGATATACCCCGGTGTTTCATGTCTCCCAGCTCAGAAAATGTTTGAGGGTGTCTGAGAAAGAGCAAGTACCGGTGGAAACTACAGATTTGCATAAGGATCTTTGGTATCAAGAAGCACCCGTCAAGATATTGGACACCATCACCAAGAGGACCAGAAATTGAGTGGTGCGGATTTGCAGAGTGCAATGGAGTAGGCATGACTAGAAAGAAGCCACTTGGGAACACAAAGATGCGTTGAAGAAAGAATTCCCCCATTTTTTCAGGATTTAGCTGAATCTCGAGTACAAAATTCAATTTAAGTGGGGTAGGTTTGTAACGCCCGTAAAATTCACCAAGTTAAATCACTCGAATTCTAAATCTAATTTCAAAACTTTGCAAAATTGTTCTAAGCTAATTCAATCTTTCTTTAACTAGCAATAACTAAACATCATCTCTCTGATATTTCCCATTGTATCACTAAGGGCATCTTCAATGTATGGAACCAGACCCGGTTCTTGGATGGAACCCACAAACGATGTGACATCAGCTATTACGTTGTCCCCAATGTTAAGATGCAGGGGGTGTATCTATAGATGGGTCCGTATCAAACAAAAAAATTATTCTCATTTACCGGTCGTTACCTTCGCGCTCATTCCCCCATTCCCTGGCGCGGTGCCTCCTTCTTCATCCGTTCGTTCCCCACCGCATCCACTCACATCCGTCGCCGCCCTCCTGCTTCCCTCCTTGCCTTTGGTCCAATCAGCAGTAGCCATGGACGGCCATGTCCTGGGCGGCCTGAAGAACCCCCGCTGCCGTCAAAAGCGACGAATCTGGCGATAATTATTGAAGCAGGCTTCGATCTCGGGCAGATCTTGCAGCGACTCGTACTGCAAGAGGGCTGGGTGCCAGCCAAGGCAACGCGCACCCCTGCAGATCATGGAGATGCTGGCCGATTTGTGAAGCCCGTGTATGTTTCTAGCAGCCACCACGGATAAAAGATGGACATGGATTTGAGGTAAATTTCGTCCGTTATCTAGAGTAGATTATTTCCTAGCATTTTTTCCCAAAATCGTGGCTTAGATTCTCGCATTTCTATTCCATTCTTGATTTCTAGTGGGTTCAGGAGCAAGCAACCCTGCTAAAAATTTCTCTCATATTGTTGAAATCGGCTTTGAACAGCAAGGATACTGGATGAAGAAGAAGAATCCATAGGAAGAAGAAAGGAAAAGAGAGGTGAGCGCGGAAGAGAGGAACAGTTGTTCTGTGTCAGAAGGATATACTTTTTAAATCTACTAGAACATTTGGCGCGTCTTGCGCGCTCTATTACAAGAATAAAAATAGTCTAAACAATTAATATGTTTCTCTGTTGGTAAAAAACATGTTTTTTGTTATAATTTTTACACACACAATACATGAGAATATTCTAAAATTAAACCCATGTAGCATGTTGTTACAATGCATCATGACCAGAATAAACACAAAAACTTATGCAAAGAGATAAGCACATAGGAGCATACAAACAAGAACCTAACATTGTAGCCATCACATATTCCATACTTGTTCTTTTGTTGATAATCAAAAATTGTGGCACAAAATTTCTCTATTTGTCTGATAGTCTTTTTCTCAAAGCGATGAAAGATAGACTAACCATAACCCATACTCCTTCTGTCCCAAAATAAGTGTTGTATTAACCCAAATAAGTGTTCTTTAAAAAAAATTCCGCACGATGACACGCTTTCGATAAATGCACATGCATTGGAGAAACAACATCCATTAAGCATTTGATTGATTACATGCGCTGCTCTATATGGTTTTTTATTTTTACTTGGCATTGCTTTAATTAGATGAATCACATTGTAAATTAAAAGAACACTTATTTAGGACGGAGTTAGTGCAAGTTCTTCATTCCTCGATTAATTAAAGATATTTAGATATATGAACCATGAATCACAATAGATTAGTTAATAATTTTTTTGTTTTACATGCTTCTTTACATATTTTTTTCTTAGTGTTAGGTGTTGCTTTTAATTAGATAAATCTCAACACAAGAAAAACAATAATATTTTTATAGGACAAAGTCCGGTACACTTAGTGGCACCTTAGTTGCCAGTTCTTTGTGCTTGAAGGTTCGATAAACAACAAGCTGGTTAAGAAATTGATAGATATGCAAACCACATGTATCATGAAGTAATAGATTAATTAAACATTCTCAGAATTGGAACAGTCGGCTAAGTCTCTTGTTGGTACTTGTAGAGGTATGGTTTGCATGTGTGAATGTTTACATCTATACTGGTATTTAAAAAATATCATCTATATAAATATCTCGTGTGACAAAAGTTGAAATATTTTTTACCTATTAAAAATAATACATTGTGGGAGCCAACAACCATAAGGCCAATCCCGTGATGCAGCTTGCAGCTGGGCCAACAAAAGAAATTCTTACGTGGAGCTGTGAAGAGGCCACGCGTCCGCTCCGGAGGCAGCGAAGCCCCCGGCAAAAACGGAGAGAGCTCGGAGGCCCGTGACCTTTAAAGAAACCCTGATGGAACCTGTGTCTATGTAAAGGACCGGGATCCACATGGAACCGGGCCGGCAATGTAAAGGAGCTGATTCTATCAGTGCATTAACTGTATGGAACCAAGCTAGAAGCGCCTATTGGAGAGGCCCTAACCCATCAGCCTGCTAATCCCTTGTCTTCTTCGCGTGTGCTCTCATGCACTAGCGACCCTCAGGCCTGAGCATGCATTTTAGCAAGCATGCTGCTGCAGTGCTGTGCCCAGCTGGCTGCCGCATGCTTTGAAGTTGCCATGCCCGGATCCCCTGTCGTGCTCGCTCTCGCTCGCACTCACAGCAGCATGCGCGACACCTTGGCCCCACGATGTGACCGCTCACTGCCGCCGCGCCCACGTGACACGACAGCGCCGCGGCCTCGCTGTGCGCGCCCCTGCCCTGCCGCGCCCTTCGCCGCTCAGGCCCGTAACTGCCCTGCCACCGGCGAGCCGCCCGTCGCCAAGGCGCCGTTTGCTTTCCAATGCTACAAAAGTCAACTTTGACCATTAATTAAAAGTATTAAATAAAAGTATTTTACAAAACTAACTCCAGAACTCCTGCATTAGGAACTCTGAAGAATCTATTGAGACCTTTGACCGTATGATTAGAGGATGATTAGAGGATGGTTACTGTAGCATCACTGTAGCTAATCATCGATTAATTAGGCTCATTAGATTCGTCTCAAAAAGTTACGCTCATCCGTGAAGAGGTTTTGCAAATAGACTTCGGGGCTGTTTGGATCCCTAGCACTAGCACTAAAAGGAATCTTGCATGCATGGAGTACTAAATAAAGTCTATTTGCAACAACTTTTTCACAGATGGGTGTAACTTTTCGAAACGAATCTAATGACCCTAATTAATCTATGATTAGCTACAGTGACGCTACAGTAACCATCATCTGTTCATACGGTCAAAGGCCTCATTAGATTCGTCTCGCGAATTAGCGCAGGGGCTGTGGAGCTGGTTTTGTAAACTGCCTTTATTTAATACCCCTAATTAGTGGTCAAAGTTATGAACAGTAACTAGCACTAGCATTAGCAGCGGCCTCCAAACAGCCCCTTCATTTAGTACTCCATGCAAGAAAGATTCCCTCCGTGCTAGATGCTAGATTCTAGCATTGCTAGGAAACCAAACAGGGCCCAAGTCACCGAGCTGCCTGCTACAACACCGCCATCTGCTCGCGCCATCCCATCGCCCTGCGCCGCGCCTTTACTCCGACTGCACGCTCCGTCGTCTCTGCGCCACCATCACCGCAAGCAGATGCTCGCAATCTGTCGCCCGGCCACGGCTTCGCCATTCATGGCGGACGGTTGAGCCGCCGGCACAGGTCCGCATTCGCCACATATAAAAGCCACCACTAGCAACCTCTCCTCCGCCATCTCTAGCTCGCTGAACTGCCCAGCTCCGCAAGCCACCCCTTTCCTTCTTTGAGCTCCACCTCTGCTCCTCTACACAAAAACAGGGTCGCCGGTCGATCTGTCCCTTCGCAGCACTTCTACCCAAGGTGAGCCTATAGATGAGTCGCCCCTCAGCCTCCCCTCCATTCTCATACCCTTAGATTTGATTTCGGTGGCTAGAAACTCTATCCCGGCCGAGCTCTAGTGAGCTCTAGCCGCTGCCCATGGTGGACGAGCAGAGGAGCACGAGCACCTATGCCTCTCTGATGGCTGTCAGTATCCCTCTCCCTTTCCTTTATTTTTTTTTGTGCTAGGCTGTTGGTATTTCTTGCATCATGAATAAATCCGTAAGCGTATGAAGTACCATTATAGCTTTCATCCATGATTATTCAAGGGTATCGTAATCCACAGGGAACGTGCGTACTTGTCTTAGCTAGTCCGTCCAAGGACAACAAGAGCGTGATAGGTGAGGGTAGAGAGGATCGCTATGGATTAAGAGTTTCTGGATAAGAAAGGTTCAGCCTCATCCTGCTTACTTCGAGCACCGGTCTACTCCGGGTCTGCCAAGAGTCTCCGGCCTGTTGCTTTACGCCGAACCCGAACATGGAGGAATACAAGGGACGGACAGAGCTGTCACCACATGTCGCCTACCTCTCAGACCGTGAGGAACGAGGCAAACAAAGGCAACCTATAGCCTAGACACCACATCTATGCTATCAATTACTACTCTAGCGTTGATCTCCACTCAAGCATCCATCACAGGGACAGACGATGAACCCGCAAGCAAGTAAAGAATGAAACTTAAATAACCAAGAGACTCACCACCATAGACGATTATGAACACTTACTTAAGAAGAAGCATCCATCGAGGTACAAGACCAGGCAAGAGCGCCAACAAGCCGACGCTTCCCCCGAGCTATCCTTCACTCTCTCCCTATTCTCTAAGTACTAAAGAGGTAGAGCTTCGCCTTGGAGTGGTGGTATTCTTCACCTCTTGTGGTTGTTGTTGAATGAGGGGCTCTCCTCCTCCTTATATAGTTGCTTAAGGGTGGTTTCAGGTCTCCAAGGATGGAAACCTGCATTGGCGGCAAGGGGAAAGCGCGGGAGGCGTTCCCGCCAAAGTCGCGCGCGCGCGAACACTCCCCGGGTTCGGCCAACCCTGGGTAGAGCAGCCCCACGGCCCACTTCCTCTGGCTGGCTGGCAGGTGGGTCCTGAACATATTCTTGGTTGATTCGCTCCCGGGGTCGCCCAAATCATGGGTGCGTCCCCCTTGACGCCCTTTGGCACGACATTTGGTGCGTTTATGCTGAGAATATTCCCTAGGGTCCCACGGTGGATTGATCAGGTTTTCACTGACTTGCGGGCCCTTCAATCCCCGTGCTTGCATAGAATGGTATGAGACTATATCTTGTCTGTGTTGGAACACGTTTTACCTCTTATACAGATGATTCACCAAAACTTGTGAAATTTGTTAGTGATAAACCATATTACATTGTTTGTTGTATTGATTATTGTTATAATTGACAGTCAGATTTGGCACTTAAGAACAGCCAACATAGGCCCAAAACACTAATCCCATACAAGCCCGAATACAACAAGCCATCACGTGCCATTAAGTCCCAAGAGCCCGTCTGATTTATGTAAATCCTATTTTCGGAATTTAATTAGTAGCCAATCTTTACACAGCCATATCTCACCCATCTAAACTCCGATTCAATTGATTCTTTTTTCTAAATTCTCTAAAATTCAGATTCCATTTGTTCATCATATTCTCCTCTTCATTGAGCTCATTTTATTTTATGTTTGTGCTGGATTGTCTTGTTTGTCGTCCGCGTCGTCGTTGCCGTAGCCGATAGAGTGATCGAGGAGGAGAACGGGTTGGGAGGCCAGTACCGCGAGCCGGAGCTCAAGGACCCGTACCGCGAGCAGGAACTCCCAGAAGGCTTTGAGGACGGCAAGTCTAGTTTCATCCTTTGATCCATACTTATCCTAAGTTTTACAGACACAAACTATTGGCCTGTTTTACAAATTGCATATTGTTTTATTGCCGAAACCCGGTTGGATATCCACTTCTTGGTTGTTATGATCATTTCTTGATGTCCTAGTTTTATCTCTACATATGATATGCTTGGTTTATATGATAATCACTGCTAGAATGCTTAGAACCTTGTTACTCTCTTAATTACTTATTAATTATGACTACATTGTGTATCAAAGAACAAAGTTGAGTGTTTTAAGGAAGAAAAATGGGTTTTTGGGAAATAAATAAAAGAAAAGCTTAGATGAGATGGATGGGTGTTTCTTGTGTGAAATACCGAAGTTGGACTTGTACCTTTGTAGTTAAGCAGGTTAGGAGATATCCATCTTCTCATGATTAAGGACCGGGTTGATGTGTCATCTTGCTTAACCCAAATTATCGTGCAACCACTCGACCGTTGTATGTGGAAACGGCTTAGCGTAAACCCCACTAGCTAGTTTGTTAACCATCAGGAGAGCTGGGGAGCAACGGAATATCATGGAGAAGGATTAAGATCTTTGTGACTTAAGTCCCGGTTAAGGCCTCACTGTTAGGTGGGTAATGGCTTTGTTAGGATTCGCACTGACACTAAGGTGATCGTGCTGTGGTACCCTACTTACGGGTAAACTGTACAACTCTACAGAGTTAAAACCTATTCCAATAGCCATGTTCACAGTATAGGACGAGTTACGGTTTGGGCATATAACTAGTATTTGGTAAATGGTTGATTTTCATGGCGTGTGTTGGTTTTGGAAAGTGTCAGGTAGTTAAGCCATGAGCTACCGTGGACGGGGAGTCCAGTAGCACTAAAACTTGGGTCCTTGGGTAGGATCAACCCCACTTTATTGATTCAATTACTAAAGAATTTCTTTGCGAAATTTCATTGGAAAATAAACTCTTGCATGTGAAAAATCTAGCTTTATTGCAAATGAACCTATAGTCTTATCCTTGTTGTATCCTTTGCATACTCTTTGTATTATCCCCCTCCATGGATGGGTTGGACTTTTTGAGTACTTGTTGCTTTAGAAGAAGACCCGGACTTTGTTGCCGAGGATATCAAGTAGGTGGTCACCTTCGCACCCAATATTGCCTATGGCGTTGGCCCTTTGCAGGATGCTTCTGCTGGCGCATGACCCCGGGTCCTGTCTAGAGTCCCTCTTGTTAGTAGCTTGGAGTGTTACCATTGATGTTTTAGTTATCGTTTTGGTATGGTTTAAGCACCCGCTCCCTCGAGAGTTTTACGGGTTATAAACCATCTGTTGAATGAAAGTGTTATCAGCCTCCTTGGACTTACATTTGGATCACATTTAATCTCTGCTTATGTGGGGACGCTTCAACTCCTATGACATACTCGAATGTGGGAGACTACGAGGACAGACATGGTCGTGCCTGAGCATCACGCTCGTGCATGAGATAACTACCCTAGCTCGAGCAAGCAAGCCCAAAGGCACAATGAACCAATGTTGTAGTTTAGATTGACTAGACTAATCACATACTTTGTATACTCATGATAAGGCAAGACATAGCACAATATAATATAGAGATAGCATAAAGACCAAACCTCATATCATAAATATTATACCGATAGTTTAATACAAGTCCGTACCAAGAGTTGAAGGTAATGTCCCACGATGGCCCAAGTACGACTTGGCACTCTAAGTGAAAACTAGCCTAGCTCCACTAGCCTAAGGGCTAGCTTAGAGAGAGGGGGGGCACAAATGAGTGGTGTGTGTTAAGAGGAGTGTTCTCCTCCTCCTTTTATACTAGTCTAGGGGTGGTTCCCGGCGTGCTTGGTATGAAAACCTCGTTTGCCACCTTCGAGGCCCTAGCAGTTGGGGCTGGTACTAATGTTGGGCATTAGTACCGGCCTAAAAAAAATCTGGTACTAATGTAAAATTCGACCTTGGACCGAAGCTCCTTTCTCCAGTAGTGGTATGTTGCACTGGATTTGTAGTCACACAAGAAGGGATCGAGTCCGAAACAAGAATATATGTGATAGCCTAGGGTAGAATCAATTGAAGAAAGGCTTGTCCAACACCTGTTGAGGTGGTTTGGACATGTCCAAATGAGACCGCTAGAAGCGCCAATACGTAGGGGAAATTCTAAGGAGTGATAGCAATGTGAAGCGAGGAAGTGTAAAGCCAAAGTTAACATGGAGAGACGTAATAAAAAGAGATTTGAAAGGATGAAATATATCCAAATATCTAGTCTTGAATAGGAATGTATGGAAACAGCTATCCATACGTCCCAACCTTGACTTTTAGCTTATATTGGGTTTCAAATCTAGCCTAGCCCAACCTGCTTGGGATTGAAAGTCTGTTGCCGCTGCTGTCTAATATGAGTTCAAGTGGGCCTGTTTGACAATCTGGACCAGTTTAATTACTGTGCATTGTCATACTTCAGAGTCTTGAGCTACTAACTTGACATGTTCTCTTGTAACATTATCCATTGTTATGGCGTGCAAAGATTGAAACGATAGGCCGTTCGCAAGGATGGAAAAGAAAGGGAGACATGTACTGCTTTGGTATTTTGGCAAATTATATCCAAACTGAAAACTTACTCCTTGCAGGAAGCAATGCTTTTTATTAACTGTTTACCGTTAATTGTGACGAGGAAAATAGAGTAGTAATAATCCTTGTATAGCCTCCACAGCCCAAATAGCTTCCATCTTTACCATGTCATATAGACAATGGTATAGAAACTATAGTTCCAATGGATGATTTTTTTCAAAATAAATCACCATCCAATCCTATGTCTTCTCTCTTCATTCCTTCTCCAATTCTCTTTTTTCTTCTTTTGGTTCTCGTGTAAGAAACCATGTCTAGCTATTTCCTCATTAACTCCAATGCCACATTAGATGTTTGCTTACTTGGCATGATATTTAATGTTATGAAAACTATTTTAGTCATTGGGTTGGAGATGGCCTTAGAGTCACGTATCGGCTGGTTGAGGTTTGCGAAAACCGAAGCCAACAATGGAAATTGTAGGAAGAAGACTCTTCTAGTCTTTCCGCTGTACTACTACTTAGCATAGACCGTGAATACCAGGAGTTCCCTATTCGTTGGCTGGGTTGCTGGACGAAGGTGGATTTTGTTTTATTTTTTATATATTTTTTTACGATTTAGCAAAAGTAAATATATAAAAAATTACAGATCTCAACGCGTACCGTCCATCTTTACCATGTCATATAGACAATGGTATAGAAACTATAGTTCCAATGGATGATTTCTTTCAAAATAAATCACCATCCAATCCTATGTCTTCTCTCTTCATTCCTTCTCCAATTCTCTTTTTTCTTCTTTTGGTTCTCGTGTAAGAAACCATGTCTAGCTATTTCCTCGTTAACTCCAATGCCACATTAGATGTTTGCTTACTTGGCATGATATTTAATGTTATATAAACTATTTTAGTTATTAGGTTGGAGATGACCTTAGAGTCACGTATCGGCTGGTTGAGGTTTGCGAAAACCGAAGCCAACAATGGAAATTGTAGGAAGAAGACTCTTCTAGTCTTTCCGCTGTACTGCTACTTAGCATAGACCGTGAATACCAGGAGTTTCCTATTCGTTGGCTGGGTTGCTGGACGAAGGTGGATTTTGTTTTATTTTTTATATATTTTTTTACGATTTAGCAAAAGTAAATATATAAAAAATTACAGATCTCAACGCGTACCGTCGTTTGTACCGCCGATTGAGTTGGCTATGGCCGTTTCAAACAGTGGTATACATCTAGATCCGAAAAAAACTGAATATTTATTTTTACTAAATAGTAAAATAATATATAAAAATAAAAAAAATCCGAAGGTTGTGTAGCTGACGATATAGGCCCCTGGCCTACTGGGCCGCCATGTCAGGGTACGAGCCCACAACTACAGCAGCGATGAGCCGATGAGAAATTGAGAAGGCAAAATTAGCTCTGAACACTCTTCAATCGTGGCTTTTGCTATAGGCCACTAGAAAAATATGGTTTTGCTGAAAACACTCTTCAATCATGTTAATTTGTTGCTAGACACTATAACTCATATACTACCTCAGATTCACTTTGTTTGTCATTTCGGACAAGCAAATTGAGCTTGCTGTAGGCCAAAAAGTCTGTCTGAAATGTCAAATATAATGAAAATATTTTCACTCAAACAGGTAAGAGAAACATAATTTTTGGGCAACAATACCCCTGCCTCTTACAATTGCCACCATCTTGGGGAAAATCTCAGGGCCTCCATCTTCTATCAATTGCCACCGAGGGTCCGAGGCAATGGTCTGCGGAAGAGAAGGCTCAGGGCCGGCACGGTCTAATCCCGAGGCATCGCCGCGCGCCGAGGGGAGCTTGGCCCTGGCGTCGCCATGTCCAGGTGGGGTCGTGCCGCGCCGCGGGAGGCCTGCGGGCGGTGGTGGCCAGCTGCACCGGAGGGGCGCTGCTCCCCTCAGATGCTATGCTGGCGTCGTCCGACGGCGGGGTGCTGCTCCCCTGAGATGCGGCCGCGGGCTGCACAGGAGGGGCGCTCTCCCCTGAGAGTATGGCTAGATAACAAGCCAGCTTGGCTCGCTCGGCTCGTTATCCTAACGAGCTGGAAAGGCAGCTCGGCTCGGCTCGTTAGTTCGCTCGAGCCAGCTCGTTTAGCTCGCGAGCTGAACATGTAATATAAATATTGACAAAAAAATAATCACTGGTGTCCACAAATTCGCATAAATAACATAAACACAAGTACACAATCATCCATATGATACATATAAAGTCTAACATGCAAGTATGCAAATAAACACAAGTACACAACCATCATATGAGCAGGCTTGCAACTCGTTGGCTCGCAGCAGCTCGAACTCGTTTGTTATACTAACGAGCTGAAATGGTTGTTCGAGCTGGCTCATTAATAAATCGAGCCGAGCCGAGCCGAGCCAAATTCGTCATGAGCCGAGCCAGCTAACGAGTCACGAGCTTTTTGTCCAACCCTACCTGAGAGCAGGTCGCCGGCCGCCGGCTGTTCCTCGAGAAAGAGCATGATTCGGAGGGAGGGGACAGATGCGAGTGGACAGGGCCGAGCGCTCGAGCGGAAAGGAGGGAAGCGTGCGTGAGTTGAGCTGAAGAGGCAGGGGCAAAATCATCATTTTGGGTGTCTTTCCAATTTAATTGAATAAAATAAGATGTACGGTGTCCAGCAGCAAATTGACATATTTGAAGAGTATGTTTGAATAAAGACATGTTTGTTTATTGATTTATGATAAAGTACACAATTGAAGAGTGTCCGACAGCCAACTTTGCCAATTGAGAACTCCCAAATCGAGCGAGCCGCCGCAGCCCCGGCCGCTGAACGATCCCGAACCTTCCCAACTCCGGCAGCCAGGTGAGGTGGCCGCGCGCGCGGCGATGAGTCGAAACCTTGCTCAGATCGTATTTGCCCCCCAAGTTGGTTCACCTCCGGGGCTCCGTCTTGTGAGGAACGAGTGGGTACACGGACGAGCGCGAACACAAATCAAGGAAATTCGTGAACAAGGAACACAGGAAAGGGGATTCGGCAGTGCTAGAGTAGCAATTCCAGTAAATTCAGAGGTCGGTTTCGAACTTACAGGAAAAATCACCAGGGAGGCGAAGGCTTGCTACTCTAAACTACCTAGGGTTCTACCCATGTTCCAGCTGCCTGATCCCGATCGGATCCGAGGCTTAATACAGTACCGATTCATTAGTTCAATGAAATTACATTAAGACGCTAATACTGTTTAACGTCTGAAAACGACTTATAAGCAAGTCTTGAACATCTTCAATCGTGGACCGTCGGATGCGTCGCGAAGGGCTCGGATGAGACTCGGCGAACCGGTACATTTGCTGCCGACTTCCTTACTGACGAACTGAATGGTGACTGACGAACTGAATGGCTCTTGTCAAGCGACTGAATGCCTGACAAAGCCCCCCTCTTAACATCCTTGTCCTCAAGGATGAAAAGAAGGAAACACCTTCCTGATAAAGGCTGCATCCTCCCAAGTAGCTTGTTCTTCAGGTAGGTTCATCCAGTGAATTAGCCATTGCACAACCGGCTCATTGTTTCTTGGAATTACTCTCCTCTGCAGGATTGCTATGGGTGCCACTTTGATTGTGCCTTTCTCATCAATGAGTGGAAGCTGTGGACTGGGAACAACATTAGGACCTAGGTGCTTTTTGAGTTGACTCACATGAAAGACGTTGTGTAGGGTACATCCTTCAGGTAGGAGCAATTTGTAAGCAGCATTTCCAATCTTCTCTAGAACTCTGAATGGTCCATAAAACTTGGAATGAAGTTTCAGTGATCGATGTGTACTCAGTGATGTATGTCTATATGGTTGTATTTTCAAGTAGACCATATCTCCAATCTCAAATGTGCGTTCTGATCTGTGTTTATCAGCTTGCATCTTAATTCTTGCTTGTGCTTTTGCAAGGTTGTCCCTTATAACTTGTGTTGCAGCTTGTCTGTTTCTCCACTGCTCATTCTGAGACAGTTCAGGGTAGTCTGGTAAAATTACTTCTGCTACAAAAGGGGGTGGGAATCCATATAATGCTTGAAATGGTGTCATCTTCAAAGATGTGTGATAGGATGTATTATACCACCACTCTGCTAATGAAATCTAATTGTGCCATCTCCTTGGACTATTGAAACACATGCATCTCAAATAATTTTCCAAACATTGGTTAACCCTCTCGGTTTATCCATCAGTTTGAGGATGGTATGCTGATGTCAGGTTTAGCTGAACTCCCAATGCCTTGAATAGAGATTGCCAGATATTACTTGTGAAGATAGGATCTCTGTCAGTGAGTAGTACCTTGGGTAATCCATGGAGTTTGAAGATGTTGTCCAGGAACAGATTCACAATATCTTGTGCAGTATATGGATGAGACAAGGATATGAAGTGTGCATATTTTGTCAACCTGTCAACCACCACTAAGATTACATCCTTACCCTGAGATTTTGGTAATCCTTCCACAAAGTCCATAGAGATATGAGTCCAAGCCATTTCTGGTACTGGTAAAGGTTGTAACAGGCCAGGGTATGGTGTGTTTTCACTTTTGTTCTTCTGGCAAACTGGGCATGTTTTAACATATTCTTTGGTGTGTTGATTCATATTTGGCCAATAGAATATCAACTTCAATCTCTGGTAAGTAGCCCGTTCTCCTGAATGACCTCCCAGTGAAGAATTATGAAAACTTTGGAGCAGCTGATTTCTCAAAGTGCCATTAGTGCCAATTACCAGTTTGCCTTTATACCGAAGAAGTCCATTGGAGTATGTGAAATTTGGTATAGCAGTGGGGTCAATACTCAGTTTGGTTATCAGCTCTATGCATTTCTCATCATCCACATAAGTAGCAGCAACTTGTTCTATCCACAAGGGAACAGCAACTGAGATAGCCATGACTTCAGTTGAGTGAGTTGCTCGAGACAGTGCATCTGCAACTCTGTTTTCTCTTCCCTTTTTGTATTGGACAGTGTAATTAAACCCCAATAGTTTAATCAACAGTTTGTGTTGAATGCCCTCCACAAGCCTTTGATCATGAATATACTTTAGGCTTTGCTGATCTGTTCTGATAATTACTGAAGAACTGGCCAAATAGTGTTTCCATTTCTTTAATGCTTCCAATATAGCCATTGCTTCTTTTTCATATGTTGATGCAGCTGCTGATTTTGGACCCAGTGATTTACTTAGAAAAGATAATGGTCTGCCTTTTTGCATGAGCACTGCTCCAATTCCATGTCCACTAGCACCAGTTTCCAACACAAAAGGTTCAGAAAAATCTGGGAGTGCTAAAATGGGTGGTTTGGCCATGATCTCCTTCAATGCTAAGAATGCTGCTTGTTGACTGTCAGACCACTCAAATGAGTTTTTCTTGAGAGCATCAAATAAGGGTCGACAGATTAGTCCATAGCCTTTTATAAATCTTCTATAATACCCTGCTAAGCCCAGAAATGATCTTAATTCTGTGACAGTTGTTGGTGGTGGCCAATTCTGAATGATGGCAATTTTTGTGGGATTTGTAGCAACTCCTCTATCACTGATGATATGACCCAAATACTCAACCGATGTTTGGCCAAAACTGCATTTTGCCAACTTTGCATAGAGCTTGTGTTGCCTCAATATTTCCAGCACTGTTCTCAGATGATGTATATGTTCAGACATTGTTGTGCTGTAAATAAGAATGTCATCAAAGAATACCAAGGCAAATTTTCTCAATACATCTGCCAGCACATTGTTCATTAATGTCTGAAATGTTGCAGGGGCATTTGTTAATCCAAATGGCATCACTACATACTCAAAATGTCCAAGGTGTGTGGTAAAAGCAGTTTTGTAAATGTCCTCCTCCTTCATTCTAATCTGATGATAACCAGATCTGAGATCAATTTTTGAGAAGAACTTAGCTCCAAATAGTTCATCCAAAAGATCTTCTATTATAGGTATTGGATATTTGTTTTTGACAGTGTTTGAATTTAATTGTCTATAATCCACACAAAGCCTCCATGTACCATCCTTTTTCTTCACTAGAATGACAGGAGATGAATAGGGGCTCATGCTTGGTCTGATCATATTGGACTTTAACAGATGCTTTACTAACTCTTCCATAGCATTCTTTTGATGATGAGGTAACCTATAAGCCCTTTGATTCACAGGTTTGGAATTGTCCAACAGTGGTATATTGTGATCAATTGATCTCATTGGTGGTAGATCTGTTGGTTCCTGGAAAACATCTTGATAATCTTGAATGATTTGCTGAACCTGTGGTGGTATATTTGGGGATTCTGTTTGGTTGGAAAGGCTGTTATTGTTGAGCATCACCACTACACCAATAGCTTTTTTCTTGAGAAGAGTATACAACTTTTTGGAACCAATAACCATTGCATTGTCTTGAAGTGTTTCATCAACTAAAGTGATTGTTGATGTACCATCCTTGGTAATAGACAATTCCCTTGTTCTCAAATTAAGACCAACAGGGCTGTGAGCATAAATCCAATCTGTCCCTAATATAATGTCATATCCCTGGACTTCTAGTAGCCTGAAATCAGATGTGAAGTGATGGCCTTGTATTGTATAAGGACATGCTACACAAGAAGATTGACTGATCATGCAGGTGCCATTTGCTGCAGCAATTCTGACTTCAGGGACTGATTGTATTGAGCATTTTGCCTTGACTGCAAATTTTGGACTAATAAAAGATGCATCACTGCCACTGTCCACTAGAGCAATAGCTGTCAATTTCTGAAATTTAAGCTTCAATGTAATTGTGCTGGATATAGAAGAAGACCCATTCAAAGCATGCATTGATACTTGCAGCACTGGGGTTGGATTAGCATCAAAGTACTCCTCATTTTCAGAAGGTGAAGTGTCATCTATCACAGCCACTTCTTCCTTGCCTTCCTCATTCTGAATCAATATGACTGAAAAATTTTGCTTTCCTTTACAAACCTTTGCATGTCCTGGAACCCAAGGGTCCCTGCATTTAAAGCATTTCCCAGCAGCTCGAAGTTCAGCTATTACATTTGCTGGTAACTCTTTTACTACTTGTGGTTTAGCTTCATTAGTCCACTGTTTCTGTTGTTTGGGAAAGTTTGTGAAGGTTGAGAATTTCTTTGGTACAGGAGCTGTTTGTTCAAGCCTTTTTGCCAACCAATAAGCACCAGTGAGAGTGTTTGGGTGATGACACTGAACATGAGGTTGGATATGATCCTTAAGATCAGAAACAAAACTAGAAACAAAATAATCATCATGAAGGGAAGGATTGTTTCTTTTAATCATACCCATTAGCTCTTCAAATTTGTCCACATACTCAGTGACCGAAGCAGTTTGCTTTAAGTTATGAAATTGACCCACTATTTCAAAAGTAGATGCTTCATTGAATCTATCACCCAATATTCTGCAGAAATGGTGCCAAGGCATAGAATTTGGATTGCAAGCCAGCCCTCTCCACCAAAATTCAGCCCTTCCTTTGATGTACATCACAGAGATTCTCACCCTGTCCTCATTTGGAACCCCAACCAATTCAAAGTATTTTTCAGCTTTCCTGATCCAGCCATCAGAATCAGTGCCATCAAACTCAGGGAAACTCAGTTTAGGTCCTCTTGCAATAGATCTATGTTCTGCAGAGAAATGTTCATGGTCCTGATGTGAATTTGATTGGTGTGGAATCTGATATCTGAGAGTGTGATTGTGAACCTCCTGATCTCTCTTGTGCAAGTCAAATTGTTGTTCCAATTCCCATTGCTCATCTTGTGGTAAATGCATCTGATGCACTGGTTCAATTTGTTGCTGGCCCATGCCAGTGTTGTTACTACTGACATGCATTCTTCCCATAAGTGATGATTCAGCTCCATGCACATTACCAACCTCTACTCTTCTCATGTTTGGTGGGATGTAAACTTGCTGTTGTAAACTGTTGTTACCTGGGTGATGCTGAAATTTGTTTGCCTGAACAGTTGCCTTGATTTCATTCTTGGGATCAACTTTGTGCTCTGGTGGTTTAGTTCCTTTTACACTTGAACCTTTGTCTTCTATAGGTTGAGGACCCTGATCCACCTGCTTGTTAGTAATCAACAACATCAGCTTGTCAAGTTTTGCTGACAGTGCATCATTCCTGCTCTCTTGTTTGAGCATGAATTGATCCAGTGTCCTCCTTATGCCATCCACCTCGACCGATGTGGCATACTGAACTTCTGAGTCACTGTCATCGACGTTCACCATCTTCGAGATTGTGGATTCGGTTTGAGTTGACTCTCCCCAATAGATCCACAATCAATTCCCAACTCCTGGAACACGGAACGAGGCTACGGAATTTTACACAGAGACTTGCTCTGCAACCCTTGCCGCGCGGTGTTCCCCTCCGGCGCCTCCGTGGTTGAAATCAGTGAGAGCGTTCGGAATTTTACGCACGAACAACTGCCGTGCAACCCTGGCTCTTCCTGAGATAACCACTAACTTTGGGGAAAAGGGGGAATTGTTCCTCAAATCGGGTGGGTGGGTGGGATTTCACGCGATTGAGTCGCAACCACCAATCCACTCGCCGATCGGACTCGATTCAAGGAACCGGGCTCTGGAAGATCGAAAGATCCAAGGAATTCGTGGCTCTGGATACCAATTGTGAGGAACGAGTGGGTACACGGACGAGCGCGAACACAAATCAAGGAAATTCATGAACAAGGAACACAGGAAAGGGGATTCGGCAGTGCTAGAGTAGCAATTCCAGTAAATTCAGAGGTCGGTTTCGAACTTACAGGAAAAATCACCAGGGAGGCGAAGGCTTGCTACTCTAAACTACCTAGGGTTCTACCCATGTTCCAGCTGCCTGATCCCGATCGGATCCGAGGCTTAATACAGTACCGATTCATTAGTTCAATGAAATTACATTAAGACGCTAATACTGTTTAACGTCTGAAAACGACTTATAAGCAAGTCTTGAACATCTTCAATCGTGGACCGTCGGATGCGTCGCGAAGGGCTCGGATGAGACTCGGCGAACCGGTACATTTGCTGCCGACTTCCTTACTGACGAACTGAATGGTGACTGACGAACTGAATGGCTCTTGCCAAGCGACTGAATGCCTGACACGTCTGATCGTTATTGGTCCAGCTCCTGCAGCGTCAACGTCTACGCCCTCCACTTGTTCGACGGAATACCTCCGAGGAAAAAGGCCAGGAACGTGCCCGGGCTGAGCGGCGAGGACGGCATAGATGCGCTTCCGGACGGCGTCCTCGAGCACATCCTTGGCTTCCTGCCAGCAGAGGAGGCCTGCCGGACATCAGTTCTCGCACGGCGCTGGCGCCACCTGTGGAAATCTGCCACAGCCCTCCGCGCCGTAGTCCACTGCGAGTACTGGAGGAGTCCGCTGTTTGTGAACAGTGCCTCGAAGAAGCGCCAGAAGGTTTTCGATAATATGTTGCGTCTTCGCGGACACACGCCTCTTCAAGTATGTGAGCTCAAGTTCGCTAGCTTCTACAGCAACGAAGACGTTCTCTGCCTCAATCATTGGGTCCGCCATGTTGTGATGTGCCAAGTTCAGAGGTTCAGGCTAGAGAACATCTACTTCGCGGAGTATTTTGAGCTGGACGACCTGCCTTTCGTCTCACGACACTTAACCAGGCTAGAGCTACTTGGCATAGTGTTCAACAACAATTTTTGTGACTTCTCAAGCTGTCCATCGCTACAGCATCTCGAGATCAAGCACTGCTATCTATGCACCGCCAAGAAACTCTCGTCGGCTTCCTTGAAAAAGCTAAGCATCGTCAGTTGTGATCTCAGCACAGAGTTCAACACCCTTATTCTCGATCCAAATCTTGTGTCACTGCACCTAGATAGCCATCTGTGCAGAAATCCTATGCTTGGAAGCATGCCATTATTGCAAGAGGCATTTGTCAGAGCTCCGCATGAGAATAATTACTCATCAGATTGTGAGGAGGATTGTTACTGTTGTCATGATACCATGGATGATAACAAGTGTGCCCTTCTCGATGCTTTATCAAGTGCTGAGAATTTAGCATTGCTATCTGAATCCAGTACGGTATGCTTACACTTTCGCCTATAACGTATTTTGTTTCTTTTTAGTTCTGTTGCAGTATCTATATCGTCTTCTAGACATTCATAAAGTTGCTCAAGAATCTGGTTTTTTTTATCACTACATTCACACTGAGTATTAAATGTTTCTTTTCTTTCATTCTGTTCAGTTTATGTAAAACTGCTTTCCTCTTAATGAAAAACGTGTTAAGGCACGGTCGCCAAAAAAAAAAATTCTGTTCAGTTTATTTTTCAAAAGCGATTTGAAGCTGTGCCCTACATTTAGCAAGTTAAAGACGTCATTACTCAACGGTTACTGGTGTGTGGCTTCTTACTTCTCTGCACTAACCTGCATACTCAAGAACTCACAAGTTCTAGAGGAGCTCATTCTTCAATTCTTTTCCAAGGTATTCATTTTCGTTAGAATATAGTTGCTGCCTTGTTGAAGTTGTTTTACAGTATTTATTGATCTTGATGGAATACTTTTGTTTACTTCAGGAACCCTACCATACAGTGGAAACAATAGGAAGACACCATCCAATGGACAGATATGCTGCTATATCAGAATACTTGAAGGCAATCAAAATCAAATGTGAAGCAGTTGATGAGAAAGTTCACAATGTTTTAAAGTTTCTGTGTACATTTAACATATGTAAGTGAACTAGCAGCACCCTTTATTCTATCTATATTTCTGAAAGTCTCCTTATATGGGAGTGAAAGCAAGTATTGGCTTTCTTTAGTACCAAATGAGTTAAGCGATGAGAACTTGTCACAGCATTTGGTGGCTAGTATTTTGTAGAAAGTTGTTTAGACAGATATTTGATTTGTTTTTCTCTGTATTAACATTAACATGATATATTCACTTGTTAGTTTTGAATACTTGTTATTAAGTAGTTACAAATGGTAACTCAAAGATTTTAATTGAATTATTCTGAACAATTTGAAAGCTGCAGTTTCCATGTTCAAATATTTTGTTGAATTTTGGTACCTGACCTTGTTTTCACAGGGTCAAAAGGTAAAAAGGCTGTACCCATGGCCAATCATTTTGTTAGATTTTCCTTCTGTACACCACATGTACATTTCTAAAAGGAAAATATACTTACCACCCTTTGAACTCTTCAAGTCATATCATCTTAACCTGTTGATGTTGTATTGTTCATGATGCATTTTAGAAATTACTTTGAAATTAGAGAAAAACATGTATTTTGATTTCAATTGAGTTTGTTTCTGTTTCATTGTATTCCTTGCATTAGATATAGCATTGCCAAGTTTATTAGAGTATTATTTTTAAGTTTATTAGCAAGCCAGAAAGAAATATTTTAGTATGTCCATACCATACATCCAACTTTCTCTGATTCTAATATACACATATGCTGCATTTGCTTTCACAATAATTTATTTTCTCCCTTAGCCCACAAGTTGACTGTTTGGTTTCTGTGCAAGTTTAGTGAATTGCTCTGTTTTAAACTTAAAACTCTGGTGTAGCGAAAAAGAACATGGGCTTTCATCAGGAGAAAAATATGTAGGCAGAGGTATTGTTGCTACCATTTATGAGTTAACTGCAAGTGTTCAGATGATTATCAAGTACTATTACCTTTTATCAAATAATTATTAGAATTTAGTGCACCTTTATGTTAGTAGCACAATTTTGGAATTATTTGAAGTAAAAGTTACTGGTTAGTTCTTGCTAAGGTGGGTATTTTTATTTCTGCATAACGTCTCTATCTAAATTTATTGTGACTTCTCGTTATCATTTTACAGGTTTCATTTTCATGTAGACGCAAAAAATTGGACTGCTGGTGGATCTACCATCGTCTCTTGAATCCGGAAAACTTCAATAGGTTGCCGGCTTCTGTCTCTGCCTCTGGGTATCTTGTGCCGTTTCCAGTCCTTGGAAGTTGTAGACATGATACTATGATAGTATAATTTTTGTTTTATAACTTGTGTTATTCTTGTTGGACCTTGGACTTTCATTATGCCATTCGACTACTACTGCACTCTTTGTTTGCATCGAATTTCATGAGTTGCGTAGGTTGCGTTACCAATATATGTCTCATTCAATTCCTATTAGTCCATTCGATGTTTGATATAGTAGTATAAATATATGCCAGTTCTTTTAGTTGTTGGATTTCCTTCTCTCTTAGATTTTTCGCAGACCTGGTGCATCGCATTGCATTCTTTTAGATGGCCTCTGTCGAATGCCTTGCCAAGCCTTCTTCTCCACAATAACAGATGTCATGGTGAACTGTAGCTTTTTATTTATTTATTTATTTATCGTACTAGACGAGAGTCGGCTGCCAGAAAACCAAACGACACACATAGATAGACGGCGCAAAGCACACAAACTTATTAGATTCAATCATTCACTGCTCCCTCTACTTCGTCCTGCGATGGCCGCCCTGGGATATCTTGAGTTTGGCATCGACCTCGAACTCGTCGATGGAGATGTGGCGATGGCGGTACACCATCTGACGGGTCCCAAGCAGCTTGTTGCTGTTGTCGCGATCTTTTATCAGCGTCTTATTCTCTTCCTCGACTGACCTGAGCTTCATCTGGAGGCGACAGTTCTCTTCCCGGGCTCTCTCAAGCTTTGTCTTGAGGTCTTCCTTGTGCTTCTTCATGTTTGACAGGTCCTGTTCCTGCCTCGTCATCTTCGCCTTCAAATCGTCCTGAAATTAGAGCAAAAGAGCAAAATGCAACGCGGATTCAGAAAACTGGATGTGTACGCTGCATTTGTGCATGCTGCAGATGTATAGTACGTGTTCAGTTGTTCACCGGGACGACGGCTTCGATCTTGACGCTGGATGCTATCTTCTTGATGCATTCGTACAGCCTCGCGACGTCCACACTGCCTCCAACTTCGACAGTGGAACTGCTGCCGTCTGGACCTCTGCTGTATCTGTGATAGTCTACGCCACCGGCTAAAAAAAAAGACTTGGGTGTTAATAGTTATATAACTTGGCAATTAATACCAGAAGTATGGACCTCAAATTTGTGATATGGCTGTCGGGTCAGCCCCTGATGAGCTCCTTCACCTAATTGTTGATTTTCTTGTGAAAAAACAAATTAATGATGCAATCTACTTATGCTTGCATATACACTAGACCTAAATATTTTGGCAAAGCAATTAGTTAAACTAGTTTCTTAACACATGCACAGGCTTTTTAAAAAATAAATATATTTATATAATTATGAATAAAATATTAGTAGTTTATATTAATTTCCCCCAAAAAATATTTGTAGTGATAGCAACTTTTCTTGAATTTGAATCTACTCTTTTTATCGATTGTAAACTTTTATGTGATGGCTTAGGCAGTGAGATCATTCGTAGTTGTTGGTGATGGGGCTCAGTGGTGGTGTAGGTGGGCGAGTCAGGAATTCGAGAGGACTTGTTTTTATGGTGGCTTGTGAAGTTGTGATGAATATGAGCTAGCCATGTTTTTAGATGTAACAATGGATCAAATTAATCCATATGGGCTATCCATGTTTTTCAAGTATGGTGTACTTCCAAGCTGTCACATGCAGTCTGTTATTCTTTCTGGTTTCGACACATGCACGAACAAGGACCCGCAATCGCATCGGCTTTTGGCACTAGTCCAATACTTGGCACGAACGAGGTTTTGCACCGGCACAAATAAGAGTCTGTAATCTTAAAATAAGGTTAGTCTGATCATTACCTGGGACAAGATTGTAGTGAATTGCATCCTGGATTTTCGTCTGGCGAGCACCCCAAACTGTCAGTCTGATATGCTTCATGTCACCCTGTAAAATACACGCATGACAAGAAGTTCATAAACAACTGCTTCACATCACCACAGGCTGTAATCTGGAGCAAGCTGTTGTGAAGAACGGATCTTAATTTGAACGAACCATTTTCTTGTGAAGGGCTTCAGCTGTGGTGATGAGCGTGGAAAGCTGTACACCAAGCACGTACGCTGCAGGAAGGTTAACAATCCAGGGCAGGATTTGTTATATACTGTGAAAAAGGGTGGCCGCGCCGCGTCGGAATTGGCAGGAAATTCATCTGCAATTGCATCGCGACCTGTTGATTGGTGGCTAGCTGAAAGGTGGCAAAGCAGCCAAATCAGAAGCAAAATTGATTTCGTTTGCATGTTGACCTTGACCTGCAGAGTGATCGTTGATTAGCTCTATATATTGCCTTGACCTGTAAAGAAGCTAGTCGATCAGTCAACTGTACGTCTGTACAGATGAATACGAGGGTATACAGAAGAAGACAGTGCAACGACTTCGTTGAACCCACATAATGCAAACGCGCTGCAGACCTTTTAGACTGGCAGAAAGTGCACCTATTCTGAATTACTAAGAATCTTCCTCCAAAACATATGTGGACTGGAGGAGGCCGTGTTGAGTTTATTATTCCAAACTACTACCGACTTAACTGGGCCATCATCCCACACGTAAGCAACCTTGACATCATCCGTGTCTATCTTCTTCCCATGGCTGATCTTTATCGTTGCGGAGTGTTAAGCTAAGCCCGGCTTCAACATCTTAGCTAATCCACTACCAAAAAAAAAAAGACACCCACCGCTCTTTCCACATGCATGCGGTTCAAATTTCCAGGATACGGGAGAAAGGCCCTGTTTAATTCCCCCAACTATCCAAACTCATCAAAAAGTTTTCACACTGACAACCGTGCCCTCTCCCACAGGACACGCTTCCCAATGCAAAATTTTTCACCACTTTTCACCAATTCACTGGAATTAAACACCCCCAAAAAAACGCTTATGTCAATGGCCCTGAAGAAATGGAATTTTCAAAAAAAATACTTATAATTTTATTTTATTTTATATTTTTAATTAATTTAAGCTAAGCAGTGAAATATCGTGGAAGAATATATCATATCCATCCCCACATCTAATTAATTTAAATATTCTTGCAAACTTTTTACGACAAGAAAAATGTAACATATACCATTAAAACATCTTCATAGGTGAAGTTTAAGTTAAAATGCCATGTGGTTCTTGAATCCTAGGGACTAAACAAATGAGGCAGCAAATTAACAGCTTTTCGACACCCTTGTTAGTGCTGGGAAATATTAGTTCACTATTTTGTTGATGTGGTAGTGGCGGCGCCCTTCGCTTCAGGCTATCCTCTACCTCCTTTCCCCTTCCCCTTCCCCTCCCTCTCTCCTTCCCCTCACCCTTGTCGCAGATATTAGGTTGCCATGCCACCCTGCCTCTGCCCCGTCCAACCACCGCCCCGGCCAGCGGTGAACTCGCCACCGTGCTGCCCGCCCACCCACCGCCCTTGCCCCTCCATCCCGCCCTTCCTAACGACTACCCGCCTCGCCCTGCTGCCAACTCCACCCACCGGTTGTCCACCTCCGCTCGACGGCCGGCGTCCTCGCCGGCTCGGCTCCGCCACCTCCCAACCTGCCTCCTCTGCCGAGCCGACTGCCGCCCTCGCCATCCCTCTATGGCGGTCGGCCATGCATGGAGCCTTTCCCCCAAACCCACACCCTAAACCTAACCCCGCCACCTCCGCTGCCGGCCGCCTTGCCCACCTCCCGCCCGAGGCGTCAGCAATCTATCCTCTACGAACTGTTACCTTTCATGGGTTGATGTTACTTTCTCTGTGCAGCCAAGGATGTAACAACATGGTCTTCATGCATTTAGCCTTAAATGGAGATGCCTCTTTGTTTAGTTTTTAGGATAATATAATATGGTATGGCAATTCCATCCATGCATGAAGATGTGAAGATAGGTGTAAATGGTCATTGTTGAAGGATGACGTCAAAATCCACCTCATCGATGACGAGTCAATCACGAAAATGCTCTTATGTTTTGGTTTGGAGGAAAATCGATGCCATTCCCTTCCAGTTCTAGAGATTTAGGGTAGAGTCCCCCATCTCTGTGCATTGCAAAAGACAAGAAAACGTTTTAACAGGGAATGATACAAGAAAGTAAAAATTCATTCACATCCATGTTCTGTGTGAAATATGAGATAATGCATGCATTGTACCGTCAAAAGTCATGCATGCAATGTTTCGTCCATATATGACGTAGTAGTGCATGGGCCTGAGGCCCAACACTAGAAAATGCATATGCTTTTGCATAGGAAAAAGTCATTTTGACGTCCATCATGTATTGCCATAGTCTGAGTTTCGTCCCTCATGTACAAAACTGGGTATTAGTCATCCCTAAACTTGAAAACCCATTTGTTCTCAGTCCCTCACCTGTTTTGAGAGTGCTTTCGTATGACGTGACGCTGGGTCCAACATGTTAGGCAATACGTTACCCTAGTCCACATGGCAAATTTTACACACAGGTCCTCAAAACTTTGTTCTTTCATAACTATAACCTTGAAGGGCGATAGCATGGCACTGCCAGTGGTGGCACCAACCGGTGCCAGCGGACGCCGACCTCCAGTACGGTGCCAACATCTCCCTCGCGCTCATCTTGTCCTTGCCTGTCTCGCTCCTCACCTTCCCCGTAGTCCTCGTTGCCAATCCCACCGGCCTTCTCCTCAACTCCAACCACGGCCTCTTCCCACGCCTCCCTTCCGTCGCTCGCTGGCCGAATTCGCCACTTCCGCTCCACCATCTTCAAATCACTTGTGCTCACACTCCCCATGCCGCCTAGCTTCCTCCTTCACCACCCGTCTTGAGCTTTGGGCACCACGTCGCTAGCGCCCCTCCCTTTTTCGCCCGTCACCCGCCAAAGCCACCACCTCCGCCCTCTTCATTGACCCCCCATCTTACCAAGCCGCTCCACCCAAGATGAACATGTAGGTGAGCTTCTCATAGGCACGAGGCGCTCCTCCCCCACTCCTCGTGCTACACCACTGCATGCCCTCGCTGGAATATAGCCGCGCCGCTGTTGCTGAGCCCCATGCCGCTCGCACGCTGACGACCTCCGACCGAGCCCCGCTGTGGTGAGGAACGCCTAGCGTCCACCTCACCTCATTGAGCCTCGCCGTGCCACACCCCCTCGCCGGAGCTTCGCCGCCGGTGGTCAAAGCCGTTGTGGCCTTGCCTTGACCGTGCGGGTCAAGTTGACCCTAGGCCCCAGCCACTGACATGTGAGGTCCAGAGTCATGCCGCGGCACTCCAAGGGCATAGTTATAAAAGAGGTAAAATTTTGAAGACCCGTGTGTAAAAGTTGCCACATGAACTAGTGTGACGTGTCGCCTGCCATGTAGGACCAAGTGTCACTTCATGTAAAACCGCTCTCAAAACAGCCGAGGGACTGAAAACAAATCGGTTTTAAAGTTGAGGGATGACCAACACCCAGTTTTGTACGTGATGGACGAAACTCAACCTATGACACGCACAGTCTAATTTACGGTCGCCCGGTAGGAGGCTTCCGTCCGGCGGATCTCCTGACAGCCTCGTAATTGCTATTTTTGGATACCGCGTCTGCTCCTTCCCTTTCCACGGTCGTCATTCCCTTTCCGTGCTGCTACTAGGATTTAAATTCTATGTACTACTCCTACTGCCTTTCCTTTCAACCGTCTATTATTTGTCTTTTCATGAAACAAAAACATTTGGGACCGGGGAAAAGAGGAAGAAAAAAAAGGGCGGGGAAAAAGAAAAGTAAGTTTCAACGTAAAATAAAAACAAATAGATTTTTTTTAAAAAAATTACAAAACTAAAAAGTTACATTACAATAATGTTGTGGAGACCATGGAAAATTTTATGGTAAACTTTCTTACATAAGTTTTTTAACTTCAGTTAACTTTAAATACATAAGTTTTCAAGAACTGTCACATAATAGTTTTCATGCATAAGTTATATACCAAACTTCTACTTTGCCGTGACATGAAAATAAAAGTAGAAAAAATATTTAATAAAAATTTAAGTAACAAAATTATAGAAAGTAGTACTAAATAATATTGTGGAGACAACGGAAAATTTAAAGCTGAATTGTCATGCATAACTTTTATGAATTTCAATTAATTTTAAATACACCACTTTTCAAGAACTGCCAGACAAAATTTTTCATGCAACTTCAGTTAACTTTAAATACACCACTTTTCAAGAACTGTCAGACAAAAGTTTCATGCATAACTTATATAGCAAACTTGTACTTTGCTGTTACATTAAAATAAAAGCAGAAAAAATATTTCATACAACTTTAAGTGACAAAGATATAGAAACATGTAGTAAATAATATTACGGAGACCGTAGAAAATTTTATGATAAACTTTCTTACATAAGGTTTCATGAGTTGTCATGCAAATGTTTTCATGCATAAGTTATACAACAAACTTCTAGTTTGCTGTTACATAAAATAAAAAGTAGAAAATATTTCAAACAAATTTAAATGACAAAGTTACAGAAAGTTATACTAAATAATATTGCAGACACCATGGAAAATTCTATTCTAAACTTTCATACATAAGTTTAGTGGACTTCAGTTAACTTAAAATACATAATTATCAAGAACTGTTATACAAAAGTTTTTATGCATAACTTATATAACAAACTTGTACTTTATTGTCTCATGAACCTGGTTTTGCCAGTCCTGGCAAAATACAAATTGAAAAAAATAATTAGTGATATAAACATATAAAAGAATGGTTTTCAAAAATAGTTGGATAGCCTGGCAGGGGGCAATGGCCGCCCCTAATCCCGAACACCCTTCTAAATCGGAAAGGATGGAGTCTCCCTCCAACAACCCTGAACCCTAACTAGTATGACATTCTATGGCAAGGGGCCCGAAACTGAAGTAGTTTGACCTTCTATGGCAGGGGGACATGGCCGCCCCTGACCCATAGAACCTTCTGAACCCGATAGGACGGAGTCGCCTCCAACAACCCTGAACCCTAATCAGTATGCCCTTTTATGGCAGGGGGCCTGAAACTGAAGTAGTTTAGCCTTATATGGCAAGAGGGACATAGCCGCCCCTAACACGTACAACCTTCTGAACCCGATAGGAGAGAATCGCCGCCAACAACCCAGAACCCTAACTAGTACAGTCTTCTATGGCAGGGCCCCTGAAACCGAACCATTTTAGCCATCTATGGCTGGGCCCGAAAGCGAACCAGTTTAGCCTTCTATAGAAGAGGGCACATGGATGCCCCTAATCTTGAACATCCTTCTGAACTAGATAGGATGGAGTCACCCCCAACAACCCAGAACCCTAACCAGTACGACCTTCTATGGTAGCCCCCCCCCGAAGCCGAAGCAGTTTAGCCTTCTATAGCAGGGGACACATGGGCACCCCTAACTGTAAACACCATTTTGAACCCGATAGGACGGAGTCGCCCCAACAACCCTGAACTCTAACTAGTATGGCCTTCTATGACAGGGGGTACTTGGCCGCCCCTAACCCTGAACATACTTCTAAACCTGATAGGACAGAGTTACCCTCAACAACCCTGAACTCTAACCATTACAGCCTTCTATGGCTGGGGGCCGAAGCCGAACCAGTTTTGGCTTCTATGGAAGGTGAGGCATGATCGGCCCTAAACACCAAACACCCTTCTACAACCTGATAGGATGGAATCACCCCAACAATACGGAACCCTAACTAGTATGACCTTCTATGGCAGGGAGCAAGAATTTGAATAATTTTAGGCTTCTATGGCGGGGGACATGGTCGGCCCAAAACACCAAACACCCTTCTAAACCCGATAGGATGGAGTCACTGCCAACAACCCAAAACACTAACCAGTATGGTCTTGTATGGCAGGGAGCCCGAAGCCCAACCATTTTAGGCTTCTATGGCAGGAAGGACATGGTCGACACCAAACCCCCAAAACCCTTCTGCAACCCAATAGGATGAAGTCGCCCCCAACAACCTAGACCCTGACCAGTATGGCTTTCTATGGCAGGGAGCCCAAAACCGAATAAAAACCCTTCTGCAACCCAAATAGGACGGAGTCACCCCTAACAACCCTGAACCCTAACCAGTATGGCCTTCTATGGTAGGAGCACATGGCCGTCCATAACCCCCAACATCCTTCTGAACCCGATAGAACGGAGTTGCCCCCAACAACCTTGAACCCTAACCATTATACCCTTCAATGGCAGGGGCTCAAAATTGAACCAGTTTAGGCTTCTATGGCAGGGGGACATGGTCAGCCCCAAACCCCGAACACCCTTTTGAACCCGATAGGACGGAGTCGCCCTCAACAACTCAGAACCCTAACTCGTACAGCCTTCTAGGGGCAGAACTTTGATAGATAAGTATTTTATCAGAACTTTTCTTTATATCTTTTGGCAAGAATTTTTTGTTAATAAATTTTCTATATAACTAGATGAGAATCTATGAAGAACACTTTTCAAGATAAGCGTTGCCGCTCCTTGCCTTTGTTTCCAGATAACTGACCTTGTCTTTCCAATTCATTGGTTTGTGAAGCTTTTGGTCTCCCCGCTCTGTTTCGAAATCCCTCCCCACTCTTTCTTTCTTCCTCCTCCACACAGGAGAATTTTCCGCGCAAGCGATTTGGAGTCCGTCTGGTCCGCGATGCTCCTCCTCCGGCTAGTGGAGACCATCTACAGGTTAGTTCGCCCGCTTTCCTCCACCGGATGTGTCTCCTCGCAGTGGATTTGACATGTATTGCAATTTTTACTGTTCATCCTGCTCGCTAGGGTTTCACAATTGTTTGTTTTTATTGTCGGATGAACTAGTACTATACATAGCAGGGCCAACCAGTAATAGGATTGTCTGCTAGTTGTAACTGTACATATCTAACGGTTTTTTCATAAACTGATGTGGGTGGGGCATGGCACATGTTGGCCTCAATGAAGCTCGGCCACTGGCAGTGCATGTTTTTTGGTTGGATATTAATGTTTTGGATAGGTAATTTCAGTTTTTGTTTGAAATCTGCAGTGGAGGTTGAATGATGTTGCTGGATTTAGGGTTTAGAGTTTAGGTTTTTAGGGTTTAGAGTTTAAATAAGTTTTTATAATATACACAACTTGTACATATAAAGTTCTATTTTAAAAAATTATATTCTATACACAAACAACTTATGTGTGCAACATCTTTCTGACAAATTGTTATATGATTATTGTATAGCACAAAACATAGAAAAAGAAAAAAAAAAGAAAACTCATCTGAAATTGGATTCACGTGGAACATGATCCCGAATAATAATTGGTATTACAAAATATGAAGCAAAAATGAAAAGAAAAAAAAGAGCCTAAAGATTAACGCAGAGCACTGTTGATGCGTGCGGGGGCGACCATTATTGGATTCGCGAAAAGAAAGGCAAAGAGACAAAACTGGAGGGAAAGATGGACAGAGCAGTTAATAATATAAAAAAAGAAAAAAAAACGCATGATCGAATCGACCGCTAGTTTTTAAACCTTAACATCGTGTCTATCACATATGAAAATGACTTTTTCCTTTTGCATACCAGGTAACGTGTGGGCCGCAGCGGTATCAGCAGCCCACTGAGACACATAGCCGGTTCAGCCCGCCCGACAGCAGCGCAGCCCAGTCCAGGCCTTGGAATCCACGATGCAGAGGGAGTCATCAACTTCCGAATACACAAATGCAGCGGCTCGCAATCTCGCCCTTCTACTTGTGCTAGAAGCAGAAAAGATGCCCCTGGCTGGCTGTCAATGTGACACAGCTGATTCAGCCCCGCCACTTGATACTTAATTATGAGAAGTGAACCAAAGCTTTGGTTGACATCATAATCAACAACCAGGTTCCAGTTCCTTGGAGAATGATCCCTGTGGACTGTGCTTACTGACCTCCACGAATCCTTGGAGGACTTGCACTTCCAGGTCAGCAAAGTCACAAATGCAGAACTCTACGGCCCATTAACTAGAACAGCAAGCAAGAAACTGTAATGCTAGTACTGCCTTTCTTTGCTCCAATGCGGTTACTGAAACTAGTAGATCAGTTTGATCTACTGCATGTACATTGTTTTTAAGTTTTAATGAACGTCCTTATAAAAAAGCAAAAACTCCGCTGCTCAAAAGAGGAGGGTGAACAGAAGGTGCGGGTCCACCTGACAGCGAGCGGCTCTCGCCTTCTGCCACAGCGCCCGAGTCTGGCCGCCGTCTTTCCGAGTCCCGGCCCCCGCCCACGCCGTCGTCCGTGTCCGTGTCCGTGTCCGTCTCCTCCGTCCTCGGCCTCGCTTTATATAGGCGGGCGGCGGATGCTGCATCGGCGGCTCAGGCTCCCATGGCGGACGGCGGCGGGCAACCTCGCTCAGTCGGTGCGCCCGGCGGCGCCGCCACCGGGTCGCGCCGCTCGCGGGCGAGCCTCTTCAGATACCTAGTGGGTGAGCCCCAAAACCCTCGCTCGCGCCCCGCGCCCCTTGCTCTAATCGCCCCCAATTCCGAGCTAATTTAGCACCTCTCTCTTCGCTCCAGCGCTGCAGTTTCTCACGAAGCTCTTGTCGTTCGCATTCAACACCTGGTGCATGGGGGCCGTGGAAGGCTTCTCGGTAACGCACACGACCCCCTTTGTTTTTTTTCGTCACGAATAGTGTAATCTGCTGCTGCATTTGGTCGCCTGAAGCACAACTCGGGTATGGGGGTGATGTTCGTCATCAATCCTGGGCACTTAGTGGTTTCACAACATAGTGGCATGTCGCTCTCGATTTGTGCAAGGGCTTTACTTAGTTTCTGTTCAAACACGATCAGCCGACCAGGCTTACAAGTATTGAGGATGGTTGTGTAGTCGTTCAAAATTATTAGTGAAGAAAAGGTACAAATTGTGGCGTACCCTTTAAACAGCAATCAGGAATTCAGGATACACTTCTGTCCCCCTGCCCTCCGATCCAAACTACAATACGCCTTCTGGATTCTAGTTAAACCATAGAGCAGGTTTAAAAAGTTTTTTTGTTGATAACTTGCTTACCTTAAGGATCTCACTGATTGTTGGGGGTAAAGGGCAGAGGTGCTGGCCTTTGCTGATCATCAGCCTGATTCATTTAGTTTATTACACAAAGTTCTTATTGAATTAAACAATATCATGGAAGTAAAATTCATCTTTATGCTGATGTACCATAGCTGTCCTCTTCAATCTTCATCATGCATCTCATTTAATTCACGGCCCTTAACTGCATCGTTTCACAATGTAGCTTTGACAAACTAGTATACACATTTGGGAATTATTGGTGACTTGGATACCTTGTGAACTAGGTGTACCCTGTTCAGCCATTTTTTGTCTGATGAATTCTAGTAACCATGTGTGATTGCATCAAACAATTAAGTTCCATCATAACATTAGGCTCTACTAAAACATGGCACTGTGAAAAGGAATACTGGAAGAATATATTGTGGTCCTTGCTATCAAATTACTGGACCCTCATCTATCTGAAGATTATGGGGGAATGGCAGAAATGGAGAAAATAAAATAAAGATTATGCTTTTCCTACCTTGTCAGTCTTTTCTCTACATACACACTTAGCTCCAGTAGAGGACAGTGCCTCTTTCCGCTCATCCATTTGCCCGAGTTTGACTTGTTTGTGGGTATTCTATACAATTGCAACTTTCTGTTTGAAATTATTCTGATAAAAACTGCACTTGTTTTCACCATGCATCAGGATCAAAAGTTCTGTAGTAGCGTCAAAATTCATTTTAATATTCATTAGTCCGCTCGATTTTCTCTGCAGGCGTCTATGCTGCAAGTAACTTCCTTTGTCGACCGAGTGTTTTGCTATCGGGAGGGCTTTCGGCGTGGGTGCTTACATGGTGGTGTTGACTTGTATGTTACTCACAACTACTTGTTACAGTTTTTTCCATGTTACTAGGCAAAAGGTTTTGTTTCTCAATCAGGATATGGTATCTTTACTGAATTTCCTTATAAGTATCTTTCAAAAGTGGAAACATTACAGAAGTGGTGCATGTAAGAAGGGGAAATATTATATGTTACAACTTATTTAATACAGAAAATCAAATCAGTTTGAAGGTTGCTGTATTACCCACATTTTGTAGACATAAGCTTAGCTCAGTCTGGTAACATCATTAATCTATGACAATATAACACAGAAAGATATTTAAAACGAGTCTCCAAGTTAGTTTATTTGGTTGGTTTCTTTAGTGAGATCAGTAGGAATCTACGCTCTTTCTTTCAAAAAGAAAGAAAGCAGTTCTAATTTTCATTACACCTGCTTGCTGGCAGCGATGAAGTGATGATGGACAAAAACACAACAAGACTGTTGAAGGTTGCGAGAATGGCTTTTCCTATTGGCATTGTTGCTACTACTGTTGGCTGCATTCATGAATTGTGGAAACAGAAAATTAAACTTTCTGATCCATCTGCAGCAGCAGTGTTTAGTTTTGCAGATCCATATGCACAGGCAGTACTGATAAGTGGTATTTCACTACTTCTACTTTCCATCAATCCTCCTATTTTTCTCTTAAGTAGTTAAATGTGATACTGAATTCTCATACATCTCCGGAACAATTTAATTGTGTTCTGCTTGAGTCTTGAGTCTTGACAGATTTTTGTGATCCGGGACCATTAATCTAAGATATTGCCCTGATTTGGTACCATTTGGTCAAAGGATTTGCATGTAGTAGTTCTTCTTGGTACATTGCGATTATGCACCGTGTACTTCGAGTCCCTGAAACTTACAAGAGTTTGTGGAAATATCCTCAATTAAATTGCAAGGTTCATTAGTTGCAAATTTTCATTCAATGCTTCAAACCACATCTTATCACAATTGTGGTACTTTCCAATTCCTACCATCCTGCAACAGTGATAAGATGATTCGGCTGTTTAGGTTATACCATCCTGTTTTAGCTTTAACCTATAGTATCTTCATTGTTGTTTAGATTGATGGTATGATAGTGCTATCTACATTTGTCTAAAAAAGGATGTAGATATATGTTTAGAGTATGTACTGATATTATTAATACACGCGCACAGTGATGCTTTAAGAGGAAGAGTTGTGTTGGTTACTTTTTTTATTTATGCTTTATCAGCACCTCATTTCTTTGTTTATTTTGGCCAACATTAATATTTAAGGATTGAACTATGTAGGCAGTGATTTATTTTGAGTTCACCTTTCACAAATATATTTTGAGAGTTTTATATTTATTTATATGCTTATGTTGCCTTGTTCTTTGCTGACAAACTGAAGATTTGAGTATCTTAAATTGACAGGGCTTGCTTGTATATTGGAGTTGCTTGCTGAACCACTATACATTCTTTCTCAGAACTTGTTTCTTCTCAAACTAAGGTTGATTAGTGAGGTCATTGCGACACTTGTGCGTTGCATGACAGCCTATATCCTCATCAATAATTTGAACATGGTAAAGGCATTACCTAACACTGATGCTATTTATGTGAATTTGAACCATAGAATGCTAAAGTTTTTTTTGTCTGTATTGTTGTTGTAAGTGTTCTAGTAGATGAATACTGTATTTCTATTTAAGTTTATAAAATAACATCCTACCTGAACACATAAGATAAAGACTTGCATTTTTGTTCCTGAGTTGTTCACATTCTAAGATCACCATGAGAAAGAAGGGATAAAGTGTATGGATGCCCAACACTGTCTGCTCTGGAAGCTAAGCCTACATGCTATGAGAATAAGAATTAAAACCAGTTCATTTTGTGGCTCTAGCTTAATTTGTGCATTTCTTCTATTATGGCAAGTAGGAAATGTTTGTTCTGTTCAATTATTTATTTGGCACTATTGCTATTCATTTGAATACAATTGAGTTTATTCTTCATTAAAAACAATTCCTGACCACACAGTTGTTGCCTTCATGTAGGTCTTTTTTTTTGTGACGCTATAGTAGTAAATTGATTTACTGAGAACAATGTTCCTTTCGACCTTGTAAATACATCATATTCTATATTTTTTAGTTTTCATTCCACACTACTTCATCTGATCCCTTCACTTAACTGTTTCAGGAAATGGTGGTGGTATTTCCATTATCTCAAGCTATGTACGGTGCATGCTTGCTATTTGCATATTGGTTCTATTTTCTTTTGTATCATGTATCCAAGCTACGCTACATTTTGCCATGTAGGTAAGCCACTTTTACCCTTTTATTAGTTTCGTTTTACCAGATTCTCTATCCCTTTTGTCTTGAAGCAACGTCTTTGTTTGGCTACTAGTGCCTATTACCTAATATAAAAAAGGGAAACTTGCAATACAATCTCTGTTTCCAGGAAATATTTCTGTCATTTTCTATGCCCTATTTAAAAATAAAACCATCATTGCTGTGGTTAAAATTATCTTGCATGGTTATCTTTTAGTACTGGAGGGAGCTTTGATTAGTAAACGTATGATGAAATCATTTAGGAATGATATATTACTCGATTTTTCGCATTCTTAGATTGCAGGACTGGATGGACTATGATAGAAAACTATGGCAAACTTGTGTGATGTTCACCGGGCAATCACTGAAAGAGCTAGTTGTTCAGAAAGGCCAGGAATTTGTTCCATTCGGCAGTAACTATCTTGATGATTATGGTGTTGTTGACAGATTAGGTTTGCTTCAAAGCTTCCTTTGTTTACTTAACTTTACACAATATGCTCTGGTGGAGATTTGTTTATGCACCTTTTTGCAACTGTACACCTTATATTTGTTTATTGTTTCTTCAGGCAGTCTTGTTGTAAGGTTGATATTCCGTCCTTTCGAAGAAAGTAATCGTCTGAAGTTTGCTGAAATGGCATCAGGTATTGTCTTACTTCTCCATCTTCTGTGAATTTTAGTTACAAAGTATCAGGATCAAGACGTTGCATAATATTTCGGGAAATCTTAAATGGCTCTTTGAAAAAGAAATTGTGTTTTTGAAAACTACCATGTATTTAGTGTCTAGTCATTTAGTTCAAATCAGCCTCCTTGCAAAATAAGCAACGGTAATCGAGAAATGTTGTTCCCTAGACCACGCTTTGTGTGCTTTCAGCATTGGTATGCCCTTTATTGTTTCTTAGGGTTCAAGTGAACTCACATCTGTAGGAATAGCTATAATCAAACTAAGACGAACCAAGAGAAACTTTCTAGTCCCAAGAATCCCACCTTTTGCTCCTCTTATTTGGCTATCTTCTCTAGTTCTATTTTTACATCATCGGTGTCCTGCATCTATCATCATTCTGCTTCAAGTTGTAGCTGCCTGACCTCTCTCCGTCTGCTCACATTGCAAACTTGGTCCAGAATCCCTCTTGTGCGTTCACTGGCACTGACTGCAGCACAGCCAACCTGTGGTATCTAGCCTCACTATACCAGATAGTTCTGATAGTTTCTATGATTATGCACTATATAATGCTTCAAAGATTTCGATCCCTTTAGATTTTATCAGAGTGCTTCAATTGTTTATGCTTAGGAAATAGTGACTTTTCTGTTTAAACTTGTGTACCAGACTACCAGTAATTTGATGCAATCTGCAGGGCAATCACCACAAATGATTTCGAGTATGAGAACTTCGTTGGTCCAGTGTTTGAAGATTAATTGTCTAGCAGGTATACCATCTTCCTTTTTATTTTCAAGGCAATACTGGAATGTGAAAATTGACCTTGATGGTGAATTTAGGATACTGAAAAAGCCATTTTTTTCCTATTTGCATTCTTAAAATTTTTCCTATCGCACCTAAAATTTCTATAAGTTATCTACGATTCTACCATGGAATCTTGTAATCTTACTCCAAATTCTGAAAATCATGTCCGATTGCTATTTTGGCCTTTGTTCTATCTTAATGCAATGATATGCAGTTCTCCTGCATAATCGAGGAAAAAAAATTCTGTGGAGAAAGGTTGATACATATAGTGCTGCAGCTAAGTTGATACATATGGTCGCGCAACTATTTTCTTGAAATTTTCTTACTGTGAAACATATAACATGCTGATAATATTTTAGTAGAAACCAATAAAGTATTGTTTTTTAGACACTATTAAAAAAATCTGGGTTGAATTATTTGGTGTTATTTGCTTTTGTTGTGCTGGATGAGGGTATATCTGTACTTAACTTCGATTTTTGGTGATTCCTTTGAAATTGCAGGACTTATGATACTAGCTTTTGGCCCCGGATTTTCATATACTCTCCTAAGGATGGCCTATAAAGAGAAACATTGTGATGACACGACACAACTCTTGTTTATCTTATATTGGTTATATGTAATCAGCTTAGCCTTCAACGGTCAGTGCTTTTACAGAACAAACTCCTCTACATTCCCCTATTTATAATTCTATCATGTTAGAAATATAGCTTTGTTAATTTGTACACGAGGTGTATGAACTTGTTGTTTAATTGTAGTCATGGACAGTGATGTTGCTTTTAGAGTTAGGATTTGAGGATGCTAACTTTCAAGTATCGTAGGGTCCAAGACTCAAGTTGATATTGTATGTCATATGATGTGCCCATAGGTTTACTTTTTGCATCATCTTCTTTTTGTACTTGATACACTTTGAGTTTGGTTGAAATTTCAATGCTTGGCACTTGGCATGTCACTCCATGCATTACATTTCAATTTATTGGATTCTCTGTTTGATTTCATGCTATATTCCAACATGTTAGAAGTATTGGATCTTCCCTCTACTATAGAATATAGATCCACGAATGTTGACCAGCTGGAAATTATTGGAAGCATTGTTTTCCGTGGGTGCTATCCTCACACCTGTGGCATTAGTTTTCCTAAATTAATATTTTGAACTGCAATTTATTTTATCTCTATATCAGCTTTATATTTAAACTACCCTTTATTGCAGGCACACTTGAAGCATTTTTACAGTGTCGCGAATGAATCTCAGCTTAAGATGTTGAATGATTTCTCATTGTTCTGTTCTGTGGTCTATGTATTGATCAAAGTTCTCATGATTGGATATGCTGGAGCTATCGGATTGATTATTTCTGATGCAATAAGTATCCTTTTGTCATATAAGGTCTTCTTTCTAATGACATGATTAGACTGCATTTTGGCATTTCCAGGAGCTGTATTCTAGTTCTTTGTTTGTGTTTATTGTGTTTCATGGATGCAGCATCGTGATGATTTATTGCTTCTTGCAACTAGATTCTGTTAACATGAATACTAAATTCGTTAATACCTTGTCCGTGCTGTTTTTTTATTTTTGAAAATTTGGTGACAAAAATGCTGCTGAAAATCCAATTAGGAAAAGCTTTGCCAACTCCAGTTTTCAGTGAAAATTACAATATCATTCAAATGTTTCTTTTAGTTAATGCAAAACTCTATATAGCTAAAGGCCGCTGTGAAGCAGGAAAATATGGCAGCCCATGGTTTCTGAATGTAGAATTGCTTGGTAACACTGGTGCATTGCTATAACTTGTAGTCTTGTATCACTAGATGAATCAGAGTCCACAATAAATCCTCTTCTGATGTATTGGCTTCTTGACCATGTCTGAAGATATGCTACTAAGAATTTCATACTTCATGGTATTGATAAGGAGGTTTTTCCAGGTTTGTTTTTATCCTACTCTTTGATTCTCATAATTATAAAATTGGTGATCGTCCCTGACATTGCAGAACTCCTGTACAATCTCCATTCACCAAGTCTTGCCATCTGGTTGGTGGGTTTTCCTATTTTCTGGTGCTGCAACCATAATCTCTAACATGATGGTTCTGAATAAGGAGAATGAGAAGACCTACTGGCAGACATTGCCATTACATTTAGGCATTGGCGCTTCATGTTTCTTCTTGTCTTGTGCTGTGATGTATGTTCCAACACTTGAATACTTGGTTTCTACTACAATCTCCAAGGCACTAATATAATATTTTTTATTGGCAGCTATGCTCGCGAAAGGGTGTTGATCGACAAATTCATCAAAGTACACAGCCACGTAGACTGATTGACTGGAATGTGGGTATATGTGTCCATATGTATATGCAATGATATCTCATTTTTGTATTACATGTCTCTGCACAAGAACACAACCACCAGCTAGCCACCAGATATGCAACAGCCACAACAACGGTGGGGAAGACCCCTGCAGTGGTATAAATGTTATGCATTTGTTTGTTCATTACTTTGGGAATATGTATATGTTAGAGAAATTTTCAATATTGATGTTAATTGGTTTCTATGATGAGCCAGTGATACAGTTTTTTTGTGACGATGTGAATATTTTGTATCTGTTAATAGGCAGTGTCTTGAACTCTCGTGTTGTGGTAGGAAGCACTATGGCCAACCCCCATATACTCTTCTAATCAACAGTTAGCTCATCCATAATGAACAAAATCCTATGGTTAAAACACTATTTACTTTCAAACAAACTAAAAGAAGCCATCAGAGAAGGATTAGAAAACACTGGTTACTATTTCAAGAATACTAAAACCTACTACCAACAAAAGGAAAAAAAATGAAAGCAATGGCATCACAGATTTTTAGTTAATCTTTACGGCTTTTCGCACCTGATGAGTTGGTAAACAGTAAACACACAGAAATGCAAAGGAAATAATACTTGCACTGAAAAGCAGATAATTCAAGGTGACAAGAAGCCACGTATGGTCCTATGCAGGTAATACTGGCGAAATATCTCCGCTGGGACAGCAGCAAAAACAGATAAATGGCAACACAGGGGCAGGTGCTAACTCGAAATTGGATGCAATTCAGGAGAAATGCCTCTGCTAGGACAGCAGCAAAAACAGAAAATTTTTTTTAGAGAGCGTGCTTGGCACGTATTTCATTAAGAGAAGAGAGTTATACAAGTACAAAGAAAGAAGACTAAAAGGACACAGACAACAAAACGGGGGATGGGGCAGGTGTTGACTCGAAACTTGATGCAATTCAGCAGCAAGGAGAAATGGCTTGATGGCCAGATGCATAAACTGAACATCCATTCACATAACTGCATACAATTTGGCAATAACATTTGGCAAATTGAACATCTTATCCAAATATCTCTAGCAGATCAAGCAGTAATAACTACCGAGAACATGAACAGAACTGTAGCTGAGACGAACAAACTAATTCGAACAACAACTAAGCGAACTAACTCGGATTTTTCCCCTAAAAGATTAAGCACAATCAGAGCTCATCTTTCTTCTCCATCGGTATCGGCGTCAGGTACCGCGGCCAGACGGTGTCACGGTAGTTGAGCCTGCGGTGCTCCCAGACGGCCGCCACGATCTCCTCCTCGGGGACCTCCATGCAGGTCAAGCCGCGGCCCTCGCTGTAGGGGCTGGGGCAGCGGATGTAGTACCCCTCCCTGTAGCCCATGTGGGTGAGCTCGACGTAGCAGACGCGGTCGCCTGAAGCCGCGGCGGCGGCTGGGTCAGCGATGGGCATGTGGGTGAGATCCTCGTTCAGCCACGGCAGGATCGACGGGGGGCGCTTGAGGACGTGGAAGCTGCAGTAGATGAGGAGAGGGTCGTCCCCGCGGCCGTGCTCTTGCGCGTGGATGACGGCGCGTTCGTAGGTCCCGGCGTCGCAGAGTGGATGCCGGCACCTGGCGGCCACCGTGGGATCCGGGCGGCGGCGGTCGATGGTGCCGGTCTCGTTGTCGTACCTGTTTTTTTAGATTTTTCTTTTAGATGAGCAGGCAACGGTTGCCCAGCCCCGATTTCATTGAATCAAGGCAATGCAGTATCCAGGTTCAGAACAAGAGGATGGTACAGTAACAGAGCTCGGCGCTTGTCCCAGCTTCACACGACGTCAACGCAGATTGTATCAGTGTCAGCTTCAAGGGCTTGCGCAGAGATGAAACACCCACTTTTCCTTGCCTTGTTTGATCTTCTTCACGAACAGCCTATCGCCAAAGGGCCCTTGAGGATCTCCGCCAAGTAATTGCACCATTGTGTCATCCGCTCCTCCAAATCCCCTGTAAACAATTTTGATATCCTGCCAAGAGATGTGTCGGAAAACTAAGGCATTTCTAGTCAACCATAAACTCCATGCTACACCAGCAGTGATACAGTTAAGCATAGTAAACTTCTTTTCACTCAACCAGCATTCGGCTAAATCTACATAGCACTTAATTTGAATCCCAGTAAACATATAAACTAGCATCCACATATATTTAGCAATCACACAATCAAAGAACAAGTGGTTGATGGATTCATTTTTGCTACAGAACCTATAGTTCTCAGGTTTCTGAATACCTCTCTTTTTCAGATTATCCACAGTCATCAGTTTATTATTTCCTAGCAACCAGAGGAACATTTGTACTTTTGGTGGAACCTTAAATCTCCAAACAGCTGGTATAAACATTGGTTTAACCCCTCTAAAATTGATAATAGCATATAGAGACTTAGAAGAATAAACCCCACTACTTTCATACTGCCAGACCAGGGAGTCTCCCCCCTCATTGTAGGCAACACTCTCAACCACCCCAACCAACTCATACCATCTGTTCATCATTTGTTCAGAGAAATTTCTTCTAAAGTTAAGCTTAACTTCCTCCCCATCCCACACACTGGCCAAAGTTACTCCATTTTGATTGCAGATACTATAAAGGTCCCAAAACTGAATAGCTAGAGGAGCTCCCCCCTCATTGTAGGCAACACTCTCAACCACCCCAACCAACTCATACCATCTGTTCATCATTTGTTCAGAGAAATTTCTTCTAAAGTTAAGCTTAACTTCCTCCCCATCCCACACACTGGCCAAAGTTACTCCATTTTGATTGCAGATACTATAAAGGTCCCAAAACTGAATAGCTAGAGGAGCTGTACCTATCCAAATGTCTTCCCAGAATCTAATTGTAGTTCCATCTTCCACACACCATCTATAACCAAACTTGAGGGCTTTAGCTGCCCATAACACCCCTTTCCAAAAGGAGAAAGACTGAGAATAAGGAAGACTAAACACATTAACAACATTCCTAACATATTTTTGTTTAATAATCTGTTGCCACAACTTATTTTCATCTTTAATAAATCTCTTAACCCATGACCCCAGCAGAGCCATGTTTAGATCTCTAATGTTTGGAATCCCTAACCCCCCATATTCCTTTTTCATGCTTACTAACTGCCAGTTAGCAAGATGAATTTTCCCATGGCCCTCATAATCATCCCAAAGACAGTTTACCATATGAGAGTTAATGGTATCAACTGCCCATTTGGGGAACTTAAAGAAAGACATCAAATACACAGGAATACTTGCCAAGCAAGTCTTGGCAAGCACCACCCTACCTGCATGCGATAGGAGTTTTCCTCTACACCCAGCAATCCTTTTTACCCCCCCCCCCCCCCCCCCCCCCCCCCCCCCCCCCCGCCCCCCCCCCCCCCCCCCCCCCCCCCCCCCCCCCCCACCCTACCTGCATGCGATAGGAGTTTTCCTCTACACCCAGCAATCCTTTTTACTATCTTATCTATCAAAGGCTGCAGATCTTCTCTTCTTAGCTTCTCATAGTGTAAAGGAATCCCTAAATACTTAATTGGGAAAGCCCCAACAGGACACCCAAACACACTGGCCAAATCTTCAGTCTCTTGTTCAGTGAGGTTAAGAGGGATGATTTTACTTTTATTGTAGTTTATTCTCATGCCAGACATTTTCTCAAAACAGGATAAAATCCATTTAAGGTTCTCCGCTTTCTCTCTATCATTTTCAACCAAAAGGATAGTATCATCAGCATATTGTAAACTAATAACACCCTGTGGAACCATATTTGTACCCAGACCTTTAACAAGACCATGGCCTACAGCCTTTTGTAGCATCCTAGTAAGCACATCAACCACAAAATTAAACAGAATGGGTGAAAGGGGGTCTCCCTGCCTAAGCTCCTTTCCTGTTTCAAAATACTCTCCCTCATTGTTATTGATAGTAACTCCTACAGAGCCTCTTTTTAAAATCTGGTCAGTCCAACTTAGCCATTTTATACCAAAACCTCTTTTTCTAAGGGTTTCCATCAGAAACTCCCAGTTCACTTTATCATAGGCTTTCTCATAGTCTAACTTAAGCACCACCCCTTTTGCATTAGACTGATGAACGCTATGGATTACCTCATGGGCCGTAACAACACTCTCCAAAATATATCTCCCTTTAATAAAAGCCGTTTGGTTACTACTAATAAGCCTGTCAGCGATCAAAGCTATTCTATTTGTTAAGACCTTGGTCAAAATCTTATAACTGCAGTTCAACAAACTAATAGGCCTAAACTTACTCATAGAGCAGGCACCAGCTTCTTTTGGAATTAAAGTAATAGCTGCGAAGTTCAATCTATATAAGTCTAATTCACCTTTATGAAAAGATTGAAACATCCTAAATAGATCTGGTTTAACTAAATCCCAGAAGTTTTGGTAAAACATAAAAGAAAGCCCATCAGGCCCAGGAGCCCCATCAGAATAGGACTCAAAAACAGCTTTTTTTATTTCCTCTTCAGTAAACTGACTTTCAAGCATCTCCTTTTTTTGCTCAGTGAGTACTTCCTCATTCTGAAAGAAACTATCTGTTAAATGTATATTATGCCTTTGTTCATGTCTAAATAGGTTTTTATAGAAGTCAGTAGCAATCTGTTGAATTTCTTTAGTACTATGGACCATCCCATCAGGACCCTCCATATTGTGAATTCTAGTTTTTTTTTCTTCTCTGATTAGCCACTGTCTGAAAATACCTAGTATTCCTATCACCCTCCTTAATAATCCTATCCCTAGATCTCTGTCTAGCCTTAGTCTCTTCCATAGCCCAAATTTTGTTCAGTTCCATCATTATGTTATTCATTCTACTGATCTCATTCTCTCCCAGATTCTGGGTTTCTGCTTTTTTGTCCAGCTCATCATATTCCTTTATCGGCTCATTCTTTCTTTTCCTATTTTGTGCTGTTATATTCAAACTCCAACCTCTCAAATTTTTCCTAAGAGCTCTAATTCTATGTTGCCAGGAGTCCATGGGTGACCCATCAAACTTACTTTCCTCCCACACATTGCACACCTGCTCTCTAAAGCCCTCTTGTTGAAACCACCATTTCTCAAATCTAAACTTAGGTTTACAATCCCCATTAATCTCCCCTGATTCCCACAGAATAGGGGTATGATCACTAGGGTGTCTAGGTAAAGCTTGAATTGTAGCCAGGGGAAAACTAGTATCAAAGTCTATGGAACAGAAAACCCTATCAATCAGAGACATGATCAAGTTCTCCTGATTATTAGCCCAAGTAAACTTTCTCCCTATCAGATTCATTTCCAAAAGATTGCACATATTGACCCAATTATTAAACTTGTCACACCAAGCAAAATCAACCACTCCATTACTTTTATCCCCCTGCTCCCTAACCAGATTGAACTCACCACCAATAATGAAAGCCCCGTCCCACTCATTACACAAATTAGTAATCTCCATGATAAAGTTGTCTTTTCTCTCATCATAAGTAGGACCATACACTGTTGTAACCCTAATAATACTGTTATTACATTTGTACTTAACTAAGCAACTCACAGAAAAGGTTCTAATATCCCACTATAAAACATCAAAAGTATCATTATTGATCCCCATCAGGATTCCTCCTGCTGTCCCATCTGCAGGTAACCAATTCCAACAGAACTGATTACCACCAGAAAGAGAACCCAAAAACCCATCAGAGAAAGAATTTCTTTTGGTCTCCTGAATCCCAACAAAATCTAATTTGTACTGTTGACACAGATCTTGAACTCTCTGCATTCTCCCATCCATGTTAATCCATCTAGTATTCCAGAAAATCCCTTTTATTAACAACTACTTTTCCTGGGGTGCTTGCCCCGCATATTGTCAAATTTTACGTTGTCGTACCTGTAGAGGGCACAGGTGGCGTGGGTCAGCTTGGAGCAGTCAGACCAGGCGTCGGCGGGGGCCGCCAAGAAGGATATCGCCACCAAAGCGGCGACCGGCGGCGGAAGGAAAGGGACGACGAGCAGGGGCAGTGCTTTCACAAGCGCCTTCGTCCTGGCTTGTGCGGTGACGTCGCGCGGCGGTGGCGCGATGCTGTCGGTGGATGCCGCGCTCCTATGGCCGACGTTGCCCCTGGGACGGATAGGAGCGACCTGTGGCGACGCGGTGGCGCCCTCGTCCTGGCGCGTGACGGCCGAGTCGGCGAGGAGGTGTGGCGAGAGGTCCACGGAGAGGGTCGATGGGGAAGGTGGAGCGCGCCGGTGGTCGGAGGAGACGGACTCGAGGCGTAGGAGGCCGGAGACGATGGTGGCTGCCTGTGCCGTCGTTGGCAGTGCATCGCCGTCCGAGCCGGACGGAAGCGGTGGGAGGGAGGTTGTGGTGCAGGCCGTGCAGCTGCGGACAAGGAGGTTCTCGCCAGTGGTGGCTCGGGCAAGGATGTGGAGCAGGGCGAGGCAGATGACGACGGCGCGATGGGAGGAGCGTACGGCGAACGCCATTGCTGGCTCGGCGAACCTTGGGGTTGGGGTGACGCAAGGGGGGTTTCGGGTTGTTGATGTCTCGATGCTTTATGGAAGGGAAAGGGGGGAATCACTGAATCAGATCATAACGGGGTTGTTGCGCAAGTACAGAGACTAGAAATGACGCTGCTGCCCTACAGCCGCCGCTGCCTATGCAAGCTGTCAGCGTGCTCCATATTGCTAGATAGATTTTCGGGCGTTCGGCAACGCCAACGCCTTTGTTCACATTAGTCCTTCAACTACAACCTTTTGTATCAGTGTGAATTGTGCCATCAAATAATCATTATGAATGTTCAATAACATAAGTTTATAGCTATACATAACTATTTTTTAAAAAAACACTACAAAGATCGAAGTCCCACGAGGCCGAAGAGTGCCAAAAGGAGCAATTACAAATATGTTATTATATACAGAAACAAAAACCCAGTTCAATATGTTAACGAACTTATAATAAAAATACAACAAAATAAAGCAGAGTTCTTCTTAAGGGTTCAATTCACAACCATCACAGCCTACATTTTCTCTCCACAAACACCATGGTCTTTAACTCCAAGGCCTGCATAGCAATCTATGGCCATCAAGGCTGCATCCCCGAGAGGGTGTGGCTTGGGGATCAACACGCAGCACGCATGTTAACAACAAATTTGCACATTCCATCTATCCGTACAACCACACATGGAAAGACCATTCCATAATCGGTTCTAGCTAGAAACCATTTGAAAAAAATACACAACTAGGGGGAAAGGGCTCTCCGGTAACGAGTGGTTGAGAGCCGCCCCCCCCACCCCCCTCTCTTCCCGCACGCGCGTATTTATGTGCTCCTCCCGATAAAAGAAAGAAAACATCATATCGTGCCCTGCAGCGGCGGTGCAGCCACTTGCTACTGTCGTCTTCAACCTCGCTCCCATCGTCTTCCTATCCACGCCCTCGAATCCTGCAGCACCCGCTCCACCTCGTCACTTGCGGCAATGCATGTCTCTCCCCCTCCCCTTCTCCTATACCCACCACCACCACGCTCTGATCACTTCCCTGCGTCGATCCCTCCTTTGGCGACCTCCTTTGGCACGAACTACCTCATCTTCGCGTGATATGCATCTCCTTCGGCAAGTACCGCACTCCTCATCCCTCACGCTCCGTCTTCCCACCTTTTCACCTTCTTCCCCATGGCCCGCACCACCCCTCCCGCCACCGGCATCCACCACCACACGCGGGCAGCGGCGACCTCGCCGCCATGCCGTGCGACCGCTGCCCACCGTGATCGCCTTCCCCGCTTTTCCTAACCACTACACCTCCTTGCCCTCGTAGCGGACTACTAGGCGTCCACCATCACCTGCTCGGCGGCGCCATCACCGCCTACACCCTACCACCTTCGCGGGCTTCCCTCCCTTGCAACCCCAACCTCGGAAAGCCTAGAAACCCTAACCATGCCAACCTCCACGGCCGGCCAATCCGCCCATCTGTCACCCAGGGTCATCTTCCCCTTGCCCCTCTTGTTAATTTCTTCTGTGGGTTGATACTTTCTGTTTTGTTTGTATGGAAGTAACTAATAGGGTCTCCATTTAAGCTTAAATAGAGAAGACTCCCCATATAGAAAATTGGTTTGTAAATTTGTTTGTACTGCAGGGTTGGTTCTTAAAATAGCACATTTTGTCTCTTGACGGAAACATAAGCCATGGCGCTGCTCCGCACTCGGTATCAGAAACTAGAAAACATTATTAACACCAAAATCCAGTGCGAAAGGGCACAGAGCCGGACTGGCTAGCCCGAGTAGCACTTGGGCCTCCGGTGGAGGTCGTGGGTTCGATCCCCTCTGGGGATGAATTCCTGGAAAAAAAACTCCCTCATCTGTCCCACGCCAAAGCACATGACAATAGACCCGGCCGGTCTCACAGGCAATGATTCCCTGTGTAAGGGTGGGGCAGGGATTCGGGGGTTTTCTTAACCTGTGTGAGAAGGTCTTCTTCTTAATACAATGCCTCAGGGTGGGTCTTCACCCCCGCAGGTCAAGTTTTTTTTTAACACCAAAATCCAGTTAATCTCTCTTACCTGATAACAGGAAAACATTAATTACTATCACAAAAGATGCAGGGGCATTCTCGCTTCCGATGCGAGGAAATTAAGTAATAATTAAAAGTTCAAAACACATGAACTGTACTAGAACTTGCTACCGTACCTCGTCTGTTTTGGATTAAGTAATCAAAACAAATGTACAGCTTTACTTTCAAGAAACTCTAGTAGCTACTGGTAATCAGAAAATAAACAGGAAACAATGACATCCCAGGTTTTAATCTTGTACCTGATGAGTAGGTGCACACGCACAGAAATGTAAGGAAAATAAGATTGCTGTGACAATCAGAGAATTAATTCGTACAGCAGGAACAGATAACAAGAAACAAACGTATGGAGGTAATACTGAAGAAAGGCCTCAATCACCAAAACGCATAGTGTGTTAGAACTTGCTGCTTCGTCTAGCTATATATTCTTGGTAAACTTGAGAATTCGATTCACAGGACTAGCTACAAAATGTCTAAGAATTTCATCTTATTGCTAGACCAACATATGATGGTTGAAGCAGCATCCACATCTGGTCACATTGATCATCAAATAAGCATCTACAAACTCCAGTAGAACAGCACCAAAAACAGAGAAACAACGTATGCAGGCAATTCTGAAGTAATACCTCGATCATGGCGGAATGCATAAAACTGCATTAGAACATGCTGTGCTTCGTCTATTCTGGATTAACTCGAGAATTCAATTCACATGACTAGCTACAATATCTAAGAATTTGATCCCATTGCTGGCCGATCAAATGGCTGAAGCATCCTCATCTGGTCACATCGACCAAAGCTCGTCGTACTTGTACTTGGACTGGTACGTCGCGTACCGCGGGCCGACGGTGTCGCGGTAGTTGAGCCTGCGGTGCTCCCAGACGGCCGCCGCGATCGCCTCCTCGGGGAACTCCGTGCAGTAAGTCTGGCGGTGCTCGCCGACAGGGCAGTGGATGTAGTAGCCCTCCCTGTATTCCAGATGCGCGAGCTCGACGTAGCAGACATCGCCGCCGGAAGCTGCAGCGGTGGCCGGGTCGGCGACAGGCAGGTGGACGCGCCAGGTGTTCCTCCACGGCCAGATTGACGGGGGGCCCTCGAGCGTGCTCAAGGTGCAGTAGATGTAGAGGATGTCGTCCCCGCGGCCGTGGCTCTGCCCGAGGAGCACGGAGAAGAGGCGCTCGGCGGAGTCGGCGTGGCAGAGCGGGTGGAGGCAGACCGCGGCGAGGCTGGGGCGTGTGCGGTTGACGGAATCAGTGTCGTTGTCGTAGGGGTAGATGCTGCATGTGGCGAGGTTAGCAGCGATCGACCTTCTCTTCTACTGTGTTTCTTCCTCCTCCCGTCCACCTTCTCCTCCTCCACGCTTCTTCTTCCCCGCGCGAACCACCGGCCCCCCACCGCCGGTCCTCCCCGCCCTCCACTAACGAGCGTCGAAAGCTCGCCCCCGCCATTGACCCTTCCCACCGGCTATCCACCACCGCCCAGCCGGTGGCGCCTCCGTCGCCTCACTCGCCGCCCCGCGCCCGCAACCACCGCCTGTCCGGCCGCCGCCGCCGACCACCTCTACAGCCGCCGGGAATTGGAGCTCCCCAACCCAAAACCCAAAAACCCTAACCCTAATCCCCTCCCGCCCCGCCGCCGCCAGCCTCGACCGCCGCCGGCGGCGCCCTCGCCGCCGGGCCGCACCGCCCACCTCTCGCCGTGCGCCCTCCTCCCCACCGCGCCGCCCACTTCCGGCGGAGAGGAAGAAAAGCTTGCGGCGAAGGGATAAGGCGGTTGTGGGACCCACCACGTGGTGGCTCTCCGCCATTCCTCGCGTGACACCTGTCCGCTCGCCGTTAGGCGCTCGCGGCGCGCGCGAGTCGAATAAAATTTTCGTGCATGTGGCGTGGTTCAGCTTAAAGCAGTCGTCGGAGCGAGCGTAGACGGGTGCCGCCAGGGAGGAGAGCGCCACCAGAGCAGCCACCGGTGCCGGGAGGAAGGTGATGACGAGCAGGGGCAGCGCGTGGAGAAGCGCCTTCGTGGCTGGCGTGGTGGCAGTGGCGCCGCTCCCTGATGCCGTCTCCATGGCGTCGACGAGGGGCGCGCGGGTGTTGAGGTCGGCGCAGCCGCCAAGACAACGAGGCGCGGGTGGAGTAGCATCCTATGGCGACGAGGCGGCGTCCTGGTCCTGGCATGTGATGGCCGAGTCGCCGAGGCTGCGCGGCGATAGGTCGTCGGAGAGTGTCGTCGATGGAGGCTGCGCGTGGCGGCGATCGGAGAAGACCGGCTCGCGGAGGTTGAGGTCGGAGACGACACGGGCCGCAGCGGTGGTGTCCTTGGGCACTAACCGGGATTTGGTGCGCATACCGTCCCCTACGCACCCTGCATCGACGGCTGCTGTCGCGCACGGCGGACGCGTCAGGATTCGGGAATGCGACGCCGTGAAGCGAATGTCCGTCAGCAGCCGTTCGTTTAACTTTTCAAAGTGCCGGTAATTGTCAACGGCGCTACGTCGGTTCGATTGCGTGTTCCGCTGAATCTCTTACGTTTCCCGAGATCGGTCGCCGCCTAAGTTGGGTTCTTCGGCTATGGCGCCGGCAAACTGCACGTGAAGAGCAAGAGCCCCTCCAAACCCTAAACCTAAACATTAAATCGTCTTAAATCCTAAACCTTGAACCTTAAACCCTAAACTCTGAAGTCTGAACCTTAAATCCTAAACTGTTAACATTAAACCCTAAACCTTATGGAACAAAAAAAAAGATACAGAACATATTTGAAAAACATAACCAATAACCCTAAACCCTAAGGAACATACAAAAAAATAAGAACAACATATAGAATAACACTAAAACCCTAAACCACTAACACAAATAGAAAGAAAAGGAACATAGAAAACAGATGAAAAGAACATATAGGATAACCCTAAACCCTAAAGGAAAAGGAACATAGAAAACAGATGAAAAGAACATATAGGGTAACCCTAAAACCCTAAACCCTAAACCCTAAACCCTACACCCTAATTCGTAATTTCTAAACCCTAAACCCGAAGCACGAACACAAACGGAAGGAAAAAGAACATAGAATAGAAAACAAATGGGAATAACATATAGGATAACCCCAAATCCCTAAACCCTAAACCCTACGTCCTAATTCATAATCCCTAAACCCTAAACCCTAAGCACTAACACAAATAGAAGGAAAAGGAACATAGAAAACAAATGGGAAGAACTTATAAGATAACCCTAAAACTCTAAACCCTAAATCATAAATCCTAAACCCTATGCTCTAAACCCTAAACCCGAAACCTGAAACCTATCCTCAGAACGTGACACAGATGGAAGGAAAAAGAAAGACGCACCGCGGCTAACGTTAACGGAGAGCGAGCGGAAGCAAACGGCAATGAAAACGAGAGATGGAGGGATCAAGTTGCCCGAATTTTACAGCCATCGTACGGTGAAGGAAAGGGTGCGTACCGACAGGCGTGCGCAGCACAACATTTGGGCCTTGGGCACCATGGCGGAGACGCCGAGGCTATGCGGCGCGGTGGTGACGGGCAGGGCGGTGGACGGGGAGGGAGCGCGGAGGTGGTGCGAGGAGGCGGGCCACCCGGCGGCAGTCGGCGGTGCTTCTTAGCTGAGCAGAAACACGGAGTCGCGCGGTGGCAGGGTGGTGGTGAGGCAGCGAGCGAGGTTCTGGGCGGTGGTGACTGGGGCAAGGAAGAGGAGAAGGGCCAGGCTGACGAAGGCGAGACGGAAGGCGCTCGCGGCCATCGCCATGGATTGTTTGTGCCTTCGTGGTGGTGGAATGGAATACAGCGAAAGCGACGAGGGAGAGGACGCGACGATTAGGGCTGGACAAAATGCTCGTGACTCGTTAGCTCGCTCGGCTCGGCACCTGCTCGGCTCGGCTCGGCTCGAGCTGTTTTTCTAACGAGCCGAGCTACCACTTTAGCTCGTTAAAAAAACGAGCGAGCCCGAGCAGCTCGTGAGCCGGCTCGCGAGCTAATTGAGCCAGGATATCAGCACGTAGCAGGCCGCGTGGAGCAGACTAGTAGCCCAAAACGCGGCCCAACAAAACCAATGTCCCGGCCAACTCAACCCTAGAGTCACACAAGTCATCTCCCACTCGACTCTTTCCTGACTTCCTCTTCCTCTCGTCTCGCGCCGGCGCCGCCACTCGCGAAGTACGCATCGCGAGGTCCAAGCCATTGGTGCAGTCGCGGAGCCGCCCCACCCCGCCCCCCATGTCTCCGTGTTCCAGATCTGGACATGCGCGCCAACAGAGACATCTTCGTCTTGTTTACTTTTGGTCAGGATCTTTCTTCTCGTAGTCTCGTTTGAAGTTGGATGTTTTCTTGGCGATTCGGACTTTGGATTGGATGGGAGCATATGATGAGAACAAGACAACATCAGAAGCCTCCTCTGGAATTTCTCCCATGCTTTTCCTTTCCCAAGACCAAATCGATTTCTCTGTTTTCCTTGAGTATTTTTTTTGCTGTTGCCGGTTTTGAGCATGTGAGTTGAGACTGAGCTGGTATTATCCCTTGGCGAATGATTCTGATATTCTTGGCGTGATTGCTGTACCCAAGATTGCTAGAGCCGTAGAGGCAAGAAATGCGATATGCTAAGTTGCTGATATGCATCTGAGTAGTGGTTGCTGATATGCATCTGAGTAGTGGTCTTTTGCTAAATTTGTTCAATTTTGGAACCGATTTGAGAGCTGCTGATGCTAGTTAAGGATCGTATTATGTGTTTATGGCCTTAGGGCATCCGGAGTGTGTGAAATAAGGGGGTCCTAAGCTCCATAAGGTCGACCTTATACACAAGAAGATGGGTTCTAGAAGAGGTCTTAAGCTCAGAAATCTTGAGGCCGGTCTCAAGCTTGTGGCCGGGTCCTAAGCAATAAAGAAATCGAAGAAACAGTAGCAGCTGGTGGCGGAGGAAGAACGAACGAAGGAAGTAAGAATCTTGTGAGTTTTTTTTTTCAAAGCGGGACCCACGCTTGATGCCAGTCTCGGTCATATACATANGGAGAGGACGCGACGATTAGGGCTGGACAAAATGCTCGTGACTCGTTAGCTCGCTCGGCTCGGCACCTGCTCGGCTCGGCTCGGCTCGGCTCGAGCTGTTTTTCTAACGAGCCGAGCTACCACTTTAGCTCGTTAAAAAAACGAGCGAGCCCGAGCAGCTCGTGAGCCGGCTCGCGAGCTAATTGAGCCAGGATATCAGCACGTAGCAGGCCGCGTGGAGCAGACTAGTAGCCCAAAACGCGGCCCAACAAAACCAATGTCCCGGCCAACTCAACCCTAGAGTCACACAAGTCATCTCCCACTCGACTCTTTCCTGACTTCCTCTTCCTCTCGTCTCGCGCCGGCGCCGCCACTCGCGAAGTACGCATCGCGAGGTCCAAGCCATTGGTGCAGTCGCGGAGCCGCCCCACCCCGCCCCCCATGTCTCCGTGTTCCAGATCTGGACATGCGCGCCATCTTGTTTACTTTTGGTCAGGATCTTTCTTCTCGTAGTCTCGTTTGAAGTTGGATGTTTTCTTGGCGATTCGGACTTTGGATTGGATGGGAGCATATGATGAGAACAAGACAACATCAGAAGCCTCCTCTGGAATTTCTCCCATGCTTTTCCTTTCCCAAGACCAAATCGATTTCTCTGTTTTCCTTGAGTATTTTTTTTGCTGTTGCCGGTTTTGAGCATGTGAGTTGAGACTGAGCTGGTATTATCCCTTGGCGAATGATTCTGATATTCTTGGCGTGATTGCTGTACCCAAGATTGCTAGAGCCGTAGAGGCAAGAAATGCGATATACTAAGTTGCTGATATGCATCTGAGTAGTGGTTGCTGATATGCATCTGAGTAGTGGTCTTTTGCTAAATTTGTTCAATTTTGGAACCGATTTGAGAGCTGCTGATGCTAGTTAAGGATCGTATTATGTGTTTATGGCCTTATGCACTGCTTGCTCGCGAGCGCTCGCGAGCCGGCTCGAGTTCGTAACGAACCGAGCCGAGCTTCACTTTTTGCTCGTTACTCTGACGAGCCGAGCCGAGCCAGCTCGTCATATTGACGAGCCAGCCCGAGCCGAGCCGAGCCGAGCCGAGCCGGCTCGTTATCCACCCCTAGCGACGATGGAGCTTTATGGAAGAGAAGGGGATGCGAAACCATGCCGATCAGAATCAGATCAGCATTCAGCAGGTGTGGTTTGTTAAGCGAGTACAGCGTGCGAAATGACGCGCATGTGCGTCCCCCGTTGCCAGCACTCCGTACGCCAGCTGTCCGCCGGAGCCGAGCATGCCGATCTGCTAATCCCAGGTTCTCGCCGTCGCGCGCCTGTTGTGGGATGTTGCTCACTTGCTCCGGACGCGCAGCGCGTGTTTGCGCTCGTTTGATGTGCAGGTGCAATGCAATGCAGCTTCATATGCCCCTGCAATTTTGCTAGCTCCAAGGCCTGCAACTGACTGCACAAAATTTCTCGCTCGTACCTTTGTTTGGCTCGATATTTGAATATTGGATACGACCATCGAGTGAGAATAAAATACACCTAATCGGTGAGAAACTTTGCGAAATTTACTGTAGCAATTTTAAACCAAAAATGATCTAGTTATAAAACTAATTACACGGATGGACGGGAAATCGCGAGATGAATCTATTAAACCTAATTAATCTGTTATTAGAGATTGTTTACTGTAGCACGACTTTATCTAATCATGACCTAATTAGATTTAATAGATTCGTCTCAGAATTTCACCCGAGGGTTATAAAATGGATTTTGTCAGTTATCCACATTTAATATTCCTAATTAGTATCCGAACATTTGAATTTACTATAGCGATGAAAAAAATTGCCGAACTAAACATGCCCTAGACATACCATGCTTGTATAAGGACCGGAATTGAAGAGCGTGGGGCTTAGAGCATCTCTCTAATATATTTTTTTTCTCAACATCCCTTATCACAATTTTATTATATTAGCAATCTGTGCTCCAGTAGATCTTTTTTCTCTTTCTTTTTTTTTATCTCCATTGACATGCAGGGCTCACCTTTTAACAATTTTTTTTTCTTTTTCTTTTCATCTCTCTCATTTCTCCATGTGCGACTGCAGGCCGATGTTGTCTTCCTGGAAGAGGCATGGGGCTGCAACGCCCCTTCGCCCTCGCCGCCACCAGTCCCAGAGGCAGTGTCGTCCCGCTTCTTCTTTTTGGGCAAGGAATAACGTGGACGCCTGGGGCAGAGGCACATCCTTGCAGCGAGTGGAACTCGACAGAGATCACTGTGGCGGAGCCAGGCCGTGCGTGTGAGCGGGGGCAGCCAGGGGCACAGGACGGCTAGAGCGGAGGGAAAACACCAGTAATGGAGGCGGATGGAGCATGCAACAACGGAACGAGATGGCATGGGAAAGGGGAGGGAAATGAGAAAGGGTTGAATCTCCTTTCTAAAGTGAGAGTGGAGGGGTCAAAAGGGATTGATGAAAATTAAGGAGAAATGAAATTGTCAATAGGAATCTATCAAAGTTTGTTTTTTAGCCTTTGAGAAATTTTACAATGGTTGAAACAAATGAGGACCGTCTATAAGGTTGAATCGGATGGTTGAGACATAAGAGATACCAAGAAATACCAAGTGGTACCTATAAACCAAACGGTACCAAAATAGGTGAGATTTATACCAAAATAGAAAAGATACATCTCGGTACCTCCTGATACCTTACCAAAATAGGGAAAGTACCTCCTGGTACTACCCGGTACCTTTTCAACCATCATAACATGTCTCTTAGCCTTGAGTCTCCTTTAACAAGGATTAGGATTAATTTTTTCAATCCATTAGCGATGTGCTCTTGTAACCGTCTTTATGTATCTGACACGTCTCGCCTGGTATTTTAGTTGCCATGAGACTTGATCGCCGCCATGGACAAGCCTGATGATACCTTGTCTCTTCTAGCTCTCATCTCTGCCATCCAACAACCACTACCAGAAAACTTGTATTTGCCGAGTGCCATCTTGTTTGCCGAATGCAATTGCCTTTGCCGAATGCATTTTCAAAAGCACTTAGCAAAAAAACACATTCGGCAAAAATTGTGTTTGCTGAGTGCTCTTTGCCGAGGGTGGCTCTCGAAAAAGCCTTTGCCAAGAGTTTTTTGGGCTTTGCCGAGTGCCCTTCTCGCAGAATCCGGTTGTGAACTTCCAAACTCTACTTTCGTTGTCACCGTTGCATCGGGTCATATAGCCTATTCCAAAATGTATTTCTGGGTTAATATCGATATTAAAACAAAAGTTCAAGAAATCCATTTACTTTTGTTTTAATACGATTTCTTGAACTTAGACAAGATTTCTTGAACCATTTTTATTTACCAATTTCTTGGTGTATTTCTGGGTCATTGGAAACGGAGAACAATTAGATCACTGCATATATAGTCACTTTGGGGGAGGGGGGAGGGGATGTTGGTAGAACATTTTTCTTGTCGTTGAAAAATGCTGGTGCAGTGAGAAGTTGCGATAATTATCACTTGGTAAATATGATTTTGTTGCTTAGAAAAAAAAGGCCTGCAACACGACAACCAAGACAAGAGCACGGGTACGCACCGGGGCACGGCCGCGCGGGCACTGCACCGCAAGCATGGCCGCACGCAGCACGCGAACTCGCGAAGGGCAGCATGGTCATTTTTCCTCGCTGTCCTTGCGTAACAACCACCTGATGATCTGATAGCCTTCTGCTTTCCTGTACATTGCCAGCTTTTCCATAAAGAGGGTGTTTAGTTCAGCTCGTTTTGCAAAATTTTACATAACGCATACTTTTCAATGTATTTTTTTCTCTCTGTGACACACGACCAATGCATAAAAACACTATATATAACAACGTCTGAACACCCTAAAGTATCGACACCTTGCTGCCTTCGCCAAATTCCACCACCGCAGGCCAGCGGCCAGCCATGGCGACGGCCGTGCGCCCCTCCCACTTCGTCCTCATTAGCCTCGCCTTTCTCCACCTCCTCTGAGGCGCCGCCGCCGGCGAGCACCTCCTCTCACATAGCGGCATGAACACCACCACCACCATCCCACTCTCACTCTCACCACCGCACGCCTCCATCCTTCTGCTGGCCACGAACACGCGGCCGCCGGTGGCGATGCCTGCTACGTCGAGCTGGAGGCTGGAGCACAAGAACTACAGGGGAGCCGTGGAATCGAGGAGGGAGGGAGTGGAATCGAGGAGAAGAAGAGTAGAACGAGGACACACCACAGATCAAGCGCTGGCCGCCGTCGCGTCCGCATCCCAGGTCCCAGCCATGGTGCGCCGCGCCCTGGCTGCACCGCTTGTTGTTGCTGCCGCATGCGTTCCCGACTTCCCGAATGCTGCCGCAAGTCTGCCCATGCGGCTGCTCCAGCCATGCCCGTGCGGCCGCGGCCACCGCAAGGTACCTGCACCGCGTCGCCCATGCTCGTTGCTCGTGCATCGGCTGAGAGGGTGAGCAGAGACATTGGAGAGAGAGCAGATGGAGAGAGAGAATAGAGAGGAAATGACAGGACAAGATATTGCAGAGGAGAGATAGGAGTTGAATGTTTTTTTTTTGATAAGATATTTTTTATTTTGTAAGTGGAACTTCATTGATAATATTGTTTTTTGATCCATGAAAAGAAAGAAATAAAATGGTTGCTATTAAGGACGTTAATTTGAGTATAGTTAAATAGGAAGCAGGAGATTGCTATTTGTGATAATTCATGCTGTGGTCATCACACGTTTTACTTTGTGACTAGTTTGGTGAAAAGAGGTGAGCTGAGTTAAACTCACCCTAGCAGAGAAGAGGTGCCCATACCCAATGCAAGCCAAGCAACCAAACACAACATTTATTAGCCACGCTCCATTTAGCGCAACAACCAAACACATGACCGCGTGTTCGGCAGCCCGGGACAAAAAAATTGTCCCGGATTACTGTCGCATGCATGAGGGCCTAAATGAAGTTTATTTACAAAACCTTTTCACAGATGAGTGCAACTTTGCGCGACGAATCTACTGCACCTAATTAATCCATGATTTGCTACAGTAATGCTACAGTAATCATCCTCTAATCGCGTGGTCAAAGGCCTCATTAGATTCATCTCGCGAATTTGACAGGGTTGTGGAGGTAGTTTTGTAAACTGACTTTATTTAATACCCTTAATTAACGGTCAAAGTAGCATTTAATGCAGGGATCAATTTTTTGATCCCCACCCGAACACGATACTACTGCAGCCAGTCCCAAGCTGGCCATGGCTAAATACTAGCCAGTCTTCAACTACATCCGCTGCCCGGTCCTCGACAGCCGCCAGGTGCTGGTCCTGCGCTGCACGGAGTTCCCGCACGACGCCGTCTGGGCGCACCGCAGGCTGACGTACCGCGACACCGTCGAGTACGTACGTGGTACTCGGATGACACGCGGCTTGAAGAGGAGCTGGAGGACCACAACCACACGACGAGCTTTTGATCGCCTGGTGTTTCTGATGTGTCCCAAGATCGATGGATACGAGTATACGACTAGAGTAGCATTAGAGCCCATATAATCTCAAATCAATTGTTCATCGGAGATATTGAGATGTGGTGGCGGTGGTAAACCAGTAGGTTTGTTCACACAGTAGTTAGTAGTAGCATACTAGCAGCAGCGGCAGCATTCGTTCCATGGCTGTTTGTTGGTTCTCCAAATGTTGCAGGTCTTTCAAAAAATTTGCAAGTCTAATGGTTTTGAATGAGGAATTCGAATTTCTTCCGTTTATCTTTGGTAAGGTCAATGTCTATCTTAAGTTGAGCATGGTCCTTCTATTGCCTATTTGGTACTTCAGTTAAATCCGTTCTCCATCTCTCTGAATTAGTCGTTGTTCGCGTTCTCCATCTCTCTGAATTAGTCATTGTTCTTGGAACAACGAGCAGAGAGAAAACGGGGCTTCACGTACGCACTACCGGAAACCCGATGTTTGCCGAGTGCCCAAAGGTTTGCCGAGTGCATTCCATCGGACACTCGGCAAACCACTTCTTTGCCGAGTGCCAGGAGCAAAACACTCGGATCAAAATTCTTGTTGATTGAAATTTGAAGTACTATGCTGCATTTTTATGGGTTTTTGCATGCCTTACTTCCAAAATGCCGTTTAGTGCCCAAGAAATAAACAAAGAGAGAGTGTTGCTTGAAATCACACTACTACATAAACCACATATAGTCCCGATTGAGAACAACCTTTAATCCTGGATTCCCAACCAGGACTACGCCACCGGGACTAAAGCCTTGCCCTGGTCNCGGGTGGTGCCACCACCCGGTACCAATGAGCTCGCAGAATTATTGACCGTTGGACCCGGTACCAATGCTTCCATTGGTACCGGGTCCTTTCCATCCGTGACCGATTACGGTGGATGGATGGCGGGTTCTCTGGTAGTGACACACACGAAACTAAACGCTAGTCGCCTGAGCTCCATCGCGTGCGCAAGAATGTACGCCC
>CM014275.1:29966390-29978838 GCA_004135705.1 Alloteropsis semialata
CCTCTCGTGGTCTGAACACCTGCAGCACATCCGCTTGGTCTTCGACGCCCTACGAACACACGGCCTCCACTTGAAGCGGTCGAAGTGTTCGTTCGGGGCCCGTTCGGTCTCCTACCTCGGCCACGTCATCTCCGCCAACAGTGTCGCTATGGATAGCGCCAAGGTGGACGCCGTGACCTCCTGGCCCGAGCCTCGTTCGCCGCGGGGCGTGCGCGGGTTCCCGGTGCTCGTCGGCTACTACAGGAAGTTCATTAAGGACTTCGGCATGTTGGCAGCCCCGCTGACACGACGATTTCGCAAGGAGGCTTTTGCCTGGACTCCGGAGGCATTCCAGGCCCTCAAGCGCGCCTTGTCGACGGGGCCCGTGCTGCAGATGCCTGACTTCAGTCGCCAGTTCGTCGTAGACTGCGACGCCTCTGGCACAGGGTTCGGCGCGGTCCTCCACCAGGGCGCCGGCCCCCTGGCTTTCTTCAGTCGGCCATTCGTGGTTCAACACCACAAGCTGGCGGCCTATGAACGGGAGCTGATTGGGTTGGTCCAGGCTGTGCGGCACTGGAGACCGTATCTCTGTGGTTGTCGGCTCCTTGTACGCACCGACCACTACAGTTTGAAGTTTCTCTTGGACCAGCGCCTCTCCACAGTTCCCCAACACCAGTGGCTCAGTAAGCTGTTTGGGTTCGACTTCGAGGTCGTGTATCGGCCTGGGTGCCTGAATGCGGCCGCTGATGCTCTCTCGCGCCGTGACTCCAACATGGCTGAGGCGGCTGCGGAGCTACACACCCTCTCCGCACCCACATTCAGTCTCCTCGACGACATCCGGACGGCGACATCAACTGATGAGGAGGCAGCTCGCCTTCTGCGGGAGCTCCAGGACGCTTCCTTGGGGGCGCCGTGGTGCGCGCAGGATGGCCTTCTCCTCCATGGGAAGCGGATTTTTGTCCCTGCTGCAGCCGATCTACGTGACACAGTGCTAGCCATGGCACATACGGTGGGGCATGAAGGGGTCCAGAAGACACTGTATCGCCTGCGGCAGGATTTCTACATTCCGGGTGATCGGGCTCTTGTCCAGGCCTTCGTACGGAGCTGCATTACGTGCCAACGCAACAAGACGCCCACTCTTTGTCCCGCAGGTCTGCTACAGTCGTTGGAGGTGCCGTCACAGATCTAGAGCGACATCTCCATGGATTTTATTGAGGCATTGCCGAAGGTGCATGGAAAGTCGGTGATTTTGACAGTCGTCGACAGGTTCTCCAAGTACGCACACTTCATTGCCTTAAGCCACCCGTATTCAGCCGCGTCGGTGGCTCGTGCATTCTTTAAAGGTGTGGTGCGCCTACATGGATTTTCAACTTCCATAGTCAGTGACTGTGATGCCGTCTTAACTAGTCACCTATGGCGGGATCTCTTCAGGCTGGCCGGTGTCCAACTCCACTTGAGCACGGCTTTCCATCCGCAGACGGATGGCCAATCGGAGGTCGTCAACAAGATCATCGCCATGTATCTCCACTGTGCGACGGGGGACAGACCACATGCGTGGGTGGACTGGCTACCATGGGCGGAGTATTGCCACAATACCTCCTTCCACACAGCCCTCCGCACCACGCCCTTTGAGGTCGTCTATGTGCGGCCTTCACCACCACTGCTTCCTTACAAGGCGGGGGCGGCTCAGCATGAGGAGGTTGACGCAATGCTGCAAGACCGCGATGCTTTCCTGGCCAATGTCAAGGAGCGCCTTCATCAAGCACAGCAGCATGCCAAGCACCACTACGATAGCCATCATCGTGCCGTGGAGTTCGAGGTGGATGCATGGGTCTAGCTCCGCCTGTTGCACAGGCCGACCCATGCATTGGAGTCGCGCGCCAAGGGGAAACTCGGTCCCAGTTACACTGGACCATTTGAGGTCTTGGAGCGCATCGGACCGGTGGCCTATCGTCTTCATCTTCCTGAAGGATCTCGTCTTCATGACGTTTTCCATGTTGGGTTGCTCAAACCTTTTCATGGAGAACCACTAGCTTCACCCCCTAGGTGCCGGCGACGCAGGATGGCCGTCTTCTTCTGGTTCCGGAGCGTGTGTTGCGCGCTCAACGCCGTGATGACGCATGGTTCCAGTTGGTGCACTGGCGTTGTCTCTCCATCGACGAAGCTGCATGGGAGCCGTTGCAGTCCTTCAAAGATAACTACCCTGACGTCCAGCTCGAGGACGAGCTGTTTGTGGAGGAGGGGAGATGTTATGCCCATGATCACGTACCAGAGGCGTAGGAAGAGAAGTGGCTAGATTTATGTTATTTAGATAAAGAGGGGTTTATTTGCATTATTTTTAGGGTTTCATTTATAATTAGGGTATAAATATCCCTAAGACTAGTTGGAATGAATTAAGCAGGCAATTATCAATCTAATTGCCGGCCTCAAGGGCCACGCTCGCCTCCTCCCTATCCTCCAGCTTCCAGCCGCCGCCATCTTCTTCGTGACCACGGCGCCCGGCGTCGACAACCTACGCAGCAAGTCCCGAGTCCTAGTTCCTATCACCAGAGCCATATGCACACACAGCATCAAGCATTGGCTGATAAAATAATGAATTTGCTTGCATGAAAAGGAATAGATGTATCAATGAACCATTTTGTCACACACAAATCTGTCTTCAGCTTCACCTCTTCTCCTTGAAGCACACTCTTTATTGTAGGTTGATCTCCTGCATTGGTTCTGGGCTGAAAGTATTTGCCAATACCGGGAGTGGGAGTAGTAGTGCCTCTTTTTCTTCCTCTGTTTGCTGCAGCAGTAGCACGCCTTGCTGTGACTGTCCTTGTATTGGAGACCTCACAAGCCACTTCTTCTTCTTCTTCTCCAGGTTCTGGACCATATGGGTGATCATCCTCATAGTCCTCTTGTGCCTTCCTTTTCTTAGCATTCCATTCTTTGATATGTTGATCCATTGCATACTGAACCTCAGTCTCCACCCTTGAACAGGAAGCCACATTTCCTGGAACCTTGGCTAAATGTTCCTTGAATCGATGGATTCCTCTCCTTTAAAAACCAAGATGCACTTGATCTTTATTTTGCCACCTTCAATAAATTCTGTACAATAACCCCATGCTGGATCAGTTTTTCTTCTTGTCTTAGCTTGTGCTGTTGTCTCTTCAACACTAGATGTTGAGCTAGGGTTAGTAGCATTAGGAGTTGGGAGTGTCGGATGAATCCACTGCATGTGAAAACAAATAAATAATGAGGAAGATAGCAACTAATACATGAAAAATAAATTGAGTTACATGTATACAAACTACAAAGCATGGTCGGCATCATGCATGTTAATGCCTAGCAAGCATCTGTAGAAGTACAGATTAGTAGAGTACACAGTGCAAGTTCCAAATCAAGCAGACTAACAATACTAAAGAAAGAGACCATCAAATCCTTTGAGATAAGCACAACAAATTAAAAAATCCACCATGCCAAGGTTGTACTTTGAGTCTTTGATTGGATCTCTACAGAAGTGTCCAAACTATCAAACCAAAAAGCATTTGAGCTCGATTGGTACTGACCGTTTGCCATTTGAGCTATCTGGTATTCTAGTGTTGCAGAGCTGCATAGCCACACCTGCGGTGCGGGCAACGGTATGCCCGAGTGGCCGACGACCTTTGTGGCTTCGCTCGCTGCCCGCCGCCCGCTGCCCGGCGAAGAGTGGCCGGATGAGGAGGGGACGAGGACATGAGGTGGAACGCACTGGAGATCTAGTCGCCGGCGAATATCTGGAAGGAGTTGAGGTGGAGAAGCGGCAGCCGTAGTGCCGTCGCCCGGCCGGCGGCCGCTCTGTTTCGTGATGCGCCGCTGCCGCTCATGAGTGTGAAATGGGAAAGGCGAATTTTCCTCCCAATCCGGCGCCCATAACCCTAAAACGCAGCAGCAATCAGTCCTTTACGTTCATACGCCTATGCGGATCAGGTTCCACTGATTAGATCGAGGGGTAACTCTGGTAAAAGTCGAAAACCTTTCGGTTCAGATGGAACCGGCTGGTTTACCGGTTCCCATAAAAACCGGGCTGGTTCGTCCGGTGTTTAGTGGTTCGATTGCACAGACAGTCTTTTAACAGATCCAGACCGCCATAGTCTCTGGTTCGTCGTTTTTTCGGTCGGACCGGTGGTCCGGTCTGGTCCGGTCCTAATAATAATGGCTGAAAGTAATCTATGCTCGTGATAGCTTAAGAGGGGGAGGGGGTGAATTAGGCTTTCTAAAACCTTAACCTACCACATGCCTCTAATTGCACAAAATAAAACTAAGACAAGCTATCTAGATGTGCAACTAAGGTTTTCTTCTAGTTATTTCAGCCACCTAAAGAGTTTTGCAACCTAGAGCCAAACCTATCAAAATACTACTCTAGAAAGGTAAAGGCACACAAGTTGCAAGTATGAAATGCGAAAGCTTAAAAGGGTTAGAAGGATGCAAATTTGGCATGAAAATTTATCCCGTGGTTCGGCTAATGCCTACTCCACGTTGGAGCTCCACAAAGAATGTGCTCCTGGTCACCAAGTCTTGTTCCCGGTCAAAGCCTTGAGCTTGCCACAAATGCTCTCAAGAGGGATGATGGGCAAGTCACCAAGACCTTGCTCTCATCAACCTAATCTCTCGAAGATTTTGACGCTGCCTTCACTACAGAGCTTCCCCACCAAGGAGGGGGGCTCCTCTTCCCTCGCACAATGTTTTCGTCGCCGCTCCACACCAAGCCGGAGGGTCGAAGACTTGCCAGCGAGTCACCAAGGCTCCAAGGGTCCGGCACACTGAGATTACAAGTGTTGGTTCACTCTAAAACCAAGTACAAGGCTCAATGCCTTGCCAACTCTCTCACTAGGCCTATCGTAGCTCTCTCACTCACTATGGATGATCTATGTAGCACACATGGTGGTTTGGATGTCTTGTGGTTGTAGATGAACATCCCTAGACTCCAACAACTCCAAATGGCCAAATAGGGGTGATATATATAGCCCAAGGGTTTGAACTAGCCATTGCTCAAAGGCTGCACATGAAACATGGACGCCGTATGTTCCGCCGTGCACTTCACCCCTATCGACGTATCATACTCCAGGTGCTTTCCCAGTGGCTCTTTGCACATGCTGTATGCTTCTGAACTTGTACGCTGATGGTCGGCGTTTCATATGCCGTTGCCTTTTCTCCATCTTCTCTTGACATCATCCCTTGTAACTTATATGCCGATTGTCCGCCGATGGTTGGCGTATAATACGCCATATAGAAATCTTCAGCTTTTTCTTTGATCCAGCACGCCGTATGTTCCACCCTTCATGTCAACAGTGATAGTAGATCATACGCTGTTGCTTATCTTCGAGACCTTCCACACGCCGTAGCCTTTCAAACTTGTACGTCATGTATAGCCATATAATACGCCGTTGCCTTTCTTCAGGAGCTTCACACGGTGTACGCTTCTCGATATATATGCCGATGGTCGGCATATCATACGCCATGTATAATCTTTGCGGGCTCATCCTATTCAATAAACTCAAGCCCTTTCCATGGTTTCATATGCCAATACCATGTCTTAGATACTAAAAAAAGACTCTGGTTTTTTGCTATACTTTGGAATTATTCTTGGGACGTAATTTCCTATGTAAATCACTTAGCAAACTTGTTAGTCCCAATGACCTTGTTAGTCCCAATGACTCAAATGTCACTCAATCACCAAAATCACAATATAATGACACATAGGGCATTTTCCGTACAGAAGCCATGTTTTCACTCTGCATGTTGTTACAAATATAACCGCTAACTCAAAGAGAGAACAGATTTAATTGAAGTGTCGGAAAACATCTCATGCCACCGGGTGCATGTGTCCTCCCCCCCTCCCTCGCTGAAAATGCCGACACGTGTGACACAACAAGTCCCCTCCATTAACTCCGTTAGTGTCCTTTGTGTCAGAGGCTATCATGTTATTTTGTCCCATTGTATCATTGTGTTGGATACCGACATCTGGAGGTGTCTTAACCGACTAGGTTAAGGCGTCTATTAGGGGCCACCCACTTGTTGACGGTCCTTAAGTGCTAAACTTAACCGTCAACTCCTGCATAAAATATATTAATTATAATCACCAAACATAGTGATAGGTGGTGTTACTAATGAATTCCACAAGTGTTGGTATTTTAGCTTGTCTGCAGGAAATAACAAGTATGAGAGCTAAAGATATCAATATCATAAATTATCTCAAATACCTAGTAGTACGAAGATCTCTTAATTTCAATGGATATATTAATCGAGTGATTCAGAGCTCAATTATAAAAGATATAAAACATAAAGTGTATGCAGGCCCACGTGCTGGGTCCCACAAGGTGGGGCCCACTCACTCGAGCAGCACCCGCACGCATGAACCTCGAGCAGGACGGGTTAACAACCAAAGCCACGCACCTCAGCATCCTCGTAGTACCGGCCTGCAGATGGAATGGCCACCAGGGGACAAGGTAGGGCCCATGTGGGCCAGGCCACAGGCAAGCAGCAGGACAGGCACGCATGCACGCGTAGGAGGCCTGCTCGGCTCTGCAGTGCAGATGCGGACGGAGTCCGGCAGCGCTACGCATAGCGGGAGACCGAGCCCAGGCGCAGGCGCGCAGGAGCAGGGCAATGAGCTGATGTGGCACAGTTTGGTTTGCTACGAAGTCTGTCACACGGATCGAGGAAACGCCAACGTCCAGGATTTTCCGCAGAAGCACAGCCGCGGGAGGAAAAGCGCCGCACGCGCTATTCTTTGGCACGACCGATGTTGCTGCGTCGGTTCGAGGGACAGATGGCGCTCAAGGAGGATAGGGAAGAGAATTATTTGTAAATGCTTAGTGAATACTTTGGTCTAGGAACAAGACTAAAGTAGTAATTGATAGCATAGACGTGGTGTCTAGGCTAGAAGTTACCTTTGTTTGCCTCATAGCCCCACGGATTAGTAGAGGTAGGCGGCAGGTGGTGACAGCCCTGTCCGTCCTTTAATCCTCCACGTTCGTGTACGGCGTAGAGCTGTTTGCCGGCAATTTCCTAGAGGCCTAGGATACCCCGGTGCCCAAAGTAAGCAAACTATAGACGCTGAGCTTATCCTTCATCAAGGTCCTTATCCATAGGAATCCTCTCTACCCTCGCCATCATTTCTCTTGTTGTCCTTGGACGATCTCGTTAGAAGATTAGTACACACGTTCCCTGTGGATTTGATACCCTGAATACTTCCGGGTGAAAGCTACAACGGTATCCGTGCGCTTGCGGATTTATCTGCGACCGTAAGAAATACCAACAAGCTTTCTGGCGCCGTTGCCGGGGAACGGTTGCTGTATTATCTTCGAACCTTGTTCGTCCTCGTATCTTTTTATTTTTTTATTTTCTTTTACCAGTTACCCCCTCTACCATGGAGCAATATTCTATTATAGACTTCTCTGCTCCAAGGCGTGAGTTCTTTGAGCTACCACCTTCTGATCAACCAATCACCACATCTAGCTTTGAACTCCGCCCCGGCTTTATAGTCATGGTTCGGAATAAAACCTTCTCAGGGGCCAACAACGAAAATACTTACGATCACCTGCGAGAATTTGAGCTGTTGTGCTTGTGTCTGAGGATCTCAGGCGTGGCAAAAGAGACCATCAAATGGAAGTTATTTCCATTCTCTCTCGAGGAGAATGCGAGAAAATGGTACTACCAGACCATTAAGGACGTAAACGGAAATTGGGGAAAATTACGGGACCAGTTTTGTCTTTACTTCTTCCCCATTCACCGTATATGTGCCCTTCGGAGGGAGATCATTGTTGGTATTTTTAACAATTATAGATGAATCCGCAAGCGTACGGATACCGATGTAGCTTTCACCCGAGAGTATTCCAGGGTATCGAATTCACATGGAACGTGTGTGCACTAGTTAATAATCTAGAATGACCGAGGACAAGAGAAGAGATATATGTGTAGAAGGTAGAGAGGGTTATTTCTATATATTTTGGTTAATTAAGGATGAGCTCAAGTTGTTAACGATATTACTTGTTTCGGGACGCCCAACCGTCCTAGTCCAGAAAGGGATGCGAAGGGGACTAGGCAAGCCAAGCAATGGTCCTACTGTACTCTAGTGCTTCTCACGTGGTGGACTATGTAGGCTGTCAGGGCTGTCACCACCTGGGGCTACCACTACAAATCTATGGCACTAGGCACACTCCAAGGTATTCAAAAGACTATACACCACGTATACTCAATTAAATACTATCTTAGCTTTGCAAGTACTAAGATACTTATCACAGCAAGGAGCCCACAAGTATAAAGTAAAGCTTGAACTATATTAAATAAATATTAATCCAGAAATACTAAGAAAATACCTGGATGTTACTCGAACCTGAGCCACATCCGCCGAGGTACAAGAGGAAGGGAGGAAGCCGACAGCCCCGGCTTCTCCCCGGATCGCACCTCAACTCTCTCCTATTTCTACTAACTATGTGGATATAGCTTCGCCTTGGATCTTCACTGCTTCTCTGTGTGTCTTGAATGAGGGGGAGGAGCCTTCTATTTGTAGTGGGAGAGGTGCCTTGGAAGAGTGGATATACTTCAAAGATCCTAGGAGAATATTCCCCTCCAAGTGCTCTCTTGCCTCCACCTGGCCTCCAACCGACCCTCGAGAGGGCGGTTGCCCCCAGGACTCGCGCCTGGAGGCGGTTGCCCCCAGGACTCGCGCATGGAGGCGGGGCCGCTGCCTGGGCTGCCCCAGCACCTGGCTTGGGCCACGGCCGGGGCAGCACCTGGGCCATGCCCCTGGGTCGCGCCGAGCCCGCTGACGACTGCAGTGCTGACATCAGCGATGACATCAGCACTACGGTTTTAATTTGTAAGTTGGATAACGTTTTCTCTCGAACTCCGAAATATTTGAATAATATGTCCATTGAAATCGTCTCGACGCGCTCTTCGTGATGGTGTACTCCACTTGGGAATTTGAGATAAGTTATGATAATGATATATTCGGATCCATCTCAATCCCTTAGTGTTATTTTGGGCATTTCTTGCAAGACAGTTCAAAACACCAACACTCGTGGAATTCATTAGTATTAAACCCTATAACTATGTTTGGTGTTTATATTTCATATGTTTTCTGCAGGAATTGACGGCCAAAAGTTGCACTTAAGAGCCGTCAACAAGCCTCCCCACACTTAGCCTTTACTCGTCCTCGAGTAAAGCTCATGACTTGGGTAGAGAACAACATGATTTCAAAAGATATGATGCAAGCATATAAGTTATTCCATGACATACCTGCTCTTGTGACTTTCTGAAGTATCTATCATGTCACCTTGGATGGTTGAGAAATAGAACGGTCTTGAATCGAATCACCCAACCTCTTTCTGTAAAGTAACTTGGGTTTTTGATAAATTTTCAAAACCTAGCCTTACTTGACTCCTCAAATAATTCTCTCAAGTCGCTCAGTGTATTTATTTCCTCACCAAGGCATTACTTTGCCTCATGTTATCCTACTTATAAAAGGCTTATGTGGAGCTTAGGTAGGGAATGAAAATATGAGGCACACTTGTATCACATATTATTGCAAAGCCAAAGACCGGATCCAAGAAGAAACTAATCATACAATCTGATCAAGATGTGCATGTGTGTGAATGGAGAATGTATGTGGAATTTATGATAGCTCCTTTTTATATGATCTCTCTCCTCTTTATTTTGAGAACATGGCTATACCATTTTTTTCTTTCTTTCTTTTTCTTCTTTTTTTCATCATGCTTGAGAATAAAATTCCTCTTTAAGCATGTACTTTTTTTCCTTTTTATTCTTTTAGTCCATGTCTCTTTTAAAGGAATATCTAGGAGAGAGACTCACAAAACACATGGAGCATTTATTTTGTGGATGAATGAGGGTTGCTAACTTCCAGTGTAGAAGTTTAGCATATGAATGTGGAGTGTACGTGATCTTGATCATAAAGGCATGAAAAGCATCTTACAGGGGTCACAACAATTTGACAAAGCTCAATGCAAACAAGTGGCATATGTGTAAGGTTTTGCAATGTAAACAACATATGGCTTTGGTAGGAATATAAATCACTGAGGAGTTTGTAAGGCTAACTTTATTTGGAGTAAAACATCCCAAGCACTTATACAGAATAAGCAAGGTTCATGTCATCATACCATATCTCATTCATCAACCATTTAGATTAACATGCTTTCCTGATGATATATAAGTTCACAAGAAACAGGTGTATGTACTAGGAATAAAGAATATGCAAGCCAATCATGGAAAATCATGTGTATCAATGGAGTACCAGGATTCATTGAGTTTAATTTTGTGATAAACAGGAAATAAATAAACTCACGAATCAGGGAGTTTGAGAGATAGAATTGTGCAAACCATGGTGTCCCTTTAAGTGTTGAAAGAGGATGTCCTTGGTGCCTCCCCCACACTATTTTCTGCTGCGATGTCTTCTCCTGCACATTCTTAGATACAATGATGAGATACAAGGATTTGGCTAGTACAAGTGTACTAGCCAAATCAAAGCGAAGCATTTATTTATTCAAAGTTAAAAAGGTTCTTTTTATTTTATTTTATTAAGGGTGAAACATTTAATCACCAAAATCGAGGAATTCGATTTCATCGACTTCCTCCATCTTTTTAGGCTCAAAATAAACTTTTAAGCGGTGGCCATTTACCTTGAATATATTACCTGAGTCATCCTGAAGAGTAATGGCTCCGTGGGATGATGTGTCAATCACGTTGAATGGTCCTTCCCACTTGCTTCTAAGTTTACCATGGCCGAAAAGCTTTACTCTGGAGTTGAACATAAGGACTTTGTCTCCGGGTTTGAACTCTTTGTGTTTAAGCCTCTTGTCATACCACCTTTTTGTTCTATCCTTATAGATCTTAGGTGTTGTGGTATGCTCTCTCCCTCCATTCCTCCAGCTCGGATATTTGCATCTTCCGATTGTTTCCAGCGAGATGGAGGTCCATGTTCCATTTCTTGATAGCCCAGTGGGATTTGAACTCCAACTCAACTGGAAGATGGCATGTTTTACCATACACGAGCTGGTAGGGGGACATACCAATGGGTGTATTAAATGCTCTGCGGTATGCCCATAATGCTTCAGGGAGTTTGTTCTTCCAGTTTTTTCCCATCTCGTTGATGGTCTTCTGCAGAATATTTTTGATTTGTTTGTTGGACGTTTCTGCTTGACCGCTCGTCTGTGGGTGATAGGGTGTTGCCACATTATGGCGGATCCCAAAGTCTGCCAAGTATTGCCTGAAGGTCTTGTCGATGAAGTGGGATCCTCCATCATTTATCACCATTCGGGGCGTGCCGAATCGAGGGAAGATGACCTCATGGAACATTTTCTTGGCATGTTTGGAGTCGGCAGCCCGGCAAGGTAGTGCTTCTACCCACTTGGACACATAGTCCACTGCTACCAAGATGCACTCGCAGTCGTGAGATTTGGGGAATGGCCCCATGTAGTCGATGCCCCACACATCAAAGAGTTCAACTTGCAAGTTGCTTGTGAGTGGCATGGCATCTCTTTTGTTGATGTTGCCGTGCCGCTGACATCTATCACATCTTCTGATGAACTCTTTGGTGTCATCGTACATGGTTGGCCAAAAGAACCCACTTTGCCAAATTTTGGCATGGGTTCTGAATACTCCATAGTGTCCCCCATATGGAGATGCATGACATCTCTCTATAATCTTCGTGGCTTCAATCATTGGGACACATTTCCTTAGCAACCCATCGGCGCAGACCCGATATAGGTATGGCTCATCCCACAAGTGGAAGCGGCTTTCATACTCCAACTTCTTCTTGTTTCCACCTGGGGAACATAGCCTGCCACTATATAGTTTACAATATTTGCATACCATGGGTTATCATGTGTTACCTTAAGGAGTGTGTCATCCCTTAGGTAGTCATTGATGGGCAACTCATGTGTCTCCTCAACCTGTAACCTGGATAGATGGTCGGCTACCGAGTTTTCTACTCCCTTTTTATCTTGGATTTCTAGATCAAATTCTTGGAGAAGAAGGATCCATCGGATGAGCCTTGGTTTAGCATCTTTCTTAGCGAGGAGGTATTTCAGAGCAGCATGGTCTGTGTAGATGATTACCTTTGCCCCCACTAAGTAGGATCTAAACTTATCTATCGCGAAGACCACAGCCAACAACTCTTTTTCAGTGGTGGCATAGTTCAGCTGGGCTCCGATTAAGGTTTTGCTAGCGTAGGAAATGGCGTAGTGCCTCTTGTCCTTGGTTTGGCCTAGGACAGCTCCTACGGCATAATCGCTAGCATTGCACATGATTTCAAAGGGTAGCGCCCAGTCGGGTGGTTGAATGACTGGGGCCGAGATGAGTGCCTTCTTTAGGATTTGGAAGGCTTGATGGCACTCATCAGTGAAGATGAACTCCGCTTCTTTTGCTAGAAGATTGGTTAAGGGCCGGGCAATATGCGAGAAGTCTTTGATAAAACGCCGATAAA
>CM014275.1:29979403-29997814 GCA_004135705.1 Alloteropsis semialata
CACCCATTGACGATGCGTTGAGGGATCAACTCATTTTTGTCGTTTTTCACCACTGTCATCCCTCCTTTCTTAGGTACCACTTGCACCGGACTCACCCACTCGCTGTATGGCACGGGATAAATAATCCCTGCATGAAGTAACTTAAGGACTTCCTTCTTAACTACTTCTCGCATCGCGTTGTTCAACCTTCTTTGGGGTTCCCTAGAAGGTGTGCAATCGGGATCGGTCAGGATGCGATGAGTGCAAAGAGTAGGACTTATGCCCTTAAGATCATGGAGCGAGTAACCCAATACTGAATGATGTTTTTCTAAGACAACAACAAGTCTATTGGTTTCTTCTTCGGTGAGCTTGTCGTTGATGATAACGGGGGTTTGACGGTTACCATGAAGGAAAACATATTTTAGGCCTGGCGGGAGAGGTTTTAGCTCGATTATGGGTGGTGGTGATTGTTCTGTTATGTCCAACTCAATGGGCTCGGCAATGACCTCTTCTTCATGAGAGAAGTTTATTGCGTTGTCGTCCCAGTTTGGTTGGGCCATATCGGACAATGACACTCCCATAAGCTCTTCGATAGGGTCAGGAATTGGCATTGGCTCCGCTATCGAATTATTTGCATGAGCTAAAGGAATGGTGTAGGTGGATTTTCCTAATTGAATGGTAGGGCCTCCTTTAGGCATTTCTTTGGAAGAGTTTCTCAATAGGTCTGCCGATAAGAATGGGCACGTCCGGACCGTCATAAACATGGAAGTCCAGGAAAACCTCGGCCTTATTGGAAACCACGGGAATTGTTCTAAGGATGCCGTAGCACTCCAAAATGTTCCCATAAGGGTCTTGCATAAGCTTTTGGGAACAGGATAAGGCCGCATTGGGACAAAGTGTTTGGGCAAGAGATTTTGAAATCACATTTATCCCAATGGTAGGGTTGTAAAGGATGTCCATTGTGATCCCCTTTATTTGATAGGAGTGAGGGATTAAGGGGCTGATGAGTCGGACTACCTCGGGCGATGTCCCTGCTTCCTTTAGCCATTCTCTACTCATAATTGCCGACAAGTATTTAAGATCTTCTTTGAGAACGGATTTATCGGATGGGTTAAGATCTTGTTGGAGCAGAGATCTACACGCTCGGGGTTTAGGTTGAGTTTGTAAGTTCGAGGCATTACCAAAATCTGTGAAAATATCATACTCGATTTCACCAATAAAGTCCATTGGATGAGTTTCCTCATCTTCTGGACTGTGGGATTTTCCCATGGTAGGCTCTTCTTTTACGGGCTCAGAAAGAGGGTTAGTCGCGGGTGTAGGCTTGATAGATAGGACCTCTTGTTCTGGCTCGGGGATTTCTCCGACTTCTGGTTTGGGGAGTTCATCAAAGATACCAGTGAATGGGGTGTTCTCAAGTATTTTACTGAGGACAGCTCTCCCTTCACTAGGTGTCAAATGAGTGAACGACCCACCTGAAGACGTGTCAAGAATGACAGCGGATTCCTTGCTAAATCCTCGATGGAAATGCTGTAAAAGCATAGGTTCGGGGATAGCAAGGTCGGGACCAGACATGTTTAGACTTAAGAATCGGGCCCAGGCCGCTCATAAGGTTTCTTTCTCCCTTTGCTGAAAGGTTAGGATTTCTACTCAGAGGTCCACTATTTGGGAGATCGGAAAGAAAGCTAGACAAAATTTGTCTCGTGGTACTCCCCAATCCCCATTGGTACTACCTACGGTTTGAGCGTACCATCGCTTGGCAATTACCGTCAAAGAAAACGGGAAAAGCTTCCACTTTAGTGTTTCCTGTGACATGCCAGGAATGACAAGGCAGGAGCACGCTTGCTCAAAACCGCGTAGGTGAGTGTATGGACTTTCCTCTTCTGCTCCAGAAAAAGATTGCTCCCGTACCATGGCTATGAGGGCGGGGCGAAGTTCATAGCCAGGTGTATGGATGGGTAATGATGAAGGTGGAGGCTCCAGATATTCGCCCTTTGGAGCCGAGAACTTATTGATAGGTGTTGATTCCATGTGATAGGTGTAACGGTATGGATGGGGATACACGGACGAACTTGGTTCGAAACTAGTACAGCAACCGTTCCCCGGCAACGGCACCAGAAAGCTTGTTGGTATTTTTAACGATTACAGATGAATCCGCAAGCGTACGGATACCGATGTAGCTTTCACCCAAGAGTATTCCAGGGTATCGAATTCACAGGGAACGTGTGCGCACTTGTTAAGAATCTTGAACGACCGAGGACAAGAGAAGAGATATATGTGTAGAAGGTAGAGAGGGTTATTTCTATGTATTCTGGTTAATTAAGGATGAGCTCAAGTTGTTTACGATATTACTTGTTTCAGGACGCCCAACCGTCCTAGTCCGGAAAGGGATGCGAAGGGGACTAGGCAAGCCAAGCAATGGTCCTACTGACTCTAGTGCTTCTCACGTGGTGAACTACGTAGGTTGTCAGGGCTGTCACCACTTGGGGCTACCACTACAAATCCGTGGCACTAGGCGCACTCCAAGGTATTCAAAAGACTATACACCACGTATACTCAATTAAATACTATCTTAGCTTTGCAAGTACTAAGATACCTATCACAGCAAGGAGCCCACAAGTATATAAAGTAAAGCTTGAACTATATTAAATAAATATTAATCCAAAAATACTAAGAAAATACCCGGATGTTTCTCGAACCTGAGCTGCATCCGCCGAGGTACAAGAGGATGGGAGGAAGCCGTCAGCCCCGGCTTCTCCCCGGCTCGCACCTCAACTCTCTCCTATTTCTACTAACTATGTGGATATAGCTTCGCCTTGAATCTTCATTGCTTCTCTGTGTGTCTTGAATGAGGGGGAGGAGCCTTCTATTTATAGTGGGAGAGGTGCCTTGGAAGAGTGGATATGCTTCAAAGATCCTAGGAGAATATTCCCCTCCAAGTGCTCTCTTGCCTCCACCTGGCCTCCAACCGACCCTGGAGAGGGCAGTTGCCCCCAGAACTCGCGCCTGGAGGCGGTGGACGTGCAAAACCCATGGAAACCGTCAAGAACCAAAGAGAACCGAGTCTCCTGGGTCAGAAACAGGTAGAAAACCGCGCCTGTATGTATTCTGTGTACGTCGGTGGGAGAAATCCGCAGCAAAACCGCTTGAAAACCAGGCTAACGGAGAATAAACCGGTTGCTGGCCCGTTGAACCACGCCGACCTGCAGATGAACCGCGCCTGGACCATTCCTTGCGCGCCATCTGTCCTCGGTCCGTCTTCTGTGCGCCCGAGCGCCGCGCCTCCTTGCGTGCGTGGGCGCCAGGCGTCGGCCCTGCTGGGATGGTCGGCCCATTGGCCTGTTGACCGCCTGGGCCGCTGCCTGGGAGAGGTGCCTTGGAAGAGTGGATATGCGTCAAAGATCCTAGGAGAATATTCCCCTCCAAGTGCTCTCTTGCCTCCACCTGGCCTCCAACTGACCCTGGAGAGGGCGGTTACCCCCAGCACTCGCGCCTAGAGGCGGGGCCGCTGCCTGGGCTGCGCCAGCACCTGGCTTGGGCCGCGGCCGGGCAGCACCTGGGCCATGCCCCTGGGTCGCGCCGAGCCTGCTGACGACTGCAGTGCTGACGTCAGCGATGACATCAGCACTGCGGTTTTAATTTGTAAGTTGGATAATGTTTTCTCTCGAACTCCGAAATATTTGAATAATATGTCTGTTGAAATCGTCTCGACGCGCTCTTCACGATGGTGTACTCCACTTGGGAATTTGAGATAAGTTATGATAATGATATATTCGGATCCATCTCAATCCCTTAGTGTTATTTCGGGCATTTCCTGCAAGACAGTTCAAAACACCAACACTCGTGGAATTCGTTAGTATTAAACCCTATAACTATATTTGGTGTTTATATTTCATATGTTTTCTGCAGGAATTGACAGCCAAAAGTTGCACTTAAGAGCCATCAACAATCATCTGCTTTCAGCAGAGTGAGAAGGAAACTCTAGGTGCAGCTTTGGAGAGATTTGTTTCACTAAACAAGTTTGGCCCAGACTTAGGCATACCCGACTTCATGCTCATGCAACATTTTCGATGAGGCCTAAAAAAGGAAGCTGCTTTCATCCTAGATGGTGCCGCCGGTGGTTCGTTCATGCACGTAACCCTGGATGAAGGGAGAGCTCTTCTAGAAAGGATTCTGGAAAACACTCCCTCGACCGAAACACAGCACGAACCCCAGCACAGCTCTAAGACAAGACCCGAGCCAAACCTTTTTACCTCGCACGATCCAGTCTTAGAGCCCACATCCGAACCAAAGCCACCGAAGGAAGAAAAAGTTCTACCTTTGGAATCTGAGGATTCTGGAAATCTCTCAGATCACACTAGGTACAAAAAGGCTACGGCACCTCTCATTTATCATCCTTTATATCCACTCATGGAGGTTTTCCCTGATATATCCATAAGGGAACCACCGATGGAATGGTTAATGGAAGTAAAAAATTCTTCCGAAGCAATTCGGATGGTTGCACCTTCCAAAACCATGCCTTGCTCTTTAAGGGGAATTACCGTAGAAGCCCTTTACAACCCAACCATCGAGGCTAGCATCATGTTTGAATCCTTTGCGAACACTTTCTTGGGCAATACACCTCTAGCCTCGACCGACAAGCTTTTTAGAAGTCCCTCAAGACACATCTTTGAATGCCGTGGAATTGCAAGGGTTGTGCCGATCTAGATAGACAAAATCATGGTTCATCTAGATTTCCATGTCTTTTCTATCCTCGATTTTGATCTTCTCATAGGCTTCCCACTAGAGAAGCTTCTCCAAAAAGAAGCATCTCATGGGAGCCTTCATGATACGCTTGGGAAAGCTGCTTTTTCTTGCCCAAAAATTCCAAGAGCAAAGCCTCCTCCCCAGCATAGCCCGCTCGAGAAGGTAATGTTTGTGTCGCCATTCGAACCTACTTTGCATTTCGAACAACCTTCATCATCACCTTCAATCAAGCAAAAGCCATGTCCCTTAGGCCCTCAGGATGTTATTCTCGATAATTGTCGAGAAACAACTCCGATTTTCAATGATGAACCTCTTGAGTTGAAGAACCCAAAGGCCTTGGACATGCCTGAAGCATTGACTCTAGAGTCTGAGCTAAAGGATTCTATAAATGAGCATGAAACATTCTCTTTCGAAATCCCACAAGAGTCATGCTCATTTAATCAATCTCCAGAGTTAGTCATGCTTTGTATCACAAGCACACACGAGGACTACAACCACCTTAAGGTCCTCATTTCTAAAATGTTTAGGAGGTTGGTTGTAGATGCATTCATTTATCATAAATATTGCAAATTTCGTGTTGCATCTTTGGCACTAACATTGCAGGCAGAACTTCAACGGTACATCAACAATTGGCGATGAGGTTGGGAACTATGTCGCCAATGACAGCTGCAATGTGAGGATCCCCATGGTCTAGCTTCAGACCATAAACAAAGCACTGCTGGGAGATGGCCCGGATTATCATTTATTTTTCCTTTCGAATAAAAGCAAGAACATGTTTTTAGTATAACCTTTCCTTCGGGTATTTTTGGTCGCTAACCATTTCAGGTGGAGATTAAGAAGAACGATGGTCAGGTGATGCTTAAGAACATGGAGCTACATCAGCAGTAACACCTTGGTAAGTTTTGTTCGTGGAACAAATTTTGAAGGAAGCCAACACACTTGATTTTTGGTGCCCCGCGACACAAAAATCCAAGTGTGGGGGAGGTCGGTAAGTACTTCACAACATGTTCCATTTGTACAAAATTTTATCTTGGTTTTCAGGTGCATATTGCTTTATAAAAAAAATGTTCCATAAAAAATTGCACAACTAAAAAATAAATAAATATTTGAATTCAATAAGGCTCTTGGTCTTTAGAACCAAAGAGCCATTGCTTTGTTTCCACCATGTATAATGCAGGTACAAGATCAAGTGTGGGGGTCTCTCGAGTTTTCTAACGTGCACATATTCAGGACCACCCACAGACAGGAAGTACAACATCGCACAGGTCAACTCAAGAAAGATCAAGGCGACCGAGGCCCAGTTGGAGTCGGCTGATCCCCCTGGTCGGCCGAAGGCCGTCTGGCATCCCTCGTCCACATTTTCATCTAGAGCGATGGTTTGCACATCCTGTCCCTCACCCTCTCTAGCTCATGAGTTAATTCAATCTTATCTTGAGATAATCTTTAAAATTAAACTCATGATAAAATGAACTTGGATGCTCCTTTGGTTTACATGTCTATCCTTGATTGGGTTGCATATGCCTTCTTCCTTGCACATACACCTGGTGCTTGTGAACATATATCTTTAGGAAGCATGTTTATCTAAGTGGTTGATTAATGAGATACGGTATGATGAAAGAAATTTTGCTCTTTCTGTACAAAGTACTTGGGATGTTTTTCTTGCAAAATTTAAAATCAATAGCCTTACAAAGCTCCTCGGTGATGCCTTATTCCTACCAAAGTCATATGATGTTCACATTGAAAAACCCATACACATATGCTGCTTGTTTATTACATTGAGCTTTGTCAAATTGTTGTGACCCTTGTAAGATGTTCTTCATGCTTTCATGATCAAGATCACGTACACTCCACATACATATGCTAAACTTCTACACTGGAAGTTAGCAACATACATTTCATCCATCCACAAAATAAATGCTCCATATAAGTATTGATCTCCCTTTCTCCAAATATCATTTGCAAAAGAGACATGGACTATGAAAAAAATATAAAGAAAAAAGAAGAAAAAAAATACATGCTCACAAAAGCATTGAGCATGAAAAAAAGAGAAAAAATATAGATAGTCATGTTCTCAAAATATTTTTAAGAGGAGAGAGATCATACAAAAAAGAGCTACAAATTCCATTGATTCACACACATGCACATCTTGATCAGATTGTATGAATAGTTTTCTTCTTGGATCCACTCTTTCACTTTGCAAAATATGTGATGCAAGTTTGCCTTATCTTTACTCCTACCTTGAGCTACACATAAGCCTTTTAGAAGCAGGATGAAAGGAAGCAAGGAAATGCCTTGGTAAGGAATCATACACATTGAGCGATTCGAGAGAATCATTTGAGGAGCTATGTAAGGTTGTGTTTTTGAAAACATATCAAAACCCAAGTTACTTGATAAAAGAGTGCAGATGACTTGAATCAAGGCTGTTCCGTTCTTCAACCATCCAAGATGACATGATAGACACATCAAAATTCACATGTGCAGGTATGTTTTGGAATAATTTATATGCTTGCATCATATCAATTGGAGCCATGTTTTCCACTTTAGTCTTTAAAGCTTAACTCGAGGACGAGCAAAGGCTAAGTGTGGGGGAGCTTGTTGATGGTCCTTAAGTGCTAAACTTAACCGTCAACTCCTGCATAAAATATATTAATTATAATCACCAAACATAGTGATAGGTGTTGTTACTAACGAATTCCACAAGTGTTGGTATTTTAGCTTGTCTGCAGGAAATAACAAGTATGAGAGCTAAAGATATCAATATCATAAATTATCTCAAGTACCTAGTTGGAGTGCATGAGTACGAACATCTCTTAATTTCAATGGATATATTAATCGAGTGATTCAGAGCTCAATTATAAAAGATATAAAATGGAAAGTGCATGCGGGCCCACGTGCCGGCTCCCACAAGGTGGGGCCCACTCACTCGAGTAGCACCCGCACGCATGAACCTCGAGCAGGACGGGTTAACACCCAGAGCCACGCACCTCAGCATCCTCGTAGTACCGGCCTGCAGATGGAATTAGGGATGGATTCGGATCGGATATGCATGGAATCGAATCCGGATATCACCTTTTACCATATTTTAATTCGAATATGAATCGAATACGAATATTGCCGGATATGAATATGGATGCAGATGTTGTCCATTCTTGTCGGATACGAATACAAAACGAATACATCGAATACGGATTCGCATTCGGATAAATGGCTTCATTACGTGTTAATTCTTCACGGATACGGATAATATCGGATATTCACATTTTATTCGAATACAAATATGGATTCGGATAGAGAAATAACAAAAATCGAATTCAGATATTTCCATTTAACATCCACATTGAAATCGAATACGAATACGGATATCTATATTAACGTTTTAGTCGAATACGAATATGGATAATTCGGATGTCTGGACATCCATATCCATCCCTAGATGGAATGGCCACCAGGGGGCAAGGTAGGGCCCACATGGGCTAGGCCACAGGTAGGCAGCAGGACAGGCATGCATGCACACGTAGGAGGCCTGGTCGGCTATGCAGTGCAGACGCAGACGGAGTCCGGCAGCGCTACGCATAGCGGGAGACCGAGCCCAGGCGCAGGCGCACAGGAACAGGGCAAGGAGCTGACATGGCGCAGTTTGGTTTGCTACAAAGTCTGTCACGCGGATCGAGGAAACGCCAACGTCCAAGATTTTCCGCAGAAGCACAGCCGCGGGAGGAAAAGCGCTGCGCGCGCTATTCTTTGGCACGACCGATGTTGCTGCGTCGGTTCGAGGGACAGATGGCGCTCAAGGAGGATAGGGAAGAGAATATTCCCTAGGATCTAGAGAGGATCTCCACTCATCCAAGGCACCCTCTACACTATAAATACCCTCCACCTCTCACTCATTCAACACACAAGATTGAGAAGCTCTTCTCCAAGGTGAAGTTCTACATCCACTCCTACTTAGAGAATAGGGAGAGAGTGAGGGGTAGTCCGGGGAAAGTGCCGGGACTTTTGGCACTCTTCCCCGACCTTATGCCTCGACGGATGCTTTCTTCTTCTAGTAAGTGTTTGTGATCTCTCACGGTATTAAGTCATCTTGATTAAGTAAGTTCCCTTCTATAGTTGCTTGCGGGTTCATCGTTCATTAATCATTTGTAAATTCTTAGTGAATACTTTAGTATAGGAACAAGACTAAAGTAGTAATTGATAGCATAGACGTGGTGTCTGGGCTAAAAGTTATCTTTGTTTGCCTCATAGCCCCACGGATTAGTAGAGGTAGGCGGCGGGTGGTGACAGCCCTGTCCGTCCTTTGTAATCCTCCACGTTCGAGTACGGCGTAGAGCTATTTACCGGCAATTTCCTAGAGGCCTAGGATACCCCGGTGCCCAAAGTAAGCAAACTATAGACGCTAAGCTTATTCTTCTTCAAGGTCCTTAAGTTATAGAAATCCTCTCTACCCTCGCCATTTATCTCTTGTTGTCCTTGGACGATCTCGTTAGAAGATTAGTATACACGTTCCCTGTGGATTCGATACCCTGAATACTTCCGGGTGAAAGCTACAACGGTATCCATGCGCTTGCAGATTTATCTGCGACCGTAAGAAATACCAACACCACTCAAAACAGGTCGTAAGGTATAAGGCTCTTCATTCACCAAACGTCCTCTTACCTAGCGGCCCAGCTACGGCCCAGCTGCGCTCTGACAAGCTAAGCTCCACTTCACCCAACCCCGAGGGGGGGGAGGGGGGGTCGGGAGCAAAGCACATGACAGACAAACCGCTCCGCCTCGCCCAACCCCGGGAAGGGGTGGGGAGCAGGACCACTGTAGATGGAAGCCTCCGCCTCGCCCGACCCCCTCGCCCAGGTCAGGGCGGGGCCCCCACGGACGTGTCTCCACCTCGCCCGACCTTCCCCCGTCTAGGTCAAAGACTGGCCCCGCAAGTGGCGCCCGAGGGGTGGGGGTCAGATTCGTAAGGCAGGTACGACCCGTGATGTGAACGGACGCAGTGGGCATTAATTGCTCCGGACGGGCGGGATGGGTGTCGTACACCTAACAAGGTGACCACTCCATCCTAAACGAATGATAGGGCATTGACACGCTTGTCAACCACTCCGTCCTACTGAATGATGGAGCACTGACACTCGGTGTGGGACCTAAAATAGTCCTGTTCGGCATGCCCGCAGGGTACCCTTCTTGGGCGTCATCCACAATGCCCTAAGAATGGGGCCCTAGGAGTAGGTGAAGACCAAAGACACGGACGACTTTTTCTTCTGCCAAAAGCCTTCTCCTCTCACCCTTGCTCTCTCTCTCTCTCTTATGTAAATGGCCTGGCCCATTTCCTTGAACTATAAAAGAGAATGGGGGCCTTCCTTAGCGCAGGTTCACAATCCACCTGACTCACACTCAGACACAGTCATTCACAGAGACTTGGGAGCTCGTTCCCTCTCTCGATCGCTTGTAACTCCTACTGCGAGCAACGCGAGTAACATGAGAAGCCTCAAACTGGACATAGGGCATTCGTGCCTGAACCAGTTTAATCCCCATGTCCTCTCACGAACCATCCAAGCCTAACACGCAATCCACTAAATTCACTAGTCGGAGATTTCTTGCACCGACAGTTGGCGCCTTTTGCGTGTTCGACGATCACCCTCGGGCTTCGAATGGCCAACAACGCTTCATGCTGGGCCACCGGGATGCATGTGCGTTTCGAAAGCCTGGATTTCATCACCACCGAAGGCGGAGGACTGGAGCGAGTCGTCATCACCACCTCGACCGTCGGCACCGATGCCGATGTCGCGACGGTCACCGAGACCCTCGCGAACATTCAACTTGCTGCCCCAGAGTCCCACGAATCCTCCGCGGACTCCAGCGGAAGGACCCTCTGGTGGCAGCTAGATACATTCTTGGGATCACAGCCGTCCCAGGAAGACACCCGCTACGTCATGTTCACACTGGCGAACGTCGTGACCCAGCTCGCGGGAGGCGCTCCTCTCGCGCCAGAGGCGTTAAACGTTCCCTCGCCTTTGGCCATGCCGTTCGGTCTGTGGAACGCACGCGAGACGGTATCGTTCTTGCTAGCACAACGCGTTTGGGAGTCCGTCTTCGACCTCCTCAGCGACGGGTCGTCGGAGGCCTCTGAAATAGAGCTCGCTGCGGAAAGCCACCACGTCTCTCGCGAGTGCTTCATGGCTGACACTCCTGAGGAGGCTATGGAGGAGGTAAACGAGGACGACCTCGAGCAACCATCGGCACCGAGTGTGGACGCCAGCCCCGCTATGTCGAGGAATGGCGAAAGGGCTGCGACCGCGCCACCCCCCGCGGCTACGCCCCGAGCAAGCGCGATCGCGACGGGAGGAGCTCCAAGAAGCGCGTTGCCGTCTAGAACAGGATCGTGCCCACATGGAGAAGGAGCGGCTCCGCGTGGAGCAAGAGCGAACTCGCATGGAGCAAGAGTAGGCACGCATCGAGTGTGAGCTCCGCCAATGCGACGGCGGAGCACAGGCATTCGTGCGCGCTCGCGATGTGCAGCAACAGATTGTCAACGACGATGGGGCACCCACACGGTTCACGAGGGCCAGCTAGAACATCGCGGCGACAGCGGTGCTTCTGCGGGGCCTCCCAGACCCCGCGACGCTGGAAGCCTAAAGGGCTTAGCGTGAGGTGGGCATGCTCCTCGAGCGAGCGGCGGCGCAGCAAGCCGAGAGCTCGTAGTCTCGGCGATGTAGCTCCCAGGCTAGCCAGCGTGCCGCCTCGAGGCAGCCTCCACGTGACCATGGCGACCGCAACCCCCGGTATGTCTCGGTCCACCAGCCACGTCCCGGACCTGATGGAGGGCCCCGAGCCACGATTCAAGGGCGCCTTGGCCCGGTTCAGGATGCGCACAACATATTAAACGCGCGTCACCGCCAGCTGCCCGAGGGCGAACGGGAGCCCCAACACGGGTGCGCCCCACATCGAGGCGGCCGCTACGACGGCGACGACGTGGAGTGGAGCCCGAGCCCAGACGCGCCGGTGCCTTGCACCTTCAGTTCCCGGATTAGAAGCGCGTCGTGCCCTCAGCGCTTTCGCCCCCTGACGAACTTGCCAAAGTACTCCGGGGAGACGAATCTCGAGCTCTGGCTCGAGGATTATCGGCTCGCGTGCCGAGCTAGAGGAGCAGATGAAGATGATTTCATCATCTGACACCTGCCACTGTACCTGGCCGACTCAGCCCGGGCGTGGTTCGACCACCTCCCCGTGGGCCAGATCTGAAACTAGGCTGACCTCAGAGGGATCTTCATAGGGAATTTCCAGGCGACTTACACTCGTCCAGGAAACCAGTGGGACCTCAAGAACTGCCATCAGAAGCAGGGGGGAGACTCTCCGGGAGGACATCCGACGCTTCTCACGGCAGTGCAATGAGCTGCCCAATGTCGCCGATGCCGATGTCATTGGCGTGTTCCTATCGGGGACAACTTGCAAGTCCTTCATCCACAAGCTCGTACGGAAGAGCCCTTGCACGGTGAAAGATCTCCTCGACATCGCGACAAGCCATGCCTCCGGCGAGGAGGCGGTCGGGGCCATCTTTTACCACGCCACCGAGGAAAAGGATAAGCAGGATAAAGAGGCCGATGAAGGCCTGTCTGACACCCGAACTAGAAAAAGAGGAAGAACAAGGCGCGGTGCCAGGACAGCGACGCCGCCATGGTGGCTGTGGCTGAGCGGAAGCCCAGCGCCAAGCCTCCGACAGGGGAGGTGACCGACCACTTTGAGAAGAAGTGGAATGGTCCATGCCCTAACCACGAGTACGCCGTCAAGCATCTCTACAAGGACTGCTCCCTCATGAAGAAATTCATGTCAGGGGATACTCGAAAAGGGGAGTTGAGGAGGCGAAAGCCCGATCTGACCCCAAATTGACCCGAGGCAGGCGGGGATATGGAGACCGACCCCTATCTGGAGCATGGCGGATGTTTGATGGTCTTCGGCGGCACCGAGGCCTCGATCAGCAAGGGTCGAGCCAAGGTGGAGTGCCGCGAGGTGTTCGCCGTCGAGCCTGCCACGCCGACCTTCCTGCGGTGGTCGGAGGCAGTGATAACCTTTGATCGTGAAGACCACCCACAATTTGCCCCCGACTGGGCAAATACCAAGGTGTTGATGGACGGCGGAAGTGGACTTAACATCCTCTACGCCGACACGCCCGATGCGATGGGCATCGATCGGGCGCGTATCCGCTTGACCGGGGCGCCTTTCCACGGAGTCGTCCCGAGGAAGCAGGCCGTCCCCCTCGGGCAGATCGACCTACCTGTTACATTTGGGACCCCATCCAATTTCAGGACGGAAACCCTCATGTTCGAGGTGGTGGGGTTCCATGGGTCCTACCACGCCATTTTGGGTCGGCCGTGTTACGCGAAGTTCATGGCCGTCCCGAACTACACCTACCTAAAGCTCAGGATGTCGGGGCCGAAGGGGGTGATCACTGTAGGCTCATCCTTTCAACACGCCTATCAGTGCAAAGCCGAGAGTTGCTAAGGCCTCAGTGGCCATCGCTTCTGCGGAGGAGTTGGCCCCGATCCGGGCCCGACTGGTGGTGGAGGCTCTGGACTCCAATCGTAGCGCAACTTCCTTCTAGCCGACGGAGGACACCAAGGAAGTGCAGCTCGACCCAGACAATGCCAAGGAGAAGGTGGCACGGATCGGGACCAAGCCGTCCCGAAATAGGAAAGTGCACTCGTCGACTTCCTCCACGCGAACAATGATGTCTTCACGTGGAAACCCTCAGATATGCCTGGCATTTCGAGGGAGGTCGCTAAGCACTCCTTGGATATCCGCGCTGGCTCCAGACCGGTGAAGCAACGTCTGTGCCGCTTTGATGACGAGAAGCGCAAGGCTATCGGTGAGGAGATCGCGAAGCTTTTGGTGGCCGGATTCATCAAGGAGGTGTATCATCCCGAGTGGTTAGCCAATCCTATTCTTGTATGAAAAAAGAATGGAAAATGGAGAATGTGTGTTGACTGTATGAGTCTTAGTAAGGCGTGCCCGAAGGATTCGTTTCCTTTACCGCGCATAGATCAAATAGTCGATTCGACCTCGGGATGTGAAACCCTCTGCTTCCTCGATGCGTATTCCAGATACCATCAGATCACGATGAAAGAGTCCGACCAGCTCGCAATCTCTTTCATCACCCCGTTCGGTTCGTATTGCTATGTGATGATGCCGTTCGGGCTCAAAAACACGGGACCTACAAACCAGTGATGTATGCTCAGATGCTTCGACGATCTCATCGGGCAGACCGTTGATGCATATGTGGATGACATCATAGTCAAATCCAAGCAAGGCGACCAGCTCATGGCCGATTTGCAAAAAATGTTCGATAAACTCCGAGCGAACGGCGTTAAGCTCAATCCCGAGAAATGTGTTTTTGGGGTCCCGAGAGGAATGCTGCTTGGCTTCATCGTGTCCCAGCGAGGGATAGAGGCCAACTCGAAGAATATCGAGGCTATCAACAAGATGGCCCCGATCCATAACCTCTAGGGAGTACAACGAGTCACAGGATGCCTGGCCGCATTGAGCCGGTTCATTTCACGGCTCAGAGAGAGAGTTCTCCCCTTGTACCGCCTCTTGAAAAAAATCTGAGCGATTCATTTGGACTCAGGAGGCCCAAGAGGCCCTTGTACAGATCAAGGCCGTGCTGACAAAGGTGCCGATCCTGGTCCCTCCGACCCCGGGCGAACCCCTCTTGCTCTACATCGCGGCAACGACACGGGTCGTAAGCGCGGCGCTGGTAGTAGAACGGGAGGAAGAAGGACACGCCCTCAGGGTTCAATGCTCGGTGTACTTCGTCAGTGAAGTAATCAGTGACACAAAGACAGGATACCCGTAGATCCAAAACCTGATGTACGCTGTCTTGATCACCAAAAGGAAGCTACGCCACTACTTTGACTCACACCCAGTCGCTGTGGTGAGTTCGTTCCCCCTCGACGAAATCATCAACAACCCCGACTCCACGGGTCGGATCGCAAAATGGGCACTCGAACTAATGGGTCAAGGGATCACATACGCCCCTCAGACGGTGATCAAGTCCCAAGTCCTCGCCGGCTTCATTGCCGAGTGGACCGAAACCCAAATGCCACCGGTGCCGGCTGACCAAGAGTACTGGATCATGTACTTTGACGGGTCGCTGGTTAAGACTGGCACAGGGGTCGGACTAGTCTTCGTCTCCCCACTAGGGGCACAGATGAATTACATAGTTCGCCTACACTTCCTGGCTTCGAACAAAGTGGCCAAGTATGAGGCCCTCATTAATGGCCTGAAGATCACAATCAAGTTGGGGATTTGACGCCTCGAAATCAGAGGCGACTCTCAGCTCATGGTTGACCAGGTCATGAAAGAGTCGAGCTGCGAAAGCGAGACCATGGCCGCATACTGCCGCGAAGTCCGAAAGCTCGAGGACAAGTTCGATGGCCTTGAGCTTAAACACATAAAGCGGTGATTTAACGAAACCGCCGACGAGTTGGCCAAGAAAGCATCCAGCCAAGAACCAGTCCTGACTGGTATCTTTGCCAGTGACCAACGAAGCCCGTCGATCAGCATCCCGAGCCCGGAACAGACAAACGTGGCGCTGCCCACCCAGGACTCGAGGGCTGACGACGCCCTGACCCCGACCACGACCGAGGTCATAAAAATCAAGAACTCCGCGGCTGACGCCGACCCGACCGACCAAGCTCTGACCGACCTATTAGCCTTGGCGATGGCCACACTGACCCAGGGCGAAGCCGCTGAGGCCGACCCCACAGACTAACAATGACCTTTCCTTGATTGCCTCCTAAGGGAAAAGCTCCCCGAGGGCAACGCCGAGGCTCGACGCATCGCGAGTCACGCCAAATCCTATACAATCGTGGGAGAAGAATTCTATAGACGGAGCCACACCAATGTCCTCCGGTGCTGCATTCCCATCAAACAGGGAAGACAACTGCTGAGAGACATACGCGGAGGGACATGCGGCCATCACGCCGCCTCTTGGAACCTCGTTGGAAATGCGTTTTGACAAGGTTTCTATTGGCCAATGGCAGTAAGGGATGCCATAGAAATCGTGCGCACCTGCAAAGGGTGCCAATTCTACGCCAGGTAAATCCACCTGCCCGCTCAGGCCCTCCAAACCATCCCCATTACATGGCCGTTCGCGGTCTAGGGGCTAGACATGGTCGGGCCCCTCAAGAAGACACCCGGGGGCTTCACACACTTGCTCGTCGCCATCGACAAGTTTAGTAAGTGGATTGAGGTCCGTCCCATCACAACGATCCGATCCAAGGAAGCGGTCAAATTTTTTCTCGACACCATCCATCGCTTTGGGGTCCCAAATTCCATCATCACGGACAATGGTACACAGTTCACTGGGAAAAAAATTCCTGCAATTCTGTGACGAGTACCACATCCGGGTGGACTGGGCAGCCGTCTCACACCCCCGCACAAACGGGTAGGTCGAACGTGCGAACGGAATGATCCTCCAAGGCCTGAAACCCCGAATCTTCAAACGACTCAAGAAATTCGGTGGTCGATGGGTCAAGGAGCTCCCCGCGGTGGTCTGGAGTCTGTGGACATCGGCCAGTCGAGCAACCGGGTTTACCTGGTGATTCATGGTGTGCGGGTCAGAGGCCATCCTCCCGATCGACCTTGACTACCGTGGGTTCGCGCCTACAACAAGGCCGGCAACTAGGCTTCCCTGGAGGACACCGCCGACCAATTGGAGGAGGCTCGAGAGGTCGCACTAGCGCACTCAGCCAAGTACTAGCAAGCACTGCGGCAGTACCATGGCCGCCGAGTGCGTGAACGTGCATTCCAGGTCGGCGATCTGGTCCTGCGCCTGGTCCAAACCAATAAGGACCGGCACAAACTCTCATCCCCCTGGGAAGGCCCGTACATCATTTCTCAGGTCCTCTGACCCGGCTCGTACAAGTTGCAGAATGCTGACGGCGAGGAATTCACCAACGCCTGGAACATCGAGCAACTATGTTGCTTTTACCCTTAAAACTCTGGTAAATTCTATACATATTTTGACACGCTCCCCTGCCCGCTCACAAGCGACCACTGACCCCGTTACATGGGGTTCGAGGTCTCTCGGGGGCTAGCCAGGGTCCCTCCCTGGGCAATGAACTTTACCAACACCCGACTTCTCTTATGCCACGGGCAAGGTTAGGGGTAAGCCGTAGCGGTGTAGGCTCGGACACATTGGTCAGACTGCGGAAAGCCAAAGGCCTCGAAGGCAACAGTTCAAACTCTCACCAATCGCACCAAGTCCACCCTGTCTCACGGTAAACCCCGACAGTGCACACAGCAAGAAGAAGAATTCGGGAGCTAGCATACACGTACATATAGCTAAAAACGACGAAACCAAATATGGCCGACCCAGGAGCATGTCCCGCTCGGCCACAAGTTCAGACTACATGACAAGCCCGAGGGCTCAGAACGACACGAACAAAAGCAAACTAGCTAAAGGGCCCATGGCCCGTTCTCCTTCTCTGTCGCTGCAGCCAGAGTCATCGCCAAGGGAGCCACGTTTCTTCGAGCACTCGCACCTCCTCGAGGGTGCAGACCGGCGCGAAACCTTCAGCAAGGAACACCAACCCGATCTGGACATAGTGCGAACGAGCTATGGCAAAGGCCCGCCGCACGCCGAGGTACAACCCGTCTGCCGCCAAGGCTCGCGCTCGAGTCGGGATCCGGGAAACCTGGGTCGGCAGCAAGCTTGACCCCATGTCCGGCCTCATCCCGAGGTCACTGAGCGCGGTGTTGGCAACAATGCGAAGGGCATCGAGCTCATCGCTCTCCTGCTTGAACGCAGTCTCAAGCTGACGCAGCTCGGTTTGAAGCCAGGCGATCTTCGCCTGATCCCCTACCGCCGCGGTCGCCAGGTCAGCGCAGATACACCCGGTGTCAATCCAGGCTTCCCTCTCAACATCCAAAGCCACGCGGGCACCCGCTAGGTCCTAATCCCAGACGTCGATGAGCCGAGAGGCGTCGTCACGCTCCGTCCGAGCCGCCGCAAGCTCTTGGCGTGACTGCTGTAGCACGCCCATGGCCTGGTCCCACGTGACACGAAGGCGATCGTGCTCATCTAGCAGTTGACGGCGCCCCTCGTTTTGAGCAGCCAACTCGGACGCCCATGAAGCATGCACATCCCTCTTCTTCGCCTTGGCATCCTCGGTGTGCTCGCACGCTTCCTGGGCCTTCGCGCGAGCAGCACCGGCTTCTTGACGAGCAGCGGCCAGCTGTGCCACAGGCGTCACCTGAGCCTGATCATGGGCAGCGTTGGCTTCCCGACGGGCAGCAGCCAGCTGCTCGGCAAGCCCTGCTTGAGCCTGTGCATGGGCGTCGTCCGCTTCACGACGGGCGGCAGCTAGCTGCACCACCAGTGCTTGACGCTCCTCCCTCTCGGCGGTCGACCGATCCCAGATGTCCTTCTCCCGGTGAAGGAAGAGAGACTTGTCACGGCTGCGGTCCATCAGAATTTGCAAAAGGACAAAGAGGATCAAAGACCACCCTCTCCAAGAGAAAAAATCAAAAAACAAAAAGGGGAAGAGCCTTACCTTCTCGGCCAGGACGATCACGTTGTGGATGGTGTTCAACGCAGCATGCAGGACCCCGACCACCGAGTCGACACCGGCCTCGATCCGCCGGTTGTCCTCTTGCTCCGCGACGTCATCCAAGGCGAAGACGGTGGCGTTCGGG
>CM014275.1:30007989-30131507 GCA_004135705.1 Alloteropsis semialata
GATCTCCGAGCTTCTTGCGGGATACGCCGTCTTCTTCCTCGCCGCGCGCGCCGTCGCGCCCATCCGGTTCGCCCGACTGGTGGGCCTCCCGGATGGTGGGCCACCCAGTCTGACAAACCGGCCCAGTTGCACTCGGATTGGGCCGCCCCTTGCTGGTTGGGCCAATCCGCCTTCTGGGTACCCCTGGGGGTCTACCCCCGACAAGCCCCCGAGTAGTACGTGGTTGAGAGACAAGTCGGCGAGGTCGTGCTGTCCGATGAGCGTCGAGCCTGCTGCAGTTGGAAGCGAAAACGCGTGATACTGGAGAGAAAAAAGCCGTTTACCCAACGGATGCGCCGCGAGGTGCGTCCGTTGGACGTAGCCCCCGAGCCTTGAAGCGATTCCGAAGGAATCGGTCCAAGGGTTAGTAGCCTTGTTCTGAAGTCGTCAGACAATCAACGGATGCGCCGCGAGGTGCGTCCGTTGGCCGTAGCCCCCGAGCCTTGAAGCGATTCCGAAGGAATCGGTCCAAGGGTTAGTCAAGGAGCACCTGGCTAAATCATCCGACGTTAATTTCGGCGNGCCTCTATACCTCGTTGGGAAACAAGGTAACCGAGGAGCTTACCCGATGATACACCAAAGGTGCATTTGGCGGGGTTGAGCATCATCCTGTTTTTACACAAGTTGTTGAATGTTTCGGTTAAATCAGCGATTAAATCGCCCTTTAACTTACTTTTCACAACAATGTCATCTATGTATGCCTCCACATTACGGCCGATTTGGCCTTCAAGAACAATGTGAACACATTTTTGATAAGTGCAACCTGCGTTTTTCAGACCAAAAGGCATCTTTATATAGCAATAAACACTGAAGGGAGTTACAAATGCAGTTTTCTCCTCATCGTCAATGCACATGCTGATTTGGTGATACCCCGAGTAGGCATCTAGAAAACAAAGCAATTCGCATCCAAAGGTTGAATCTACAATTTGATCTATCCTAGGTAATGGGTACTCATCCTTCGGGCAAGCTTTATTCAGATCTGTGTAGTCCACACACATCCTCCACGTTCCGTTGGGCTTCTTGACCATGACTGGGTTCGCCAGCCACTCCGGGAAAGGGACCTCTCGAACGAAGCCGGCTTTGAGTAGTCGGTTGATTTCTTCGTTAATGGCGTCTCGCTTCTCCGGGGTATATCTCCTTTGCTTTTGCTTGACTGGTCGGACGCCAGCTCGTATGCCAAGCTTGTGCTCGATTACCTCCCTGGGGATCCCGGGCATGTCAGATGGTTCCCAAGCGAACACATCTGCGTTTGCCCGGAGGAAGGCAATGAGCTCGAGTTCCTATTTGTCACCCAGGCCAAGGCCCACCTGGGTGGTCTTGGTCGGGTCCGCCTCATCAAGGATTACTGCCTTCGTGCCCGGCTCGGTGCGTCTGGCAGGTGGCTCGACTGGTGAGGCGTTGGCCGGCGACTCGCCGGCTGCTTGTGGCGGCGTCCCCCTGAGTGGGGTCTGGTCCACCACAGTCTGCCCTTCAGCGGCACGGTTGTCAGCTCCTTGTCCCCCGACGAGCTCCTGTTCGGGTACTTCTTTCCCCTTGGCCCTTGGTCGGTTCTCAGCTGCTCGGGAGGTTTCAGCCAATGCGCCCTTGGCGGCAGCCTTGGGCTGGCTTTTGTCTTTTTCTTGGCAGGTTCGGCAGCCTTGACTGGTTCCTGCTCGTCGCCCTTGATCATGTCCAGGGTCTTCATGTCGCATTGGACCGCGCCTCTGCGATCGCCGCTGACGGTGATCGGACCCAACGGCCCCGGGACCTTGATCATGGAATACGCAAAGTGAGCGACCGCCATGAATTTCTTCAGGAACGGTCGGCCCAAAATGCAGTTGTAGGCCGACGTGATGTCAGCCACCTCGAAGGTGAGGAACTCTGATCGGATGTTTTTGCCCTCTACGAGGGTCACCTGCAGATCGATCCTCCCCTAAGGGAAAGGCTTGAATGCCGGGTATGACCCCATAGAAAGGCTTCTCCACGGGGGACAAGGACCTTCTTGGGATCCCAAGTTCGTCAAACGCGTTGACAAACAGGAGGTTGAGGGCGCTTCCACTGTCGATCAGGGTTCGCCCGATCTTGCGGGGCCCGATCCATGGCTTGATGCACAGTGGGAGTAGCGGCCCGTCGTAAAGCGTCTCGGGGTGATCCCTTTGATCGAACGTGATCGGGGTTTCTGACCACCTCAAGAGTTGCTTGCAGGGCTCGGCGCTGTTTATCTGCCTCTCGACCATCTTGAGCTGGGATTTGGAGGTTCGGGTTGAACAGCCACCGAAAATCGTAGCGACCTCTAGATCTTCGGGGAGATCTAGATCATCATCACAATCCATGTAGTTTGCCGCGCGAGGGTTGTGAGCTGCCTGGTCGCGTGGAGCCCCCTGCTTCTGGCTCTCCTCCTCCTGCTTCTGCTTCTTGTACACCGTGCAATCCACGAAGTGATGCTTCATGGATCGGTGAATCGGGCAGTACATCGGGAGGTTCTCCGGTTTGCCTTGACGCCTGTACGGGGGCTTGTTGTCGACGGCCATGACTTCGTCACCCTCGGTCTTGCGCTTCTTATTCTTGTGTTTATTTTTCTTCTTGCCCTCCCCGGCTGGATGGCTTTGTTCGAGCTTTCCGTGAACCCGTGCTCGGGCGTCCGCCATCTTGGCGGTTTCTTCCAGGATCCCGTATAGCTCTGCCACCGTCTTCGGGTTCTTCTTGGCAAGTTCCTCCGCCGTTCGCTCGTCTTTGCAACCTTGATTGAAGGCCACAATCACCCGATCATCCACCATGTCGGGGATGGTGTTACGGGTGTCGCTGAACCTGCGGATGTAGTCCCGGAGCGATTCTCCAGGCTTCTGCACACAGTTGAGCAGATCTCCCTCGTGTCCGGGGCGTTTATAGGTGCCTTGGAAATTGGCTTCAAACGTCTCCCGGAGATGAGTCCATGACTTGATGCTGGCCTCGGGCAGGTTCATGAGCCACGTACGGGCTGATCCCTGCAGAGCAGTCGGCAAGTAGTTGGCTTTGACGTAGTCGTCACCCCCGGTGGCATCGATGATCGTGGAATAGATCTGAATCCACTCGCGGGGGTTGGTTGTTCCGTCATACTTCTCGATGCTAGTGGGACAAAACTTTTCGGGCCACCTGACCTTGCGCAGGGCTGGGGAGTACGCAAGGCATCCCCCCGTGCCTGGTCGGGAGTCACGTGGCGGTGAATCTTGATGGGACCGATAGTAACCCTCACGTGCTCGGTAATCTCGATTGTGATTGAGAGTTTCCCGAGCGTCGCGAGTGCGACGATTGCGCTCGAGTTGTGGCCTCATGTCGCGCCCCTCGTGTGGGCGATAGTATGGTCGTCCGTTGACAGATCGGGACCGAACCGGCTGTGGCTCGCGTGGTCTGTTTGACGGAGCTGGTGGTGCGGCAGCGGCGGCTTCGATGCGCTCTTTGGCCTTGTCTGCTGCTTCCCGAGCCTTCTTGGCTATGGTGGCCATCGGAGTCCCTTCGGCCATTGCTTCCATGGTCTCCAAGAGGGTTCGGATCTGCAGATTATCCTGTTCGACGGCCCGGAAATCGTTGTTGAGATCTCAGGGAGCCAACGAGGATGCAACCTGCTGTGTACGGGTTTTAGCCGTTTGAAGTGTCGGTGCGTTGCTCAAACGTGGAGGAGGCACGGGTCGACGCGAGCTAGACGACTCGGCAACGGCCTCTGTCCCGTTTGCGTTTAGCACATGGATGCGGCGGTCTTCAGATTGTTCTGACCCATTGCTAGATCCACTGTAGTCGAGATCCAACTGCGCAGTGCGATCTGCAATGTCTTCAGGAGTTGGCTCCGTGAAGGTGGCGAAAACTTCCCGACCGGCGCATGTGAGATCGGGATCGTGGATCCCTGTCAGCTTGAGCTCGTAGTCGCCTTGGTGCTCGAACACGAGGTCTCCGAAGCGGATCTCCCGTGCAGGCACTAGATGGCGGTGAGCGTAGAGATCGGAAGCGGAAGCAGAACTCCCGATCGCTCCCGACTTGACGAAACTGGGCATGTAGGGCATCGAGGAACTCGACGCGTCGGCGAACCAGACTCCGTTGACGATCGGCATGATCTTTCTTCACGCAAGGGCCCCTACCTGGCGCGCCTCTGTCGAGGTTGTACTCGTCAGATATTTGTCCGGCAGACACCCCGCTTCGTGCGAAGATTGATCACGGTGATGGACAGAAAGACACGGGATTTTTATACTGGTTCGGGCCCTCGAGATCGAGTAATAACCCTACGTCCAGTTGCTGCTTGTATTATTTCGTCGAGTACAGATTACAATGTGTGACAAGTACCCTCGGGTGGATTGTCTAAGACTGCAAATCAATGGAACATACCCTCTACGCACAGGATCCCCGCTATTTATATCCAGGGAGATGTGCCTTACAAGACAAAACAGACCTAAACCTAGTAGGACTCGAACTGTCTTCGGGCTTCCCTTCTGCGATCAGGCCATCGTGTCTTGTTCGGAGTCTTGGTCGTCTTGGAGTCGGTAGTCGGCAATCCTCGTGGTCGGGTACCCTGGTATTATGGACTCAACATTTATCATACAGCATCGTTCTAGATCCGATCCCGCTTTGTGGTTTAATCTGGTTGTTCTTTGAGTATTGTACTGGTGTAGATTCCCTACGTCGGAGCTGGATCTTTGCAATACGATTAGATTAATCTTTGATTGTCATGCTTGGTCTAGATTCCCTACGTCGGAGCTAGATTCATCTTGATTAGTCAAAGGAAGCTTTGATTATGTCTTATTGCTATTTGAATGTTAAGTGCGGTGTAGATTCCCTACGTCGGAGCTGGATCTCGCTTAATTGTTTGGTAGCATATCTTAGAATCAGAACGAATCTGTTAATGTTTTACCTGCTTATTTTGCTTAATCTGATCAAACACCTGTGCGAGCATCTTGTTTAATTGACAGGTTGATGAATCGAGTCTGATTATCTAGCTATCTGATCTGATCATAGTTGGAGAAATCTAGATTCCCTACGTCGGAGCTAGATTTCTCTGAAAAGGCTATAGTCCGATCGGTTGGTTAGATGGTCCGATAAGACGAGTCAAACTGGCAACTAGACAAGGTGGACAATGTATAATATCTTGTTTCAAGACACAGCTGATCCATTATTTTACATATTGGCCTTGTTTTATGCTTTATTTAATTATTTAAAGGCTGATCTGTTATATCAATCAAGGTCCGATCCTGATTGGTCCGATTCTGAGGTCCGATTTGGTGTCTGATTGAGGTCCGATCACTCGGTCCGATTGACGTCATCAATGAGGTCCGATTCTGAGGTCCGATCGGTATCGGCCGATACGTGTCTGATTGGGTCTTGGCTAAAATTCGACGTTACTCCATCGTCTGAAATAGAGCCGGCACAATCAAAGAGCAATTTAACTGTTTTATTCCCTTGTCAATTTCAGGTCAAATTGACTGGCACGCTGCGAACCTGAACTGGAGTGTAGACTGGCACTGGAGCGAAGCTGATCTCCCCGGTCTTCGTGTGCTGACCGCGGGGAATACGACCGCCGATTTTCCGCGTCAACACATTTTTGGCACGCCCAGTGGGACACGAGAAACAAAGTCCAAGATGTCGTCGTCTGATGCTGAACAAGAAACTGCAGCAAGACTTGCTGCTGAAAGAGAAGCTGCTGAGAAGGCTAAAAACGACAAGAACAAGACGCCCGAGGCGGCCATGCCCATTACAAAGGCCGATCTGTCCAAAGCTCAGTTGGATGCAGTTCAGGCCCAGATTGATGCGTTTGAGAAGCTCTGCCTTGGCCAGTTTGGGCGTAATCATTCAGGCCCTATACTCAAAGGTCCTCTCCCAGATCCAGAGTTGATCAAGAAGACAACTGATGCTCGGGAGTACCAGGTTAACATGACAGAGATGATTCACCAAGCTGTTCATCATGCATTGATCAACCAATCAGGCACTTTGGTGAATTCTTTGGATAATCTCATCAAGAAGGCGGTGAACGATGCTATTTGCTTGAAGGGTCCAGTGTTTATAGCAGATTCTGCAGGAGCATCAGGATCAGGAAGAGGCAAAGAAACTGCAGATAATGCAATGACCGTTGCTCAACAGATGCCGATTGCTCCACCACCTCCTGTTGAACTGGCCAACGGTTTTCTGTTGATGGCCGATGGAACTATTGTCGGCCCACATGGTGAAAAGTATGCCAGGACTCTGAACGAAGGAGAAAAACAACCCGCTGCTGCAAGACTACGTACAGAGATTCCTTCACATCAGCGTATGGTTGGTGATTACAATAATTATGTGATGGACATAGCTGATGGAATGCCACCTGGAAATCAACAGTCCGATTGGTCGCAGAAAATAGCCGAGGTGATCCAAAATCAATTCGGCTTGAAGCCTAAAGATGAAACGAGGTTGTATCGGCACCCGTACCCGTCTTATTTTGATGCAGTGCCACTTCCTCCGCGTTACAGAGTGCCGGATTTTTCCAAATTCTCCGGGCAAGATGATATGACCACCATCGAGCATGTGAGCCGATTCTTGGCTCAGTGTGGTGAGGCTGCTTCAGAGGAGGGACTTAGGCTCAGATTTTTCCCTCTGTCACTATCGGGGCCGGCGTTTACCTGGTTTACGTCGTTGCCAGCAGGATCAGTCACACGGTGGTCCGATATGGAGAAGCAATTCCATAAATACTTCTTTTCTGGTCTCAATGAGATGAAGATCTCTGATTTGATTGCTATCAGGCAGAGGAATGATGAGACCGTCAAGGAGTACATTCAACGGTTCCGTGACACTAGGAATCGGTGCTATAGTTTGAAGCTGTCTGATATGCAGTTGGCCGAGCTTGCGTTTCAGGGTTTGCTCGCGCCGATTAAAGAAAAGTTTTCTGCTCAGGAGTTTGAGACATTGGGGCAATTGGTTCAGAAGGTGTCAGCTCATGAGGTCCGATATCAGGAGATGAAGCGTGTGAAGTTTTCCAAGCAAGTATCTTATCTCTCTGAATCTGAAGAGGAAGCTGATGTCAATATAGCTGAATGGACCAAATCCAAGAAGCCAATATCGCTTCCATGGATCAAACAGAACCCTGAAAAGTTTGGTTTTGATATAACAAAGGCCGATAAGATTTTGATTTGCTGCTCAGTGAAAAGCTTATTCAGCTTTCTGCAAATCACTCAATTCCATCGGCCGATGAGTTGAAGAAACGCAAATATTGCAAATGGCATAACTCAACTTCTCACGAGACCAATGAATGCAAAGTGTTCAGAAGGGAGATCCAATTGGCTATAGAATCTGGCAAGATCAAGTTTGAAGACAACAAGAAAGCCATGAAGATCGACGGTCATCCCTTTCCCAATAATTTTGCTGATTTCTCCTTTTCTGTTAATATGGTTGATGCTAATGAAAAGGGGAAGTTTAAAGTGCTCACATCGGACCACGCCAAGAGTTCTGGTGCCGTTGATCCTGCAGTTCAAGTTACTGTTGAAGAGCTACGCAGGAATCATCAGGCGTTTGGACGTGAATCTAATGCTCCTGGTGGGTATCGGCCGCGTGTAACTTCCCAAATGCTGATTAACAAATACAAGAGGCAGCAGGCAGCAGCCCGAGCATGGGAAGAACGTGAGGAACGACGACGTCGGAGGCGTGAATATCAGGCAAGACGGCTTGATGAAGAGTTTGATGGTCAGCGCCGACGTGATGACAGGTCCGATGGCCGACGCCAATATAATGAGTGGTCCGATGGCCGACGCCGATTTGATGAGTGGTCTCGATGACCGACGCCGGTATGATGACAGGTCCGATGGCCGGCGCTGGTTTGATGATAGAGTTGACGGTCGTCGTCAGTACGGTTATAGGTCCAATTGGTATACGGATGAACGTCAAGTTTATGACCGATACGATCAGGATGATGATCATTGGGGGTGTCCTTTCTTCGTATTCTGCTGGAATGAGAAGCTTAGACTGCCATCAAAAGCAGATTGTCCTGAATGTAGCTTCCAGTATGAAGAATACAGAGCTTTCAAGAGAGGTCGACGATCAGTTCATGAACGGATCGGCGTCAGGATTGATGATCATCATCAAAGAGATGAAGGCCGAGTTAATACTCATGGCCACAAAAATAATGAAGGCCGGGCTGATGCTCATGGCCCTGAAAAAATGGAAGAGAAGGCTCCAGTTCAGAATCGGACTGAAGAACCTCCAATGAGGTCTGGACAGTGGTGCCCATCAGGGATTTCTAAGTCCAAGAAGAGACGTGTGCAACGCTTGCGTTATAATGAGCAGATTCAGGAGCGAGAATTAGCAAAAGAAAAGAAGTGGCGCATCAAGATGGCCAATGATGATGAAGCAAGTACATCGGCCGCAATAAATATGGTTTTGATGTTGCCTTCTGATTTCGCTGCTCCTGATGAACAAGACGACCATGAGGTCGATTATGAACTGGAAGAAGCCGTTGCATGCTTGGTTCTTGATTCAGAGAAAGCAGTCTTTGAGAAGCCGAATGCAAATGGGTATCGGCACCTGAAGCCTCTGTACATCAAGGGATACGTTGATGGAAAGCCAATGACCAAGATGCTGGTTGATGGAGGAGCTGCTGTCAATCTCATGCCCTATTCCACATTCCGCAAGCTGGGTAAAGGGATTGATGATCTGATTAAGACCAATATGACACTCAAGGACTTTGGCGGAAATGTTTCAGAGCCTTGGGGGGCAATTCATGTGGAATTGACCATCGGCAGCAAGACATTGCCGACTACTTTCTTTGTGATTGATGGCCAAGGTTCTTACAGCATGCTCCTCGGACGTGATTGGATCCATGCCAATTGCTGCATACCATCCACAATGCACCAGTGTTTGATCCAATGGCAAGGCAATAAAGTGGAGATTGTCCCAGCTGATGATTCGGTTAGCATTGCTACAGCTGAGTCAACAATTTGGGAGTTTGAAGGAGTTGAATGCCTGTCAGGAAAAGTATGGGATGGTGACTTCCTCAAGGTGTCCGATCAAGGACTACAGCCGATCCAAGCAGTCGGCTCTGAAACTTTATTTTAAATGGCTGATTTGGTTGCTGATCATTGTGGACCTAATGTTGATACTGTTGAACAATGCACCATGGAGCTTGATGCAATTGGTCCGATCAATACAGAGGCCGATGTGGTTGACGCGGTTCCCTGGACCATGTTCTTTGATGGTTCATCTTGCAATGGTGCTTGCGGAATCGGCCTTTTTATTATTTCGCCTCGAGGGGCAAGATTCAGTTTGCTTATCCGATTGAAACGTACACAAATAATCAGGCGGAATATGAAGCATTGATGAAAGATCTCCGGATTTTTAAAGAGATCGGCGTTCAATTTGTTGAGTTCGCCTTGGTAATTTTTAAGTGTCTTCCAAGACATCGTAACGAGGAAGCAGATCGGCTGACGCAAAAGGCGTCTGGCTATCGGCCTATGTCCGATGTGATGGTACAGGAGATACCAGAAGGAGATTGGAGGAAAGAAATCGTTGAATATTTGAAGGATTCTTCTGTCAAGACTTCTAGGAAGTTACGTTACAAATCAATCAGACATGTCTTGGTTGAAGGGGAAACATTTCCTAAATCATTGAACGAGAAATATTTGAAGAAGTACTACCCTGGCATTTGGGTAAATTCGTAAAGCCGATACCACTGCTGCTCATGCCGTCGCTGCTGATGAAGGAACAGTGCTGGAATACCAAGATTCAGAAGAAAGGATTTCAACATCTATGCTAACACAACGTCGGCTCGTCAATCCGAAAACTATGGTATGATCAAGTAAACTTTATTTCTTACTGCGAAATACTTGGGAATTTTATTTTAAAAATAAAATACATAGCTTAGCTCCTCAATGATATGAAATTCCTACCAGAGCCATATGTTGATATCTTCTGAAAACCTTACACATATGCTGCTTGTTTTGTATTGAGCATTGTCAAATTGTTTGTGACCCTTGTGAGATTTGTTTCATGCTTTTAAGATCGAGATCACGTACACTCCACATATTATTCCATTATTAAGTATGCTAGACTTTAATTTTTGGCACATCACTGTCGTTTGGTCTGGATTCACATACTTGACTATTCATATGCTGACTTCTATACTGGGGGTTACGCAAAAACATGCCTTCCATCCATACAAAAATACTCCGTCCCTTTGACATGACTCTTCAAATTCATTATGCAAAAGGTATGGGTTATGCAAAAAAGAAAAATAAAAAAAATAGTGTATTATCCCTGCTCAAAAGCATAAGGAAGAGTGATAAAAAATAAATATGAAAGATAGCCCATATCTGAAAAGAAAAGTAAAATGAAGAGTCATGCAAAGGGAGTTTCACCAAAAAAAAATTCCACACACATGCACATCTTGATCTGATTGTATGACTTATTTTCTCTACTGGATCCGGTTTTTGACTTTGCAAGATATGCAGTGCAAGTATGCTTCCTTTCTATATCCTGCCCTGAGCTCCACAAAAAAGGCCTTATTAGAAGTAGGAAGAAAAAGAGACGATACAGTGCCTTGGTGAGGAATAATACACATTGAGCGATCTGAGAGAATCATTTGAGGAGTAAAGTTATGTTTTGATTTGAAAATGAAAAACCAAGTTATTTAGCAGGAAGAGTAGAGTTTTCTTGATTATTCATATTGGCTAACATGTTATGATAAAGAAGCTTGAAGAAAGGTATCGGCTATGAAAAGGGCAGTGCTAAAGAAGTCAAGGTGTTGAATCTATGAAGCGAATTGCATTGGCTAGGAGATTGAGACGCTGGATTTACAGAATTTCGAAGCATGAATCCTTCATACTCCGAAACTGGGGGGCATGTGTTGACACCAGATTTTCGCACCTGATATGCTGAGTCAGATGGTGACATAGAGAGGCTAATACTGTGCGATGGGCCCGTTGACTGGTCAAAGATGAATGTGACGAGGAAGGAAGCCGATGCTGGAAAGGAGTCCGATGAAGCAAGAAGTCTGATCTGATGATGGATAAAAGAAGAAGGATGCGTCGGCTAAGAAGGAAGCGTATCAAATGTGGGGACTATTTCCTTTTCAGAAGGCATATGGGAGTCCCGTTTTATGTTAAGCTTAGTTTACTTTATCTGCAAGTTAGTCAAGTCCGATCGGGACTCATCATGATCAGGGTATAAATATGAACCCTCGTCCATTGTAAAGAACTATTCTCACAATCAATACAACCCGGCTTCACGCCAAAAACCCTAGTAGTAGTTACCGACGAAGCTCATTGGTGGACGGGCCGCATCAGTTCTGATCTCCGGCTTACCAGTAAGTTAGTCAATTTATCGAACTAGTATAGGCTTTGAATTGAGGCGCATCGCCCTTTCTCGTTTATACTGTTCAACCGATTTATCTCTGGATAATCAAGATTGATATAGATTCCCTACGTCGGAGCTAGATCAATATTGATTATTCAACAGATTATCGTTTATCGGACTACACTTTAAGCCTAGATTCCCTACGTCGGAGCTAGGTATCAAGATTAGTCTAGATTTCCTACGTCGGAGCTAGAGTAATCTTGGTTACTAAAGGTAGTCTTTGCGGTTTGTTGGAGTTGCTAGATTGGTTTAGATCTACGCCATGTGAATAATTCTACTTCTTCAACGGCTTTGAGCATTGGTCTTGGTCCGATTTAAGCAATATTTATCTTACAGCATTCGTTCTAGGTCCGATCCCGCTTTGTGGTTTAATCTGGTTGTTCTTTGAGTATTGTACTGGTGTAGATTCCCTACGTCGGAGTTGGATCTTTGCAATACGATTAGATTAATCTTTGATTGTCATGCTTGGTCTAGATTCCCTACGTCGGAGCTAGATTCATCTTGATTAGTCAAAGGAAGCTTTGATTATGTCTTATTGCTATTTGAATGTTAAGTGCGGTGTAGATTCCCTACGTCGGAGCTGGATCTCGCTTAATTGTTTGGTAGCATATCTTAGAATCAGAATGAATCTGTTAATGTTTTACCTACTTATTTTGCTTAATCTGATCAACACATGTGCGAGCATCTTGTTTAATTGACAGGTTGATGAATCGAGTCTGATTATCTAGCTATCTGATCTGATCATAGTTGGAGAAATCTAGATTCCCTACGTTGGAGCTAGATTTCTCTGAAAAGGCTATAGTCCGATCGGTTGGTTAGATGGTCCGATAAGACGAGTCAAACTGGCAACTAGACAAGGTGGACAATGTATCGGCTTACACTTTGATTATTTAATATCTTGTTTCAAGACACAGCTGATCCATTATTTTACATATTGGCCTTGTTTTATGCTTTATTTATTATTCAAAGGCTGATCTGTTATATCAATCAAGGTCCGATCCTGATTGGTCCGATTCTGAGGTCCGATTTGGTGTCTGATTGAGGTCTGATCACTCGGTCCGATTGACGTCATCAATGAGGTCCGATTCTGAGGTCCGATCGGTATCGGCCGATACGTGTCTGATTGGGTCTTGGCTAAAATTCGACGTTACTCCATCGTCTGAAATAGAGCCGGCACAATCAAAGAGCAATTTAACTGTTTTATTCCCTTGTCAATTTCAGGTCAAATTGACTGGCACGCTGCGAACCTGAACTGGAGTGTAGACTGGCACTGGAGCGAAGCTGATCTCCCTGGTCTTCGTGTGCTGACCGCGGGGAATACGACCGCCGATTTTCCGCGTCAACAGAAAGGAAAGAAAGAAAGGAGAGGATGGATGAGAGCTCTTACCACGACAACGGCGCCATTGTCGGGCTTCATCGACGGGTGCCCCTCGATCGGGTACTCCGCCTCGTCGCGGATCACAGCATCACGGAGGCGCCGATGGATCTCGTCAACCGATAACACCTCGTGGGACATCACCAATCCGGTCCAATCCACTTGAGGCGTCATCTCGAAAATCGGCCGCCGGTGCGCCATGAGCGGGAGGATTCGGCGAGCGTGATACGCCGCGATCACTCTCGCGTCGGTCACCTTCCAGGTCTGCAGCCGCTCAATCCCCTTCCAGAGGTCGGGGAGCGCTTTCTTCTACAACGCCTCTGGGCCCTAGTGCCACGAGTCTGGGCGCTTGGTGAAGATGCACACGGTGAAGGACGAAAAAGGGGCGACGGGGTTGCTCCTCAGGTAAAACCATTGGGTATGCCACCCCTTGTTGGAGGAAGGAAGGTGGAGCGTGAGATAGCCAGGCGCCCGTTGCCCACGAAGGCGGATACCGACGCATCCGATCAAGGTCGGCCGCCCCTCCTTCTTAACAGGCTCCACAGTCTTCCACAAAGCAAAGTGGGACGGTATGCCGAGGAATCCCTCGCACAGGGCCACGAATGCCGCGATGTGCTAAACCCCATTGGGGTTGAAGTGATGCAGCTCGAGCCCGTAGTGATGCAGAATCCCCCGGAGGAAGTAGTAGGAGGGATCCCACTCCCCACTCATGGAAGGGCACAAAGGAGATGACGTAGCCAGTCGGCGAATTCGGGCGGTCCTCGTCGCCGGGCACGATCCACTCTGCCAGCTCCATCCGCGGGCACCGGAGCCCGCGCTCCACCAAGCCATTGAGGTGAACTTCGACCATAATGACCGCATCCAGTGCCCCATCGCAGGTCGGAGCTTGAGGCAGACCTAAGGAAGGGAGCCGGACGGTGCGAGAGGAAGCAGCGAGGCGAGCGGCCGCGGTGGCTAGGGCGAGCGAGAAGGCTGAGCGGCGGCGCTAGGGCAGACTGAACGCGAAAACGGCAAAGGGAGAAAGAGAGGGGAGAGAGACCGGCCCTCCCGCCTTTAAAAAGGCGGGACCAGGATGTGCTCGGGAAGTGCGCCGTGCCCCCGCACACATCTCCCCCCTCACCTCCTCGTTCCTCACGCCACGACCCGCCGCCTCGACGCCCACGATGGTTCACCTCCAAACGGCCTCAAAGGCCAAAAAGGTAAGTGGTCTCTGGGCAAGGGCGCCCCGATGAAGCCCAAAACAGCTGGGGAGTTCTAAGGCCGGCCCGCCAAGGGTCCGACGGTCGCTCCGAGGCGTCCCTGAGTGAGGGGCGGAAATGGGTGAGCCCACTAGCGGCCAGCACCCTGGTGCGAGGGCACTAAGGGCACCCCGACCCGCGTTCGAGCCCAAGTGTACGCCGACCCCATGTTTCTTATCGCAAAGGGGCACCGAGCCCTCGCAGTCGACCGAACGGCTATGAGAACTAAGGGGTCAGGTACTAGGGACTTATTGAGGCCGATCACAAGCTGATCCGTCGACTCCCTTCGAAGGGGTGTTGGGGCCTCACTCGAACTAACCCATTCACAACTCAACGAGAGCCACGCTTTGGCCTACGTGGCAAAGCGCGATGCGTCTCTAACCCTTTGTCCTATCATAAGAAAAGCGCAGGCAAGACAAAATGATTGCCCGTCCAGCGCACATCCCGGAACAAGACACGGGGGTCAGAATCGCAAACAAGAGACCGACGGCGCTGTCGCAGAACACAAACAATGTCTTTATTCATAAAGAGAGGCAGAGTACATACGGCGCACGACCGTGGAAAGATGCAAACGGGAATCGCCGCTCCTAAGTGGCGATTTGAGGCGACCTAGGGGAGGAGTCCTCCTAAACCAAGCAAGAGGCCATGCGAGCCTACGTCGCAGGCCTTCTTTTGGCATCGGCCCCCCCAAGGACTCTGTAGGGAGAGAAGGTGCAGGAGCACAGCTCCTGGCAACAAGTCGACCACCACGACGCACGCCAAACCTCCCTCGCCTAGAATTCAGCTGGCATCGACAACGAGTACCCACAGAAGAAAGGACAAGGAGTAGCAGCGCGGAGGTGGCTGTACATGATGCCCCACGACCTCGAACCCTTCTAGAAACACCCGTGAAGCGCAGGTACCAGTAGTGACGAGTGGGGAGAGGGGGGTCGGCGACGACGCTGATGACCCAAGCTGCGCACAACAGCCGACCACACCACCGCCTCCGAAATGGCAGGTGTGGGAAGCAAGTTAGTAGCACCGAGGGCTCGTGCGACATCGAGAAGATGTCGCACCATGCACCTTGACTCCCAAGGTTTGTAGGGATTCTTCTAGCATCAACGAACGACTTTCCCGGCCCTACTCTCGGGGGGACGGCCAAGAATGAAGCCTACATATGCTAACTCCATTTGTGGGGAGAAAAGTGAAAGAAACTAGCTCAAGTGCTGGAGTGGCCAAGCTGAAGACCCTTATTTATAGCAAGGAACGCCTTTCCCAGGCCCCACGCGGGGGCTACAGGAACTCGTCACACGGCGTGATCGAGCAGTCGGTCCGAAAAAGACAAAGACCCCCACGGGGGAAACAGTGGCGATGCGCCTTAAAAAGGACCAACATGACCGATCGGGTCAGGGCCAGATGTGGCAGGAACGCCGCGCAGCGAGCCTTGACACGGGGTCACAAGCCCCTCTGCGGGTGATTAAGGCTTGCGCCAGATCCTCAAAAGGAGCGGTCCTCCTGGGTGGTGACATGACCACTCAGGCAGACAAATCTCAGCCCCTGAGCGAATTTAATATTCACCCAGTGGCTCGGGGGCTATACCCACCGGGTGCGCTCACGCGCCCCCGATGAGGGAAATGACAAATACCCGCGAACTGACTCGTCCAAAGGCTAGGGGGCTACACCCGGTGGGTGCGCTCGCGCGCACCCCCGGACAAAACCGTTCGAATAAAAGCGACAAGTCCCTGTGCAGGTCATAACAACCTCCGCAAGGACTCGAGGGCAACTGTCGGATACCGATATCCGAGGGTGTCTTAACCGACTAGGTTAAGGCGTCTATTAGGGCCACCCACTGAAAACAAGTTGTAAGGTACAAGGCTCTTCATTCACCAATCGTACTCTTACCAAGCGGCCCAGCTGTGCTCCGACAAACTGAGCTCCGCTTCGCTCGACCCCCGGAGGAGGGTCGGGAGTGAAGTACACGACGGACAAACCGCTCCGCCTCGCCCGACCCCAGGAAGGGGTCGGAGCAGGACCACTATAGATGAAAGCCTCCGCCTCGCCTGACCCCCTCGCTCGAGTCGAGGCGGGCCACCCACGGATGTGTCTCCGCCTCGCTCGGCCTTCCCCCGTCCAGGTCAAAGACTGGCCCTGCAAGTGGGGCCCGAGGGGGGTCCGATCCGTAAGGCGGGTACAACCCATGATGTGAACGGACGCAGTGGGCATTAATTGCTCCGGACGGGCGGGATGGGCATCGTACACCTAACACGGTGGCCACTCCGTCCTAAACAATTGACAGGGCATTGACACGCTCGTCAACCACTCCATCCTACCGAATGACGGAGCACTGACACTCAGCGTGGGACCTCAAATTGTCCTGTTCGGCACGCCCGCAGGGTACCCTTCTTGGGGGTCATCCATAGAGCCCCAGGAATGGGGCCCAGGAGTAGGTGAAGACCAAAGACACGGACGGCTTTTTCTTCTGCCCAAAGCCTTCTCCTCTCACCCTCTGCTCTCTCTCTCTCTCTCATGTAAACGGCTCGGCCCATTTCCTTGAACTATAAAAGGGAATGGGGGCCTTCCTTAGCACAGGTTCACAATCCACCCGACTCACAATCACACACACTCATTCACAGAGACTTGGGAGCTCGTTTCCTCTCTCGATCGCTTGTAACCCCTACTGCGAGCAACGCGAGTAACACGAGAAGCCTCAAACTGGACGTAGGCCGTTCGTGCCTGAACCAGTACAATCCCCGTGTCCTCTCGTGAACCATACGAGCCTAACACGCAATCCACTAAATTCACTAGTCGGAGATTTCTTGCACCGACACATTGTTTCTTCTCTCTCCATTTTAAACTGCTAAAAGCGCACAAATTCCAAAATGCGAAACTGCTAAGAGCGCACAAATTCCAGATTCATTGTGAATAAGACAGAAGTTATCAGACAATGAAACTGCTAAGAGCGCACCAATTCAACTAATTTTGTACAAAAGCGCATCCAAAGTGATTCATGAAACGATTTGACAAGACGTGTTTCTTTGAGTAAACAGTTCAATCAGATGATAATATCATTTCACTGATTTGTACAAGAGCGCATCCAAAGTGATTAATGAAAGTGACTTGTTACACATTGAAATCAGATGAACATATCATTCCACTAATTTGGAATCTCATCACCCGAGCCATGAAGGAAAATTGAAACAGAAAAAAACAAATCGCCCCACCCATGAAACTGGCAGTACTCGTTCACCTGTAACCAAATTAGCAGCACGCGGTACTGCGCCAGCCCANGGGGGGGGGGGGGGGGGGGGGGGGGGGGGGGGGGGGGAGGGGGGGGGGGGGGGGGGGGGGGGTCACCCGAGCCGAGCACCTGCACTGGCAGCGCCCGCCCCCACCCTCGCTCCGGCCACGCGGAGGGGCCGCACCGGTGCTCGTCCACTCCGTACATGGATCTTGAGGGAGAGAGAAGAGAGGGATGGATCTCAGTGGAAAGAGGAGGTGAGAGAGAGAACGAGGAGAGAGAGAGGTAGTCACGCGAGAAGATAAAGGGGGTGTCATGGGAGAAAAAGAGAGGTGTCACCGGTGCCAGAGCGCCGGATGCAGCCGAATGAGGAGAGAGGGGATCTGCAGAGCCGTGAGTCACCGTTCATTTCACCGTTAGTTTTTGGTTCATTAGATCTTCATCCGACGGTTTCTGGCCGGGGTGGCACCTACCGTCTGTGGCAGATATGGTACTCTTTTGAAGTGTCAAATATACAATAAAAGGATCAAGCTAACTTAAGAGGGAGACCGAACAAGCAGCCATGCATGGAAAAAATACTGTTGCTACTGCTAACCTGCTACCACTAGCTGAACAAACCACATCAACCGCCAACCACATCAATCTCTTCGACGAACGACTGATATGACCTCACCTGGCCACTAATGCTACTCTAGTCGTATCCATCTGTCTTGGGACACATGAGAAATACCAGGCGATCAAAGCTCAACATCTGCTCCTCAGCCTCCTCTAGCCCCTCAACCTGCATCTTCGCCGTGTCATCGGAGTACCACTCGACGGTGTCGCCGTACGTCAGCCTGCATGTGGCGGCCGTCGAGTGGTACTCAGTGCAGCGCAGGACCGGCATGTGGCGGCCGTCGTGGACCGGGCAGCGGAGACGTAGTACCCCTCCCTGTAGTTCATGTGCTCCAGCTCGACATAGCAGACGTCGACGCCGGTGGCAGCGATGGCGTCCGGGTCGGCGACGGGCAGCTGTAAGGGCATGATGCACCGGGAGTCCGCCTCGGGCAACGCTGCCTCCGGTTGAGTAGCCGTGGAAGGGGTTGTCGAGCCTCTCGTTGCAGTGACCGTAGGCTGTCGAGAGCGCGTGCTTGTAGGTGCCAGCGTCGCAGAGCGATGCCGCCACATCGCGGGCAGCAGGGGCGGAGCTACAGCTTGCCGTTGATGTCAGCTAACATCAATGGATTTCCGAAATTTGAGTTAAAATTATTGTTCAAATGCTATTTAGGGCATGTTTAGTTCCACACAAAATACATAAAGTTTTCACCTTGAGAACCGTGTCAGTTCATTTCTTCTCTCTATGCATGCGGCCCAATGCATAAACTTTATGCATAAAGTGGGCATCTAAACACGTCCTTACAGTGCTAGATGCTGACAGTGGTGAACAAAGAGGCTGGCTTCGCCCTTGGCGGGCAGGTCGGCGAACGGCTCGGAGCGGTCGACGGCGCCGTTGTCGTCAGGGCCGTACCAAAGTTTTAGAGGCCCCGGTGCGAAACACAAAATGGGGCCTTGTATCTAAGAACATGTAAATAGTGAAAATATACTTGTCGTGGAGGTAGCGGTAGACGGTGCAGGTGGCGTGCGCGAACCCGGAGCAGCTGGTGGAGCGGACGGAGCAGGCACGGACGGGGTCGCCAGTGTGGAGAGCGCCACCGGCGCGGCGAGCGGCGGCTGTAGAAAGGGGACTGCTAGCTCGGCAGCGCGTTGAGTAGCGCCGCCGCCGCTGCCTTCGTCGATGGAGTGGTGTTGGTGCCGACCGGCGTCAGCAGGGTGTGGTCAAGGGAGGCCTTGCGCATGTCGATGCTGACGGAACTGGAACAGGACCGTGGGTGGAGTCGTGGTCGTCGCTGGCGCCGGTGCAGCGGTGTCCTCGCGGGCGTCGGTGCCAAGGGAGACGTCAAGGTGGCGCGGTGGGGAGAAGCCGGACTCGGTGGACTGGGAGGGAGGCAGGCCATCCCACGGCCGCTGCTGGCTCGTTGGACGCCCGCGAAAGGATGGATGTGCGCGGTGGGAACGTGGTGGTGCCGTTGGAGGCCGCAGTGGGCAAGGATGTGCTCGGGCAGCGGTGGCGCGGGCGGGCAGGAGAGAAAGGCGAGGCAGATGAGGGAGAAACGGGAGGGGCGCACGGCCGTCGCCATGGCTGGCTTGCGGTGGTGAAGGCAGCAGGGTGGAAAGCACGCAGGGGATGGGAAAGCAAGACGATCAGAGATTGTTAGAGCATCTCCATTACCAAAAACCAATAACCAATCCCCTAGACATACATATAAAGTGATATCCTATTATTGGTAGTGCACTTTTTTCTCTATCTCCCAGCGGATTACCAATATATTATCTCCAATACTTTGATGGGCTGACTTTCAGCTCTTCTTTGATTTGGCCCATCAAGCCCAACCGAACCTATCCCTCTCAGAGAACTCACGAGCAGCCCCTGCCGCCGCCGTCGTGCTTCAGCTGCCTCCCCTCCGATGCTTTCTCCCCTTCTCAAGACTCATCTCCTACCTCTGGTCTTTCTTCTCCCTACTAGAAGAAGTAGATCGACATCACAGTTTGCTTCCTCCCTTCATTGCTCCCCCCTCTCGAGAACAGAGCAACAAGCAGTGCTTTCCCCATCTCAAGAACAGAGCAACAAGCAGCCATGGTGGGGGAGAGAAGGCACAAGACGAGCAACGACGAGCAACGGAACAACAAGGTGCGTGCGGCGAGGAGAGAGAGAGCACGATGCGACGGTTGCCGCCTATCAGCTAGCCCGTGCCCATGGTCGCGCACGCCGCAGCAGGGACGGCCCGTGAGTCGCGAGGGACGCGCGCGGCGCGCAGATGAAGGTGTCCAGGAAGCAGCCGCCGCCGCCGCCGCAGCGGCAGGGGGCGGAGGAGGAGGAGGGTTCGTCGGCGGCGGAGGCCATGGATGCGGGGTGCTCAGGGAAGGTGCCGGAGAGGGAGGTGGAGGACCATGGTGGTCGGCGTGCGCACGGAAGTCGAGATCAGCATGGAGGAGAGCAGGGTAGAAGAGGGAGGTGGCGTCCATGGCCGAGCGACGGCGCCGGACGGTGGGAGTTGGGGTGACTGGCAGCAGTGAAATGTCTTGGCGCCGAGGTGGAATCCCCTCTGTTTAGGAGAGGGAGGGGTGGATTTTGGTGATTGCCAACAAAATTTTGATATTGGTGATAGGTTTGGTAGTGAGTATCTCTATTATTAAAATGATAATTTTTTGGTATCAGAGATGGAGATTGATACTCTGCTGGAGTGCTCTTATGCTAGTGCAGAGAGAAATGACGAAACTGCCCTACGCCTGTTGCCTACGCGGTGCCGAGCGCTTGTTTTTTTTTTTTTGAAGGAAACACGCCCATAAAGGGCTATTCATTCAAATGCAAGAAAATTTACAAAGTTTAGCCCAGACAGGCCAATTACATATAAGAGCTTTGAAAGGACAACCATTATGATGAAACAAATTAGAACATAAGAACATATGGTTCTCCTTTCTACTTGAAACAGCATTCCTAGCAAGAAAATCTGCTATGTAATTATTTTCTCTAGGAATGTGATGAAAATGCATGACTATTTTTGATGTCATGTATTCCACTTCTTTCATGATTTGTCTGATGCGCCATTCTTGAGGGCTTCCTTTGGGATTATTAAAATTAGACACCAAAAACTCTGGTTATCAGTAAAGAAATCACAATCTTTGATTCCTAATTTTTCAGTTATCCAAATACTAAGATAGAGACTTAAAGCTTCTGCATGCAAAGGAGACTCCAGAATGCTTGTTGATGCTTGAATTTGGATCGACCACGGAGAATGATCACCTTGGAAGGAAATAAAAATGCCAAGGCCAGATTCTCTCCCTGCAATAAAAGTAGCATCTGATCCGCAACAAACTTTGGAGCTTGTATAGTTATGAACATTAGCATGATTAGAAAAGAGAGGCTCCGAAGCAAGGCCATTAGTAATTTTCTCTACCTCATAAGCTTCGTATTGAGCAAATTGTGCTGCGGAAGCCTGGAAAATAACAGAGTGGACAGACTCATCTTTTTTTTGGAATCTATGGCTATTTCTAGCTTTCCAAATAAACCAGAGAATATAGCAAACAAGATCAATATCTTCATTAGAATTCTTGACATAAGAGAAAATGTTAAAAAGCATGTCGGCACAAGTTCCAGAGAGCAAGTCTGTTTTGATAGCAAAAGGCGAAGCATACCAGACTGCTCTCGCAAAAGTACAACGAAAGAAAATATGCTCATCATTCTCTGGGAGTGAACAGCGTGAGCAATTAGGGGTGATATCTTTAATTCTTTTATGAACACGCTTAGCACTAGCAATATTTTTTGTTAACAATCTCCAAATGAACATTTGAACTCTCGGTAAAATCCTCTTATTTTCCCAGTTAAGGTCGATGATGGTTTTGACATTGGAAGATCTATTTAATTTACTCACCCGTTTTTCTATTTCTTCTGAGTGAATTAATTTATAAGCACTTTGAGCTGCCCAGATCCCTTTTCTATTGGGTTCCCAGGTTAACACATCAGGACCATCTCCTTGAGACAAAGGAACCTGCAAGATTTGATTGACAAAATCTGAACTGAAAATGGATTCAAGGAGTGTCTGGTTCCACCTCCTTGGATTATTAAGCCAAAGTTCATTGACCTTGATCGGAAGAGCATGATCAAGAGCCTCCTCTTTAATATAATGATGAATGTAATTCCAGTTAGGGCACCAAGGTTGATTCCATATGGAAATATCGCCATCAAAAAGTTGCCACTGGACTGCTTTGATAAGAATATCTCTTACCTTAAGGATGCATGGAATCCCAAGTCCAAGATTTTGGTCCATGATTACTTGCCTTCCAGTAAGAAGTGTTGGGAAAATACTTACCTTTTAAGATTTTCGCCCATAGGGATTCCGGATTAGAAATCATTCTCCATGCTAAACCTGTAATTAATGCAATATTCAATGTTGATAGATCTCTGAAGCCAAGTCCACCTGCACTTTTAGGAATACAAAAGTAATCCCAAGCTGTAAGACAAAGAGGTTTTTTGTTATGATCCGGGTTATTTCCTTTCCACCAAAAATGCCTAATAATAGCAGTAAGCTCTTTTGTCAAAGGTTTAGGGAGACGAACATGAGACATATAATATATTGGTATAGAGGAAAAGATAGATTTTATAAGAGTTGAACGCCCTGCATGAGAGATAGTGTTAGCCTTCCAGTCACTGAATTTAGACTTGAATTTATCTTTTAGAAAAGTGTAAACTTTATATTTAGGAACATGAGCTGTGAACAAAGGGTGGCCAAGGTGCATAGAGTTGTGTTGCATCTCTGCAACTTGAAAAAGATTTTTAATGGCCTCTTGCACATCGTTGGGAGTGTTAGAACTGAGGATGATAGAAGACTTGTTCCAGTTCGGAGTTTGGCCAGAATCTGCACAAAAGGATTCTAAAATATGTTTTATGCATTGAGCTTCTTGAATAGTTGCTTGTCCACAAAGCAGAACGTCATCTGCAAAGAGCAAAGAATGAATCGGAGGAGTATTTGGTGCCAAAATGACTCCTTGAAGATTACCAGTGGGTATTTCGTCTCTTAACCTGCAAGTTAGCTCATTGATAGCAGCAATGAAAAGATATGGAGATAAAGGACAACCCTGTCTTATGCCTCTGGAACTTTTGAAAGATCCATAAGTTTGCCCATTGATAATAACAGAGAAACTTGGCCATTCTATGCAAGCTGCAACGAGATCAATAAAGTTATCATTGAATCCAATTCTTCTTAGGGCAAACTTGATAAAACTCCATTCTAAACGGTCGAAAGCTTTGGCTAGGTCTAGCTTAAGCATAAAGGCATTGGTAGCCCATTTCTTATGATGAAAACAATGAATGATTTCATGAGCTAAAATGATGTTCTCAGATATCCTTCTACCTTTAACGAAAGCAAATTGTGAATTACTAATACAATCTGGAAGATAGCGTTGCATTTTGAGGGCCAAGGACTTAGCAATTATTTTATAAATAACATTACAAAGACTAATAGGTCTGTAATCTAAAGGAGTAAAACAAACAGACTTCTTAGGGATAAGAACAATGTTAGTTTTCTTAATATAAGCCGGTAAGCTTTTGTTGATGTAGAAAGCTCTTACCATATTGTATATATCATCTCCCATCCAACTCCAAGTAGCCCTATAGAAAGCAACATTAAATCCATCTGGGCCTAGAGCAGCATTCCCTCTCATATTTTTGATAATGTTTAAGATTTCTTCTTTGCTTGGCGGGTTTGTTAGACTTTCTTCTGGAATTCTACTTTCTGTGGCTCCCTGAAATTCACCTTGATCTTGCACAGAAGAGGTAAAAAGACCTACAAAATAGTTTATGAAACAGGCAGCAATATCATCATTATTACTTACAGTAGTACCATCAGGTGTAGATATGGAGTTAATTTTATTCTTCCTTCTTCTTTTGATGACACTATTATGGAAGAAGGAGGCATTCCTGTCTCCTTGGGTGATCCATGTTTTCTTGCATCTCTGCCTGTAATATTCAGTTAACTTATTTTGGATTCGAGCATGTTCCCTACATAAAGATTCTTCTTCAAGATGATTCTGATCAGTAGGGGAAAGATTTTTCAATCTGCTGAAGCTGATATTTTAGAGAGTTTTTGTTTCTTTTAGACTATATAGTAAGATTATGCCCCAGCTGCTTAGATCTTTTATGGAAGGATAAATGCGCATAATTGTTCCAGATTCTTTTATTTACCTCTTGGAAGTCATTTTCCAGCAGCCACCAATTTTCAAATTTAAAATATTTTTTTCATCTTTGGCTTATTAGAGGTAGGGATGGCTAAAATTGGAACATGATCACCATAAATGAGAGGGAGATGGTAAACATTTGTGTTAGGAAAGAGCCTGCACCATTCAAAATTAGCACAACATCTGTCCAGCCTTTGAAAAGTGGGTTTTGAAGAAAATCTTTTGTTTGTCCAAGTATAAGCTGGACCATTATAACCCAGATCTATAAGGCCACAGTTATTAATAAGAATATGAAAAGAGGAAATGCGATTGTAATTAGGGGCAGAAGCACTAAATTTTTCATTAGCATCTAAAAGTTCATTAAGGTCGCCCATACAAAAAAGAGGACTGTTGTCAGCTTTAACAAAATTCACCATCTCAGCCCAAATGTCTTGCGTCCTAATATGATAAGGATCGCCATACATGCATACAAGCCTAAAACAAATACTAGACTGTGTAGACCTAATTTTTGCTAGAATATAATTGGGACTGTGTTGACGCAGAATATGGTCAACACACGAATGCGCTAGTTCGCGCGGGTCGCAAAGGACCAGATTGCAGCTGCCTCCGCGCTGACCGGACAGACCGGTCACCTGCACCGGTCAGACCGGTTACGGCGGTGAGCTACGGGGTAAAACCCTAAAAATGCCTCCCGGAAGGATCCGTCAGGGAGAACGCCGTCAGGGGTGCCCTAGGGTCGGCAGGCCACCTTAGGATGCCTTCAAACGTCGCGGAGACGCAGGAAGAATAGCAGGTAGGGTTGGAAAAGGTAGGGTTTGGAGATGCAAAAAGTAAAGGACAAAAGTAGTAAATTTGATAGATTCGATTGTTGTGTGTTCAATCAGCCGAATCCCCTTATATCTATAGGGAGGGTAGGTCTTGTCCCGCAAGGAAACCAAGTTACAACTCGTTACAATCTCGGAATCCAATTTTTAGAGTCCTAGTCGGATTACAACTTAGGCGACCGATCTGACCGGTCCCCCGCACCGGTCCCCCGCACCGGTCAGACCGGTCCGGGCGTGTCCAACACCTCGCGCCGTCTTCTGTCTTGCTCTTGCGTCGTTTTTTTTGTCTTGCTCTTGCGCCATCTTCTCTTTTGCAATCCTCCTAGTCTTCGTGCCAATTTTGGTTGTCAACATATGCCCCCCTGTTTTTTGGTAAAGCTTGCGTACCATAAAACATACTAGTACCAAAATTGTCATCTAAGGTCGATATCTTAATATAATTCATCAGCCATTATATGTTTCTAAGGGCGATACTCAAATATCGGCCATATGCCACTTCATGCCTCTTGCCAAACACTAGGATAGTACTTCTTCAAGTACCTCCCGTTCAGTGCCTTAGGCAAACGTCCTCCTTGCAATGTCTCCACCATATAGGAATTTCCGCCATTGATCTTGAATACTCGATATGGACCTTCCCAACTTGGAGACCACTTGCCGAATTTATTATCTTTAGAACCAAGTGGCAAAATTGTCTTCCATACTAGATCACCAACTTGAAAAGTCTTCTCTTTAACCTTCTTGTTGTATGCTCTAGCAACTCGGATCTTGTCTTTCTCAATTTCCTTAAGAGCTTGTAAACGCTTATCGGTCACTTCATCAATGTTGTCCATCATCAAATCATAGTACTCACCAACCGAAAGCTTATTTTGTCTAGCAAGTCTATAAGCGTCCAGATTTACCTCTATGGGCAAAACGGCCTCTTGACCATAAACAAGCTCAAAAGAAGTGACTTTTGTAGCACCATGTCTTGATATACGATGAGCCCATAAAGCTTCAGACAAGACTTCATGCCATCTTCGGGGATTCTCTTCTATCTTCTTCTTGATCAACTTTATCAAAGTCTTGTTACTAGACTCGACCTGTCCATTAGCCTGAGCATAATATGGAGATGAATTGAGCAATTTGATCTTGTACATATTGGCAAAAGATCGCACTTCCTTAGACATAAAAGATGTGCCTTGATCCGTAGTCAAAGTTTGTGGAATGCCGAATCTGTGAATAATATGCTCAGTAATAAACTCAATTACCTCCTTGTGGGTCATATTCTTGAGAGGAACAGCTTCGGTCCATTTAGTGAAGTAATCCGTAGCAACCAACACGAAGCGATGTCCCTTTGAAGAAGAAGGATGTATTTCTCCAATGAAATCCAATCCCCATCCACGAAAAGGCCATGGTTTAATAATAGGATGAAGTAATGCAGCAGGTACCATCTGAATATTACCAAACTTCTGACATTCCTCACATCCCTTGTAGTAACGAAAACAATCGCCATCATAGTAGGCCAATAAAATGCAGCTCTCCTAAGCAACCACTTCATCTTAGGAGCCGATTGATGCGTTCCACAAATTCCTTCATGCACTTCACCCATGGCCACTCTAGCTTGATCAGTACCCAAACATTTGAGCAATAAATCATCGGCGGTGCGACGATGCAACTCATCGTCAACCAAAGTATATTTGAAAGCTAAACACCGAGTTTTCCTGTCTGTTCCAGAACTGGGATTTCTCAAATATCTGATAATGGGCGCTCTCCAATCATCCAATTCAGTTTTTGTAATTTGAGGATTTTTGGCAACCGAATTTGGATCAGCAGACGCCTGACCGGTCTGACCGGTGCCGGGGTCGGTCTGACCGGTCGCTGAGGACTCGGGACCGGTCTGACCGTTCCGGGCACCGGTCTGACCGGTCTGGTGTTGTTCTGTTGCAAGCGTTAGAACTTCACCATTAGCAACAGCAATCAACAGCCTTTTCTTGTGAAAATGTCTTTTCTGGACATTATAGCCTGATGCTTGCTGTGCCAAAGTATTAGCTCTAGGATTCTCACATCTTGGAACATGATATATGGTGAATTCATCAAAATAAGGTATGATATCAAGGCACTTGTCAAGATAAATATTTAGTGAACCTTCTAAACATTGACAAACCTTAGATACTTGCTGCACAACCAGTAATGAATCACCAAAAGCTTCAACATGCTTTACTCCCATGTCATGCAAAATTTCTAGTCCAAATAATAAAGCTTCATATTCGGCTTGATTATTTGTGCACTCAATNATGCAAAAGCCATCGACTCAAGTAAGTAATAATGTGCTCCTTGCCATTTGTTTCTTGAGTCAAAACAGCCCCAATAACATTATCTTCGGTCGAAAGATAAAGCCTAAATGGCACCCCATTCTTAGGCGCTTTGAGAACAGGCGGTGAAGATAAATATTTCTTGATTTCATCAAAGGCCTCTTGCTGCTTTGCCCCCAAGTAAAATCGGCTTCATTCTTTAACCGAAGTATAGGAGTAAAAGCACTAACTTTCCCGGACAAGTTAGAAATAAACCTCCTCAAATAATTAACCTTGCCCAAGAATTTCTGTAAATCATGCTTGCAAGTAGGCGCTTTGATTTTTTCAATAACACCAATTTTCTTAGGATCTATCTCTATGCCCCTTTCATGTACCATGAAGCCTAAGAATCTTCCAGCCGATACACCAAATGCACATTTCAATGGGTTCATCTTCAGACCATACCGACGCATTCTTTCAAAGGCAAGACGCAAATCAGCCAAGTGAGAGTTTAATCCAGCCGATTTGACAACAATATCATCAATATAGACTTCTAGGATAACACCAAGTAAGTCATGAAATATTAAATTCATTGCTCTTTGATAAGTAGCGCCGGCATTCTTTAAACCAAAAGTCATCACAACCCATTCAAATAAACCAACAAAGCCGGGACATTTAAAGGCTGTTTTGTATACGTCTTCCTCAGCCATAAAGATTTGATTATATCCCGTATTGTTGTCAAGAAAGCTAATAATCTTATGTCCAGAAGCATCATTAATAAGCATATCGGCTATAGGCATAGGATATTCGTCTTTGGGAGTCGCTCTATTAAGATCTCTAAAATCAATGCACACTCTAATTTTATTAGAACCTTTCTTCTCAACAGGCACAATATTAGAGATCCATTCAACATAGCGACATGGCCGAATAAACTTAGCTTCAAGCAAACGATTAACCTCTTCTTTTATGCGATCATAAAACAAAGGATTGAATCGTCTATTGCCTTGTTTATATGGCCTAAAACCAGGTTTAATCGGTAAACGATGTTCAACTAAATCACGACTTAAACCAGGCATCTCATGATACTCCCAAGCAAAGCAATCAGAATATTCTTTCAATAACTCGATTAATTTAACCTTATAATCGGCTTTCAAATTTTGATTTACAAAAGTCGGCCTTGGAATAGAACCATCACCTATATCTATTTTTTCTAAAGGATCAGCCGACGTAAATCCTTGTCCTAACTTCTCTATTTCTTCAAAATCATTAATGGCTTCACATGCATCGTTCATATTGGACCGATAATGCTCCACCCTTTCCTTCAACCACTTCTCGCTTGCATCCATCTACTCTTCATCATCTGAATCAACCGATTTTGACACCGGCTTTAGAGCAGCGGACACGAAGCCATCCTTAGTACAAGCAAGGAACTCAAAGTCCGAAATATCAATCCTGGTCAAGCACTTGACATTATCATGAGTTCCCAAAATAGATGCATCGGCCATAGCAATGCATGCCGAAGTATCCGCATGAACATCCTCAACTTCGTCACCAACCCACTGAATCAAGCATTGATGCAAGGTAGAAGGCACACATTGATTCGCATGAATCCAATCGCGCCCCAAAATAACACTGAAGTTACCTTGCACCTCCGTGACGAAGAAAGCAGTTGCCAATGTCTTGCTCCCAATGGTAAGCTCTAAGGACGCAACTCCCTTGGCACTCATCGGTTCTCCTCCTCCAACGCCGCTGATCGTCATGCTTGTCTTGATGAGCTCGCTGTCCAAACCTCCCAACTTCTTGTACAAAGTGTATGGCATAAGGTTCACAATAGCGCCACCATCAACAAGCATCCTAGAAATCGGCTTTCCTTTAATGTGACCTTTTACATAAAGAGCTTTCAGATGATTATCCGATTCTAAGGGCCTCTGAAATACGGCATTCTTGGGAGCAAAGTCAACTTGAGCCATTCGTTCATCATCTCCGACAAAGCAATAGTCGGCGTTCAAGTAGATAACATTGATGTCCATGTCCGTCCTGCTGAGTGAAGGCTCAAAATCAACAGCTTCGTCCTCATTGCCCATCTGAGTATCTGTAATTGCAGTGGGCGGAATCGAAACTTTATCCAAAGACGAAAACGCATCGGCTACCGATTCCCTGGGTGACACCGGTCTGACCGGTTCCCCCTGACCGGTCTGACCGGTTCCAGTTGCCAGAACTGGAACAGGGACGGTGTCGGATGTTTGGACCCGGCAGTCCACACAGGGTAGCCTAAGTGGTTGATTTGTTGAGGGACAGATCGAGGATCAGAAGTCGATGGTAACACAAGACGCAAGGATTGAACAGGTTCGGCCGTCGAGATGACGTAACACCCTACGTCCTGTGTTGGCGGCGATTGTATTGCTGTGTATGAAGTTCCTGGAAGGATCTCCGTAGTTGGGTTCTGTCCTAGGGTTGTATAATCGTGGGTTGTATCCTATTCTGGAGGGGGGTCTCAAGGCGCCTTATATAGTCCGGCTGCCTTGAGTTACAAGTCGGCTAGAGATCGTAACCTACCCGAAATACAAGGATTCGATCCTATAACGATTACAGATATCTTTCCCTATAATTCCGGCTAGTTTATCCTGATCTCCGAGCTTCTTGCGGGATACGCCGTCTCCTTCCTTGCCGCGCGCGCCGTCGCGCCCATCCGGTTCGCCCGACTGGTGGGCCTCCCGACTGGTGGGCCAGCCAGTCCGACAAACCGATCCAGCTGCACTCGGATTGGGCCGCCCCTTGCTGGTTGGGCCAATCCGCCTTCTGGGTACCCCTGGGGGTCTACCCCCGACAGACGGGCAACCGGTCTGACCGGTCAGGAATACCGGTCTGACCGGTCTCGGCTACGACAGCCGAAACTGCTGCAGATGGCTCGGCCTTTTCTGGTGTCTTGGCCTGAACATATTGATCATCAGAACCATCCTTGGAATTCTGACCAACTGTTGGAATCATCAGCTTAACCTCATTGAACCACTCCTCCCTCTTCTTAGCCGATTCTTCTTCTCTTTGCTTCTGAGTGCGCAACCGCTGCAATCTCCTCTTCTGAGAATGAGTTAAGCCAGGAGGACACCACTTTGGCTGCGTATACTGAGGCAAAGGCACCTTCTTCACCTTTTTCACGGCCGATGTGCCAATAACATTGGGCCCATCTGCCATAGATGTGTCAACTGCCATGGAGCCAATTTGAATCATGCTCTTCACAACTGGCTTTGGAACCATAGGGGCAGGCTCTTCTTTTTTCTGCACGGGGCGATATTCCTGTCTGGCCGGCTCCTTGCCCGGCCTTCTCTGGTGACCGGTCTGACCGGTCGGCGGCACCGGTCTGACCGGTTGCTGCTGCGGCAGCACAGCCACCGGCCTCTGTGGGGCGCCGGTCTGACCGGTTGGGGGCACCGGTCGGACCGGTCCGTGCTGCTGGGGCACGAACATCTGCCTTGGTTGAAATCCTGTAGGCCTAGGCTGTTGTTGATTCATTCTTGAATGCACAGGAGCTCCAGGCCGTGGTTGATTAGGTGCAGGACAGTAAGGCACATACATAATCCCATCCCTCCAAATAGGATGAGGAGGGGGAGGTGGAAACGGCTTCCATGGCCTAGAAGGACTAGCACCATGAGATGAGCTTGGACCCTGATTCCACTGTCCTCTTGGCGCCTTCATCGCACCAAAATTCCTTGGTGGCGAACTTGGTCTCTTTTTTGGTGGCCGATCTTGTTGAACGGCCGCATTATGCATATGCTTCGCCATGACTTGATCAAAGGTCGCTTTTGGCTTGAATGTCTTCCCCTGATCTTTGTCTTGGTTCGTCTTCCAAGTTCCCACTTCAGGACGCTTAGGCACAAAGGTTCGGACCGGCCTCTGGGCCGGACCGGTCTGACCGGTCATGGCAACCGGTCTGACCGGTGCCCCCTGGGCAGTAGGAGTAACCGGCCTTTGATCCCGCACTTGAGAGCTTGATTCCCCCCTAACTTCAGAATTCTTCACTGTAATAGTCAAGATCTTCTTCCCATCAGGAGTTTGTTTAAGCACAACCTCTCTCCCAAGCACTTTGTCAGTTTCCATCACCTTCCTTGGTTCACCAATCACAACATTCTTGCCTCCTGTCGCATCGGCATTGTCGGGCCGAACCAACATCTTGGCATCCTGAAGATCCATGGTATTGACCATCATGTTGTTGACTGAAAACGGGCGCTTGTCCACTTGCATCTCACTCAAACTCAATCGTCCATCATTTAAAGCCGATTGAATCTGTCGACGAAAGAAATTACAATCATTAGTCGCATGAGAAAATGAGTTATGAAATTTACAATAAGCACGCCGTTTTAACTCCTCAGGTGACGGAATAGCAAAAGAACATTTGATATATCCATTCTTATGTAATTCATCAAAAATCTTATCACACTTGGATACATCAAAAGTAAATTTCATCTCCTCCTGCCGATTCCTATGAGTCGGCTTTAAAGATGTGCAAGTAAAAGCTTTATTAGATGCTGGCCATACAAATTCAGCAGCCAACACCTCATGAGATTCTTCATCGGAGCTACAAGAATCACATTCTACATTATGCACATTAGCCCGATGAGTCCTATGACTTTCTTTTAGATCTTTGCTTCGGCTTTCAGCAGCCAAAGCTCTTTGATGCAATTGATTTACGCTATAGAATTCAGAATTCTCTAGTTTATCTTTAATGTGAGAGCGCAAACTATTGAAAGCCAAATCAGCAAGATCCTTTTTGGCAATAGTAACACCGAAGCAACGGTTTTTAGTATCACGGAAACGTTTAATATAATCATTAACAGTTTCATCCCGCGATTGCCTAACCGATGTGAGATGTGACAATTTAAGCTCATTATTGCCAGAAAAGAAGTGATCATGAAATTTCTGCTCTAACTGTTCCCATGAAGTAATAGAATGAGGAGCTAATGATGCAAACTATGAGAAAGCTGTACCAGTTAGAGACAAAGAAAATAAGCGCACTTTTAAAGCCTCACTAGAGCTAGAATCGCCTAGTTGTGCCATGTATTGACTAATATGCTCAAAAGTGCTTTTAGTATCCTCCCCATTAAACTTAACAAAATCAGGAAGTCTAAATCCAGCAGGGAAAGAACTAAATCAAAACGAGGAACATAAGGCTTTTGGTACAACCTAGCCTTATCCCTTACATCTACTCCCAAATTCTCTTTAAGAGTAGTAGCCAAATCAAGTTTGTATTTAGAAAATATTTTATCTAAATACTCTAGTGAATTATCCTGAAAATTTGGCTGTTGGGTGCTTTGTACAGGAGTAGAAGGTAAATTCCCCGTTTCTGAACCACCAGGACCGGTCTGACCGGTTCCAGTGACCGGTCTGACCGGTTGGGGCAGTGCCAGCTGGCTGGCTGCACCCGACCCTCCAGGGCCGGTCTGACCGGTCACGGCGACCGGTCTGACCGGTTGATGCTGGCCAGGCTGGTTGGCCGACATCATCTCTTGCATTTGTTGGCCATACCTCCCAAAGAGCTCGTAAGGTACAGGGCCTTGTGCAAATAACTGTTGTACTGCTGGGGGTACAGAATATCCATAGTTTGGATTTTGTGGGGTGAAATTTGCAACTTCATTATTAATTCGGCCTTGATTAACCGAATTAGGAAAAGTCACAAACGGTTGAGGTGCAGTAGGCCTAGAAACCATTGGATTGGATGGAGTAACAGATTGGCCTTCAAAATAATTCAACGGCATACCAAACATAGGTTGTTCAACAGGTTTTGTTGCCGGTGCTTTAAAATCAGGCGCAATTGGAACTTTAGGAATCAAAAGATTGGGATCGGCGGCAGGTTGTTCAACCATGAGTTGTTTGCCTTCCGATTCTAATTTTTGTTCATCATCCAGTTAACTAATTTAACATTATTCGCAACCATCATATCCTCCATGTACTTAAGAAAAGCTTCGTGAGAGTTTTCATCATCTTGTACCTGGGGGATCGGTGATGAAGATGTAGCAGTTGCGTCTACTTCCTTGAACTTGGAGACCACGCCCTTGCGGTCCTTCTTGAAGTGTGAGAGGTAGTAGAGCCGATCTTCTTCTGCCTTCTTCTTCATGTACTCTTCAAGTCCTTGACGATCTTCGGCAGAAAGCTCATCGTCCTTTACGGTGACGATGTTCTCGAGATCCAACTCAGTGTTGGCACCCATCTAGATTGAATTAGATAGAACGGTTGCAAAAACCAGATCTCCAATTCCCCAGCGGAGTCGCCAAAAGTATGTTGACGCAGAATATGGTCAACACACGAATGCGCTAGTTCGTGCGGGTCGCAAAGGACCAGATTGCAGCTGCCTCCGCGCTGACCGGTCAGACCGGTCACCTGCACCGGTCAGATCGGTTACTGCGGTGAGCTACGGGGTAAAACCCTAAAAACGCCTCCCGGAAGGATCCGTCAGGGAGAACGCCGTCAGGGGTGCCCTAGGGTCGGCAGGCCACCTTAGGACGCCTTCAAACGTCGCGGAGACGTAGGAAGAACAGCAGGTAGTGTTGGAAAAGCTAGGGTTTGGAGATGCAAAAAGTAAAGGACAAAAGTAGTAAATTTGATAGATTCGATTGTTGTGTATTCAATCGGCCGAATCCCCTTATATCTATAGGGAGGGTAGGTCTTGTCCCGCAAGGAAACCAAGTTACAACTCGTTACAATCTCGGAATCCAATTTTTAGAGTTCTAGTCGGATTACAACTTAGGTGACCGGTCTGACCGGTCCCCCGCACCGGTCAGACCGGTCCGGGCGTGTCCAGCACCTCGCGCCGTCTTCTGTCTTGCTCTTGCGTCGTTTTTTTTGTCTTGCTCTTGCGCCATCTTCTCTTTTACAATCCTCCTAGTCTTCGTGCCAATTTTGGTTGTCAACAGACTGGAACCGACAATAACCACTTCCACGTCATCCTTCCACAAAAGCCATAGACCACCAGAAATGCCTTCAGCAGGGACCCGGCTCCCGTACTGTAATCTTGTTGCGGCCCCGGCTCCCGTAGCGATCAAGTCGCAGAGCCAGCGAGCGAGCATGTGAAACTGAAAACAATGAGAGACAGTTACTGAGGTAACTATGTTTACGATGTGATTAGTAAAATTTCTCAGTACAGCATCATTTTTCAGTGGCGAGAAATATGTTCTACCAAGATTCCTTTTCTTGAAATGGCCATAATCTTAAGTGCTGAATTTTTGCTCACCATTTCCACCGGCAAAGAAATATACCAATTTAAATTTGTAAACATAAATGGTTGGAACTGGCATTTCAGGACAACGTTATTTTTTCTTTAATTTTTTTCCTATGCTGTAGCTAACATTAACTACAGATGAGACATAGTACAAATTTTTGGAGCCACGAAGATTCATGCCCGGGCCTCTCACTAGTCCTATCTATTGGCGAAGCTTCACAACTCTTCGCCCACATCTTATCCAACTTTTAAGGGATTTGAGTGTATAATAGCACTCCAATCGGTCCTTTATGGCTCATTTTCAAATAAGACCTTGTTCTTTTCAGCCATCCCCGGCCGGGATTGTGGCGTAATCCACGGGGGTGACCCCGTCCTGGAAAAGTTCCCGGCCCACAAAAAATGTTGTGTTCGATTAATCCCCTTGTGGTTCATCACCTAGCCCAACCTCCATCGTTTTCTCTGACCCGGCCCGGGATATCTCCCCTGATCCAATAGGTGTGGAACCAATCCACGCGAGCGGCGAGCCGCGAGAAGGGCGAGAGGGAGACGACGCTGCTCCACCGTGGAAGGCGACCGGAGGCAGAGCGGCGGCAGCCCCTACCCTCCTCCCCCCTCCTCCACCCCTACCAATACCGCGGCCCGTGGGCTCAACTACCGTGACACTGTGGCCGACGCTGCTGGAGAAGCACGATGAGCTCTGATCGTGCTTCATGTTTTAGAGTGGAAGAATGCGTGTTATTTCACTTAGTTGATGTACGAGGTTGTCAGTATCTGTCTCTGTCTCAGTTATAGTTTCTGTTCTGTTCTCAGTGGTTACTGCTCTGCTAGAGACATTCGGTAGATACGTGAGGATGAGATGTTGCCATTTTGCCAACTTGTATGCAGCCCCGTGAATAGACCTCCAGTTTATGCCTCTGACCATGGAGTCATTTCTCCTTGCTGCTGAATTGCAACCAGTTTCAAGTTGGCAAATGTCCCTGTGTTGCCATTTCTCTGTTTTTGCTACTGTTCTAGTGGAGTCTGTCGACGCAACGGTCTTCTAACGTTTGATGGGATAGCAATGAGATCAAATTATTAGACATTATAGTCCTGTGAATGGGGTTCCAGAGTTATGACTAGAGGTGGGCATTCGGTTAACTAAGACCGATCGGTTCGGTTTCTTGGTTTCTCACAAAATTCGGTCATCCAAAAATGAGGACCGATCGGTTCCCAGGTTTTGAGAAGACCGAGCAAAATCGGTCTCGGTTAGTTCGGTTCGGTCTCAGTCGTAACCGAACCAACCGAAGATACTGGTCAGCTCATCCAAAATCGAGAATCAAAATCCAATCCAAAAATGCACAATATTAGATCCTTCAAATCCAATTGAGATAACAGACAACAATCACCACCTGAACACGCAGGAGTGCAAAGTGCTAGAAACAAGATGAAGCAAGAATACAAGATCCAATCGATGTACAGAGAGCCTAAGAGCGTCGCCCCACCTGCAGTCGGCGCCACTCCCTCGAGCATCTGTTGTACCCTCGCACTTCCCCGCATCCAGAGGTGGGCATTCGGTTAACTGAGACCGATCAATTCGGTTTCTCGGTTTCTCACAAAATTTGGTCATCCAAAAATGAGGACCGATTGGTTCCCTGGTTTTGTGAAGACCGAGCAAAATTGGTCTTGGTTAGTTCGATTCGGTCTCGATCGTAACCGAACCAACTGAAGATACTGGTCAGCTCATCCAAAATCAAGAATCAAAATCCATTCCAAAAATGCACAATACTTGATCCTTCAAATCCAATTGAGATAACAGACAACAATCACCAGCTGAACACGCAGGAGTGCAAAGTGCTAGAAATAAGATGACGCAAGAATACAAGATCCAATCCATGTACAGAGAGCCTAAGAGCGTCGCCCCACCTGCAGTCGGTGCCACTCCCTCGAACATCTGTTGTGCCCTCGCAGGAGGGCCATCGACTAGCGAGCACAGGCAGGAAGCACCCTCTTTCCCACATCCACTTCATCGTCCACCTTGTTGAACTCATCCTTTAGCCGTAGTGATAGCGAATAGCTGGTGCAGGGAGTGCGGCAGCGTGAGGAGTCGCAGGGGGATCCGGTGGGGCGAGTATGCAGCGGCGCGGTGTTGGGAGATCGAGCGGCGCTTGCGGCGACGCTTGGAGATCCCTTTGTGCTGCGAGCCTGTGACGGGACGGGGAAAGAATAGCGAGGAGTTGTCCCAGTGGTTATCGGACGTGGGTGTTATTGGGCTGGTGGGGAGCAGAAGGCCAGAAGCTCTAGTATTTGCCTTGGCCTAGATTTCCTATTGGGCCTGTTTCATTAATTTCGGTTTTTTAGTTAACCGAGGGTAGAGAATGAATTAACCATACTTAATTCGGTTAGTTAGACTCTGAGACCGAACTGTGACCGAAAAAATCGGTTTCGGTTACTTCGGTTTCAGTTACTTTGGTTTCGGTCTCGGTCATTTCGGTTCGGTTCCTCGGTTTTGGTTTTTTTTTGCCCACCCCTATCCACTTCATCGTCCATCTTGTTGAACTCATCCTCTAGCCGTAGCGATAGCGAATAGCTGGTGCAGGGAGTGCGGCAGCGCGAGGAGTCGCAAGGGGGGATCCGGTGGGGCGAGTATGCGGTGGCTCAGTGTTGGGAGATCGAGGGGCGTGAGGTGCGGCGGTGCTTGGAGATCCCGATGGGACGGGGAAAGAATAGCAATGAGTTGTCCCAGTGGTTATCGGGCGTGGGTGTTATTGGGCTGGTGGGGAGCAGAAGGCCAGAAGCTAAGCTCTAGTATTTGCCTTGAGCCAGATTTCCTATTGGGCCTGTTTCATTAATTTCAGTTTTTCGGTTAACCAAGGGTAGAGACCGAATTAACCTTACTTAATTCGGTTAGTTAGACTCTGAGACCGAACTGATGACCGAAAAAATTGGTTTCGGTTACTTCGGTTTTGGTCTCGGTCATTTCGGTTCGGTTCCTCGGTTTCAGTTTTTTTGCCCGCCCCTAGTTATGACGAACTAGCAAGTTCTACTACAGTTTATGCGTTTTGGAGATCGAGGCATTTCTTCGGTACTGCCTGCATTCGTCGCTTCTTGTTATCTATTACTTGAAGTCTCTGATTTTCAGTGCAAGCATTATTTCATGAACATTTCTTTTTTTTTGAAAGGATGACAAGAGATTTGCCTAATTTTTATTAGAAGAAAAAGAGCATTAAAAAGTTACAACAACTAGCGGCATGCCAAACGACTCGCCCCCAACAAAACACAAACCCAGGGGACTACGACAACTGTACAACAACTAGCGGCATGCCAAACGACTCGCCCCCAACAAAACACAAATCCAGGGGACTACGACAACTGAAAAGGCATGCCAAAAGAAAAAAAAAGTTAGGAAAAAAGGCAGATTGCCAAAGACCTTACAAAAGGTGAACCACTAGCTGTGTTGAACCGGCTGTTGCTGTGTCGTGAAGTTGAACTGCTGAATTTCTTCTCTAGTTAGGTATGCCACTTCGTCGACTGTTTTGTGTTCCTGGTTGAAAGTTCGTCGATTTCGTTCTTTCCAAACATTCCACCAAAAAGAGATCATGAGGCCATCAAAAGACGATCTGTGTTGCTTCTCCACTTTAAGTCTACACTTTTTCCACCATCCTAGGATCGAAGTCGTCTCTGTACTTGGGGGGAGGTCATTCAGGTGAAACCACAACAGTAGACATTCCCAGACTTTTCTCGTGAATGTGCAGTCTTTGCATAGGTGTGTCGGTGATTCCGGTTCCAAGATGCAGAGTTTGCATAGGGGATCATGAGGCCACCCTCTCATCTCCAAATTATCTGTCGTCAAAATTTTCCTATGAAGAAATAACCATGCAAAGAATCGGCATTTGGGTTCCGTTTTGGCCTTCCGTATGGGGCCGATGTTAAATTTTTTTTATGCGGCCCTGGAACTGAGCACGATACACGCTCTATGTTGAATATTCTCCATTGGCTATCCATCTCCAGTGAATTTGATCTTTTGTGTCCGGGTTATAGTCTTGTGTCTGAATTTTTTCCCATAGTGCTGCGTACTGTCGTATCTCCTCACCTGTTGTTAACGGGCACACCTGAGCAATCCAATAATCTTCTGGCCATGCCCTGTTTACTGTGAAGTTTTTCCACCGTGATTTTTGGAAGAGCAACGAGGCTAATCAATGAGGCCAACATTGTGCTATTGCCATCAATACGAAGCGATCCACCATACAGAACATAGGGTATTACGGTCTCTCTTGAGGCGGCCTATGTTGACGCTCGTTAGCGACACACTTTTAGTGCTATTTAAGTGGTGTTTTGGGAACAATTCATATACTAACCCGCCACTTGGCACTTGAAATAACCCCATTTTTGCATATGCATGTATTTTTGGAGGATTTTGGTTTACGCAGGTTTTTGAGCTATAAATGAGCACTTTTGGACAAAGACCAAGATCATGTGTAGCGCGGAGGAATGAAGGCCATGTGACTCAGATTTCGTTCGCGCTCATCTATGATGAACCAACCTCCAAGAATATGGAAAGGCAAAGACTTGAAGATAAGGTCGGATGACTTCGGGATCAAGGCGAATCAGACAGACATATGGAAGGTTATCAAGACCCAATCTTATCCCGAAGCAACTGAAGTCAAATGCCCACATGCATTGGCAAATCATTTTCTGGAGGATCAAGGAGCTTGCATGCAAAAGATGAGACCGAGGCGGGCCAAAAAGGCCTTAGGCCGGCCGGCCTAGGAGCTATGGGGCCGGTCGGCCCAGGCCTTTCCTGTGCCGCCTCGATCTCCCCTTTAAGCTAGGGTTTCCTCGGACTATTTATAGCTCCCGTACCTCGAAGCCACGGACATCAATCCACCAGAACTCGGTGAAAGCTAGGGCATACACCAAAAGGAGACGATGGCCATCGCAAGTCGTCGAAGTTGTCTAGGGGATGGCTTAGGCCAACCCTTGCCGCCATGGCCTCTCTGCGTGGTAGTGCCATGGTGGAGTTCATGAGCTAGTTGGAGTCATCAATGGTATGTACTCAGTGATGATGATCCAAACACATCTATTATTTGAGTAATGTTCTTCATGTCATCCGATCTCTTAGCGACTCAATGCCTCCTTCTATGCTTTCTACCTATCATGAATATGATTGTTTCTTAGTCTAACTCTAGATTAGACTATATAGCATGCTTTATGTAATCATGGTGATTAGATCTAATGTGTTGACCCTTCATAATTTCTAGATGCGTTCACTTGTGGACGTGCCCTTGTACTAACCACGATGAAAGGGAGCATCGTGACAGCGTGTGATCCCGTGTAAGGTGGCGTTCTTGGGAGGTTGACCGGAGGTAAGAGTTTAAAGATGGCTTTAGATGAGATGCATGATGCGCTTACTCTTATTTGGCTAGAACTACAACTAGAAGACGATAGGCCCGTTTATCCTTTGGTTGCTCTACCTTTGCCTATGTTTATGGATGTGATCAACCTTTATACTCACTCACATCTTAAAGGTTTACCTCTATATGCAATCAACGCTTAATGCTAGGAATAGATCCGTTAGATTAGATGGGGAACCCTAGTAAGTTCATTGTCGATCCACGGATTGATAAACCTTGGATGGAATACTCTAAGGGAAAAGCTACGATGATCCGTGCGCTTGTTCACAATTGGCGCGTCTATGGACCGTCAACAAGCTTTTCTGGCGCCGTTGCCGGGGATCGGCAACTCGAACCCTAGGGAGATCTATCTTATTTTTTGGACTAACCCTAATTTTATTATTGCATATATCTTTGTGTTTTTTGTTCATGTCCAATGAATGCAGGTAAAACCCTAGACACGAGGCGATCGAGAAGTTCTCAAGATCCGGACTTTGACAAGTCCAAATCTCGCTCCCACATGTTGATGGCTACGTGAAGATCTACTCTTTAGTGGTAGGTGCTAACTTTTGCTAGTGGCCCATCATCCACTATCGAGCCCACACACAAAACAAATGAAGATGAACAAGGTATGCCGCCATGTCATTTAATTTTTAAGACTAATGTTTTTTGGAGAATTGTTTGTTCAAGCTATAGGTGATGAATCATGCCCCGAAGAAGCCGTGAGATCCAATCATCAGCATCTCTGGAAGCTTGCTATTAAGGCCAGGTTTTCGATCATGATCTGAGATGTACCATGGTGGAAAATGAGAAAAATATGAAGCTCCATCAAATCTTCTTTCCAACGCATCAAGAATCGCAAATTTTGGGGATCGGTGCAAGGAGTTATGGTAAAATCTTTCAACACTACGCGTTCTGAAATCTGCTCGAAACAGAACGTAGTGCCGGAGTAAAACAAGCATAACTCTTTCATCTAAAGTCCATTTGAAGTGAATAGCACTCGTTGGAAAGAGAATTTGATGCACATTGCAATGGAGTAGAATTTTTGTACATGTTCTGCACTGGACGAAGAGGAATTCAATGAAGAAGAAGCAGCAGCAAACAACCAAGAAGGTGATGATAATGTCAAGGGAAGATTGGAGGGCCTTGAGCACGAAAGATGATGATTTGAAGTTGATCAAAACTGGAGGCAACAAGATTAGAAGCACCATGACACCACCAATCTTCTCCAATAGGATGCTCAAGAAGCTTCTAATTGAGTGATGCTACCAACGAAGGAAACCGCTCAAATCATCGACATAAAGAGCAAGAGCCCACTACGATCCTGGCACCTTGGGTAAAGCAAAAACTATGTAGAAGACACATCATTGGAGCCATGCTACTCGCTGGTGAATCGATGGTGATGACCTTGAAGCCTAAGGATGCACAACACGACGCTCCAAAACCATAAGACCAAGATCATCAACATCTCAGGCTCAAAACACAAGAAGGTACTGTTCACATCAAAATTCTACGCAACCTCTGAAGAAAACAACAGAATATTTTTGAATATTTAAGAGCCCCATGAAGTTCCAGTTCCAACGAATCAAGAATCAAGTCAATTGGAGATTTCTACAAGCGGTTATGATCAAAACATCGAAGGTCGTGCATTCTGAAATTTTCTGGACAGCACGCAGTGTTAAATTAAAATGGGCATATCTCTCTCGTTTGAACTCCGTTTAAGATGAATGACCACTCGTTGGAAAGGTAATTTAATAAAATTTTCAATAGATCTATATTTTGGTATATGATCTGTTCTGGACACAGGGGAAAATCCATGAAGAAGAGGCAGGAGCAACATGATGAGAACAAGATAGAGGAGATAATGATGACAACAATGAAGAGGAGCTTGGGCAATGCTTTCATCGAGCGTACAAAATCAAATTCAGAAGCTTAGAACAAAATGAAGACCCCTAAGAACATTGGCATATGAAGACACAAGCCGGTGACATTCAATACATAAAGATGTTTAAAGCAAACCACAATGGATTACAAAGATGACATCAAGCTGCATGGACATTTTGGATTCTCGCTCGAAAGACCATGGCTTCGTATGAAAATAATCAAGGTGAGAAGTCTAGCTCTATGACATTAAATGAAGCGCTTTGCAGGAGGCAACCTAATATTTTGTTTATTATCTATATAATATGACGGTCTATATTGTGCTCTTTAATCAAAACATCAAGTAACATTGTACCATTGCTCTAATAAAATCAACAATTTTATGTTGTATGATCTAAATGTTATTGAGAGAGTACTTTGTTATTTGATTTTGGAAAACTTGTAGACCCTTTTGTGTGCCTAATGCTATTAGTGTTTAGAGTCTTTTTCTTTTGAGTCTTTTTAGAGAGAAATATGAAGTATGGCACCACCCTTTGATTCTAAACTTGTGGCTAGTTAATCTAGGCTAACTTTTGTTTTTTTAGACCACCATTCATGTCGTGTCTTTGTGTTCATCCACCTCACGTTACACTTCATGCCATGTTGTTCTCACCCTTGCATTGCATTGCATGTTTTGTTTTGATCTAACCTTTTGTCAAACCCACCTAAGCCTTCCTATCACCCTCGCCAAAAACTAGAGTCAACAAGGGTAGGATTCACTTGTGTTGATTTGCTTGCTGCACCATTCGGATTAGCCAAGTCTATCTCTATTACTTGTCCTAACTGAAAACTTTGACTAACCTCCCTACGAGATCCTAAACCCTTAGGAAAATCTCTCATACCTAAAGCCATCCTAGAACCATAGGTTTTGTTTTCCACCCAATGAAACAACCTTTGTTTTCTTTTTGTTTTCAACCACCTTAGGTAGATTTTCTAAACTTGACTTCTCTCTTCAAAATTCTTGTTTTAAGCCAAAAATATAGGATACCCGTGAACCTTCCCCTAAACCTCATTAGCTAGGTTGTTCGGTTCTTTTCAATGAATAATTTTCTTGTCGACAATGCTTCACTTCTTATGAAGTGGTCGGCCAAGCTTTGTCGCTCTAAGCAATTACTCTTCGAATGAATTGATTGCGGAACAACATTGAAAGACCTTTCAAACCTTGCTAACCCTTGTTTTCGCTAACTCTTTGCATGTGCATTTTGCATTCATTCCATTGTTCCATCATGCATTTGTTAGCTTGGCTCTCTCACAAAACTTTATGATGAATGCTTTTGTTGAGGCCATAATACCAGGGTGGCCGATCACATGGATTACCGACTACTGACTCCGAACGAAAAAGACTCCGAACAAGACACGACGACCGGATCGCAAAAGGAAGGCCCAAAGATGGTTAGGGTCCTACTAGGTTTAGGTCTATTTTGTCTTGTAAGGCACGTCTCCCTGGATATAAATAGTGGGAGGTCCTGCACGTAGAGGGTATCTCCAATCTTAGCCAATACACCCGAGGGTACTTGTTACGCCATTGTAATCTGTACTCGCCGAAATAATACAAGCAGCAATTGGACGTAGGGTTATTACTCGAACTCGAGGGCCCGAACCAGTATAAAATCCCGTGTCTTTCTGTTCATCCATCGTGATCAATCTTCGCACGAAGCGGGGTGCTTGCCGGACAAATATCTGCCGAGTACGACCTCGACAGAGGTGTGCCAGGTAGGGGCCCTCGCGTGAAGAAAGATCATGCCAATCGTCAACGGAGTCTGGATCGCCGACGTGTCGAGTTCATCGATGCCCTACGTGCCCAGTTCCGTCAAGTCAGAAGCCTTCGGAAGTTCTGCCTCCGCTTCCGATCTCTACGCTCATAGCCATCTAGTGCCTAGACGGGAGATCCACTTCAAGGATCTCGTGTTCGAGCATCAAGGCGATTATGAGCTCAAGCTGACAGGGATCCGTGATCCCGATCTCACATGCGCCGGTCGGGAAGTTTTCGCCACCTTCACGGAGCCAACTCCTGAAGACACTGCCGATCACATTGCACAGTTGGATCTTGACTACAGTGGATCTAGTGATGGATCAGAACAGCCCGAAGACCGCCGCATCCATGTGCAAGCTGCAAACGGGAGCGAGGCCGCCGCCGAGTCCTCCAACTCACGCAGATCCATACCTCCTCCGCGTCTCAGGAACGCACCAACTCTTCAGACGGCTATAACCCGTACACAGCAGGTCACGTCCTCACTGGCTCCCGAAATCTCAACAACGATTTCTGAGCAGTCGAGCAGGACAACCTACAGATCCAAACTCTCTTGGAGACGATGGAGGCAATGGCCGAGGGAACCCCGATGGCCACCATCGCCAAGAAAGCTCGGGAAGCAGCGGACAAGGCCAAGGAGCGCCTCGAGGCCGCCGCCGCTGCACCACCGGCTCCGTCAAACAGGACTGGGGAACCTCAACCGGTTCACTCCCGATTTGTTAACGAACGACCCCGCTATTGCCCGCACGAAGGGCGTGACATGAGGCCGCAGCTCGAACGCAACGGGGGAAGGCAAGAAGAAGAATAAACACAAGAACAAAAAGCGCAAGGAAACTCTCAACTACAATTGAGATTACCGAGCACGTGAGAGCTACTACCGGTCCCATCCAGATTCGCCGCAACGTGACTCCCGACCAAGCATAGGAGGATGTCTCGCATACTCCCCAGGCCTGTGCAAGGTCAGGTGGCCGAAAAAGTTTCGTCCTACTAACATCGAGAAGTATGACGGAACGACCAACCCCCGCAAGTGGATTCAGATCTATTCCATGATCATCGACGCCACCGGGGGTGACGACTACGTCAAGGCCAATTACTTGCCGACTGCCCTGCAGGGATCAGCCCGAACATGGCTCATGAACCTGCCCAAGGCCAGCATCAAGTCATGGAGCTATCTCTGGGAGACATTTGAAGCCAACTTCCAAGGCACCTACAAACGCCCCGGACACAAAGGAGATCTGCTCAATTGTGTGCAGAAACCAGGAGAGTCCCTCCGGGACTACATCCGTCGCTTCAGCGACACCCGTAACTCCATCCCCGAGATGGTGGATGATCAGGTGATTGTGGCCTTTAATCAGGCCTGCAAGGACAAGCGAACGGCGGAGGAGCTTGCCAAGAAGAACCCGAAGACAGTGGCTGAGCTCTACGGGATCCTGGAAGAGACCGCCAAGATGGCGGACGCCCGAGCAGGGGTCCATGGAAAGCCTGAACAAAGCTAGCCAAGGGGGGAAGGCAAGAAGAAGAATAAACACAAGAACAAAAAGTGCAAGACCGAGGGTGATGAAGTCATGGCCGTGGACAACAAACCCCCGTATAGGCGTCAAGGCAAGCCAACCGATCTCCCAATGTACTGCCCGATTCACCAGTCAACAAAGCATCACTTTGTGGATTGCATGGTGTACAAAAAGCAAAAGCAGGAGGAGAGCCAGCAGCAGGGGGCTCCACGCGACCAGGCCGCTCATAATCCTCGAACGACGAACTACATGGATTGTGACGATGAGCCAGACCTTCCCGAGGATCTGGAGATTGCCACAATTTTTGGTGGCTATTCTACCCAAACCTCCAAGTCCCAGCTAAAACTAGTCGAGAGGCAGATAGCAAGCACCGAGCCCTGCAAGCATCCGTTAAGGTGGTCCGAAATCCCAATCACATTTGATCAGAGGGATCACCCTGAGACGCTGTACGTCGGACCGCTACTCCCACTATGCGTCAAACCTTGGATCGGGCCCCGCAAGATCGGACGAACCTTAATCGACAGTGGAAGCGCCCTCAATCTGCTGTTTGTCAATGCCTTTGACGAGCTCGGAATCCCGAGGAGGTCCTTGTCCCCAGTGGAGAAGCCTTTCTACGGGGTCATACCAGGCATCCAAGCCTTTCCCTTAGGGAGGATCGATCTACAGGTGACCCTCATGGAGGGCAAAAACATCCGAACAGAATTCCTCATCTTTGAGGTGGTTGACATCACGTCAGCCTATAACTGCATCTTGGGCCGACCGTTCCTGAAAAAGTTCATGGCGGTCGCCCACTTTGCCTACTCCATGATCAAAGTCCCAGGGCCATTGGGCCCGATCACCGTCTGCGGCGATCGCAAAGGCGCGGTCCAGTGCGACATGAAGACCCTGGACATGATCAAGGGAGACGAGCAGGAGCCAGCCAAGGCTGCCGAACCTGCCAGGAAAAAGACCAAGAGCCTGCCAAAGGCTGCCGCAAAGGCAGCAGTGGAAGAAACCTCCCGAGCAGCGGAGACCCGATCAAGGCCCAAGGGAAAAGAAGTTCCCGAACCGGTGCCTGCTGGAGAAAAGAAGACCGATGATTGCACCGCCGAGAAGTAGACCGTGGTGGACCAAACCCCGATCAAGGGGACGCCATCACAGCAAGCAGGCGAGTCGCCAGCCGCCGCCTCACCAAGCGCATCACCAGCGAAGCGCACCGAACTGGGCACCAAATCGATGGCCCTTGATGAGTCAGAGCTGACCAAGACCACCCAGGTGGGCTCTGGTCTGGGTGACAAATAGGAACTCGAGCTCATTGCTTTCCTCCGGGCTAACACGGATGTGTTCGCTTGGGAGCCATCTGACATGCCTGTGATCCCCAGGGAGGTAATCGAGCACAAGCTTGGCATACGAACTGGCGTCCGGCCAGTCAAGCAGAAGCAGAGGAGATATACCCCGGAGAAGCGAGACGCCATTAACAAAGAAATCAACCGACTACTCAAAGCTGGCTTCGTTCGAGAGGTCCCTTTCCCAGAGTGGCTGGCAAACCCAGTCATGATGAAGAAGCCCAACAGAACGTGGAGGATGTGCGTAGACTACACCGATCTAAATAAAGCTTGCCCGAAGGACGAGTATCCACTACCTAGGATAGATCAAATTGTAGATTCAACCTCTGGATGTGAGCTGCTTTGTTTTCTAGATGCCTATTCGGGGTATCACCAAATCGGTATGTGCATTGACGATGAGGAAAAAACTGCATTTGTAACTCCCTTCGGTGTTTATTGCTATATAAAGACGCCTTTTGGTCTGAAAAACGCAGGTTGCACTTATCAAAAATGTGTTCAGATTGTTCTCGAGGGCCAAATCGGCCATAATGCGGAAGCATACATAGATGACATTGTTGTAAAAAGTAAGTTAAAGGGCGACCTGATTGCTGATTTAACCGAAACATTCAACAACTTGCGTGCAAACAGGATGATGCTCAATCCCGCCAAATGCACCTTTAGTGTATCATCGGGTAAGCTCCTCGGTTACCTTGTTTCCCAATGAGGTATGGAGGCAAATCCACACAAGATCAAGGCACTCGACGACATGAAGTCTCCACGCAGCCGCCACGAGGTCCAGAAGTTGGCAGGAATGATGGCGTCCCTGAGTCAATTCGTATACAAGTCAGGCAAATGAGGTATGCCATTCTATAAATTGCTACGTAAAACTAATCATTTTGAGTGGTCGGCAAAAGCAGAAGAGGCGTTCCAGGCGTTCAAGCAATACCTACGAAAAATGCCCGTACTGGTCCCGCCACAGCCACAAGAGGAGATGCTGTTATACGTGGCAGTGACACCAACCATCGTAAGCACTGTTCTGGTGGTTGAGAGACCAACAGAGAAGTCAACAACACAACACCCCGTTTATTTCGTAAGCGTGGTGTTACATGACGCCAAAACAAGGTACCCTCAGATTCAGAAATTGCTATATGTTGTACTAATGACTTCTAGGAAGCTCAAGCATTATTTTCTGAGCCACAAGATCAAGGTTGTGTCAACTTACCCCCTAGGCAACATTTTACATAATCGAGATGCCGTGGGTAGGATCGCACAATGGTCTGTGGAGCTGGGGGCCTACGACATTGAATTCATACCCAGAACTGCCATCAAGTCGCAGGCTCTGGCAGATTTCATCGCAGAGTGGACTAACCCAGAACCCGAAGAGGCTGCCCAAAATCCTGAACACTGGACCATGTTCTATGACGGAGCATTTTGCAGAGCAGGTGCGGGGGCTAGGGTGGTCCTGATCTCGCCACACAACGACGTCATTAGGTATGCATTACAAATCAATTTTGTTGATCCAACCCCTACTAACAATGTTGCCGAGTATGAAGTACATTTGACAGGACTCCGCATAGATGCATCTCTAGGCGTTAGGAGGCTGCTCGTGAAAGGGGATTCTGAGTTAGCTGCAAAGCAAATCATGAAAGAGTACAGCGCGCGAAGCGAGGTCATGGCCAAATACTTGGAAGCATACAGGAGGATGGAAAGCAAATTTGATGGGCTTGAAGTACGGCACGTTAAAAGGGAATTCAATGGCGATGCAGATAAGCTAGCAAAGGCAGCTGCCGAGCGCACACAGCTCCCAGGTAATGTGTTACTTGAAGTTCTTACTAAACCATCTGTGTCGGTTTCATTACCGAACCAAAAAACTGTGCTTGCCAAGGGCACAGTTTCTACAACCAACGAATCCGTCAAGGAGTCTATGTTGGTCGGTACGGCCCGAGCCACCGCTCTAGTTGGAAACGACGAGAACTGGATGGATCCAATCCGGGCGTACCTCACAAACCAAGCTATTCCGAACGATGATGCTACACTGGAGAAAATCCATCATAAAGCCAAGAACTATCAATTGGTTGACGGGCGATTATACAAGCTAACCCGCAATGGAATGCTCCTCAAATGCATCACACGGACCGAGGGCATTAGTTTGCTCCACGATATTCATGGAGGAATCTGTGGATCACATGCTTCTCCCCGATAACTAGCAGGGAAAGCATTCCAACAGAGCTTCTACTGGCCTACAGCTCTTCAAGACGCAATCGAGTTAGTTAAGAAGTACGAGGCATGCCAATTCTTTGCATGGAAACAAATTAAACCTACGCAAGCTCTAAACACTATTCCTTTGTCATGGCCCTTTTCCACATGGGGAATAGACATCCTCGGGCCCTTTCCAAGGGCTATTGGGGGTTACAGATTTCTGTTCGTCAGCATCGACACATTCACAAAATGGGTTGAGGCCGAGCCAGTTCAGAAAATCACAAAAGGGGCAGCTGTCAAATTCCTACAGAGTATTGTCGTACGATTCGGTGTCCCGAACAGGATAATCTCTGATAATGGAACACAGTCTAAAAGCAAAAAGTTTTTTTTATTTTTGCTACGACTAGGGGATCAGGCATGATCGGTCATCGGTAAATCATCCGAAGGCAAACGAGCAAGTAGAGCGTGCCAATGGCATCGTGCTCCAAGGCATCAAGAAGAGAATCTTTAACATATTACAAGCTTACGACAAGCGTTGAATTCATGAAGTTCCAACAGTACTTTGGTCGATGAGGACCACCATGAACCGAGCAACAGGTGAGACACCCTTCCTCTTGGTATATGGAGCAGAGGCGATTCTACCATCCGATATCCGACTACAAGCCCCACTCATGGCACTATTTTCAGAAACTGAAGAGTCTGACAGACGCGCAGATGAGCTAATCCTCCTGGAGGAGGCTCGTGATGCAGCTGCTTTTAGAGTGGCCTAGTATCAGCAAAAGCTGCGACAATACTACGATGCTAATGTTCGCAAGAGAAGCCTATGCATTGGTGACATGGTGCTCAAGTTAGATCAACGCACCAAGGACAAAAACAAATTGTCCTCTCCATGGCAAGGGCCGTACATCATAGTAGACATCGCCCGACCAGGAGCCTACAGGATCGCGAAGATAGATGGAGATATACTACCAAACATGTGGAACATGGATCAACTACGCAGATTCTATGCCTAAACAAAGGAAATCAAGTAAGCTTAAGCCTGTCCATCAAGTTTGGCAGATAAAAGCCATCATCCGCGTCGCCTACAGTGCCAACAAAAAAAAAGAGATAAGTTCTACACACTTTACTCACCCTCGCTTTTACGCTTAGGGGCTGGGTTCTATTTTTCAATTCTGTTTCTACTCTTTGTTACCATACTTCATATACTAACAAGGAGTCAGGGACTACTACGCTGAAAAATTTTCTTTTTTCAGACCTATTCTATGCGTCCCAAGCACAATGCTCAGAGGCTCCCCATATGATCGGAAAATTCTTGTGATCAGTACTTCTAGACTCTTTTTCAGCATGCCCGCATGACTGTAAAAGAGCCCGGGGGCTACTATGGTACTACTACCACACAAGAATCAGGCTTTTTAAATCAGGAAAGCCAGGCTATGCTAAATTACCGAACACCATGACTACAAGAAATTACACAGTTCAGCAGGCCGCCCGTGTCTCAGCAACTAAACAATTCCAAAATAGCTTATGGTAACGGGACTTTTGGCTATGACAAAGCTATCAGTTAAAAAGCTCCACAAAAATACCAATCAGCTCTAAGACTTACGCAAAAACATGCAAGCATATGTTACGCAAAGTAAGGTCGCATACTAAACATCCAAGTTTTGCCCTATTACAGGATCCAATCATAGAAGTTCAAGGTGATTTTTCTAAATCACTCAAATGAAGATCAAGGTTTTTAACAAATGGTTCCACCAATGGGGCAAGATTGTCAAACAATACCTTCGCCTCCGTCGTCGAGCACTTGAAGCCTTTAGAGAGCAACGAGGCATCGAGATCAGGAATGTGGCTTTTCAAAGCCCCGACAGTATGAGTGGCTGCAATGCAGGCGCCTTCCATTAGCCTGGTCTCCAAGGACGAGTTGCGCTTCTCTGAAGTTTCAAGTATGGCGGTGAGGTCAGCAATGTCCTTGTCCCGAACTGTAAGCCTGCCCTCCAGATCCGAGTTTTTTTTCTCGAGCATCTCAATGCTCTTGGAGTTGGCTACAGAATCAAAGGCAGAGTATAAGTGCAAGTTTGCAGATTAGGACCAAAAAACAGACTTGATAACATTGAACAAGTACCTTCCTTCTCGGACTGGAGAACGGTGACTTGGGCCTCCAGTCTGATCACAGACGCTTCAGCAGCAGAGGCACGAGCGTCTAGCGAACGCCACTGATCCTTAGCTGTCAAGAGCGAAGCAATGACCAGGCCCAAGGGTGTCGGAGCAGGTCTCGCCACCTCGATGGACTTCTTGGTACCACCAGGATGAGCTACCGAAACTGGTTCGGGAGTTTTCTCCTTTTCGAACATCCTGGCGGGAGGGGAAATGGCAGGCTGGGAAGACCTACACTCCCGAATAATCAAAAATAGTTAAATAAAAGTCTCTCTCTGCGAGAAGCGCTTGAGCATAACCAAGCAAGTCAAAGTCCTTACTTGGATGTCGGGATTCTGAATTTGAATCTCTTAGCTCCAGATGCGGGCTTTGATGGCCGTGTGGTCGGATGAATTTCCTGGTGAGAAATCTCCCGAACACGTTTAGCTTCGATTATACGATCAAATGCTGTGAATAAACGCCCGAATACGATCATGCTTGGTACCTGGGAGACAGGGCGAGGCGGATTGCGACTGGGCAACAGCTCACCAGACCCGGGTGTACCAAGGATGCCCGAACCTGGGGTCATCCGTTCCACGCTTGCTCCACGGGAGCGTTTGCGGGTTCGGGGGATGTTCTCCTTAGGGCTGCTCGGGACATCTTTTTCTGCCACAGGTGGTGGTTCGGGCTGCTCAACGATCGAGGACCTGGTGCCCTGGTCAACAGGCTGCTCCCCGCACTCTTCAGTATCGATGGCTCCGCTCCGGGCGGGGGCATCAATAATTGGAGGGGCCTTGACAAAAAAAGAATCATTTCATACGAATCTTAAGCGAGACGGGAGATTTTCTAAAGAACCAGTTTACCTTTGGAGGAGGGTTGCCATGGCTATAGGGAGCTGGGACGCCGGCCTAGTCTGGAAGTTTTGCGCATAGCATCTTCTTCAGACGGGCGGCCACTTCAGATTCTGGGACAACTGTTGGTTAAGAGTCATGATAATTCAAATGACCAACCAAGTTCTAGGAAAATTTTACCGAATACATCAAAGAAAGGAGCTTACCATCTGGCTTCATCCTGTTCGGGTCATTATCACCTGTAAAGGTCTAGGCATACCGATCATGTGTCATGAGTGGGATGAATCTCCATGTGATGAAAATCTCCGCCACATGGATCGCCATCAGTCCTTTCTGACGGTGCTCAAGGATCCGATCAAGGTGTTTCTGCATAGCAGGGGTGACCTCGGGCAGGGCCTTTGTTTCCTCCTTGAGATAGGGCATCAAATACTTCCCCTTGGCTAGAGGCCTGGAGGAAAGTGATGTAAAACCAGTGATGTTCATAACCTTTCCAGCAATCCTTCACTGGAAAGGGGATGTAAGTCCCCCGATCTCTCAAGGAGAACCCAATCGACCCGATCATGAGTTGATTCTTGTAAAATGACAGGGTGTAAAAATATCTCCACAACAGTAATGAAGGCTTAATTCCTAACCAGGCTTCACACAGAAAAGCAAAGACGCTAAGCATTGTTATGGCGCCAGGCTTGATGTGCACGAGCTCAATCTGGTAGAAGCCACAGATGTTGTGGAAGAAGTCTGATGGATAAACCCCAAAACCACGATGGAAGAATTCCAGGAAGGCTACTAGCTCGAGTGTATTGGGGGTCAGATAGACTTGACCTTTGGCATGCCGACGAGAAAAAATGGCGGTGTCTGGAAGCAATCCAAGGTCCTCCAGTTGTTGCAGCTGCTTGGCTGTGGTGGTGGATTTGTTCCAATACTTGTCCGTGGAGCAGATTGTGTTTCCGCTGCGAAGTTCCCGTCCATCGGCGGCGCTGCTCTGATCACCAGATGATTCACCCCCGGATGAAGATTGGTGCGAGGATGCCATGGTGGTGAGAAGCTGGCTCAAGGGACTGGAGGAGCAAAAGGATGAAGGGTAGAAAGCGGATAAGAAATGGCGAGTGTTTGCAAAAGCAAGCGAGGAAGACGAAGGCCCAAATGGAGTCCAGGCGGCTGCGCTTGGGGGCTTTATGGTTTCGCGAGGGAGCACGAACCCCGAGAAAACCAGCCTCGAGCCGTGCAATCCGCAGTCACTGTTGGGTCAAAAAGATTCTTTCCTTTTTCTGTGGCATGCGTCGTTTCGAAAGCTGTGCAGGTCAAATTCAATGCATTTAGGATTGCTAGCTTACCTGAGAAGCTACCAGTTTTAAATGACCGAATGCTTGGTGTGTATAGAGGAAATACCCCGATCATGCCTGATTGGGGTCAAATTTCCCGAACATGCTTAGTTTTTAGTTAGTCTGTTCGGAAGAAACTCTTGATCGGGAGATTTCATTCTCTAGGCAGGCAGTTTCACAAACAGATTGACACAAAAGTTCCCGAACATAGAAAGAGGGATTATTGTTGCATCTCTCAAGTGAAATTTTTGCATTAAGTCCAAAAGGGAGTACATTTCACAAGGGATCAATAACTATCCTGAAACTAAAAAGATCAAAATAATGATCTTCACCTGACTAATGTCATCGGCGAGGATCAAGGCGGTGCGGCGCCGGCCAGCGGATCATCTACCGCGTTCTCTTCTTCAGAGTCGCTGATAAGATCCACGAGCGCTCCGTCTCCAGGGATCCTGATCAGGTCACGGTTCACGGAGACGAAGAGGCGCCGGGCGAACTCCTCGTCGCCGCTGGTGTCCACCGGAGCAGAAGACAAAGATGCGCCTCCGCGCGAGGGTTTTGGCTTTAGCCGAACTCTGCTTCCTCCTTGAACCGGTTCATCATCGGGGGAGAGGGAGATGGGAGACGCCGGGGCTGGAGAAGACAGTGCAGGGCGCTTCCCGGCGGCAATGCTCGACAGAGCGACGTCGGGAGCTGGAGACGCCATTGCCGGAGCTTCCTCTGGCGGCTCGACCTCGATTCCTTCATCCCCATGCCAGGGGAGGGCAAGGAGAGGAGCCTGAGGAGGAGCAGGAGGTGGTGTCAACGCCGGTGGCTCCTCCGGCTTGTCGGACGGCGGTTCGGTGGAGCTGCGGGGAGAGTCTCCGAAAAGGAGGCCAGGAAGTTTGAACTTGCGGCTAAGCTTTTTCTTTCCCATGGTGTGGGGAGGGAGAAGGCTTAGAAAGGAAGGTTCAAGTACAGATCGATCACTACAAGGTTTCTTGGCTATTGCCACGCTACACATATGCAATGCCACTATTTTGGTTGCCATAGGGGGGTCATATCGCAACTTTTGTACAAAATGGTAGCAATATGTGCCTATAATGCAATGGACTAAAAGTGTTGCCTTAGGTGTGACTTTTGGTTGCAGTAGGGGTGTGTTATTGCAACTATATTGCGCTTTGGTTGCAATTATTTAGAGGTATTGCTACGTCACTTTGGAGTTGCAGTAGCACTGATTTTTTGTTGCAATAATGTGATATTATTGCAACTATATTTGAAATGGTTGCTTTTGATTGGTGTTTTTACAACAGTTTTTTTGTGTTGCAATATATTTCAGTGGTGTTGCGATTGATAGATGGTTATTGCAATAGGAATTCTGATGTAGATGCAATAGCTTGTGCCTATTGCAACAACTTTTTAGAGTTGCAAAAACCTTCTTTGGTGTTGCAATTGTGATTTTTTATTGCAACGAGAAACCTAAATGGATGCAATATGACTTCCCTATTGCAGCGGTTTTTGGGTTGCTACAAACTACCATGTTAGGTGGGCCTCCTCCTTGTGTCTTCACACGTGTCAATGTTGATTCACATGTAATGTGAGATTAAATATAAGTATGTATCCAAGTTTGAGGAATAAACGAGCAAGAAATTATACTTTCTTGTGTATAACTTCAAATCAAATTGTGACTTTAAGTTATATAAAACTATTTGAAAAATATATTAATTTGAGAACAATATTTAGTTTCACTTTGCAAAAACTATTTGTAAATTTTACGACAAGCTTATGGTCCCAAATTATGCTGTCAAGTCAAGTTTTAAAATTTTCTAACCAAATTTATAGACATTATTGTAATTTGGAGAAAGAAGTTTGAATTGGTGGAAAAATGACCCGTTAGTGATATAAAATGTAAAAAAACAAACAAAAAGTTGTCATAGGAAGGAAACTTGAACTCTTGAATCATAGCCAACACAACTTGTATGGGTGTATGAGAGAAACAGTTTGAAGACCAAATCAAGCTATTCATTATCCACGATAATTTCATATAATCTTTATCTTTATCTTTACCTATTTCTAAAGAGAAGAATGCTTCTTCCTTTTTTTTGGTCCGTCCTGACAAGTGGGCCCCTCTTCTTTTCTTGAAAGAATTGTGTTTGTGTGCGCCGGGCTTCTGTCAAACACGGCAGTCACGGACACCGTATCCGACACGGTGAGGAGATACACAAAAGAAGTCATAAATAGAGAAAGAGGATTGGAGAAAAGAAATCAACCACGCCATGGTCAGGAAAAACAAATCCCAAAAAGAGAAGTGTAGCACAGCACGCTGCTAAGAACGTCAGTCTCGCGGACACTGGCTCGCAGGCAACCGTTCCGTGCGTTCGCTCTGCTGCTAGATTAGGCCGCGCGCTAGCTTGCTGTCGAGGATGAGGTCCGGCCGCGCCAATGGTGATGACTGACAACGATGGACAGAGGCGCCGCGCACTGGCAAGCTAGACTCTGGCGGCGTCGACACGCACCATGACCTGCCCGGCTGCTGTTTATTTGTGCTGATGCGTAAAATTTTCCATGTGTTACCAACACTCATTCAGTCATAATTTCCATGTGTTGCAAGTATGCTATTGAAGAAAAACTGGGTCCAGATTATTAATAGGAGGCTTCAGACACAGCAGCAATGTTATGTAGATTAAAATCAACAAAGGAACAGGGCCAGATGATCTTGATGCCTGACGAACGAGAGGCAGCGTACATGCAAACATGTAAAGATTAGATTTGTGACCAATTTGTACTACACGTACATGCATGCATTGCTCACGTGCATGTGCTGAAGGAGAAAGAACTGAATTGGTGCTCAGCATGATGGATGCATGACATCACTAGAGTAATTAAGGGATAAACTAATGCGGCAAGGGAATTAATCACAGCGGCAATTAACTTATTCTTCTGTCCTGGTCTTCCTCTTACCTGTAGGAAAAGATTAGATTGTCTCTGATCTTGACACGAGGAGGGCTAGCGTGTAGGACGAGATTGGTGACAGTTCCCTTGATCGGTAACCGTGATCTTGCCTGTGAAGGGCAGGACGAAGAACATTAATTGATACAGGCAGCAGGACATGGCTGATGGCCGTCGGGGCGGCAGCATGTGGTGAGGACTCGAGAACGAGAAAGAAAGAAAACTGCGAGCTGCTCACGTACCAGCAGGCATCGACGGAATTAAGTGCAGATGGTTTCGACGTGGCTGGTGCCTTAGCTTCACGCGAACGGTGTGCTCCAGCAGCGAGACGAGACGGCAGCGGCCTGGCCGATGGCTGTCGGGGCTGCAGCACAAGGTCAGGACTCAAAAATGTGAAAGAAAGATATCAGATAGGCACGGCTGCTCACCAGCAGGCAGCGGCAGGAACTGCGACGGATTCGACTTGGCCGGTGACCGAGCTTCACGCGGACGTTGTGCCCAGCAGCAAAATAGCAGACCTGGCCTCTCGTCCTCGACGCGACGACGGCGGCAGCGAGCCAACGAGAGCTAGGGCACGCGTGGGACGCAGCGATTAAGATGCGAAAAGAATAAGAACAGAAGGGCGGCGGCCGAAGCGAACTCAAGAACAGTTCAGGGAGCAAAACCAAACTGTTAAAGGAACAACTATTCTAGAGACCAAACAAACTCAAATCAATTTGAATTCAAACGAGTTGAACTCAAATTAAATTGAACAAAGCAATACATAATAAATGCAACAGCATGAATGCAACAAAAACTCATTGTGACTATAATTATATTTAATTTAATTTTGAATAAGAACCTAATAATTCCAATTAAATCCTAGAAATTTATTGAAGCCTTACACAAACCCTAGAAAATTATGAAAATGTTGCTACAATTTCTTGTGATGAAAATTAGGGTGTTACAGGTAAGGGGGCGGCAAAGGACCGGCGAGGATCTGCTGGGAGAGACGATCGCCGAACAACACTAGGAGGGCCCATCTAACACGTAGCTAACTGCGCATAAGAACATAAAAACGTTTGAACGATGCTAGCCAACACAAACAAAGTAGTGGTGTAGTGGTAAATCATGCATTGGTGCGGTCATGAGGTCCTTGGTTCAATCCCTTCCTATGACGATTTTTTGTTTGTTTTTTTACATTTTTTTATCACTAACGGGTCATTTTTTTACCAATTCAAACTTCTTTCTCCAAATTACAATAATACCTATAAATTTGGCTAGAAAATTTTAAAACTTGACTTGGCAGCATAATTAGGGTCGATAAGCTTGTCGCAAAATTTACAAATGGTTTTTGCATCACATTTTTATTGTTATTTTGGGGCTATTGTACGTACACTACAAGCACTAATTTCACTTATTTGCTATAAGCACTACTACACAAAATTGATAGCTACCACTTGTATGTACACAGGATTTTGAGGTGTTGGCCACTAATCAAGAACCTACACCTATGTGAGATGAACATCAAGCTATGTCATGTACTCTGATGAGCTCATGGAGGGAATCTTTCTCGGATTGAATTCTCGGATCGAATTCGGATATGAACAGTATATGATGTGTCGAATATTGATATTCATCATATTTGGATCTTAGAAATCCAACTTTGAATATTCGGATACTAATACAGTCAAAATTAGTACTGACATTGAATGCTCGGATTCGAATACGATCTTACCGTTTGAGTGCCTGACCCTTTCGGTTGGACAGAAACACGACTTAAGTGAGCCGCGTCTCTGATGAGCGCTAATCGGTGACGCGAAAATTCCGCGTCACCTATGTCATCCACATCGGTGATGTAAAAATAGTGATGCGAACTTTTCGCGTCACCAATTTGAGTTAACCCGCGTCTCCGATGTTCGTTTACTCATGCTCCTACTCCTATTACTATTGCAAAAATTTAAATCTTCAAATACAAACTACAAAATGTACTACTATGAACTTGTTGTTTTTTAAAGTTTACAAATTACAAACTTGTTAATCTTAAATTGAAAAATTCAAAATATTTTCATTCAAATCTATTGATCCAACGGCTCGCCCATCCTAGAGATGTCAACGGACTCCCGAGTAATTTTCGTTCTGAATTCTAATTCCAATACGAACCGGCCGGCCGGACTGTATATATCTCTACTCCTAAAACGTACGAAATTGAGTCTTTTTCGTGGTGCGACTTTCGTCTTTCGGCTTTTCGTCCTTCGTCCTTTGTCTCGCGCCCGTCGTGGCACAGCCCGCTCGTGCGATCCGCATCGTCCTCTCCTACCGCAATCATCGGATGCCCTTCCATTTTCTCCTCCACCGGATCTTGCCTCCCCGTGATCCTCTCCCCCAATCCAAAATCTACGCAGGGCTGACGGCTGGCGACGGGGAGGAAGGGGCGGCCGTGCGGGGCTCGGCACGGCAGCGGCGAACGACGCGTGCAGAGCCGCGACCGGCCTCACCGCGGGTGGTGACGCGGGAGCAGACACCGGCGCGGGGCCTCACCGCCCGTCGAACAGGGTCGTCGAGAAGAGGCTCGCCCGGCTGCCATCGCTGGGCCTAGCGTCGCTCCGTGGGTGAAGAGGAGGCACCACAAGAAGGGCCCGCGGCGGATGCGTCCGCTCGATTGGGGTTTTCCCCAGCTGCTTGCCAAGCCGCCGCCGCTGCAAGAGGAAGGAGAGGAGGGGAAGGACCCCCATTGACCGCCGCTCGCCGCTCGCCGTCTCCCCGCGCTGCCTCCGCCTGCGCCCGCACTGCGTGCCCCGGTCCCCGCTACCGCAGCGGGCATCGTACCCAGTGGTGGTCGCTGCCGAGGAGGGCTCCCTTTGGCACGACGCACAGCAAGAAGGGAGCGGGGTCGGCGAGGCGCGGCGCCTGATCGACGACAGCGGGAGCTAAATGAGTGTATGGATCCCCTTTCTCTTTTCTTCTCACGTTGGCCTCTCATTCGCTCTCATCCTTGATAGGGGGGAGGGGGCGCAGCATGAGCAGTAGCAGCGGCACGAGATGGGAGAAATTTAAACTGGCTCCTTCATGCCAGTGAGGTCGGGGAGTCCGGTGACGGCCGGCGAGAGCGCGAAGGGTCGCCGACGGAGGGCGCAAGGGCGAGCTCTAAGGAAAACGCCTCGACGTGGGCTAGCGGCACCACAAGCCGCAACTAATGGGCTCAAGCGTGGCAGCGAACATGGGTTGACCTCACAGGTGACAGCCATCCGCAAGATGGCAAGGGACGATAGCCCAGTGGTCACCGTACTCTTCCTCTACCCGCCCAGCACCACGGTAACTTGCTCTGTTTTTCATGTCCGTGCATGTTACCTGCTCGACATAATGCTTCACCCACTTTGGCGATGCTATGTGGTCACCCTTCTATCTCCTCCTAATCACCTTGCTGCCTCAGGTACCATCCCATGCCTGGTGTGGCAATCTCGGATGCATTGGCGCGATACAGATCATTACTTTCATCAGGTGACTATGCAATAGCAATCACAGTGGTGGATATTGCAACACTAAACTTGCATCTTATGTAATCCTTTTGTTTCTTTTCTGGCAATCCGCGGCATCCTATACATCACAGGCTTCAATAATTGGTTTTACGGCGAAGGTCTATTTGCAATATGTGCTGATCTGTTATTCAACACGACATCAATGGCTGCAATTACCGCACACCTGAATAGTAAGGAACACTTGCGTCAAAAATCTGGAAATTTTCAGCTTAAATTATCCTGATTGCGATGGCATAATCATATATGTAGGAGAGGTTAGTTTAATGTCACAGTCGTGTAAATGTACCACTCTAAGCTTACTCAAAAGTGTTTGCTTGTATGTAACAGAAAATTAAAGATGGGCGTGGTGCGGGTCGACCCGTCAGTTCGTCGACCCGACCCACGAAAACAACCCTATTGGGCCCCTGTTCTGTTCCATAACAAAGGTTAGGGTTAGTGAATCAGCACCTTAGGGTCGAGTGGTTCGATCCACCCCCGGCTCCTTACTGTTCCTCGCGTCGCCGACACCGCCGAGCCGCGGCCGTTCTTCATTCATCCGTCGGCACCGCCGACCGCTGTTCACTGTCGGCCCCGCCGGCAGCTCATTGTCGGACTTCGTCGTCGCTGCCGCTGCCACCACCACCACGGCCAACACCTCCAGCGACGGGGACCTCAAGAACTGGGAAGCCGAGTTCTTCAAGGTCGACAAGGCCACACTCTTGGACCTCATCTTCGTAAACCTGTCACTCCAACTCATTTTCCCTTTCTGATTTATGTTCAGGTCTATCTGTAGGCTGCGCTCAGATCTATTTGATTGCTTTATGTTCAGTTGATTTTGGGAGACTGATCTGGTCAGCTCTTGTGTGGTGTAATGCATTGCTTTTGGAATAATGATCTGATCTGGGAAACTCTGATATGTTATGACTGATCTGATCTGTTAGGACTCAGGAATAGTGTGGCTTTAAACATTTTTCTGGATGTTCATTAATTGTTAGAAAAGTAATCTAAACTAACAAGGAGTGAAGTCCTAATTTTTCTCTTGATATTTATCTAGAGCAAACACCCTGATTGTTAATCACTATGTAGAAAATTAATCTGTAGCAACGTGTATGGTTGTTAATGCAATGAACTCTTTTCTTTTCCTCAGAAGGATCACTCAGAATACTGAAAATACATGAGTAGCATACAGTATCTCTGGCATACATTCCCACATACTACAACATACAAATGAGAAGTTGATTTTATTATGATTAAGAATAGCAAAACATTTTCATATCCTACTTTAATCTGTGAGCATTGCAACTAGTTCGCTCACATATTCTATACTTGTCTCTATTTTCGTTTAATTTATCTCCAGAGTTTGTTATTGTGGGCCTAAGGTTCTGTAACTGACTTGGTTAGAGGGCTGAGTGGCACCTCCTCAGGTCCTGGGTTCGACTCCCCGTGGGAGCGAATTTTAGGCTGAGATTAAAAAAAAAGTCACTCGCTGGTTCCCTCGGTCGGCATGGGTGAACCGACCTATGGTGGGTAGGCCCTCGTGTAAGGGGTTGGTCGTGTGGGTTGGGCCTCAAAGCACGGGTTAAGGCCCGAACCATAGGGGGCGGTATCCCCATGTATGAGGGGGCCCAGCTTTCGTGACTTTTCTCGGCCGGGCTCCGGTTGAGCTCTTCTTAGATAATACCGTGGGGGCGGTCTTTCCCCCACCGCCCGAGTTTTTTTTAGTTTGTTATTGTGGCTTATGGTGTATAACTACACAGGACAGGGTGCATCTATTTCTGTTTTGGAGAGTTTGACAAGTGCTTTACAGACAGGAGACAGCAGGCGATGGTTGTTCTGGCAATTCTACCATGAGGTTCATTTTGGTTTAACTGTCCATTCAAGTCTGTAAAATAGTTTGGTTCTAATTTCTACAGTCAGTTCGTTGAGTAAGACAGTCTACAGCTGCAAAGGCGACTTTAGAGTTTAGATGGTTGACTGCAATTTGATTCAGACTATTTAGTTTATCACTAAAAAATGATGGATGGTTGAATGCATACTATTTGGCCAGATATGGCAAAGCAAGTCTAAGAAGAAACAGTTACAAGCTATATTTCAGTGTTATTTTATAGGATATACCAAGCCCTTCAAATCATGAACTCTTCTCTGTAAATAAACTATTAGCTGAACTCGTACTAGAGAATGATATTTGCTCTATGTAATCTGACGGTTAGTTGAAGTCCTGTCGTGATGCCTTGTGCTGCACTGTTGCCGTTGATGGTTCGCTCCACATGGAAAGCAACACGCAGGCGCGGGTGTGTGTAGAATTACTAGTACTGCATATTGTGGTGGTTCGACCCCCCAGAACCAGTGGAGCACCCACCCAGGTAGTTTAGAAGACATGGATCAACCGGTGCACCATTATTACAAAATAGGTTCAATGGGTCGGATGCGGTTCGCTCCGTGGAGCACCTACGCCCATCTTTACAGAAAATGTACGTGCATTTACTCAGAACACCGTCTAGCATAGCTGTTGATTCAATGGGGAATTTAGCATCCCAAGGTGTTAGCTGCACTCCAGACAAGGCAATGTAAGAAAAATTACCCTCCTTTTTAGTCAATGTAACTTGTTAGTTGTAACTATACGTCTGCGACAATGATGTATGTAGAAAAGCATTAACTTTTTCGAGGTTGCTGTGTCTACTAGCGAGATCACCCCCCTTGCACTCGAGACGTTTAGGCTATTTGTGCTGTTGACATCACTAACATTATCTAAATTGTGCTCATATACATGTCATTCAGGCACAGGAGTTGGGATGCATTCTTTGCTATGTTGCCAGGTGCTTATTCTATTGCGTCGCAATTGTCTTTTACGAAACATTTAATATTGACCCACGACTCCAGAAAGAACTAGGCAGCGTGGAAAACAGCGAAATTTATTAAACGATGCTTTCACATTAGCAGCCTATCAATGGAAATTCTTCTTTTCAGTACAGTTTGAAGATGCAGTAGTTACATTCGTGATTTAGTGTTCAGTGTAGTGGTAACAATTTGGCAAAAATCATTTGTGCCATTTGCGCCGAGGTGGCATGTCAAATGCCACAGGTTCAAGTCTGCTTGCACTAGCAAATAATCTGATCCATTTGCAGCTGCGTTGCTTCCATGCCTTTTTTTTAATATTCAGTTCCTTAATTACACTATATATTGTCAATTCTCTGCCACCTTACTGCATATTTCCAGAGTATTGGTTGAACTTTTCAAATAATTGATAATTTGTTGAGTCATGTTATCCTACCCATTCATATTATTGTGTATTCGCTTGAATTATAAAATATATGCGTGTCTATGCGTGTCCTGTCACACATATTTGGTAATCTAAATGAGCATGATTTTTTTGTCGTGCCAATTTTATCACATCTACAATTTTGTTTCTTTCCCGTAGCAACGCACGGGCACGAATCTAGTATCCTAAATCCTAAAACGTACGAAGTTGGGTCTTTTTCGTGGTGCGGTAATTCGTCCTTCGTCTTCGTCCCTCCGTGCGAAACCACGGTGAAATCCCGCGAGACCGCCTGTGCGATCTGTTTCCTCCGTCGGATCAACCTGAGCACCGATCTCAGCCACGCCCTTCGCGCATCGCCTGCCCAAAATTCCGCTCCTTCCGCGACCCTTCCTGCCTTCATCCTCGCGACGCGCCCCTGCCCCTTCCAGTCCAAAAACTTTGCTCGTGCCTCGTCGAAACCCTAGCCGCCGCCACCGCTGCTCCATTACGTCCCTGTCTCCACCGCTCCCCAAACAGCTCTCCTGTTCAGCGCGGCACGGCACCCTCGCCGCCGCCGGCGACGGATCGAGCGCCGGGAGCCGCTGGGACAGATCAGGAGGGAACGGTGGCAAGGATGGGGCAGAGGCGGGAGGTGGCGAGGTCGAGGATGATGAGGACGACTACGAGGAGGCCGAGTTCGCCCCGCTGCTGGGGTTCGACGAGGTGCTGCATCTAGACATGATGGAAGCGGCCAAGGACGACGGCATCCGCAAAGTCCTTTTGCTTCGATCTGTAGGTACTCGAATTGCTGGGAATTTGTGGATGGAAGGTGTGAACATGGTTGTTTTTCCTCAATCCTTTTGTTGATGTTGATCTGCAGCGGCTCACCCTTCCAAATCAACGGAATCACCACCTCCGAGTATAAGATTGGTTCGTCGCTGGATGGCAAATCTCCGGCACCGGCGCCTACCCCGTGATCCTCGGTGTGGTGGGGCTGTGGGCCCGAGGGCCTCGCCGTGATTGACATTGGGGAGAAGCCAGGCCTGTCTGTCTGCTGGCTGACCATCCGTCCCCATTGATCATGTGCACCGTCAAGAAGCCACCTCTGGATCAGGATTCTTGGCAATCTCCTGCAGTCCTGCAGGGATCTACAACAAACCTCCCCTTCTGGTTGCCTCATAGCACAGATCCCCTTCAGTCTTTGTCAGGTCCAAGTAAGAAAATCTAGCGACTACCCTCCCAGGTCCCTGCTCTTTAATTATCCCAGACCATTGATTATGCCACTGCATCAGATAAAACAATTGATGGGCATGTGAACAATAGTCCCTCATCGAGTGGCACAATATTTTTCTTCTTAATATATTGGATCATGGAAAGGATTTATTGCTAATTATACTGAATCGAGCATGTGTAACTTTGTTTCTTTGGTGGCTAAGCATCATTGTTTCACACATGTGCCTGGGATAGCACAACTTGTTCTATTAGTCCAGTCACTTTGCCTGAACATGATCAACCAAACAACATATTTGCATGTATATAGTAGAACAGTATGCCAGGTCACTGGTTCCGAATAAGTTAAATAAAGTGGAAGTAACAAGTTGCACAGGGCTGACCGTACTTGGTTCTTCCTTGTCTTAGGCACACTTTCACTCAATTTTGGTTCACAAAATGATACTGATGGTATTCTTTTTTTGATATGTTTTCCATTGGCGTATGCTTTTTTCTATCATTAGAACTCTAGATCTATGTGATATTCTCCATTTGCAGCCATCCTTGGTTCTGCTTGCTGCACGTGTGCTTAGGACTTGATTTGGCATGCATGATAATATGATCTTTCAATGAGTAATATCACTTTTAATAAATATGTAAATCTGCGACATGTTTTCGCTTGACATAAATGTGGATTCAATTGATGTATATTGGAACTAATGTTAATGATCGTTTTCAGAAGCATGATGCTGAGGTTTGAGTGGAGCGCATGATTCATGGGATGATCAACATGAAGGCAACCTTGGCTTCACTGCTGCATAGCTCATTAGATTTTGATGTTTTCAAAATAGTTAAGCGTGTTGGACACCATTATGTGTTGCACTTGTGCGTGTGTTTGGACTAGATGCTGTGTCAGATACATTGGATGGTTTCTTTACAGATGTGCACAAATAAATTGTATTTTGGGTTAATGGATGTCTAAATGCTTCATTGATCATATATTGTTTAATTTGAAATTATTGTTTGAAGCTACCAAAGGGATCGTTGTAATATGCACCATCGTGGCATAAGCATGGCGTTGCAATTATATGCTATAGCAACAAAAAACCCGTGTGACAAAACCACATGCAAAGAAACATAAGGCGTGGCAATAAGGTCTCTAAATTGTAGCAATGCAGCAGTAAGCGTGGCAACATGTCTAAGTATAGCAACCACATGTATTGGTCGTGGCAATAGAGGGATACCCTATAGCAACCACACTATTTAGTGTTGCAATAGGGAAGAAGCCTCTAGCAACCTAGTTTCTGTAGTGGCAATAGAGGTGTCACATATAGCAACCACTGTAGTAGCGTGGTAATAGAGAGTTCATCTATGGCAACCAAAATGTTTAACGTGGCAATAAAGAGTCCCTCCTATAGCAACCATAAGAGTAACGTTGCAATAGGGGATATATTTTGCAATGCTATAAACACGTAGCAATAGGGTCTGCTGCAACATCCAGTATCGTTGCCACTGCCACTATTGCTACATTTTCTTTATGTGGTAACAGATAGCTCTTCCAATGCCTGGCGCGTTGCAATAGTTACGATTGCAACACCCACGGTGGTTGCTGATACGAAGACTTGCAACGCTACTTTTGGGTTGCAAAAAGATTCTTGGTGTTGCAATAGGGGAAACACAATGGCAACACCAAAAATAAACCGTGGTGCAAACTTTGGACTACGTTTGCATTGGCAACGCCTCGCAACGCTAAAATTCCGTTGTCATTGTGTCTATTGCAACCATTTTGGGCATTTTGCAACACTTTTCCGGCGTTGCATTATACGCAAAACCTTGTAGTGGATCCAAGGGATCTGATATTTATGGACCCTGAGGCGACGCTTTGCGAAAATCGAGGAACCTGAGCAGAGCTATAATTTATGCCGCGTGTGCTGCTAGAGTTTCGGGAGACGTGCGGAGTGGGTTTTTAATGCGCAGGGCAGCCATTGCATCAACCCTTGGTGTTTCAGTTTTCAAGATGAAATATTTTTATTTACTAATATTATGGCTGATATTTTCTCTGACCTTATCATTCAGATGCAGGTTTCACTATTCAAGAGTTCGGGATCTTTTCTGGCTCTCATTTTCAAGTGATTATCGAGATATTCGCATATCCTAAAATCACTCGAAGAGCAAAAAGACCCAAAGACTACTAAAGATCAACCTTTTCTGAACAAGATAAGCTTGGGGGCTACTGTTGAGGCCATAATACCAGGGTGCCCGATCACATGGATTACCGACTACCGACTCCGAACGAAAAAGACTCCGAACAAGACACGACGACCGGATCGCAGAAGGAAGGCCCAAAGATGGTTAGAGTCCTACTAGGTTTAGGTCTATTTTGTCTTATAAGGCACGTCTCCCTAGATATAAATAGTGGGGGGTCCTGCACTTAGAGGGTATCTCCAATCTTAGCCTACTTGTTACGCCATTGTAATCTGTACTCGCCGAAATAATACAAGCAGCAACTGGACGTAGGGTTATTAATCGATCTCGAGGGCCCGAACCAGTATAAAATCTCGTGTCTTTCTGTTCATCCACCGTGATCAATCTTTGCACGAAGCGGGGTGCTTACCGGACAAATATCTGCCGAGTACGACCTCGACAGCTTTCATATCCATGTTAATGCTTCATGGGCATTTTCTATTTGTAATCTTGTGTAAACATGGTGTTTAGACATGATCGCAGACCATCATCATTTAGTTTTGAGAGCCTTGTTAGCATTTGCATTGCATCGGTTGGTTTATAAGCTTTGCAATGCGCTTTATTTTTCTTGCGCTATAAGGAATTGTTGACCTTGGGATAGACATGGTGTTTTAACCTTGGTTAACAAATCTTTATGACTATAGAGAAATTCAGCAACCTAGTTGTAAACATGGTGTTTGAACTAGGTTTAAACATTGTCTTTGTTTATATGCTTTCCTCTTATTTGCATACTCACTTTGCACTCACGCACACCCATTAGGTTTTTATTTTTCCCTTTTACTAGGTTAATTATGCCACAAGTTAAGGTCTTAGGGATGTCATTGGTTGTTGGCATTTGCTTATACTCCCGGCCATCACCCCGGGGGTAGTTTGTGCGTCTTAATTGTTTTGCAGGCATGACGAAGGAGTCCCATGAATTCGTGATCAAAGTTGCTACTAAGACCATTAACATCTCTGAAGATTGAAAGGGACGCTTCTGTTTTCATCAAAAATCTGCGCATGTTCAGAGCTATACAAGGAACAAAAAGTTGATATTCATAAGCTCCATCAAGTTTTCGTTCCAACGCATCCAAGATCAATAAATTTGAAGACCCATACAAGGAGATATGACAAAAACATTGGGCGCTGCGCGTTCTAAAATCAGCTTGGGACAGATTGCAGTGCTGGAATAAAATGGGCATAACTCTTTTGTTCGGAATCCTTTTTGGGCAAATGATGACTCATTGGAAAGAGAGATTTATGCACTTTGCATTGGAGCAATGGTTCAGTACATGTTTTGTTATGGAAATAAAGGAAAAATTCATGGAAGATGAAGCAGCAATGAAGACAACAAGCAAGGAGGTGATAACGATATGAAGAATGATTGGGACCATGGCTTAGTGACAATGGGAAAGGGTTGAAGGAAAATTAAGGAAATAAAGGTGAAGAAGCATAAAGATGATCCCAAACACATGGCGGAAGGACTTCAAGAATCACATGACGGTTCACCATCTTTTCCCACGCTTAGCAACATGCTAAGCATGGGGGAAGACTTGTTGGACGAAAAGAAAAAGGCCATATGGAGTACAATGATCACAGTTTTCATAAGATACTACTCTTTTTCCATGCTAAGCACAATGCTTAAGCATGGGAGAAGCCGCGCTACAATTCATTAGAAGTATCGAAAAGGACGGTAACTCTTCCTCAACCTTTTCTTTGTTCATCTCCTTCTTAATGCTTGTATATATGTATGCCATCGACTGTAGGTTAGAAACCTTTGTATATCTCTCTTGTTAATAACATGGCTACTAGGAGGACAACCTAGTTTTGTTTTTTGTTTTCAATAAATAATGATCATCATCACTTTGTGCTCACCATGATACAATATTTTGAATACCTTTGCTTTTGGAAAAGTGATGAAAGTTTCCGCTTTGTTCTACCAACACTATGTTGTATATGACTTGACCATTTGCTCTTCATAAAATGAACTTAAATCGATATAAATACTGGCTCTTTTATTTGTGGAGGTTAAATGACTAAATTCTATACCCATATATTCCTTATGTTGCTCTTTGATTTAAGTTTACCGATGACATTATGCCTTGTATTGTTTTATTTAAAACTTGATTCTTATGCTATCTACATTCGTGAATCTCTTGCAAAGTTCTACCTACCAAAGCCTTTACATATACATGCCCTATCATGATGAAACCCTTAGATTTGCAAACTTATATTTTGATGAGTTGGATTAAGATTGATTTCTATGGTTCGAGACTAAGAAGCTGGCCATTCCATTTTGCGTACCCTCTTTTTGCTAGCCTTTCTATCCATGCATTGTGAGTTTTTACATCAGAAACTTTGCTGGATATCCACCCTAAACCCAAATATATTTTTGTGATTATCTACTTGACCACAACCTACAATTGAGTATGGATCATTTTCTCGATTAAAATCCACAAGAATCGAGAGCTTAATTTAGAGAACATCAATTTGGGAGGCATCGAAGAAACTCCCTGAAGATTCAAGTGTTTTTCTAGAAGATCAAGATGGACTTTGTGTACTTACTTCAGCAATTATCAATCCTCACTTCTATGCTCAAGGATGAGCAATCGTTTAAGCATGGGGGGATGCTGAGTAAGTACTATGTTGCAAAAAGTTCTTAGGAGCAAAAAGAAAGAAAAATGTGGAAAGATAAAAGAAAAAAGAAAGAAAAGAAAAAATGAATGAAAGAAAGAAAGAAAAAAAATAAAAGAGAAATAATGCTCCTAGGCTCTTTTAGCTTCATCAAATTCCAAGTGCTTTGAAGACAATTCCAAACTCAATTTTCCAACCATGTGCAATCCGATAACGAGGACTTCATTTTTGCCTCGGGATCATTCTCTTACCACTTGCACATGTCCACCTATCTAAATGTGTGTGTTCCATCTCTCTCCCTTTTCAACATTTATTCTCCATGGCCTTTTTGACTAGTCTCGGTAATTCCAATAGATCTCTCTCTTAGTTTGACAATATTTCAAATATAATGTTTTGCTAGGATTGTTTTTACTAACCAATCTCCACATAAGCCTTCCACTTTCATATATGAGTAGAATAGGTTGAAAATAACCTAGTATAGGCTTGAGCGACTTGATGAGATGAGTGTTGCCATGAGCTTTTGCAAGAGAATCTCACTTATGTTGGATATGCATCTTTTTGAAAACTCTTCACGATGGAACATGGTAAAGGTCTAAAGTTCGCTTAAGTTCAAGAGCGTTGCATTTATTATTATTGTGGCTTGTTCTTTATTGCTAGTCTATCTTCCATAATGAAAATTAGCCGGTCACAACTTGAACTTTAAATGCCGAATACTTGAGAGAAATGTGTCTTGTTGTGTATAACTAAGTGTGGGGAAGACATTGAAGGGCAACGCTGATTTCCTTGTTAAGCAAAGATCTTGGACTTACTCGAGGACGAGCAAGGTTTAAGCATGGGGGGATTGTTGACGCTCGTTAACGACACACTTTTAGTGCTATTTAAGTGGTGTTTTGGCACCAATTCATATACTAACCCGCCACTTGGCACTTGAAATAACCCCATTTTTGCATATGCATGTATTTTTGGAGGATTTTAGTTTATGCAGGTTTTTGAGCTATAAATGAGCACTTTTGGACAAAGACCAAAATCATGCATAGCGCGGAGGAATGAAGGCCATGTGACTCGGATTTCGTTCGCGCTCATCTATGGTGAACCAACCTCCAAGAATGTGGAAGGGCAAAGACTTGAAGATAAGGTCGGATGACTTCAGGATCAAGGCGAATCAGGCAGACATATGGAAGGTTATCAAGACCCAATCTTATCCCGAAGCAACTGAAGTCAAATGCCCACATGCATTGGCAAATCAATTTCTGGAGGATCAAGGAGCTTGCATGCAAAAGATGAGGCCGAGGCGGGCCAAAAAGGCCCTAGGCCGGCCGGCCTAGGACCTATGGGGCTGGCCGGCCCAGGCCTTTCCTGTGCCACCTCGACCTCCCCTTCGAGCTAGGGTTTCCTCGGATTATTTATAGCTCCCGTACCCCGAAGCCACGGACATCAATCCACCAGAACTCGGCGAAACCTGGGGCATACACCAAAAGGAGACGACGGCCGCCGCACGTCCTCGAAGTTGTCTAGGGGATGGCTTAGGCCAACCCTAGCCACCATGGCCTCCCTGTGTGGTTGTGCCATGGTGGAGTTCACGAGCTAGTTGGAGTCATCAATGGTATGTACTCAGTGATGATGATCCAAACACATCTATTATTTGAGTAATGTTCTCCATGTCATCCGATCTCTTAGCGACTCAATGCCTCCTTCTATGCTTTCTACCTATCATGAATATGATTGTTTCTTTGTCTAACTCTAGATTAGTCTATATAGCATGCTTTATGTAATCATGGTGATTAGATCTAGTGTGTTGACCCTTCATGATATCTAGACGCGTTCACTTGTGGACGTGCCCTTGTACTAACCACGCCGAAAGGGAGCATCGTGACAGGATGTGATCCCGTGTAAGGTGGTGTTCTCGGGAGGTTGACTGGAGGTAAGAGTTTAAGGACGGCTTTAGATGAGATGCATGATGCGCTTACTCTTATTTGGCTAGAACTACAACTAGAAGACGATATGCCCGTTTATCCTTTGGTTGCTCCACCTTTGCCAATATTTATGGATGTGATCAACCTTTATACTCACTCACATCTTAAAGGTTTACCTCTATATGCAATCAACGCTTAATGCTAGGAATAGATCCGTTAGATTAGATGGGGAACCCTAGTAAGTTCATTGTCGATCCACAGATTGATAAACTTTGGATGGAATACTCTAAGGGAAAAGCTACGATGATCCATGCGCTTGCGGTTCACAATTGGTGCGTCTATGGACTGTCAACAGCCTGAATCTGTCTAAATCGTCTCATGTTCACCATCGTGCTTCTGGTTCTGGTGAGGCCCTTACGAACAACTCGATTACTTAGGGACCCCCTATAGTAGGCTAGCCGGTATAAAAAACCGACAGCTCGCGTGCCAGGTAGGGGCTCTCATCGAGAATCCTCAAGCAAGCTCGATGGCACCAGTCATCATCAACTGTGATGATGACATGGCATTCAAGAAGGGCACCACCTTCATCTTCGGATCCTGGGTCTGCACGGCGGATGGCGCGGGCAACTTCGAACGCGTCCTCTAGTCGCCGGCTTCCTAGCAACTCACCGACACCACTACATCGCGTCCCCGGATCCGAATTCAACTCGGGCTCGGGGAACCTAAAGTCCCAGTTCGACTCCAACTCGGACTGGGAATATTTCAAAATGGACTAGGCGGTCCGAGCCGGTTTCTGAACCATTGGTCGCGCCAAAATCCAACAACTCAAAAATCCAGAAGAAAAGGAGCTCAGCCACTGCTAAGCGTGAGGTCAACACCCCAAGCCGGATTCCTTTTGGTCTTGCGGGAACCAACTCCTTTTTTCAGGCGGCGTCTTCAAAACAACTCCGATCTCTGGTCGAGTTCGACGAATTCCCTCTAACCGGAAAACAAGTCGGACTCGTCATCACCTCAACTCCAGAGGGAAGATTCGTCCATTGGCCTGGACACGAGCCAAATCTTGGAGCAACACCGCAAGAAGACCTGGACATGTATCGCATCATCGCGTGCATCGATCCGCTCCCGTTTCAACACGGGCAGCCCCTAGATTCTTCAAGCGGGCATGGCTCGACTGTCCCAGCTACTTCGAGCATGGGGAGCTACTGTCCAGGGCGTCAAGCCATGGTGATCATTGGCTAAGAAGAAGAAATCTCCAATGATGAGCCAACAGTGGAGAAACGAAGTCGAAGCCGACTGAGACCGGCTCAGTGAACGCAACGCTGCTCGCGCAGAGCATCGTCGCCGTCTGGTCGCAGACTTCCCCCACAAAACCTCAATGAGCGATTCATATAAGTCGCCGGACAGGATGTCTACACCAACATCTTGGCTGTCGCAACAGAGCTTGGCTAGATGGCCCAAACTCCAGAGATTCACAGGATGAAGACGATGCTTGAGATAGTGGCCATCCAGCATGACACAATCAACCCTGCCAAGACCATCACCAAGTCCAAGGCACCAAGCCATCAGGCAAGCAGTCGGCCTGCCGAAGGCGGCAACCGTGGCAATCAGTCCGATCACCCAAGCAGAGCCCGCCAAGAACCCGGCAACGAGGGAGGCATGGTAATCGGCGCCAGAGGTAGAAACCACGGCGCCGGGCCTAGCCACCACATCGCTTAACAGAGTCACAATGGCGGATGCGATGGCAACAGGGACAAGGATGCATGCCGCAACTACCGTGATGATGACAGGGATCTGCGACACCAGCTGCAGAGCAAGGACGCACGCACTGTCATCTCCGCGTGAGTTCACGACCGGGAAGAAGAAGAGCCTAGACAACGCCAAGAGTATGACCAAATCTACGGGCCCTCCAACCGAGGCTATCACAGCCTTGACAAGTATGAAGGGTTCCCGGTCTTCTCAGATCGCATCCGCGCCACTTCCTGGCCGGACAAGTTCAAACCGGCTTATATCGAAAGGTATGACGGAAAGCGCGATCCCGAGCAGTGGCTCCGCATCTACTACTCGGCGATCAAGGCGGCAAAGGGCGACACCGACACTATGTGCACATACTTCCCAGAAGTCTTCGACCAAGCTCCACTTACTTGGTTGGATGGGCTAAAACCAGGCTCCATTGACTCGTGGAATGCACTCCGCAAGGCCTTCATCAACAACTTCCAGGGTTCATGGCAGAAGCCGGGTACTCGCTTTGACCTAGCCCAGTGCAAATAGGGCCAAAACGAGTACCTCCAAAGCTACAACCACCGGTTCTGGGTGAAACGCTCAACATGTGCCGGCCTCTCCGACCAAGACATCATCGACTGCTTCCATAGTGGTCTCACCGATCCCACGTTGCATCTCGACTTCGGGAGAAACATGCCAAAAACGCTTGAGGCCATGCGCGAACTCATCGGTCGTTGGTCTGACCCCGAGGACATGCAGCGTGAAAGATTCAACCGAAATAGGATGGGGGGCGACTGCAACAACAACGATCGCAACAAGGGCAAGTAAGTTGAGAACAGTGGCAAGCGCGACTTCAACGACAAGAAACGCTAGCCTGAGGATTCGGTCAATGTTGCTGAGAAAGGTCCTTCCCACAAAAGATTCGAGAAACTAATCGACAAGCAATGCCCTTTCCACCCAAAGGACAAGCACTCCAGCAGGGATTGCATCGGGCTTAGGAAAGCTTTCGGCACCAGAGGCGGCCCCAAACCCGACGACCCCGACAACAATGGAGGCAAGGGTGACAAAGACACCGGCTACCAACAAGCCGACAAGGTTGTCAATGCCATCTTTGGCAGGATTGCTCAGACAGACTCAAAACGCAAGCAAAAGTTGATCCATCGTGAGATTGGATGCATCGAGCCTACTATCCCCACATTCCTGAAGTGGTCAGAGGTGCCGATCAGTTTCTCCCGTGATGACCAATGGACCAACATCAAGAACCCGGGAAAGTATCCTCTGGTATTAGACCCAGTAGTGGCAGGCACACGACTCACGAGGACACTGATCGATCGTGGAAGCAGACTCAATATCTTGTTCGCCAAAACACTGAAGAAGATAGGCTTGGACATCACTAATTGGCTCAAGCCTACTGATTCAACATTCTACGGCATCGTCCCGGGCAACGCTGCCGTACCACTCGGCCAGGTATCATTTCCAGTCACATTTGGTACCGAGGCTAACTACAGGACCGAGTACATCACGTTCGAAGTCGCCCACTTCGAGTCTTCGTACCACACGATCCTGGGAAGACCTGCTCTGGCTAAGTTCATGGCGATTCCACACTACATCTACCTCGTTCTGAAGATGCCAGGCCCTAAATGGATCATATCTCTAAAGGGCGACCAGAAGACCTCCTACGATTGTGTCACCGAGGCAATGACGATTGCTGCAAGCATGCAGCAACCGAGCCAGGCAGCAATTGTAGCAGCTATGGCGAAACAACTCGGTGAGGCTGACTTGGATATCCCAACGAAAAAGCCAGTTGTGTCAATCATGAAGCCCTCCCAGGAAGTACCAATCAAGGTAATCGACCTAGAGACGGGCGACCCCTCCAAGACGGCACTGACCTGCCTACCAAATAGGAAAACGCGCTCACCAGCTTCTTACGGGGCAACCACGACATCTTTGCATGGAAGCCATCTGACATGCCGAGAGTCCCAAGGGAGTTGGCTGAGCACAAACACAAGTCGATCCAGTTGCTAAACCCAAGAAACAACGCCTATGATGCTTCGCCCAGGACAAGAAGGAGCAATCCGATCAGAGCTGACGGAACTACTAGCCGCCGGGTTCATCAAGGAGGTGTTCCAAGAACAACAATGAGTGGAGGATGTGTGTCGACTACACTGACTTGAACAAGCACTACCCAAAGGATCCTTTCGGACTACCACACACTGATCAAGTGGTGGACTCCACAGCTGGCTGCACTCTGCTCTGTTTCCTCGACTGCTACTCAGGCTATCATCAGATAAGCCTGCATGAAGACGACCAAATCAAGACGGCGTTCATCACTCCGTTTGGTGCCTACTGTTACACTACAATGTCCTTTGGACTCAAGAACGCAGGGGCAACATATCTGCGCATGATTCAGAGTTGTTTGAAGGCTCAGATTGGCTGCAATGTTGAAGCCTACGTTGATGACATCGTCGTGAAGACAAAGAACCCGGACAACCTTATTGACGACTTGTCCGAGACCTTTGCACATCTCAGGGAATTCCTGGAAGCTCAACCCCACCAAGTGCGTGTTTGGCATGCCCGCATGAAAACTGCTGGGCTTCATAGTCAGCCACCAAGGAATTGAGGCCAATCCCGAGAAGATCACTGCCATTACATCCATGGCGCCTCCTAAATCCCTCAAGGATGTCTAGAAGCTGACCGGATGCATGGCGGCCCTCAACTGATTCATCTCAAGACTGGGTGACAGAGGGTTGCCTTTCTTCAAACTCCTCAAAAAGCAAGACAAGTTTGTATGGACTGCAGAAGCTGACGCGGCATTTGAAGACCTCAAAAAATTCCTCCAAACTCCACTAGTACTTACTGCACCAGCTGATCAGGAACCACTGCTCCTCAACATTGCAGCCACAACACACATGGTGAGCACCGCCATCGTAGTTGAGCGGGAGGAACCTGGCCATGTATTCAAGGTACAACGGCCATTTTACTTCATCTGGGAGGCACTCACAGAATCAAAAGTACGCTACCCCCTGGTCTATTATAAGCTGTCTTAATCACATCTCGCAAGCTGCGCCACTACTTTGACGCTCACCAGGTTGTTGTAGTCACCTTCTTCCCAATCGGGGACAACCTCCATAACCGGGACGCAATAGGGCGAATCTCCAAATGGGCGGTCGAGTTGGACTCCCACGCCATCGACTTCGTCCCACGTGCTGCCATCAAGTCGCAAGCCCTGGTGGATTTCGTCGCTAAGTGGACAAAGATACAACAAGCAGTGCCAGAAGAAGCCTTTGAGCATTGGATCATATACTTCGACAGATCAATGAAGCTTGAAGGAGCCGGCGCAAGAGTACTATTCATATCCCCGAAAGGCGATCAACTCAAATACGTGCTCCAGATCCTCTAGAAAGCCACCAATAATGAGGCCGAGTACGAAGCTTTACTGCACGGGCTATGTTTGGCTGCTTCCCTTGGCATCAACCATATGCTGGTCTACGGAGACTCTTCGGTGGTCATCAATCAGGTCAACAAAGATTGGGATTGCACCAAGGAGAACATGGATGCATACTGCATGGAGGTCCGCAAACTCAAGAAGCACTTCCATGGACTCGAATTTCATCACGTCCTTAGGGACAACAACATGGCCGCTGATGCACTTTCCAAGCTTGGTTCCGACCGAGCACAAGTACCAGGTGGCATTTTTGTCCATAAGCTGTTATAACCATCCATCAGAGAGCAGGAAATATAGCCGACTACAACACCCCCTCATCAGCAAGTCATGGTGATTACACCCGAGTGGACAAAGCCCTTCATTGAGTACATCCTACATCAGAAAGAGCCCGAAGATAAGGTGGAAGCTGAGCAAGTCATCAGGCGAAGCAAGCACTACGTAGTAGTCAGATCCACCCTCTTTCGACGCGGCACATCATCCGGAGTCTTGATGAAGTGCGTCCCTCCAAAAGTCGGACGGGAGATCCTTGAAGAGATCTATGGCGGAATCTGTGGCAATCACGCCGTCCACCGAACGATCGTAGGCAAGGCCTTCCGGTCCAGGTACTATTAGCCATCCGCAGTGGCAGACGCAGAAGAAATCATGAAGACTTGCCAGGGCTGCCAATTCTTTCCCTGGCAAGCTCACGTCCCCGCAACCGTCCTCAACACCATACCACCCTCTTGGCCCTTCGCATGCTGGGGGCTTGATATGGTTGGACCACTCAAGACTGCGCCAGGGGGATTCAGATATCTCTACGTGGCGATCGACAAGTTTACCAAGTGGATTGAAGTCAAGCCGCTTGTCAATGCTACAGCGTCAAAGGCAGCTGAGTTCATCCAAGACATTGCCCAACGTTTCGGCGTCCCGAATCGCATTTGTCGGAGTTCTCATCCGGCAGTCCACCCGGGGGTACCCAGATTTGTAGGCAAAGGGCAATCGCGAGACTAGGGAGCTTGAGGTAACACAGGGACACAGGGATTATACAGGTTCGGGCTACCCAGAGGTATAATATCCTACGTCCTGTGCTCGGTGGTGTTGTATTACTTTGCTCGGCGTGATTTCGGTGAATGACGGCGAGTTCGGGATTACAATCAGGGATCTGGTGGCTAAAAGTTGAATGAATGAAGGGGTTGACCTAGGCCGCCTTATATAGGCCAACGGCCTAGGGTTTACTAATCGGTTATCTCTTAATCATATCCGGCTTTAACTAGGAAACTAATCCAAGTCGGTTGTAACATAATCTCCATGATCTTCGGGCGAGATCCGAGTACCTCACCTCACGCCTTGCAGGCTAAGTCTTCATCGATCTTATCCATCAAACCCGGAGATCCTCGTGGGTCGGCCTGGGATCAGCCCACATCCTTGTCAGACGTGGGCCCAGGCCGACTACATGTCCGATCGGTAGTGGGCCTAGGGGTTCCCATATCCCACAAGTCCCCGAGCAATGTGCAGGCGTGTGGTGAACTGTCGATGAGGAAACAAAGCCTCCATAGTCGGCTGAAGCGTCTTGGTCGACAGGTCGACACAAGAGTGGGCGATGCTCAAAAAAGAAAATCGCAGGTCATCGGGGATGACCCTGGTCAGACCCGAGGGCAAAGCCCCAAGTGGCGTGATGCCGAGTGGTGGCCGGATCAGACACCATAAGTGATTGCACCACTTTGAAAAAGTGACACATCCTGATGGAGCATATGGAGAGCAATACAAGGAGCTCTCCATATGGAGTAGTCCCCGAGCATTAGGCCGACTAGAAAAGCCGGGCTAATGGTCAAGAAAGAAGAATCACCAAGCTTCGGGGCAGTCAGGCTGCCCAAAGGATAAACTCGCCACATGCATCTATATATGTCGTGACAAGAATAGTGCCCACGTGAATGCACAGGGCATACTTGTGGTGGGATGAAGCCGAAAACGATAAGGGTAGACTGAACACCTCGAAGGGGGGAGCTGCTGCGTTGCACAGAACTCACACGCTGAATAATGCAACCAGGGTCACATGTGAACATCTAGCACAGGGCTATAAATATGCGCCAAGGCTCGGAGCCATGTGCTCATCGGGAGATAGTCATATCACCTACCAAGTTTGAACATGTTGGGGACTTGTTACTGGGTTCATCCTCCGGGGTGGAGGCACAGGGACTTGAGAGCTTGGTGCTAGAAGAGTGCTTGTAAAGATCTTGAGGTGTTGATCAGTGTCTGGATGCTTTCCCATTGTCTCCCGGCATTGCCTTGAGCCAAGGGCTTTGTAGGGTGAAATGCTTGTAGAGCCAAGGGAAACCCAGAGGCATTCACACACAACCCTCAAGTGGGGTTCACCCGTTGTTGGTTGTCATGGTGTTACAAGAGAGCTTGCAATGAGCTCATGTGGACCAAGCTACTGCTGATGTAGCATTTCGGCAGCAACGAGTGCCCCAAGCCGTCATCTTGACGGTTGATGTGTTTGATCTTTGTAATCGGCCCTTTGACCGGCTCTTCATGTAATTGTATAGTTTTCTGATGAATCTTTCATCATGTCTTGGCTGCAAATGAAACTTCTGTTTTCCTTGACCTAGAAGCTAGCTTGGCGGCGTAGGTTTGCGGATTAGCTTTCGGCGCCGAGTTACAGAGACTTGTTGGCCATAGTTGGAGCATTGAGTCCCCGAGCGTCGGGTCTGCCTGAGTCACGGAGACCCATTGACCGGAGTCAGAGCACGGAGTCCCCGAGCGTCGGGGCTGGCCGAGTTGTGGAGACCCGTTGACTGGAGTCAGAACGCCATGTCCGCGAGCATCGGGGCTGGCCGAGTCGTGGAGACCCGTTGACCGGAGACAGAGTGCCGAGTCCCCGAGCGTCGGGGCTGGCCAAGTCGCGGAGACCCGTTGACCGGAGTCAGAGCGCCGAGTCCCTGAGCATCGGGGCTGGCCGAGTCCCGGAGACCCGTTGACCGGAGTCAGAGCGCCGAGTCCCCAAGCGTCGGGGCTGGCCGAGTCACGGAGACCCGTTGACTGGAGTCAGAGCGCCAAGTACCCGAGCATCAGGGCTGGCCGAGTCCTTTAAGCAAAGAGCCGTTGACGCATGGAGAGCCGTTGTTCCGTAGTTAACGGGACTTCCACCGACTCCGTCCGTGAGTTACGACGCCGTTAGGGTAATTTGGATCGGCGGAAAGGGGATAAATCGGATCTGTTCATCGGCGATTTTTACCACAGTCATTTCCAAATCGAAAGCCATCCTGCGCCTCCACCACCGCTTAGCACCACCGTGAGTACGATTCGACCGCAGCACACTCGCCGCCGCCGAAACTCGGCCACCACCGCCACCGCAACCCGTCGAGTTGCGCCTGTGCAGTTGCCAGAGATGACGGACCCGAAGGCACCACTGGGGACGCCGGCGTCAGGAGAGTAGGTGCTGCCGCCGACGAGGATGGCGGACGCGGGTATCTCTGCGGGCCACGATGATGTTGATGCGGGGAAGGGAGTGGCGTCCTTCGCGGGCCAGTCCGGAGTCACGGGTGACGCCGCCGCCAGCGAGGGCGACGGTACTACAGCGCCGGCGACTGCCGCCGGGGCGGGCGCCACGGAGAAGGTTACCAAGGTGTCGGTAGAGGTCGTGGAGCTGACCTCCGTGCCTGGAGGGGTGCTGCCCCAAGAACCGGCTTGGGGTCAATCTTCCATGGCCGAGGAGAAGCTCCAGGACATGGTGTGGTGGGGCGTGCTTGGGCCCCAGGAAGTGCTACTGTGGTGGCTCCTTGGGGATGACGCCCGGCCGTGGGACCGCTCAAAGACCGAGATGGCCGTCTTCGCGCCTTTCTTCCAGCGTGGATTCGGACTGCCAATTGGAGATTTCTTTCGCGGCCTGTTTCATTTCTACGGCATTGAGCTGACCCATCTGAATCCTACCTCCATTCTGGCGATAGCAGCCTTCATCCACCTCTGTGAAGCTTTTCTCGGGGTCCCACCGCACTTTGGACTGTGGCGGCGTCTGTACGGATGAAGCCAATTGGTGAAGATGCAGGTAAGGGCCCGGCTCAGATTACCAGTGGAGCTAGTTTCTCTTTGGGGGTGGGCATGTCCAAGAGATATTTTGCTCTTGACATGAATGATTCCAAAAAGGATTGGCGATCGTGTTGGTTTTATATTGCAAACCATCCCCCGGTCCTGCCAAGCCGGACGGGCCATCGGCCGATGAAGACCATCGACTGGGAGTCGCTGCCTGAGGGCCAAGACCTGCAGGAGGCTAAAGAGTTGCTACAATTGATAGCTGAGGCAAAGGAGAGGAAGCTGACCACCGTGGCAGTGATGATTTCCTTCGTCCGGCGTCTGACGCAGCCCATCAAGGACCGGGTGCACCTCGGGTATGAATTCTCGGGTGGCAGGGACCCGACTCGGGAGCAGGTTCAGACGGTGTCCATCTCTGAGATGATGGAAAGGATTTAGAGCTTAATGCGGGGTTCGATTTATAACCAGGGTGCCCCGGTGCCTTTTTCGTTGCAGAGTCTGCCACCGCCGGTTGGTGTCTGCCCCTTGTTTCATTTTTGCAGCTGGATGTCTGATGCGTGGCTTTGTGTATGCGAGTCTAAATTGTTGTGTTGGTTACTTGCAGGAACACGCAACGAAGTACTTCTGTCCAACCCCGTTGCCCGAGGGCAGCGTCCGGATGGAAAAGCTGATGTCGGCAGAGGAGGCGGCCCGAGTGCCCCCAAGTGGTGGATGGGGAGGCGGCCGACTGGGAGGCCGGTGACGTGATTCCAGCTCCCGTGGAGTCGTCGGAGGATGATCAGGCGACCTTGGCGTCTGTCCTTGAGACAAGGAAGCCAAGGCGCGTGGCCGTACGCAAGGTGCTGAGGCCGGCTAAGGCGGCTGGCGAGGGTTCTTCGCCGAAGCAGGTACCCAAGCTCGGTCAGACTGCACGGGCCGAGGCCCAGGTAAGGCAGAAGAGGAAGCAGATAGCCTCGGCGAGCGAGGCCGAGGAAGAAGGCGATGGGTCCCCCTCTAGCTCGGACTTGAGGGAGTCACCCGGACCGATGCTGGCGGCCAGGGGACCTTGTATGTGCAGCCACCGGACCAGCCGGAGCTGGAACTTGGCTCGACGCCGCCCCTGCTGCTGCATAGGGTCCAATTCAAGCGCCCTCGGAAGTGCGGGTGAGTTTCCTGGTGCACCTTTGAATGTTTGCCTGGTTTGCAGTGCTTATGTTGTGTCTGCTTTGATAGGCTCGGAAGCCATGGAGGTGGTGCCAGCGTCTTGCTGCACCTGGGGGCCGGTGGCAAAACGCCGCCGAGTCAACCAGCCGCCGCGAAGGCGGGGCTGAAGTCCGGTGCTGCGTCGGCCCTACCGGAGCGGATATCGGCTAGCGTGCCGAAGCAACCGCGTCTGTCAAGCCCTCCGCGCATCACCTTGGGGGCGAGTTCCCCCGTGGATGACCGGCAGGACGAGGTGCCCGAGGCCAACATCATGGAGAAGGGCTCGGAGAATCTTGCGAGGGTGGAGAAGCCGACCGGCGGCCCTCTGCCACTAGAGGATGATGATGACCAGCTGCTTGGGGAGCAACTGGACGCTAGGGCTAGCACTGTCATGCCGCCCCGGGTGGAGGTGATTGCGGCCGAGCACGGGGCCGGGCTCGAGTCGCCAGAATTGACTCTGGAGTAGCGGCTGGAGCTCGATATCGCTGACCAAGAAAGCGAGCTCCGGAAGCTGCAGAATGTGGCCGGTGTCGTGGATCACGTCATTCAGGTATGTCTTCCTTGTACCTTGTCATCGTTGTGGGGCATGGACTGACCATGTGGCAGGGTTTCACGGCCCGGGCCGCGAAGGACCTTGACTTAAAACGGCAGGCCTTGGAGGACCGCTAGACTTTGGCACGGATGCAGGAGGAGAGAGTCCATGAAGCAAACGCCGCCAAGGAGTTCCTCAAAAGCAGGACACCATTATAGTAAATGGGGAAGTTTTTGTATCATCTTTGATTTAAAAATCAAAGCCTAGGGGCTGATTGCAAAAGAAGTCGGCAAGGAGCACATCATGTTCACTTCTGAAGGTTTTCAACAAAGAAGCAGGATGACGAGAAAACAACTTGGCTGATGCTAAAACTATTGCGAAACAACTCGGCAGGCGTGAAGACATTAAGACTCTCGGGGGCTTGACGGACCAAGATCCATGGGAGTCTTCATGGGCTGTAGGCCCGCTAGGAGATTGGGCTGGCAACTCTGATAGATACAAGGAAGAGGCATACAGATTAAGGTAACTAGTTGGGTACTTGAAAACAACCCGGCCTACTCATGTTAGGACTCTATGTTTAGTATCTGACTAGGAGTTTGTATTTCCTGCCTTGTAGATCCTGTCTCTCGAGTATATAAGGTGAGGCAGGGACCTCTTGTAAAATCATAACCATCAATACAAAGCGATCCACCATACAGGATGTAGGGTATTACGCTCTCTCTCAAGGCGGCCTGAACCTGTCTAAATCGTCTCGTGTTCACCATCGTGCTTCTGGTTCCGGCGAGGCCCTTACGAACAACTCGACTACTTAGGGACCCTCTATAGTAGGCTAGCCGGTATAAATAACCGACAATCACTATTCATCAAATTGGACATATCAAAGGCCATCGACTCCCTCAGTTGGGTTTTCCTCATCGAGACCATGGAAGCACTAGGCTTTGGGCAAAAATGGCGCAATTGGATTACTACATTGTTGGCCACAGCTTCATTCAGGGAAAAAATTCAAGCACACCAGAGGTTTACAACAGGGCGATCCCCTCTACCCCATGCTATTCATAATGGCCATTGTGGGATATGGGTACCCCTGGGCCCACTACCGACCGGATAGCCAGTCGGCCTGGTCCCACGTCTGACAAGGATGTGGGCCGACCCCAGGCCGGCCCACGAGGATCCTCGACTTGATGGACAAGATTGGAGAAGACTTAGCCCACAAGGTATTCGGCGATATCCTCAGATCTCGCCCGGAGATCACGGCAATTATATTGTAACCGACTTGGATTAGTTTCCTGATTTGAGCTGGATAGTAATTAGAAATATCCGACTTGTAAACCCTAGGCCGTCAGCCTATATAAGGCGGCCTAGGTTGACTCCCCAGAGACATCTGATTCCCACGCCATTCATCCATTGTAACCGAGAGCTCACCATCGTTCCTCGGAACTACGCTGAGCAAATCAATACAAGACCCCCGAGCACAGGACGTAGGGTATTATACCTCCGGGTAGCCCGAACCTATATAATCCCTGTGTCCCTGTGTTACCTCGAGCTCCCTAGTCTCGCGATTCCCCTTTGCCTCCAAATCAACCATCTGGGTACCCCCGGGGGACTGCCGGTCATTAGATCCGACAGTTGGCGCGCCAGGTAGGGGCTATCGTGAGGCATTACAGCTAGCTCGATGGCAGATCGTCGCTCCGTCATCTTCCCCGACTCCATCAAGGACTGCGCTATGCATCTTGAGGGTATCAGCTTCTTTGCTGAAACCCACTCCGCCGCCACCACCGCCTCCAACTCCACCACGACGCCCGACGCTTCTGCACCGACCAGCTCCGCGCTGACCTCGTCGCCGACTTCCTCGTCAGTCATCGCCCCGCTCCAGCAGCGGCTCGATGCAATCTCCATCAGCGACCAGGCTCCGGGCCTAAACACTCGCCGGAGACTCCCGCCCCCGACCGAGCTCCTCGCCGGGTTGGATCATGTCCAAGACACCCTTGCCGAGTGCATCGCCATGTCGGAGGAGGCCCTGAGCCGACCCCGCAAAGCGCTCCCGCTAGGACTCCGCAACGCCTCATCAACCTACTCGGCTCAGCTCCAAGAAGATATGTCTCAGATCCAATCTGAGATGCCACCCCAGCCCACCCAGTCTCCGGACTGCGGCGAGTTCCAGGTCGCCACAATCGTGCTCTTGCCGGCCCCGGCCGACTCGAGCAATGACTCCAGCTACACCACACCCCCAGGGCGTGAAGTCTTCGTCTCTGAGGATTCAGTTACTCAGGATGGAGATACAGATCTGGCCAGGGATCGCAAACGGGAGCGAAACGCTGCTCGAGCCCGCCGCCGTGTCGAAGAAGCAGCCCTGCCCCCGGCAGCGGCCGAAGCCCCCGCAGCTGCCGCAGCTGCCGGAGTGGTCCACCCAGGGGCCCCAGCAAGACAGCCTCCTCCTCCTCCTCGGGGTCCTTGTGGTGTCCGACCCCAGAACCTCGATGGAGCCTTTGCCAGGGTGCCGTTCCGCACGCCCCAGGCTAACGTCGCCGCCGCTTTTGCCGAGCTGGGACACATGCCCGACACCCCTGAGGTGCAACGGGCCCGAGCTCAATTGGAAGCAGCCCAGGAGCAGATCGAGCGATCGTATCGTGCCAGATCCCGATCTGGGCGATCAAACTCGACCCAGTCTTCAAGCCACCGCTCTGCCCATAGCAGATCGGATCGGGGTCACCTTCCCCAGAGGAATCCCCCGCTACCCGTCGTGGAGGAAGAGGTGGCCCAGAACCACCATGAAGACGAAGAACATGAGCGGCGTAACCCGCGCAATGCGGATCATCGCCGTGAACGTCACCAGGAGCGGCGCGACAGGCGCCAACGACATCCACCACCTGAGGACCTCCGTGATCGCATCAGGGAGTGCACCCGGGACCTCCGTGCCGACCTCGATGCCCGGCACCAGGAGCGTGACGCCGCCGAGCTCGAGCGCCGCGAACGGTACGACCGGGAGTACGGCCGACCCGACCGCCAGCCGGTGGGAGAGGCTGGTGACGTTGGAGCAGAAGACGACGAGCGCCGCGTTGTTCATGAGCTCATGGAGCGCGAGCAGTACGACGCACGATACGGCCCCCCGCGGGACGACCGCCGCCAGTGGCGCGACGATGTCCGACCCCGAGCTGACCCAGTTCAACCTCCCCACCGTGACCACCGCAACGAGGAGATCTACGATGGTTTCGCCGCCTTCACCGCCCGACTCCGCGCCATCCGCTGGCCCGAGTACTTCAAGCCAGCCCTCGTGGAGAAGTTTGACGGTCGCTCCGACCCCAAGCTCTAGCTCAAGACATACCACACAGCAGTCAAAGCTGCCCACGGCTCCAACGACCAAGCTGCCGCCTACTTCCCTATGATGTTAGGCAAGGAAGCACTCCTGTGGCTTGAGGGCGTCCCCCGGGACACCATCGACGGTTGGGCAGACCTTTGCCACGCTTTCACCAAGAACTACCAGGCAAGCTACACCCGGCCAGGGACCAGATTCGATCTGGATAATGTCAAGCAGAAGAAGGGTGAAAGTCTCCGAGACTACACCGACCGGTTTTTTGATAACCGAATCAGGATCGCCGATGTCCAGGATCGGGATGTCATCGACGCTTTCCGGCGCGGCCTCATCGACACCTAGCTGTTCCGCACACTCTTCAAAACCAACCTTGTCACGGTCTCCGACCTGATGGAGGTGGTCAACTTGGAAGTTCGGGCAGATCAGGCTGAACAGGTCCAATTCAAGAACAAACAGAAGCGCCCGGAGGAAGACGACTGGATTGACAACTCGAAGCGCCATGAGCCGTCACGAGGGCGCAAGGGAGGCCCTGAGCCCCTCGTAGCCCTAGCAGAAGCAGAAGGCCGGCCAAAACCCAGGTTCCTGCCCGAGGAGTTTTACGACACACTGAACGATCAGTGCCCTTTCCACAAGGACGTGAAGCACACTCTCCGCGATTGTCATGCGTTGCTCAAAGAACTCGGCGCCCTGCCGCCGACCAAGAAGCAGCGCTACAACAACAACGGTGGACGCTACAACAACTACCGTCGTGACGGCCACAACGGCGGCCGGCGGGACGACTACCGCCGCAGAGAAGACCGCGACCGCCGCGACGACTATCGCCGTGGTGAGCGCGACCGCGACGCTCCGGCTCGCCAAGATGATGATCAACGTCGTCATGACGACGAACGCCGACCACCACCTCCCCCGGAGGCGCCCAGGCGTGACGCCAACGGCGACTTCCAGCGTGCTGACCGCCAGGTCAACGTCATCATTGGGGGGCCCGGCGCCTTCCCAGATCGGCGCAAGGATAAACTCCACAAGCGCGAAGTGAAGATGGTCTCCACCAAGCCGGTGGAATACCTCCAGTGGTCGGAGATGCCTATTGCCTTCAGCCGCGCTGACCACTGGGTTCACCTCTCTGAGCCGGGGTCCTACCCACTCGTCGTCGCTCCCGTCGTGGACAGGGTCCTCCTCTCCAAGGTCCTGGTCGATGGCGGGAGCCCCCTTAACATTATCTTCACAAGCACCCTCAACAGCATGGGGTTCGACTACAGCAAGCTCCTGAGCGCCGAAGATCCGTTCTTTGGCATCGTGCCAGGAAAAGCTTCCTATCCGATAGGAAGAGTCGCCTTACCAGTCACGTTCGTCACGGCTGACAACTACCGCACGGAGTTCCTGTACTTTGAGGTAGCCGACTTCAAGAGATCTTACCATGCCATCTTCGGCAGGCCCATGCTGGCCCGATTCATGGCAATTCCGAACCACACTTATCTGGTTCTGAAGATGCCAGCGCCCAATGGCGTCCTCTCCATCCGTGGAGATATCAAGACCTCGTTCGAGTGCGACGGCGAGGCCATCAAGATAGCCGACCTGTCCCATCAACTCGGCAACGCCACTCTGCTGGCAGAAGAAGCCCCCAAGGTGGCAACCAGTGAGCCTGTCCTACCGGAGCAGAAGCAGCAGCCCACGGCGCTGGCACCTGCAGACGCCTCCAAAGCTATAAGCTTGAGATTCGACGACCCCTCCAAGACGGCCCTCATAGGGCCAGGGCTCACCACTAAATAGGAAGACGCGCTCACCTCCTTCCTCCGGGACAACTGGGACATCTTCGCATGGAAGCCATCAGACATGCCGGGTGTTCCGAGGGAGAAGGCTGAGCACTCCTTGGACTTGAGCAAGACCGCGAAGCCTGCTAAACAGAAGCTGCGCCGATTCGTCCAAGAGCGCAAGGAGGCCATTAGGGTAGAACCGAATAAGCTCCTAGCTGCTGGTTTCATTAGAGAATGCAAACACCCTGAGTGGCTTGCAAATCCTGTACTTGTAAAGAAGCAATCCGGTGAATGGAGAATGTGCATTGATTACACGGATCTCAACCGATACTGCCCTAAGGACCCCTTCCCTCTTTCGAGAATTGACCAAGTCGTCGACTCTACGTCCAGCTGCGTACTCCCCTGTTTTCTTGACTGCTACTCGGGTTATCACCAGATAGCCTTGAAGACATCCGACCAAGACAAGACAACGTTCATCACCCCACATGGCATCTATTTCTACAATACAATGACGTTCGGGTTGAAGAACGCCGGCGCCACGTACCAGAAGGCCATCCAAGGTTGCCTGCAGAGCCAAATCGGTCGCAACGTGGAGGCTTACGTGGATGACGTCGTCGTCAAGACGTATAACGCCGACACCCTCATCGCCGACTTGCAGGAAACTTTCAACAACTTACGCCGATTCAGATGGAAGCTCAATCCCACGAAGTGCGTGTTCGGGGTGCCGTCAGGAAAGCTCCTGGGCTTCCTGGTCAGCCAGCGCGGCATCGAAGCAAATCCAGTCAAACTGGATGCCATACGCAACCTCAAGGAGCCAAAGTGCAAAAAAGATATCATGAAGCTCACTGGAATGATGGCGGCCCTGAGCCGGTTCATCAGCAAGCTCGGCGAGCAGGGACTCCCGTTCTTCAAGATACTTAAGAAGGCGGACAAGTTCGAGTGGACCCCTGAGGCAAGCAAGGCCCTGGCCGATCTCAAGGAATTTCTAATCACACCCCTGGTTCTCACGGGTTCGACCCCCGGGGAAGAACTCTTGCTGTATATCTCAGCTACCACTCATGTGGTCAGCACGGCCCTGGTCGCCGAGCGACCAGAAGAAGGCCACCCGTACAAGGTCCAGCGCCCTGTATATTTCATCAGTGAAGTGCTCAGCGAGTCCAAGGTCTGGTACCCCCATCCTTAGAAGCTGCTCTACGCGCTCCTGATAACCGCCAGGAAGCTACGGCACTACTTCCAGGCACACGTGATTCGAATCATCTCGAATTTTCCTCTTGGAGCCATACTCCACAACAGGAATGCCAACGGCCGCTTCGTCAAGTGGGCCGTAGAACTCGGTGAACACACTATCAACTTCGAGCCAGAGAGGCCATCAAATCTCAGATACTGGCCGACTTCGTGGCCGAGTGGACAGAGATCCAGACGCCAACCCCTGCGGAACGGCCAGAGCACTAGAAAATGTACTTTGACGGAGCCCTCAACCTCAAGGGAGCCGGCACAGGAGTGTTGTTCATCTCCCCGGAGGGGCAGCACCTCAAGTATGTTCTCCAGATACACTACCAGGCTACCAACAATGGGGCCGAGTACGAAGCCCTCATCCACGGTCTCCGGATCGCGGTATCACTCGGCATCAAGCGACTCATGTGCTATGGCGACTCCAAGCTAGTCGTCGAGCAGGTGAACAAGAACTGGGACACGACCAAGGAAACCATGAGCGCATACTGCGCAGAGGTGCGCAAACTTGAGGCCCACTTCTATGGCCTCGAGCTTCACCACGTCCTCCGGGAAGACAATGTCGCCGCTGATGTCCTCTCCAAGTTAGGGTCCACCAGAGCCCAAGTACCAGTCGGCGTCTTCGTCCAAGACCTGCGTACCCCGTCCATCAAGATGCTTGAGGACGGCAGCCCCGTACCCGAGCCGGAGCCACTCCTGGGTGGCCCGTCGACCAACGAAGTTCTCGTGGTGGAAGCAGACTGGCGCGCCCCCTTCATCGCTTTCCTCACGGAGAACTGGTCGCCGGATACGAGGGAAGAAATTGAGAAGTTAACTCGGCGTGCGACAAACTACGTCGTCATCGGTGATGATCTCTACAGAAAGGCAGCCTCTACAGGAATACTCATGAAGTGCGTCCTTCGAGATGAAGGTATCACCCTGTTACATGATATCCACTCGGGTACTTGTAGCAACCACGCGGCGGCCGGCACACTAGTCGGCAAGGCCTACAGGGCAGGATTCTACTGGCCCATAGCCCTGTCTGACGCCAAGGAGTTGGTACGCAGCTGCACCGGCTGCTAGTTCTTCCAGAAGCAAAAGCACCTGCCGGCTTAGGTGCTACGGACCATCCCCCCATCTTGGCCATTCGCCATATGGGGACTCGACAACGTTGGACCCTTCAAAACCACGGGCGGGTTCAAGCACATCTTGGTGGCGGTCGACAAGTTCACTAAGTGGATTGAGTACAAGGTTGTGACCGACACCAAGTCGGCCACGGCTGCAAAGTTCATCCAAGAGCTCACCCATCGGTTTGGTGTCCCAAACCGCATCGTGACCGACCTTGGATCCAATTTCACAGGGCACGAGTTCTGGGGCTTCTGCCAGGACAGCTGTATCGACGTCTACTACTCCTCCACGGCGCACCCCAGATGCAACGGCCAGGTTGAGCGGGCCAACGGCATGGTCCAAGACTCGCTCAAGAAGGCCATGTATGACGAACTCAACAAGCACCCCGGACGGTGGGCCAAGGAAGTACCTCATGTCATATGGGGCCTGCGAACGCAGAAGAGCAGAGCAATGGGATATACTCCTTTCTTTCTGGTATACGGCTCCGAAGCCGTCCTCCCAGCCGACGTCACTCATGGTGCTCCGCGCATCCAGCACTACGAAGAAGGAGAAGCAGAAATCGGCCGCCAGGTCGACATCGACTGCCTAGAAGAACACCGACTCACCGCCCTGATTAGACATGCCAGACATGAACAGCAGGTACGGCGCTACCACGACAAGAACGTCCGGGAACGTTCTCTCAACGTCGGCGACTTAGCCCTGCGCCGAGTCATGTCCACCAAGGACAAGCACAAGTTATCCGCCCCCTGGGAGGGCCCCTTCATCGTCAAAGAAGTTGTTTCGCAAGGAACATACAGCCTTCAGTGGGCTAACAGTGACCCAGTCCCAAATGTGTGGAACATCGAGGACCTCGTCAAGTTCTACCCGTAGAAATTAAACAAAAGCTATGTATTCCCTGTCTCGTATTAATAAAATTACTTTTGCCTCATGGCTTGCTGTTGTCTTTTTACCCGACATCCATGCTGATGCTCGGGGACTGGGCCCGACCCAGGTTGCGTCTTCTTCATCTTGATATTTGGGGGGGTACCCGCTTACCCCGACTCCTGAGTCCTTGCCCAACCCTATGTTCCCCCCGGCGACTACTAAGCTAACTCGGCTGGCCCGAGTCCCCAACTGTGAAACCCTGAGCTCCGCGCTAAACCCGTGCGCCCCCTACACCTAAGCCTCCCCGCTGAGCAGTGTAGCTGGGTAAGCCGTCCCTCTCCGTGAGCAGTGGTCAGCGGGTCAAAAAGGGTGCTTAATCAGCACAGGGCAATGGCTAGTCGGGCGACGCAGAGTCCTAGTCGGTGGGGAAAAGGGTCCAGTAAAGCACCAGTGCACATTCATACTTAAAAAAAACCAGAATTTTATTTACAGATTCTACAGAGTTTACATCCATAGTTGTTTTACAGGCCCAGCTCTGCTGCTACAGCTTCAGCCAGAGGGGTACACTCCTTGACTAACTCGTCGAACTCTTCGTTGGCGAGTTCTTCAGGGATGCCATCAGCAATAGGAGCCAGCTCCTGCGTCGGGAAGTGTATCCTGAACAGTGCCAGTATCCGACTCCTGAAGCCGATCGCAGTCTGCTGCATCAACTGGGCTGCCCGAGTCGGACCGGCCCTGAGCCGCTCTGCCAACGTCGCCGCCGCTGGGCCGGACTCGACAGGCACCAAGGAATTGGCGTTGAACTCGGCCGCCTGCTTCAACTCCATCAGCTCCGTCGGAAGCCCTGCAGATGAACATGCATAAGCACCATCGACTTCTTCATAGCCCCAGACGATTTGGCAAAAGACACTTACCATGCATGGCCTGGTCGTGCGCATCCTTCAGGACCTGATTGGCCTCTTTCAAGTGCTCGGATTCGGTGGTGAGGTGAAGATTGGCTGCCTTAAGCCCACGCACCTCCTCCTCGAGCTCATGCTTGGCCCCGACCAGCTCTTCTTCAAGCTTCTTTTTGGCCCCGGCCAGCTCGTTGATCCTCCCCTGAAGGACCTCCTCCTTCTTCCTCAATTCTGCAAAAAACCCTCATGAGCAGAACTGTTCGGCGAAATACACCAGCAGGCAATGCACGAAGAACCCACCTTCAGCGAGAACGCTCATGTCATTCATGAGATCCTCGTTGGTCTTCTGCAGGTCGGCGAGCTCCCGCTCCCTCTGCCTCTGGAACTCCTTGGCAGCCTCCGCCTCACGGATTTTATCCGTGCGGATCCGCGCCAAGGCCCGGCGGTCTTCAAGGGCCTGCCGCCTGAAGTTGAGGTCTCTCGTGGCCCGTTCCGAGAAACCCTGTGACATAATACATTGGCCTCAGGGTCATTGCGTGCGCTATACTAACAACACGGCGCCAAGAAGACATACCTGTACGACACGGGTCAAGACGCCGGCCACGTTTTGCAGCTTCCGGAGCTCGCTCGCTTGGTCGGTGACGTCAAGCTCCATCCGCTGCTCCATGGTTAACTCCGAGGCCTGTGGTCCGCCCTCGAGCTCGGCCGCGACTCCTTCCCCTTGGGGAGGCACATGGACGCTTGGATCGGCATCCAGGTTCTCCCCAAGGAGCCGGTTGTCGTCATCCTCAAGTGGTGGAGGACTCCTCGGCAGCTCCTCCATCTCCATGTGACCCTCCAGGACCTCCTCCTCGAGGGCGACCTCGAACGCGTCGACCTGCAGATCCCTCGCCGGGTCACCCGTTCCTGTGATGCGCGGTGGACTCGGCGGGTCTGGCGGCCCCGACATGCCGACTGGCACCTGCTCTGGCACAATCAGGGCCATGCTCGACCCTGAATCCGCCCCTGCGGTGGCAGACCGACTCGGCGGCGCCTTGTCACCGGCCCCTGGGCGGGGTAGGGTGCCGACGTCCGCATGGCTCCCGAGCCTGCACTCAACATATCAACTAATCAAGAATTGTCCACCCAACAATCAGAAACTCAAAGCGACTTACCCGCCTTTGCGTGGACGCTTGAATTGCACGCCCCGCAGCACCTGCGGAGGCGTCTGGCTCGGCAACAGGCTAGAGTCCGGCTGCAGCCCCGGCTGGGCAAAGATGCTAAATTGAGCCCTCGAAGACTGCTGCGCGGGTTGGTCCGACCCAAGCCCGGACGACGAGCCGTCAGGGCCATCCCCCGTAGCCTTCCTCTTCCTCCGCGCCTCGGCCTCGGCCCGCGCGGCTTGCCCCAGCACCGGTGCTGGTTTGGGGGACCCCTCTCGAGCCGACCTCTAGGCTGGGGTCAGCTTGCGCACAACTTGGCGCGTCGGCCGCCCCATGCTGATACCCAGTATCCGCGTCACCGGGTTATCCTCCCCTCCTTCCTGAGGAGCCGGGATGATGCCGACCTCATCCCAGTCAGATTGCTCCTCCTCCATGACTCGAGGCACCCGGGATGCCTCCTCCGCCGTCATCAGCTTCTCTACACGGACGTCACCCTCAGGCAGCGGCGCGTGGCTGAGGTACTTTGTCGCTCACTCCTGCAAGGCAAACATACAGCAACAAGCACAGTTCATAAGACATTCAGCAGTTCAGCATTTAGATACACAAATAAGCAAGAAGATAAGTAAATCACCGGTGGAGGAGGATTCCGCAGAGAAAATGGGACAGGAGTCCCCTCGTTGAAGATCTGGCCCCGCATGAACCCCGAGATCCTTTCGCAGACCTCGGGAACAGAAACTGTCCGAACCTGCTCCCTAGTAGGATCCCTGCCACCCGAGAACACAAACCCGGGATGCACCCGGTCTTTGATTGGCTGAGTCAATTGCTGAACAAAGGAGATCGTGACAGCAGCAGCAGGCAGCCTTTGCTTCTTCACCTCAGCGATCAACCCTAGCAGCTCCTCAGCTTGTTGAAGCTCCTGGCCCTCCGGCTGCGACTCCCAGCAGTCCTTCACCGACCGGTGGCCAGTCCGAAGAGGCAGAGCAGGGGGGTGGTTCGCGACATAGAACCACTCCTGTTGCCAGTTCTTGTTGGAGTCGTTCATGTCCAGGGTGAAATACCTCCTGGCCATGCCGACCCTCAACGAGAACCCGGCTCCCCCGGTGATCCTAGCAGGACCTTTCCCAGAACTCTCCCCGATAACTTTCATCCGATATAATCGCCGCCACAACCCAAAATGTGGCGGGATACCAAGGAATGCTTCGCACAGATGAATGAAAACAGAGATTGAGAGAATTGAGGTGGGGTTCAAGTGACTCATCTCCACCCCGTAGAAGTGCAGTAGACCCCGGAAGAAGTCTCTCGTGGGCAATCCGAACACACGCACGAAGAACGGCGTGAAGACGGCCATCTCGGTCTCCGAGCGCTCCCACGGCCGGGCGTCATCGCCGGCGGGCCGCCATTGCAGGATCTCCCGCGACCTGAGCACTCCACGGCGCACCATGTCCTCCAGCCTCTCCTCGGTGATGGAGGATTGGCCCTAGGCCGGCTCTTGGGGTGGCACTCCTCCAGGCACGGAGGTGAGCTCCGGGACCTCTCCAGACGAGGCCACGGTCCTCCCCCCGGTGTCCGCCCCGGTGGCGGTCGCCGGCGTATCAGCATCGCCGCTCTCGTGGGCGGCGGCCCTCCCCGCGGCCCCAGACTGGCCCGCGGAGGGCGTCATTCCCTTTCTCGCGTCGGCGTTGCCACCCACCGTGGAAATGGGGGTGCTCACCACCCTCGTCGCCGGCGGCACCTCCTCGCCCGCTGCGGGTGTCCGTGCCGTCTCCCTGGTGTCCGCCATCTCCGTCAAAGGGCACAGGCACGACGGGGGCACTCAGCGACGGCGGTGGCGCGCGAACTCCGGTGGCGGCGAATGGGCGGTGGGTCAATTGCTCTCACGACGGTGCTAAGCGGCGGCGGCGGCGCGGGGTGAATCTCGATTTGGAAATGACTGTGGTAAAAGCCGCCGGTGAACAGTTCCGATTTATCCCCCCCGGTCGATCCAAATTACCCTAACGGCGCCGTAACTAACGGACGGAATCCGCGGGACTTCCGTTAATTGCGGGCCAACGGCTCCCCGTGGGACAACGGCTGTCAGCGCGCCAACGGCTCTTTACTGCAGCACTCGGCCAGCCCCGACCCTCGGGGACTCAGTGCTCTTGACTCCGGTCAATGGGTCTCCGGACTCGGCCAGCCCCGACCCTCGGGGACTCGGCACTCTTGACTCCGGTCAACGGGTCTCCGGACTCGGCCAACCCCGACCCTCGGGGACTCGGCGCTCTTGACTCCGGTCAATGGGTCTCCGGACTCGGCCAGCCCCGACCCTCGGGGACTCGGTGCTCTTGACTCCGGTCAATGGGTCTCTGGACTCGGCCAGCCCCGACCCTCGGGGACTCGGCTCTTCGCTCTTGACTCCGGTCAACGGGTCTCCGGACTTGGCCAGCCCCGACCCTCGGGGACTCGGCGCTCTTGACTTCGGTCAACGGGTCTCCGGACTCGGCCAGCTCCGACCCTCGGGGACTCGGCGCTCTTGACTCCGGTCAATGGGTCTCCGGACTCGGCCAGCCCCGACCCTCGGGGACTCGGCGCTCTTGACTCCGGTCAATGGGTCTCCGGACTCGGCCAGCCCCGAGACTCCGGTCAACGGGTCTCCGGACTCGGCCAGCCCCGACCCTCGGGGACTCGGCGCTTTGACTCCGGTCAACGGGTCTCCGGACTCGGCCAGCCCCGACCCTCGGGGACTCGGCGCTTTTGACTCCGGTCAACGGGTCTCCGGACTCGGCCAGCCCCGACCCTCGGGGACTCGGCGCTCTTGACTCCGGTCAACGGGTCTCCGGACTTGGCCAGCCCCGACCCTCGGGGACTCGGCACTCTTGACTTCGGTCAACGGGTCTCCGGACTCGGCCAGCCCGACCCTCGGGGACTCGGCGCTCTTGACTCCGGTCAATGGGTCTCCGGACTCGGCCAGCCCCGACCCTCGGGGACTCGGCGCTCTTGACTCCGGTCAATGGGTCTCCGGACTCGGCCAGCCCCGAGACTCCGGTCAACGGGTCTCCGGACTCGGCCAGCCCCGACCCTCGGGGACTCGGCGCTTTTGACTCCGGTCAACGGGTCTCCGGACTCGGCCAGCCCCGACCCTCGGGGACTCGGCGCTCTTGACTCCGGTCAACGGGTCTCCGGACTCGGCCAGCCCCGACCCTCGGGGACTCGGCGCTCTTGACTCCGGTCAACGGGTCTCCGGACTCGGCCAGCCCCGACCCTCGGGGACTCGGCGCTCTTGACTCCGGTCAATGGGTCTCTGGACTCGGCCAGCCCCGACCCTCGGGGACTCGGCGCTCTTGACTCCGGTCAATGGGTCTCCGGACTCGGCCAGCCCCGACTCCGGTCAATGGGACTCCGGTCAACGGGTCTCTGGACGACGGCGACAAGACTGTATAATTTGTTACTACGGTGCGAACCTACGACGCCTCTCATGACCCCCGGGTCCAGGGACACAGATATTGCGTTTGTAAGCAATGAAAAGGAGAAAAGATTCAATACAAGGATTACAAATTACAAAGAGAGCCGGTCATAAGCCGGTTACAGGAATCAAACACATCAACCGTCAAGATGACGGCCTGGGGCACTCGTCCCTGCGCCTAGTGCTGCATCCTCGCAAGCTTGGCTCACATGAGCTCCTCGCAAGCTCTCTTGTAGCACCACTGCAGCCGTCGACGGGACAGTACCAACAGAGGGTTGTTAGCGAATGCCTTTGGGTATCCCTTGCTCTACAAAGCATTTCACCCCGCATGGCCCTCGTCACATGGGAATGCAGGGGTGAATGGGACAGCACCAGACGCTAATCAACACCTCAGGATCTTCGCAAGCACTCTTCTAGCACCAAGCTATCAAGTCCCCATGATTCTTCCCCGGAGGATGAACCCAGCACATAGTCCCCAACACGTTCAAGTGAGCTATGCCTACCTTCTGATAATAACAAGGCCCTGGGCCTCGGTGTCTATTTATAGTCTCGTGCTATACAAGTGCATGTGACTCCGGTCGCATTGTTTAGCGCGTGAGCCCTGTGCCACGCAGAAGCTCCTTTCTTCGAGGCGCTCAGTCCGCCCTTATCACTTTCAGCTTCATATGACCACGGGATTGCCCTGTGCATCCACGTGAATACTGTTTTCGTCGCTATTCGGTGAGCTTATCCTTTGGGCGGCCTGACTGCCCCGATGCTTTGAGATCGTTCTCTTTTGACCATTAGCCCGACTTTTCTAGTCGGCCCAATGCTCGGGGACTACTCCATATGGAGGGCTCCTTGCGTCGCCCTCCATATGCCCCATCAGGATGTGTCACTTTCCCCAAGTGGTGCAGCTCCTCGGCGCCCGGCTCGGCCACGACTCGGCGCTACATCACTCGAGGCTTCGCCCCGGGTCTGCCCAGGGTCATTCCCGGATGGCCTGCGGTTTTCTTTTTTGAGCACCGCCCAACCTTGTGTCGGCCTGTCGACCAAGGCGCTTCAGCCGACCTTGATGGCTTCGCTTCTTCATCAACAGTCCGACACGCGCCTGCACGTTGCTCGGGGACTTGTGGGATATGGGTACCCCTGGGCCCACTACCGACCGGATAGCCAGTCGGCCTGGTCCCACGTCTGACAAGGATGTGGGCCGACCCCAGGCCGGCCCACGAGGATCCTCGACTTGATGGACAAGATTGGAGAAGACTTAGCCCACAAGGTATTCGGCGATATCCTCAGATCCCGCCCGTAGATCACGGCAATTATATTGTAACCGACTTGGATTAGTTTCCTGATTTGAGCCGGATAGTAATTAGAAATAACCGACTTGTAAACCCTAGGCCGTCAGCCTATATAAGGCGGCCTAGGTTGACTCCCCAGAGACATCTGATTCCCACGCCATTCATCCATTGTAACCGAGAGCTCACCGTCGTTCCTCGGAACTACGCTGAGCAAATCAATACAAGACCCCCGAGCACAGAACGTAGGGTATTATACCTCCGGGTAGCCCGAACCTGTATAATCCCTGTGTCCCTGTGTTACCTCGAGCTCCCTAGTCTCGCGATTGCCCTTTGCCTACAAATCAACCATCTGGGTACCCCCGGGTAGACTGCCGGTCATTAGATCCGACAGCCATCGACCCTCTGCACAAAATCATTGAGTTGGCAGCTACATGAAGCATCATGGACCCAGTTCTCCCTAGAGCAGCTAAGCTGAGATGCTCTCTATATGCTGACGACGCGGCGATTTTCGCAAATCTAGATCTAGTAGAGCTACACCGTATAAACCAACTCCTGGAGACTTTTGGAAAATGCTCGGGCCTTAAGGTCAACATGAACAAGACCGAGATATTCCCGATTCGTTGCACAGACGACATCCTCTCTGAAGCCCTGCAAGCCTTCCTCGGGAAAATCTCGGCCTTCCCTGGGAAATACTTGGGTTTACCATTGCACACACGAAAGCTCCGAAGAGTTGAGGTCCAACCCCTAATAGATAAGATCGGTGCCAAACTGCCAAGGTGGAAAGGGAAGATGCTAACCTCGGCTGGGAGAGTAACACTAGTCAAAAGCGTCCTTACATCACAGCCAATTTACCACTTAATGGTCTTTCCAATGCAAAAGTGGCTAATCAAACAAATTGATCGATTGAGGAGGAGTTTCCTTTGGAAGGGGGACGAACAAGAGAGGGTCAATGGCGGCCACTGCCTGGTAAATTGGCCAACTGTCTGCACACCTAAGGAGCTAGGCGGCCTGGGAATCATTGACTTGGAACGGTTTGCACGGGCACTACGCCTGCGCTGGTGTTGGTTCAAATGGAGAAGTGAAGATAGACCTTCGGTCGAGATGGACATACCGTGCAACAAAGATGACAAGGAGTTGTTCCATGCTTCCACAATAATCACGATGGGTCATGAAAATTTCTGTGTTTACTATTTACCAACTTATCAGGTGCGAAAAGATTTAACTAAAATGCAGTGATGCCGTTGCTTTCCTGTTCTCTTTTGTTAGTAGGCTCTATTTTTCTTGAACCAGTAAGCAGTGTTTCCTAATCCTTTTCTGATTGCTACTAGCTTCTTTTAGGATTCGTGAAAGTAATTAAGAAGTGTCTCTAACCATATGATTTTGTTCACAAGGCAAGGAACATATTAGCAGCACTGCAGCTATCAACTAATATGGTGGCTTGCAGAGCGACGGTAGCAGAGACAAGGAAAAGCTAACTGGTTAACTAGAAGAGTATGTATAGGTTTCATCAGGACACAGGACGTGGTCTCCATGTACTATGGAAAAGTACGGCATCAGCAGATTTGCTCCATGGAAAAGAATTTGGAGAAGTTGGTACCCCTGAACTGCAAGATTTTCATCTGGCTGGTAGCAAATAACCGTTCTTGGACAGCTGACCATTTGGCTAAGCGAGGACTACCTCATAGTGCTGCCTGCCCCTTCTGTGACCAAGCCGATGAAACGATCGGCATATCCTCATCTCTTGTGTGTTCACACGACAGGTTTGGAGTGTGATTTTTCAAAAACTCAGCCTGACAACACTAGCACCAGCTGCTAATACAAGAAGATTCACAGCCTGGTGGCGAAACTTAATCACAAGGGTGGACAGTGACAGTAAAAAAGGGCTCAACTCCTTTATCATCCTTGTTGCCTCATAAGTTTGGAAACATAGAAATGCTTGTGTGTTTGAGGGGATTAGTCCCAACGTTTACACCCTGCTGCAAACCATTGCTAACAAATGTGGCATTTGGTGCATGGCAGGTGCTTTGGCACTTGAGTCCCTCCTCCACAGGTTACCCCCAGCTAGGATTAGCTAAGTCTTTATAGTAGGTTTCTTCTGGTCCTTTTTTTTTTGTCTTTGCCAGAGGCTCTGCTATTATCTTTTTTGATGTAACTGGAGTAGGTGCAGTCTAGCATCTCCTTCCTAGAACGTTGTTTTTTGTTGTAAAATATGTGGCCAAGAGAGACAACAGAATAGTGCAAATGTGTAATCTTGTATTGATCTCATAGTGACCCTTTTATAGGGTGGATTACATAGGAGGTATAAAGCTTAGGGATAAATGTAGCCATTCATATTCCTCTCTAATGGCTGCAATATGGCAGCAATAAGGTGTCCTCATGGGTGTTAATATGGCCACAACAATGGCCATAAACCAGCTGCATAATGGCCTTGACAATGGCCATTATCATGCATGGATGAGGTCAACAAAGACCTTTTGTAACACTCCCCGTTTGATCGAATCCATCCTGAGATCAATTTGTTCTTCAATTCCTTCAAAAACCCTGTGAGAAAAAAATTTAGGAATAATATGTTTGATAATTGCTCTACCATGAACCCATAGAGTTTAAGGAGCAATTCATGCCTTGTTTTATCTTTAGAAAAACCCCGGTGGGGAAAACATAAGATAAGGCATATGCTTGTATTAGACACTGTCTCATTAAAAACTTTGTATGAGAAAACCTGATGGTGAAAACTCACAAAAGAAAAGAGTACAATCTAACAAGGTCCATCATTCAGAGAGTCTCCCCCTGAAGCTTGCAAGTCTCTAAGCCGTCTCATACCAATTCCCTTAACACATTTCTCGAATGAGGAAGCAGGTAGGGACTTAGTGAAGAGATCTACCAAATTATCACAAGACTTTGTCTGTAAGATGTTTATTTCACCACTTTGCTGAAGCTCATGGGGATAAAACAACTTGGGGACAATATGTTTGGTGATATTTCTCTTGATGTAACCTATCTGCATCTATGTAACACAAGCAGCATTATCTTTATAGATAATGGTAGGTGATTCTGATGAACCAATACCACATGATTTCTCAATATGGTTTATCATTCTGCGAAGCCACATGCATTCACGTGATGCCTCAAATAGTGCTATGATTTCAGAATGATTTGTGGAGGTAGCCACTAACGTTTGTTTAGATGACTTCCATGATATGGCTGTTCCTCCATGAAGGAATACAAAACCTGTCTGTGATCTGGCATTGTGGGGGTCTGACATATAACCAGCATCAGTGTATCCAACCAAACTAGGGTCATCAACTTTCTTATAGAACAAGCCAATATCCATAGTGCCAATTAGGTACCTAAGAATTTGTTTTGCTCTAGTCCAATGGCGCTTAGTTGGGGCAGCACTATGTCTTGCCAACAGATTCACTGCGAATGCAATGTCAGGCCTGGTACTGTTTGCAAGATACATGAGCGCTCCAATGAGACTTAGATAAGGGTACTCCGGACCCAATATCTCTTCTCCTTCCTCCCGTGGTTAGAAAATATCATTTTCTTTTTCGAGAGATCGAACAACCATGGGGTCTTGTTTGGATATGCTTTATCCATATTGAATTTCTCCAATAATTTCTGGATATAGACAGATTGGTGCACTAGAGTTCCTGAATGAAGGTGCTCCATTTGTAAACCTAAGCAAAATCTGGTTTTACCCAAATCCTTCATTTCAAATTCTGTCTTATGATGATCACGGGCTTCATCAATATCTTGTGTGTTGCCAATGATATTCAAATCATCTACATACACTGATATAATGCAAAATCCTATGGAGGATCTTTTGATAAAGACACACAGACAATCATCATTATTGGAGTAACCCTTCTGTAGAAGGTACTCACTCACTTAGTTGTACTACATTCTTCCCGACTGTTTAAGACCATAGAGTGATCTTTTGAGTTTTATACAATACATATTGCGATTTGTGCTCTCATTCGGTATAGGGATCCCATCAGGGACCTTCATATATATGTCCGAATCTAGTGACCCATATAAGTATGCTGTCACGACATCCATCAACTGCATAGATAGATTCTTTTGAATTGCCAATGATATCAAATAACGGAACGTAATTCCGCTCATGACTGGAGAGTATGTTTCATTGAAATCAATGCCGGGTCTCCGCGTGAACCCTTGTGTTACAAGCCTTGCCTTATATCTCACCACCTCATTGTTCTCATTCCGGTTCCAGACGAAAACCCATTTAAAACCCACAGGGAAGGTTTTTGGAGGTGTAGGTATCACTGATGAAAATACCCTCTTTTAGTGAGGGAGGCTAACTCTGCTTCAATCGCTTCTTTCCATTTGTTCCGGTCCGAACGCTTCTTGCACTCTACCATGGATTTTGGATCTAGATCATTTTGGATTTTATCGGCAACGGATGAGGCAAAGTATATGTCGACAAGTGTAGTCTTACGATCGTATGATTCTCTAGAATCAACATAGTTTATAGAAATTTCATTTACCCCATTTGACGGTTCGGTATTTCCCAATACGACAGCGTCGGGGCGTTCCAATGTCCCATCATCAGATATTGAGTGCACTGTTGATGTGGAAAGTGGATTGGGTAAATCCACTTTGTGTCTCTCAACTTGAAGTTGAGTTTCATTTACTGTGTCAGAGGATTCTATCCTCTGTTTCCTTGTGCGCTTGCGAGGATTTGTCATACTTCTTTCACTCTCTTTTGAAGAAGGAAGTTGAATAGTTTATTTGGTACCTCTATTCTTTCTAGCACATTTCTTGCTGGAATGTATGATTTAGTGACACTTTAAAACACAGTAAATGAGTCTGGCAAATTATTTGCAGCATTCTGCAAATTGATAATCCTTTGAACTTGAAGTTCGGATTCAGTGGTACAAGGATCCTCCTTTTGGGTGTCTAAGGCATCCCAATTTATTTCCGGGCATTCAGTGTGATACTTGAATTCTTCCCCTAATGCTGGGAAATGTTCTTTACTGAAGATACAATCAGCGTATCGGGCTGTGAGTAAGTCCCCTGTAAGAGGCTCCAGGTATTTAATGATTGACGGAGATAAATACCCACATAAATCACCATTTTCCTGTGAGGGCCCATTGATGTACGCTTTGGTGGTGAGATTGGTATGTATACAGTGCAACTGAATTTCCGCATATGGGAAATACTACGAGGATCACCATGAACCAATTGCAGTAGGGAAGCTGTATGGTATGCAGTTGGACGCAATTGTATTAAGTCACTAGCGTGTAAGACTGCGTGACCCCAACATGAGGTTGGTAAGTTACAATTTTGCAATAGTGGTCTTGCAATGAGCTTTATTCTCTTTATGAGAGATTCAGCTAAACCATTCTGATTATGAACATATGGTACAGAATGTTGAACTTCAGTTCCTAATGCCATACAATAATCATTGAAAGCTTTGGAAGAAAATTCTGCAGCATTGTCCAATCTGATTGATTTTATCTGGTGTTCAGGATGACTTGCTCTAAGTCTGATGACTTGTGCTATCAATTTTGCAAAAGCATGGTTCCGTGTCGATAACAGACACACATGAGACCATCGTGTGGATGCATCTATGAAAACCATGAAGTACCTCAATGGTCCAGATAATGGTTGAATGGGGCCACAAATGTCACCTTGAATGCGTTCAAGAAACTTAAGTGGCTCAGCCTTTATTTTGAGATGTGAGGGTCTCAAAATTAATTTCCCGGTTGCACATGAGGTGCACACAAAATCTGAGGATTCTAGGAATTTTCTATCGCTCATGTCATGTCCACTTGAATTGCTCATGATTTTTCTCATCATCCCGATGCCAGGATGGCCAAGGTGTTCATGCCAAGTTTTGAATGCATAAACATTCTGAAAAATCATTTTGTATGCAACATGTGGTATGGGTTTGATGTATGTGTAGTATAATCCAGATGGTAGAGAAGGCACCTTTTCAAGTGTATGTTTGCCATATCTGGTATCTTTGGTGTGGCGGAACCGTCCAGCTTAGACCGGCTCAAGTGCGTCGGATCGTCGTTTTATTGACAATCACAGCTTACGCACTTCAGACGGTATAAACCCGGTAGTCCGTCAGATGTCCTCAGAACATCTGAAACCTCCACGAACTTGAGTACAAATCACATACACAGATTTGCATCACATAGGAGCACAACAGAAGAATTCACAACACACTTAATTATACAAGGAATAGAGTTATTACACATATAATGAACAAACTACAGAGTTCCAAAAGAAACAAAGGTGGGTCTTAACAAGGATAGTTTGATGACCACACTGGATCTAAACAAAACAAGACAAAACAAGAGAACATGTTGGGCTCATCAACATGTCTCTTCTTCTTCTGGGGTTCTTCCCTGCTTTACTAAACATGTTCTGGCGGCTCTGCAATAGTTATAGTATCTTGAGTACAAAAGTACTCAGCAAGTCTGACCCGTCTACAATAACATATAAATACAGACACACAAGGGTATGCAAGGCTTTGAGGCTGTGGATAGGTAACACTTTTGCGTAAAGGCTTACTAAAACTTAAATCCTAAACTTTTAGAGTTAAAACCAATTAAATGATTACCTGAAAGACTAGATTAGCAGCAGGATTAAATCACTCATGTATCACTTAAGCAAGCCTCAGGTTATATAAGCATCACTAACATTATCTTGTACTAAGCCGTCTATCAGCGATCAAGCAGTATTCATACCGAGAAGTGCGGCGATCCGGACCAATTTTTTTTTATCCCTGCAGGGTAAAACCTAGTCATACGCGTTGTGTGGTCCCCAGGGTGGTCCACACAAAGCACCCTTTCACTATGGCCACTCCAAGTCCTGAATTGCCCTCGCTCAAACCCAGGGACACCCCCCACACCAGCCCCACGTCTGGCAGCACCCGACATGTGAGTTTACGGCCACGTCCCTGCCACCAACTTCGACTAGTCCAGCGAACCACAATTCAAGACTAGGAGTAACCACAGCTACATCAGCTCACCGGTTGGAATCTCCGGTATATGACTAGTACGTTCAAAGCTTGATCACAGGTAAACAACCACAATCCTAAGATGATCGAGGCGATGTGTCGGCTTGAGACTCCTTTCCCAACCTTCACCCTCGCACCCGATCTCCATTTCATCTTTATACCTCAAGTACAGGTGATAGAGCAAAACCTGAGCTCACTAATGCTATGATGGAACTGTGAGGAATCTAAGCATACTAAGCTTTACTAAAAACAGGTTGACATCTAGTATTGCCCTATTCAAGGAAAGATTATGCAATCAACAGTTCACACAACTCCTAGTACGTAATGCATGCAATACCATAGTAATACATGAAATAGTACTCAAAATAGGGTTTGGATGCTCCGGTGCTTGCCTTGATCAAAAGCAGGGTTAGTATCCGCAGCAACAGTAGTAGGCTCGGGCTCTAGCTCCAACTCAACCTCTTCTGGCTCTTGGGGTCCTTCAGGTGGAAGCTCGACGAACTCGACTCCCATAGCTTCTTCTATAACGGTATGATGCATAAGTTAGTGCACTCAAACCTAAAAACAAAGCTAAACAGCATTGCAAAACACGAAACAATTTATTTCCTATTTATTCCTATTTTTCTAGAATTTTAGTAATTTTTAAAAGCATTAATGAATTATTCTATACAAACAAAAGAATTATCCTATGTATTATTATTAATTTTCTTATTATAAATCATTATTCATAATTTTATTTATATTTATCCTATTTATTTATTTAAATACCAAAAAGAAAAGGTATTTAAATAAATAATCTAACTATTATTCTAATTTAAAACCATTTAAAACCTATTTATAAACTAAATCTAAAACTAAAAACAAAAACTAAAACAACTTTGCCGAAAAACCCCTGCACTTCCTAGAAACTAACCCGCCATCCTCTTTTTCCCTTTCTCACTGACAGCTGGGCCCGGGTCTCTCTTCTTCCCCCTCCTAACGCAGTGGCCATCCACGCCAACAAATGGCACCAAAGGCATCAGGGCAAACCAGCACACACACCGCGCACCCAACCCTAAGCTCTACGCAACTCTAATCGGACTTCTACGGCGGCGGCTATGGTGGACCGAAGCTCCGCGGCGGCGCTGCGGCGTTCCGGCCAACCGGACCATGAACCCTAACAACAAACACCACGGCGAGCTGCGCAAGAACACGGGACACCCATCCGTGCCATCTATTGAGGGTGAGGGCGCCTCGAAGGTGGTTCTCACTGCGCGACCCAAAAACGGCCGGCGGCGACTCGTCAGAGAAGAAGACGGCGTTCAGGTGGTTCTGGTGGATGATTTCGGGCACAAGCCAGGGCAAAGGAAAGCTCACTGACTGGGGAAAACTTGGAGGATGGAAAATGTGTCATAAACTTAAGAACGTCACATTTTCATTAAAAACACTGTGTAGCTGCATGGTCATATACAAACAAGGTTCTGTCCAACACTTTCAAAGACTGATTTACACAAACTTACTACACTACTGAAACAACTCTGGATATCTAGCTATAAGGTAATCCTCCTGCTCCCAAGTAGCTTCATCTGCAGAGTGATTACTCCATTGAATCTTATAAAACTTGATGCTTTTCCTACGAGTACTCCGCTCTTTCTGATCCAGAATCTTGATAGGTTTCTCCCCATAGGTCAAATCTGACTCCAGTTCTATCTCTGGATCTTCAATCACCTCTTCAGGAACTCGTAGGCACTTCTTGAGTTGAGATACATGGAATACATCATGTAGAGTTGATAACTGGTCAGGTAAAGCTAACCTGTAAGCCACAGGACCTCTTTGCTCTAAAATCTGATAAGGACCAATATACCTTGGAGCTAATTTACCCTTAACTCCAAAGCGATGTATCCCTTTCATTGGTGATACCTTCAGATATACATTGTTGCCTACTTCAAAAGCTAGAGGTTGCCTTCTTTTATCTGCATAGCTCTTCTGCCTGGACTGAGCTGTCTTCAGATGAGCTTGAATCATTCTTACTTTCTCTTCAGCTTCGTTCACAAGATCTGGTCCAAGAGTAGTTCTTTCTCCAGATCCTGACCAATTTAGTGGAGTTCTGCATCTTCTGCCATATAGTGCTTCAAACGGAGCCATACAAATACTGGCCTGGTAACTGTTGTTATAAGAGAATTCTACTAAAGGTAGGCATTCATCCCATTTCTTAGAAAAGGTTAGAACACATGCCCTTAGTATATCCTCAAGTATCTGATTTACTGTGGGCATTTCTTAGCATCACCACTACTGGAGTGATGGCACTAGAGATGCCTTAATATAAATCTTAGCGTTACATAAGTTCTGCAAGCGCACAGAAGTACATTGTAGCATTTCACCCGGGAGTATTCCAGAGTATCGTATTTATTTCCTCAGGGAAAGCATTTGGCAAAGTAATATATTATCCAATGTACCAACTATATCATAATCAATATACCAGAACTAGGACAGGGGATAGAATGATATGAAAGATTGGGTAGGTTGACACACAGAAGGTTTCACTGCTCAGTATGTAAGTCTAGTTAATATGAAGGTCCTAAGAGAGAACCAGGGATTCTATGTACTTCTCACAAATGGGTTACATTCCTACAAGTATATACTGTACAAGCTTAATGAGGGATACATGATAGAGGACAAATCGAGGAGTCGTGGGATCCCCTCATCCAAGGGTACTGTCACGATGTTTATCACTACGGCCTGCAAACGCCCAAACCCGAACGGCGAGGATTACAAGGGACAGACAGGGCTGTCACCACCTGCCGCCTACCTCTGAATACGTGGAGTAGGGTATCCCCAACGGTATTCCATAACCCAAACACCACGTTTGTAATATGAAATACATCTTTACCAATTGTACGGAAAGGTAAAGAACAATCATAGAGATTCATTGGGCCATTGCCATAACATTCATCCGCTATACTAAGGTGTAAGACATACAACTCATATGATGAACACACAAGACCAGAAGTCAAGTAACATAAGCAAGATAATATTTCCATTAAGACTCTAAGTCTTACAAATAAGCAAAGGATACAAGATAACTGAGCTCTAGGCTTACCAAGACTCCTTCGGAAACCCGTAGAAGCTCAACTCCTAGAACTACTTCTCTACTAACTAAGACNTACTAAGGTGTAAGACATACAACTCATATGATGAACACACAAGACCAGAAGTCAAGTAACATAAGCAAGATAATATTTCCATTAAGGCTCTAAGTCTTACAAATAAGCAAAGGATACAAGATAACTGAGCTCTAGGCTTACCAAGACTCCTTCGGAAACCCGTAGAAGCTCAACTCCTAGAACTACTTTTCTACTAACTAAGACTTTAACTTGTAGCAATTGGAGCTCTTCCTTCTGGTGTGTGTTGTACAGGAGGCGTTGGCACCTATTTATAGCACTTGGGGACGGTTTAGGGTCGGTACAAGGCGGTTGAGGGCAAGTGGGCCCACCCCCGAGTTGGCCGATCCTTTGACGTCGCCCGACCATCAGATTCACCGACTGAAGTTGTGCACGGCGCAGATGTGGTCCTGAAGTCAGTGTGGATGCGCACGAGAAGGGGGGACGGCAACGGCCAGAGGACGGAGTCGGCCGACCTGGGCAGGTCGGCCGACCTGGTCCAGGCACGGTTTCGCCACGGTCTTCTTCTGGGTCTGGAATGTGGACCCTTGTACTCGTGGAAGATGGGTATGGATCCTCGGAGTAACTGTTGGTTCTCATGTGGGCCCATCAATCCATGTGCACCTCCTTATCCTTCTTGTCATCCCTTGGATGTAACCGTCATTGATTCAACGTTCTAGATGATAGGAACTTGTGCTTCTCCTGCATGGCCAAAGTTGGGCTTGGATGGTCATTAGGCCAGGTCGGCCGACCTGGTGGGGTCGGGCGACCTGGGCCTGACTCTGTTTTACTTCATCTTTTGGCCCATATCTCCTGCAAACAAATATTTTCCATGTACAAGTGGAACTACGTTATTTGAAATAGAATTCTACTGATTATTGCTAGTTTATTTTATTTTATCATGTTGGCGTTACAAAATAATCATGACTTAACAAATGCCAACAAACTCCCCCAAGCTAAGATCTTTGCTCGTCCCTGAGCAAAGCTTGGAGAGCTAGGAACTTAGGATTAGATTTTTCCTTTCTTCCCAAAAGATATTTTCAACAAGAAAGTAATTCATGACTTGATTAAGTTGGCAAAGATCAAATCATCCTTTTTACCTTATCACTCATGGGGCCTTTTAGCTTTTTCTTCCTCTTGGGCGATTGGAAACTAGAACAACTTAGCAAGAACGCTCCCCACATCTTAGATCCACCTTTTCTCCGGAGGTTTTTAAAGAAACTTTTGTCAAAGAAAATAAGGCTCCTCAAGTGACTCTCTCAAGTCTCTCGTAAGTGTAATGATCCTCTCCAACACTCCTCTCAATTTTCTCTTAATAACAATTGGAGCTCACAACGGAAAACTTTTATTTCACACATGCATTGCTTCTTTTGTTGAGTCAAATCCAGGATCAATGAAGAATTAAATCATACACTCAAATCGAAGTGTGCAAGTGTGGATATGTGGTAGTGGAAAATAAACTCCTTTAGGAAATTTTGCTATAAAGCTTGGCTCCCTATTTCTCTTTTTTTTCATGGACTACACATGTGTCCATTTCTCTTTTCTCTCTCTTTTTTTTCATGGACTAGACTTATGTCCATATCTTTTATTCTCATTTTTCTTTTATAGGGAGCCTAAGCCTTATGACTAGAATTGTTTTTGGAGAGAAATCCCTTTGTTCTGGAGCACTTTATTCTAGTGAACAATTGCTAGGCATGTTGTGCGTACTCCCAGAGTAGAAATATCACACATATGGTGGCGTGTACGTGACTCCGATTTTAAGAGCATGAAATAAATCTTACAAAGATCACAATGAACTTGACAAAACTCAAAGCAATTGCACATGCTTTTTGTAAGTGGTTGGAATAAGAGGCTGTGGTAGGATTTCACTCTTCACTGAGGAGCCTAGAATTTTGTCCTTTTTGAAACAAATCCTCCAAGATCAAGTTGCACTTAGATAGGTAAAGCAATTCTAGCTTATTATATCATAGCTCCCAACAACCTAGAATCAGATTCAGCATTTGCTACCCACAAGTTTTAAGTTTTCAAGGAAATCATTAATTTAAGCCAACAAATTCAAGACACAAATGACTGCCGTATTGAGACTTGTATAAAAGGGGAAGGTCATAGCAAATGTTCATCACTTCCAAACAAAGCTTCATTTTTCATTCATTCCCATTTTCATCATCATTTTTTTCATTTTTTTAACATAAGCAAAAGGAAAACAAAAAGAAAGGTTTAGACAACTTACCTGTACGGGGGTCCTCCCCCAAGCTGGACTTTTCACTGCTGGCGGTAACGAGGGTCGTCCGGGTCGAAACCTTGGGACCGAAGGTAGGCAGTTAGGTTCTGGTTGCCCGCCTGGATGCTGTTCTGGAGGGTGTTAAATTCTGTGCTGACTGGTCCCACCAAGCTTGCGGCTGCTGCACATGGTGGGTTAATGTATCATCAATACGGTGAGTGGTTACCTCTAGGGTTCCCATGCGATTGGATAACCCATCCATGCTGCTGCGCAAGTCTCTTGCCGAAAATGATCGTCGGGCGTCGAACGGAGGAGGGCCACCACTTGAGCTGGACGACTGATAATAGCGCGGGTCTTGGGGGTTCCATTGTGCGTGTGGCGCTTCTTGCCATCCCGAACCTCCTGCCATGTATGGTGGAGGCGGCTGCGGCTGCTCCCAGTTTGATCCTTCAGGTATGTACGGCGGAGTTGGAGGCTCCCATGTTGATTGTGCCTGCGGCACTCCGGCTTCTCCCCATCGGGACATGCTTCTTGTCACCCTTCCCGTCACGCTTTGCCTGCCTTCCTGTTGCAACTCCAACAACAATGTTTTGCATCTGTACAACCAGTATTCCGGTGCTGGCAACGGAATTCTAGTTGTACTATTATTATAGACCATAATAAGCTTTTGGTCTATGGCATGTGTCACAAGATGACTCTGGATAAAATGAGACTCATCCAGAGTTGGGCGAGGCTGCGGAAGGAACTCGACTCGGTAACTATCCAACAGGCCCATTGACTCGAAAATGCGGGTAACCAAAGATGTACATTCAATGGGACCTTGCCTCTTAAAAACACCCATCCATTGATCAATCATGAAAACCACAGGTGAAACTTTTATCTTTTTAACCATTGCATATAATAACTTCAATTCATCAACGCGGACAATTCGTAGATCATTCCGAGGAAACAAAGTCATAGTAATCCAACGGTGCATGAAACGGAGAGTGGGATTATGGATGTGGCTTGTTCTAGGGGGAGTGCCATCTGTGATACCCGAGATATCCCGCCAAAAGGATTCTCTAACAAAAAGCCTCAACACTTTATCAACTTCCAAACTACAACGCTTGCTAAAACCCAAATGGATACTAAGCTGCTTCCAAGAAAGGAAATACTCTTCTCTTAAAAAGCGAAAAGTAATCCCTTCCTCAGATTTTCTCAAAGTGGTAAGGAATTGGATTGTTAACAAACGACAACCATCCTCATTAATGTGCGCAAAATCTGACCAACCTACCGCATTCCAAACGGTTTCAAAGTCAGTGGCCATACCTGATTTCTCCATGAGTTCACTTGTGAACACACGTGTGTGATCAAAAGTGCAACCCAGAAGAATGTGATATGCCTCCAGTTCGAGACCCCCTTCGATGTCGAGTTGATCGTCGGAGATGAATGCCGGGCGAGGATCGTCTTCGTTGTGGTTGCTGCTGGAGCTGTCCCCGTTCCCATCTCCATTGCCACCGCCGCCTGCAGATGTGGCGCCAACACCGGTGTAGTAGTACTGATCTTCGGAAATCTCCATGGAGTGCTGGCTGCTTATCCTTTCCTCGGAACCACCGGCTGATTCCATAATCTCCGTACTGGAGGAAATCAGCTCAGTGCTTCCGGAATGGCGGCTCCGCCTTGAGCTTGATCCCTTGATCTTCTTTGCTTTCTTCACCACTCCTCGGACGAAGTTCATGATTCTCTGCACAGAGAACAACAAGCAACAAAAACGACACTTGGAAGACAAAAGGATTAGCGTCAGCAAGTTAGCCGTCCAAGAATTAGTCGTTCTTGCGGGGCGTGGTTGCCTCCACAAAAGTCGTTCTTGTGGGTTTTGACACACCACAAACAAGCATTATTGTGGGATTTTGGTTACCTCCACAATACGTTCAAGAATTTTAGCATGAAACTAACGGCACCGTTATGCAAGAATGAAGTCCATTTTTAATTGATTTTTTTTTTCAAACTTAGGAGCTAAACACTTAAGAATCTAACAGAGGGAGAAGAGAAACTCCGAGGGCGAAACGCAGCTCGGGTTGGGGCGAAGTGAGCAAGCTTCTGGCCAAGGCTTTTTATAGCCGGAGTTCACCACCGATCGGCCGACCATGTGGGGTCGGCCGACCCTCCCGCAGAGGCAAATTGGCCAAGCATTTGATCACGATGCGTTGGATACCTGGTGGCTACAGAATCCGTTGAAAACTTTGCAAAAAAAGGAGGCGTGCATCGGGTGATCTGATCAGGTCGCCCGACCAGCTATGGCCACCGTTGAATGCCTCCTTTGGAATTTATGATGGGCAGCTATGGTAGTCTATGATGGGTATTGAGTGCTCTGCAAAGGCCAAAGATAGGAGTCGGCCGACGTGCCTTGGTTGGCCGATCAGTGCTCAGCTTGGTTCAGGCCTAGCCTTTGTAGAGTAGTGCGTGGTTCAGTGGTGTGATGATTTCTGGGTGTATGGGTAGTGGTGGCCAGGTATCCGAGGAGAAAAGAAGTGAATGGCTCCAAAGTTTTAAGTTTTACATGCATAATCTTGTGGGAAAAAAATAAACATGCTTTGAGAAATCAAAATGCATTATGAAATAAACATGGGGTACATACCGATGTACCTACCGGCGAGGACTCGTTGTTTTTCGTCCGTCGAGTGCAGACGTCTCCCAGAAATGATTTAACCTGATGATCTGGCCTCCGCATTTGAAGATGATGCGAAAGCTTTGCAACGCCAATCCTGTTCTGTTTTCTTCACACAAGATGTTGATGATGTTATTGTCTTCAGAGCCTTGACACTTTGTGTGACTTTCTTGGGCAGGGGCAGGAGTGGCTCGCTGTTGGTGACTGGTGGTTTTTGTGGCTTCCATCCATAAATCATCTTGATTTCGGGTCCGTCATACTTTTTGTTTAGTTCTTTCTTGTTTCCTACATGGTTAGCCAAAATCTTCCGACTGGTCTCTTGTACCACAGCAGCTAACTCGGCTGACTGGGTTTCTAGAATTTTGCTTAAGCGCAGTTGGTTTTTCACGGCTACTGACAAGGCATGGAATCTAGAGCTTAGATCATTCACCTTTCTCTTAGCAGGTATAGTGTATACGCTTCCTCCTTGCTGGGATGGGCCCCAGTTATGTGCTAGGAATAAATCCCTGCACTGTTGCCAAGACTCCATCTTTGCCTGGTGGTTGTAGTACCACTGCAATGCTCTACCTGTTAAAGAGAATGGAAATAACCATCGCTTTGCCCTTCCTGCTAGTTGACTGCATATTGCTGAGAAATGTCGGAGATGTTCTGCTGCATCTGTTATGGCCTTTCCGTTGAATGGCTTGGCTTGCACCATGGTGAAGTACGTTAAGTCGATCATGAGAGTTTCAGTTGCCATCTTGGTGCAAAAGTACTTCGAATTCAACCGACCGAATTTGGGGGATCAATTGGGTGCTCTCTTCTAGGTGAAAGAGTTCTTCGGTGAATCGATGATGTACCTTCTGTTTCACACAAAGAGAAACAGAACAAGGGTAAACCTGTCTAGAGATGGTAATTAATTGTGACATAGGTTAATACAGAGGTTAACATATTCTTTGTCCAATGCTTTCCCCGGCAACGGCGCCAGAAATGCTTGTTGGCATTTCTTAGCATCACCACTACTGGAGTGATGGCACTAGAGATGCCTTAATATAAATCTTAGCGTTACATAAGTTCTGCAAGCGCACAGAAGTACATTGTAGCATTTCACCCGGGAGTATTCCAGAGTATCGTATTTATTTCCTCAGGGAAAGCGTTTGGCAAAGTAATATATTATCCAATGTACCAACTATATCATAATCAATATACCAGAACTAGGACAGGGGATAGAATGATATGAAAGATTGGGTAGGTTGACACACAGAAGGTTTTACTGCTCAGTATGTAAGTCTAGTTAATATGAAGGTCCTAAGAGAGAACCAGGGATTCTATGTACTTCTCACAAATGGGTTACATTCCTACAAGTATATACTGTACAAGCTTAATGAGGGATACATGATAGAGGACAAATCGAGGAGTCGTGGGATCCCCTCATCCAAGGGTACTGTCACGATGTTTATCACTACGGCCTGCAAACGCCCAAACCCGAACGGCGAGGATTACAAGGGACGGACAGGGCTGTCACCACCTGCCGCCTACCTCTGAATACATGGAGTAGGGTATCCCCAACGGTATTCCATAACCCAAACACCACGTTTGTAATATGAAATACATCTTTACCAATTGTACGGAAAGGTAAAGAACAATCATAGAGATTCATTGGGCCATTGCCATAACATGCATCCGCTATACTAAGGTGTAAGACATACAACTCATATGATGAACACACAAGACCAGAAGTCAAGTAACATAAGCAAGATAATATTTCCATTAAGGCTCTAAGTCCTACAAATAAGCAAAGGATACAAGATAACTGAGCTCTAGGCTTACCAAGACTCCTTCGGAAACCCGTAGAAGCTCAACTCCTAGAACTACTTTTCTACTAACTAAGACTTTAACTTGTAGCAATTGGAGCTCTTCCTTCTAGTGTGTGTTGTACAGGAGGCGTTGGCACCTATTTATAGCACTTGGGGACGGTTTAGGGTCGGTACAAGGCGGTTGAGGGCAAGTGGGCCCACCCCCGAGTCGGCCGATCCTTTGACGTCGCCCGACCATCAGATTCACCGACTGAAGTTGTGCACGGCGCAGATGTGGTCCTGAAGTCGGTGTGGATGCGCACGAGAAGGGGGGACGGCAACGGCCAGAGGACGGAGTCGACCGACCTGGGCAGGTCGGCCGACCTGGTCCAGGCACGGTTTCGCCACGGTCTTCTTCTGGGTCTTTGGAATGTGGACCCTTGTACTCGTGGAAGATGGGTATGGATCCTCGGAGTAACTGTTGGTTCTCATGTAGGCCCATCAATCCATGTGCACCTCCTTATCCTTCTTGTCATCCCTTGGATGTAACCGTCATTGATTCAACGTTCTAGATGACAGGAACTTGTGCTTCTCCTGCATGGCCAAAGTTGGGCTTGGATGGTCATTAGGCCAGGTCGGCTGACCTGGTGGGGTCGGACGACCTGGGCCTGACTCTGTTTTACTTCATCTTTTGGCCCATATCTCCTGCAAACAAATATTCTCCATGTACAAGTGGAACTACGTTATTTGAAATAGAATTCTACTGATTATTGCTAGTTTATTTCATTTTATCATGTTGGCGTTACAAAATAATCATGACTTAACAAATGCCAACATTTACTCTCTCAGTCTGTCCTCCAATCTGTGGATGATAAGCAGAACTTCTAATCAAGGTAGTACCCATCAACTCATGCATATGCTCCCAGATCCTAGAAGTGAACTGAGAACCTCTGTCAGACACTATGGTCTTGGGTACTCCATGCAAAGCCACAATCCGAGATATGAACAATTCAGCATATGTTCGCACAGGGTAGGCAACCTTAATTGGAATAAAATGTGCAGACTTTGTCAAATGATCCACTATTACCCAGATTGAATTATACCCCTTGGATGTTGTGGGTAAGCCCACAATGAAATCCATGGATATATCCTCCCACTTCCAGCTAGGAATAGTCAAAGGCTGCAGTAACCCTGGCGATTTCTGATGGAATGCCTTGACTCTCTGACAAGTATCACACTCTGCTACATACTTAGCGATCTCTCGTTTCATCCGAGTCCACCAAAACCTCTGTTTCAAGTCATGATACATTTTGGTACTACCCGGATGAATAGAAAATCTAGATAGATGTGCCTCATCTATTATCTTCTTTCTTAACTCAAAGGTTTTAGGCACAACTATTCGATCCTTGAAGAACAACACACCTTGATCATCTTGAGTGAAACACAAGTAGTTTTCACCTTTAGCCAATCTTCTTCTAAGGTGTTTCATGCCCAAATCTTCCTTCTGAGCTTCAATAATTTGTTGTTGAAGAGTTGAGTCAACCACTAGATTAGCAACATCACCATGCATTACCATCTGGATATTCAGTTTCTCCATCTCTTCACATAGAGTCTGATCATACGGACGAGCTGAAATGCAAGCACATTGTGATTTTCGACTCAAAGCATCGGCAACCACATTGGCTTTTCCAGGATGGTAGTGCACTTCCAAGTTATAGTCTTTAATGAGCTCTAGCCATCTTCTCTGCCTCATATTCAGGTCAGATTGAGTGAATATATACTTAAGACTCTTATGATCAGTATAAATGTGACACAAACCTCCAAGTAGATAATGTCTCCATATTTTGAGGGCATGCACTACGACAGCTAGTTCCAAATCATGGGTAGGGTAATGCTCTTCATGTCGCTTGAGCTGTCTAGAGGCATAAGCAATTACCTTTCCCTCCTGCATTAGTACACACCCCAATCCAATACCTGAGGCGTCACAATATACATCAAAGGGCTTCTCAACATCTGGCTGAGCTAAGACTGGAGCAGTGGTCAATAGGGACTTCAACTTCAGAAAAGCCTCATTGCACTCAGAAGTCCATTTGAACTTGGCATCTTTCTTCAGTAACTCGGTGATTGGTTTAGCTAGTTTAGAGAAATTTGGGACAAACCGGCGATAATATCCAGCTAATCCTAGAAAACTCTGCACTTTATCCACACTGGTTGGTGGTTTCCAATTCAGAACATCCTGAACCTTACTTGGATCAACTGCCACTCCTTCAGCTGATAAAATATGTCCAAGAAAAGGTACCTTATTCAACCAGAAATCACACTTACTCAATTTAGCATACAGCTGATGCTCCCTAAGTCTCTCCAGGACAATACGTAGGTGTTGAGCATGTTCTTCCTCATTCTTGGAGTAAATCAAAATATCATCAATAAATACCACCACAAACTTATCAAGCTCAGACATGAATACTGAGTTCATGAGATACATGAAATGGGCTGGAGCATTAGTCAACCCAAATGACATGACCAGATACTCATATAGTCCATATCGGGTTGAGAATGCTGCCTTTGGTATATCTTCAGGCTTGATCTTGATTTGGTGATATCCAAATCTCAAGTCTATCTTAGAAAACACTTTGGCTCCTGCTAACTGATCAAACAACAAGTCAATCCGAGGAAGCGGATACTTGTTCTTGATGGTCACAGTATTGAGAGGTCTGTAATCTACACAGAGCCTCAAACTCTTCTTTCTTTTTCACAAACAAAGCAGGACATCCCCAAGGAGATGAACTGGGCCTGATAAAACCCTTATCTAACAGCTCTTGCAACTGCTTCTTCAATTCTTCTAATTCTTTGGTTGACATTCTGTAGGGTCTTCTAGATATTGGTGTTGTGCCTGGTTCTAACTCAATAGTGAATTCAACAGCTCTATCCGGAGGCATTCCCGGTAGATCATCCGAAAACACGTCTGGATAGTCACACACCACTAGTATAGATTTGAGATCAACTGCCCCCACTTTGTTCACTGTCGCCTTAAGATCTGGTTGAGAATTCAACTGAACTTGGATAGCATTGCCTTCATTACCGTTATCTTCTGCCTCAATCACTCAACCTGGATGCACACCATCAAAGTTATTCTCCATATCAAAATTGATAATATCATTTATGTTCTCGTGGGCAAACAAGTCAGGAACTTCTCCTTCGGGGATTTGGACTTTATTCCCTTCATCAACAGCAGCTTCAACATTCTGCTCTGCAAGCATGGGAGGTGGAAACTCCAGAACTGGAGCCTCTTCTTGAGCTTCTATCCCCATGGGCATCACCATGTTCTGATAATCTTCAACCTGCTGCTGGAGAGCCATAATCATATGCATCTGCTCCAACCTTTCAGCTTCAAGGGTAGTGATTGTTGCTCCTAACTCCCTTCTGGTGTCCATGACAGCTTGCTCACTTTGATTTACTCTTTCATAATCTCCTCTTAGCTGTTCTCCAAGATGCTCAATAACACTTGTCTTGGCGGTAACATCCCTGGCATAAGCATTCTCCAGAGACGCCCGAGAATCTTGGCTTACTCTCAAATCTGTTGCTAGGGCCTACTCTCTGGTTTGAGCACTTACCAATTCTTGTTGCTTTCTCCAATTCTCAGCTTCGTAGTCTTGATGAAGATTATACATAGAGCTCATATATTGCGACGATGCAGCAAGAACAGGGTTATCTTCCCCATAATCATCAATGACTACAGCCTTCCCACGACGCCTCCCAACTCCATCTTCTTGATGTGCAACAGGGAAATACCTTGCCCTTGTATTACTGACATCGTTTTTATGCTTCTCACATATAGCTGTTAAAGCTCCGTGAGCAGCAGTCTCCACGGAATCAGAATACTGGGCTCCCTTCACATACATAGAAAAAGGTTCCCACTCAGGATGAGCGGTGCAAGCGGGAATATTGACCGTCATAGAACACTCATAACTATGCTTTATTATGAACTCATTGCCCACATATTCTGGATACTCTGTATAACCCAACTCCTGAAGCGTGTCCCATAACAGCTTCGAAAATCCTTGCCTGTCCACAAAGTAACCATGGGTCCAGCCTTCTGCATCAACCCAGCTAAAGGCACTGTCCATCTGTTTCAAAGAACGGTAAGACTCTAACGCCACTCTCCAAAAGAAACCCAAAAACAGCTAGACATGCAATGCAACTAGGATGCAGACGTTCGCCTACGTTCCTTACAAGACGAAGACAATGTAGGGTTTTAAAACTGGTGGCATCGTACGTCTCTTATCCCAATATAGGGTTAATCGTGTCTACTCGATTTGCGGTTATGTTAGGGTACCTGCAGAATACCAATCATTACCATTCACTATAGAAATGGCACCCATGCGTTCAACGCTGCATGGACAGCGCTTCATACGTTGACACGTATTCACTTTTCCCATACTCACCACCGTATGGTCGGCGTTTGCATGTCCCATATCATTGCCATATGGGATGCCCCTGAGTAGGCCGCTCCTCAGGGTTAAGCGACCATGATTACTAAGATCACATGGTGGGAACTCCGCACTCCACATCAGGCGGCAGATGTCGACAAGCCTCAAAGACAAGCCCAACGGGCTAGCCAATGGACAGGTCGCCCCCGAACAATCATTGAATGGGCCACCTCACGCAAGCAAGCCTGCGCAAGTCAGAGTCATAATATTATATAAATTGTAACAACAGCTTACCTACTCACCTAGGCGAAGGTGCGTCATTACTGAATCGTAAGTTTAGCAGTATGAAATACTATAGTAACAGTTATTTTCTTATTGCCACCTTACTAAACAAGACTAAGTTTTTATCAAAATAGAGCCAATGAAGGGTCCTCTAGACAATTCTTCTATTGTTATCCCATGTATGTGCTCTGATACCAGCTGTGGTGGAACCATCCAGCTTAGACCGGCTCAAGTGTGTCAGATCGTCGTTTTATTGTCAATCACAGCTTACGCACTTCAGACGGTATAGACCCGGTAGTCCGTCAGATGTCCTCAGAACATCTGAAACCTCCACGAACTTGAGTACAAATCACATACACAGATTTGCATCACATAGGAGCACAACAGAAGAATTCACAACACACTTAATTATACAAGGAATAGAGTTATTACACATATAATGAACAAAATACAGAGTTCCAAAAGAAACAAAGGTGGGTCTTAACAAGGATAGTTTGATGACCACACTGGATCTAAACGAAACAAGACAAAACAAAAGAACATGTTGGGCTCATCAACATGTCTCTTCTTCTTCTGGGGTTCTTCCCTGCTTTACTGAACATCTTCTGGCGGCTCAGCAACAGTTAAAGTATCTTGAGTACAAAACTACTCAGCAAGTCTGACCCGTCTACAATAACATATAAATACAGACACACATGGGTATGCAAGGCTTTGAGGCTGTGGATAGGTAACACTTTTGCGTAAAGGCTTACTAAAACTTAAATCCTAAACTTTTAGAGTTAAAACCAATTAAATGATTACCTGAAAGACTAGATTAGCAGCAAGATTAAATCACTCATGTATCACTTAGGCAAGCCTCAGGTTATATAAGCATCACTAACATTATCTTATACTAAGCCGTCTATCAGCGATCAAGCGGTATTCATACCGAGAAGTGCGGCGATCCGGACCAATTTTTTTTATCCCTGCAGGGTAAAACCTAGTCATACGCGTTGTGTGGTCCCAAGGGTGGTCCACACAAAGCACCCTTTCACTATGGCCACTCCAAGTCCTGAATTGCCCTCGCTCAAACCCAGGGATGCCCCACCACACCGGCCCCACGTCTGGCAGCACCCAACATGTGAGTTTACAGCCACGTCCCTGCCACCAACCTCGACTAGTCCAGCGAACCACAATTCAAGACTAGGAGTAACCACAGCTACATCAGCTCACCGGTTGGAATCTCCGGTATATGACTAGTACGTTCAAAACTTGATCACAGGTAAACAACCACAATCCTAAGATGATCGAGGCGATGTGTCGGCTTGAGACTCCTTTCCCAACCTTCACCCTCGCACCCGATCTCCATTTCATCTTTATACCTCAAGTACAGGTGATAGAGCAAAACCTGAGCTCACTAATGCTATGATGGAACTGTGAGGAATCTAAGCATACTAAGCTTTACTAAAAACAGGTTGACATCTAGTATTGCCCTATTCAAGAAAGGATTATGCAATCAACAGTTCACACAACTCCTAGTACGTAATGCATGCAATACCATAGTAATACATGAAATAGTACTCAAAATAGGGTTTGGATGCTCCGGTGCTTGCCTTGATCAAAAGCAGGGTTAGTATCCGCAGCAACAGTAGCAGGCTCGGGCTCTAGCTCCAACTCAACCTCTTCTGGCTCCTGGGGTCCTTCAGGTGGAAGCTCGACGAACTCGACTCCCGTAGCTTCTTCTATAACGGTATGATGCATAAGTTAGTGCACTCAAACCTAAAAACAAAGCTAAACAGCATTGCAAAACACTAAACAATTTATTTCCTATTTATTCCTATTTTTCTAGAATTTTTAGTAATTTTTAAAAGCATTAATGAATTATTCTATACAAACAAAAGAATTATCCTATGTATTATTATTAATTTTCTTATTATAAATCATTATTCATAATTTTATTTATATTTATCCTATTTATTTATTTAAATACCAAAAATAAAAGGTATTTAAATAAATAATCTAACTATTATTCTAATTTAAAACCATTTAAAACCTATTTAAAAACTAAATCTAAAACTAAAAACAAAAACTAAAACAACTTTGCAAAAAAACCCCTGCACTTCCTAGAAACTAACCCGCCGTCCTCTTTTTCCCTTTCTCACTAACAGCTGGGCCCGGGTCTCTCTTCTTCCCCCTCTTAACGCACACGCGCGCGCTCGAAAAAGAACCGAGCCGCGGCGCTGCTCTGGCCGTCCGGCGAAATCGCCGGCGGTGGGCACCCCGGGCGACCGCTGCAGGCCAAACGGCCATGCCCCGACCCCTGAACCTCACACGCAAGCTCGAGCTCCTAACCCTAACACCCACGGCGGCTATGGAGAGAAACAGCGGTGGCGGCCACTAAACACGGCGGCGGCGCTCGGCTCGGCCCAGCAGTGGCCATCCACGCCAACAAATGGCACCAAAGGCATCAGGGCAAACCAGCACACACACCGCGCACCCAAAAACGGCCGGCGGCGACTCATCGGAGAAGAAGACGGCGTTCAGGTGGTTCTGGTGGATGATTTCGGGTACAAGCTAGGGCAAAGGAAAGCTCACTGACCGGGGAAAACTTAGAGGATGGAATCGAGTGGTGAGGCTCTGGTGGAGGAGGAAAATAGGGCGGCGACGGAGATGGTGGTCGGCGGCGAGCAGAAAAGGAAGAAGAAGAAGATAAGGGCGGCCGGGTTGGGTTTTAAACACGGAATCTCGCCGCTTAACACGGCCACCCCAAGCTGCACTTACTCGCGCTGGACATCAAGCACAGCTGCATGTGGCACGGCCGGCGGTGAGCGGCAAGCTGCTGCGTGGCAGCGTCGCGCCGGCCTCGCTCTGCTCTGAACTCTGCATCACCTCCCTCTGAAACTCTGATTTCCCATCTAAAACAGTGAATTCGATTCCCCTTTTCTCAAAATTTCAAACACAAACATCCCAAACTCCAAATGTAAGAATTGTAGCTGAACCTTAAAGCTACAAGTCCTCTATAAACTTCAAAGCCTAAATCTCAATGGTTCAAAAGCTACAGGACCAAGAACTTGGACCCAATTTCTGAATCTCTCCGAATTCCTCTGAATCTTTTCAAACTGGTCATCTTAAACTCCAAATTAATCCCAAATTCATATATAAACTTCAAAATCTCCAAATACCAAAGTTGTAGATGGTACATAGGGCTACACTTTTCCTTATATGCACTAGAGCTGAATCTTCCTAGATTTCAAGTTATGTTGCACTGAATTTGGGCCAAAACAAAGGTAATTCAGCAAATTCTGTTATCCCTTTTCAAAGTTGCCACCTTTAGGTCAAATTTTCTCCAAAATCCAAACATAAACTTTTGAATCTCCAAGAATCAAAGTTGTAGTCCTAACATAGGGCTACATTTCTCTCAATAAGACCTTGGGCTAAATTCTTCTAGATTGAAAGTTATAAGCTCAAGAATTTGGACCAAACTTACCATCTCATGTGCTTCAAACTTAACCAAGTTTGAAACTTTAAGTTTGAATTCTTCTCAAACTTAAACATTCCAAGTATTTTGGATGATTTGCTATTTTTGACATTGTTAACTCAAGTTTGACTTGGTCAACTCTTCCAAGGCGACAAAATTACCAAAATGCCCTTAGGGCTAACTTAGCTCAAATAAAAGCATTTAAACTCTTAATCTTGGTATTTCTCTTCATTAGTGCTCTAATGACCTTCTTATTACTTCACTAACACCTGTGGTGTTACATTTGGTCAAGAGGAGGAACTCCTCATTGTTTTCCACATGGATCCCATTGTTTCGGATATCTCTATAACTTAGTAGAGTACGGGTTGAATCGGGATACAATAATGCCTCCTCGATATTGATTTGTGTACCCATTAGAAGTATGATAGTGGCTCTACCAGAACAAACAATCATAGCATCGCATCCCGCGATGGTCAAAAATTGTCGTTCTCTCTTTGTGAGAGTTTTGAAAATTTTGACTTCCCTAAGTATAGTGTTTGTGGTACAACTGTCCACTAGGCACATCTCTTCATCCATTGGATTGACTCCCATGGCAATCTATATAATGCAGAATTTAAACTCATAAAAATAATGCAAAAATATAGAAAGCACATACAAATATATTAATATAACAGAATTATTATTACAACTGATAAAAGATAGCAATATCATGTCTTCATTACAAGAACTTCTTTTTGCATAAATTAAAATTAAAGGTATGAAGCCTAGTTGAGGTCTCTAAATATGTCGTTGGAAGCGTATTCCACAAGCATATTTCGATGTCCATGGAGCCTTCCTCTTCATTTGATGGAGTCTTTGTGTTGCTCGGTCCCGTTCCTTCAGGGATGGGGTCCATAGCTCTAGTCTCCAGCTCTTGAGAGGTGAAGTGTGCTTCATACTTCTGGGTGTTCTGTGTACGACCCACGGACTTCATGTATAGTTCAACAAGATGCTTAGGGATCCTACATTTCTTAGCAATATGATTGTTGCAACCACACCTGTAGCAGGCGATTTTGTTGTTACTATCATATTTAGGCTTAGAAATGCCTTTCCCCTTTGGGATGTTCCCACGTGTCTTTCTGGCTCTCTTGCGTTTGCCCTTTCCAGAAGAATTTCCAATCTGTATTTTCCCATTCGGTCCATTTTTCTTCGCATTCGCATGTACTTCAGGCAGTGGTGTAGTGCCCAATGGGCTCTGGTTTGAGTTCCACACAGTGAGCTCATGACGTCTGAATGAGCGAAGAGTAGACTGTGGATTTCTTCTCGCGGTATTGTTGAGAAATAATCCTTTCTGAAGGGAGCATTGTAGACAGAGTCTTCTCAATTTTGTCCACTTCAGAAGGTTCTTTCTCTCAAAATCGGAGCTTAGCGCATATCTTATGAATAGCATGATTGAACTCATCCACAGTTTTGAAATCCTGTAGGCGTATGTGGTTCCATTCATGCATTGCCTCTGGGAGGACAATAGCCTTATGCTATTCATATTGATTTTTGAGAGATGTCCATAAAGTGAGTGGATCCTCCTCATACGTGTACTCCATTTTCAAATCCGGATGGATATGATTCCTTATCACTTTCAAGGTGGAGTATTTAGACATGTTAGAGGGGGTAACATTCCCTTGAACTGTTTCATTTATACATCTTTATAGTCCTTGTGTCGACAGAGTCACTTTGACATCCATCGCCCAAGCAGGGAACTTAGAACCATCAAGAGCGAGAAACTCAAACTCTTTGGTTGCCATCTCACCTACAATGTGATTGCCAACAATTTTGAGAAATTATGGCATATTTATGCAATTTATGTGAATTCAAAATGAAATGAACTCGAACAATAAAGTAAAAGTCCTCTATTTTAGTTGGTACAATTCTGAGTTAGAGGGATAGTCGCTATGCTGAGGCATGCATAAATCCATATGATCTCAAACTTCTAAGAATTCTTCCAATTTTAGAGGAAAAAATTGCATTAAATAAAATAAAGTAGGGTGAGGAAATTAAATTTGCAAAAATACTTGTAAAGATAAAGGACATGGAAATACAAAAGTGCTGAAAAAACACATATTTACAATAACAAAAATTGACAGGGGCTGAAAGTAAATATTTATTGTCTCACACAAATTACTGAATGTAAAATGACAAAAGCATGAGGGCTTGAATGTAAATTCTATGAAATTTAAATTCTGAAAAAGTAATAAAGATAACTGGGTGGTGGGCCGAGACAATCTCGAATTTGGCCCATTGCCGATTTGGGCCCAGGAGGGCAGGTGGGGGCGAGTGGGGGGCAGCCGCCGTAGCCAGGGGGTTAGGGTTAGAATCCTAACCTGCCCGCTGCCGCTTCCAGGATGGCCGGTCGGCCGGCACCGCGCCGTGCGTCTGGTGCCG
>CM014275.1:30135252-30155908 GCA_004135705.1 Alloteropsis semialata
CGCGTGCCTCCGCCCCCGCGCCGCGCGCCCATCCCCGCTCGCCCACGCGTCCACCCTCCGACGCGCCGCCCCACTGCGAGGAGGAGGAGGAGGAGGAAGAAGAGGAGGACGTGCCAGAGCCACCGCCGAAGGAGGAGGAGTAGGAGGCCGTGCCGCCATTGCCCCGAAGGACGCATCGTCCACCATCTTGCTGCCCGCCCCCGCCTCGTCGCCGCCGAGTTACTAGGTGAGCACGTGCAAAATCCCCCTCTTTTCGTATGAATTTTATCAATGCCTGTGATGATACAAATTTTTACCTAGTTTATCAATGCCTGTGATGATATCAATGCCTGTGATGGTAACATATGATGACCTTGAGCTTGGGAGTGTGTTCTTTGTGAAGTATAGTTATGCTTCTCATGGTTGTCATCAAACCATGAGACACATCCATGCCCAAGCAAGAGCTCGATTGTGATGATAAGATGGTTGGGCTTGGGCTGGGTGTGTCTCATGGTTCCATGCCTACCATGAACCCATTTTTTTGCGACCTGTGATGTTTCTTATGCTCCAAATTCAAGGTCAAATGAAAGGCAACATATCTGAGACAAATTGCTACTTCAATATATTTTTGAGATGAGCAAAAGTAAGACGTTGATGATTTTGGAATGTGGTTGTCGGCCATCATGCCCTTGGTTTGTTGCAAGTTTTGGAAACCTCCCGATGCAGGGGAGGTGCTGTCGAAATTTCAATTGACACTATTTTGTTTCTTTTTTTTAGGAGAGACGTACTGTTGTACCGTCCTCGACTCTTCACTTTGCAGTACAGCAAGGTGAGACATAAAAGACCTCTCTTTTTGTATCATGTTCGTGGATCGCGTAACCTAGTTGTCTCCCGTTCGAAAGAGATACGGTTGGAAATATGCAGATCTTTGCATATGTATGACTGTATCTGTTTCGAGTTATCTACATTCTTTGGATAGCCTGAGTATGTGTAGATATGGATAAACAAATAACGATACTCTGGAATACTCCCGGGTGAAATGCTACAACGTACTTCTGTGCACTTGCAGAATAATGTAAACGTTAAGAAATACCAACAAGCATTTTTGGCGCCGTTGTCGGGGAAAGCAATGGTTAAAGAGTTTTGATCATCCATGTATTTAATGCGGCATGATTAATTGCCAGTAATCTAGTAGGTTTACCCTTTTGCTCTGTTTCTCTATGACGTGAAATAGGGTAGTGTATGACTGGTTTCCAATTACCATCCAACTACGTTGAGAACCCGAATACCATAGGAAGGAGGGTACATTCTCGTGTCGTAATCCCTTAGGTGTTCTTGTTGGAGATTGAGCCAGTCATCGGAGAATCATCCAACCAGAGAGAACAACCCGTTCCCATAGCACCCCAACCAGAAGAAGACATGGCTGAGAGGACGATCCGTGACTACTCCGCCCCTTCCACTGCCCAGATCCCAATGGGTCTATAAGTGGCTGTGAAGGATCATGCCTTCGAGCTCAAGGCCCCGCTGATCAACATGGTGCAGGCTAGTCCCTTCTATGGGAAGGCCAATGAAGATGCGAGTGCCCACCTGCAGCACTTCCTGGAGGTGTGTAGTACCATCACCATCCGAGGAGTCGATCAAGAGGTCATCAGGCTCTGCCTGTTCCCGTTTTCACTAGTGGGAAGAGCCAAACAATGGTTCTACTCCAATCGTGATGTGGTGAACACGTGGACCAAGTGCTCCAACGCGTTCTTGGCCAAGTTCTTCCCCATTGGCAAAACCAATGCCCTTAGGGGAAGGATTTTCAGCTTCCAGCAAGAGTCCGAAGAGACCGTATCGGAGGCATGGGATCGTTTCCAGGACTATGTCCTGGCAGGCCCACACCACGATATGCAAGAGTGGCTCCTGCTCCAGAATTTCTACCATGGGCTCTCCTAGACAGCCCGTGAATATATGGACGCTGCTGCTGGAGGGGCATTCCTCTCCTTGACCGTGACCGCTGCCAAGCTGCTCATAGAGAAGATGGTGTCAAACCAAGCTTGGAATGATGACCGCCTTCAGGGGCGCAAGCGCGGTATGCACACTGTGAAGGAGGTGGACATGCTGGCTGCCAAGATGGACCTAATAATGAAACGCCTCGACGACCACACCAAGGAAGGGGCCGACAACAATGAACAGCCACTAGATTCACACATGACGTGTGAAGTCTGTGGAGAAACCGGCCACTCGAGGAACAACTTCCCCGAGACACAAGAGGAGGTACAGTTCGTAAACGACAACAATGGGTACCGGCCTCATGGGAACTGGAACCAGCAACACCCGTTCTACCAAGGAGGTAATAATAACAACTCCTTTTCTAACCAACCCTCTCTAAAAGATCTGGTCATTGGTCAGGCCAAGATCAATAAATCCATTTCCAAGAGGCTTGCTGCTAATGTTAAGGCTCTAGAGGGCATAAACTCTAAAATAGAAAGTTTGTCCTCCACCTTCCAGAGCCAGCTGAGCTTTAATAAGATGTTAGAAACCCAGTTAGCTCAGCTAGCCGTTGCTGTTCCTTCTGGTGACAAGGGACGAATCCTGGGGCAACCAGATTCCTCCTTTGAGAACGTAAAGACTGTTTCCACTAGGAGTGGAGGCTACTTGGGATCCAGTCCCACCTAACCATGCAGGGAAGACAGTAGAGCCGAGGAAGGAGGTCCCGACAGAGGAAGAAGAGCCTGAAGCCGAGCTAGCACCAGCAGGAAGGACTGCACCACATGAGTTCTACGACACCAATGTTTTGCCTTTTCCTCAAAGCCAAAAGAAACCATCGGCAGACGAGCAATTTGCCAGGTTCATAGAAGTTATCCAGAACTTAAATATACATGTACCACTGTTGGATGCTATGCAGGTGCTGACCTACGCCAAGTATTTGAAGGGCATACTGAAAAACAAACGTCCACTCCCAAGCACAGAGGTCGTAAAACTAACAGAGGAGTGCAGTGCAGCTATCCTAAACAAAGTCCCAGAAAAGAGGAAGGACCCTGGGTGTCCCACCATCACTTGCACAATCGGGACCCAGCGCTTCGAGCACGCACTCTGTGACTTAGGGGCAAGCGTCAGCGTCATGCCAAAGGTAGTCTTTGACCGCCTTAATTATACTACCTTGTCCCCGACTCCCATGAGATTGCAGTTGGCCGACTCTACGGTCCGCTACCCGGAGGGGATAGCCGAGGACATTCCGGTACGCATCCGGGATTGCTTCGTCCCTGTCGACTTCATGGTACTGGACATGGACGTGAGCAACGACTCGTTGCTCATCTTGGGGTGACCCTTCTTTAGCACTGCGGATGCTCACATTAATGTGGGTGCTAGAAAAATCTAGCTCCACATTAATGGGAAGAAGGAGAAGTTTGACTTCAGACCAAAAGTGGAGCAATGCTCCATGATTAAAATCAAGGATGGGAGGAACAGTCAGAATGTCAAGGAGGTGGAAGTCACGCCTCCAGAGAAGGATAGCTTGATAAAGTTCATAGAGAAGTTCTGGGAAAAGGAATTCTCCATCTGGTACCACACAAAGAACAAGAAGCCTATATGAGGTGCAAAAGCAGAGGCAAGGAAGACACCAGAACAAGCTGCCGACCGCCGGAAGAAGGTAAAACAGGTATGGCGGGTTAAATCATCTATATCCTCATCTCTAGGGTCAGATGCTGCTTCTTTAAGCTAAATCCAACAAAGATGATTGGTTTAGGTAGGACGGCCGGCTCTCGGGAACAGAGCCCAAAATAAGCTCTTTGGGTGAGACGGCATCACTCGACGACGTAAAATATGAGTCCTGCGCCGACAGGTTCATCGGTGTCAACCAAGCAGCTTGGGGGAGTACCCCCAATCAGGTAAGTTCAGGTAAGTATTAATAAATAAAGTTTTCTTTCAAAATAAAGTTAATAATCGAGAGCTATCTAGGTTAGTCCCTTAATGTCGTAAGTTTTTGCTAAAGTCTTTATTTTGGATATGATGAATAGTTGCTCTTATTTCTCTCTTGTACCTATGTTTCAACCTGCTATTCTCCTAAGCTATGAGTTTGCTGGTTTGAACATGATCTTTTCCTGTTATCTTGTCTATCTGTAGGTAGCATATGCAAGCTCTAGTCTAGGTTGTTGCTAGCTATGATATGATAAGGCCAGAGTGACCTGAAGCTTATACCAAGTAAGATTTGATAACTGGAGTTTTCTTTTAAAAGAATAAAATAAAGAGTTCCTTATGGTGATTCAAATTCCTACCAAAGCCCAAATTGTTTGAACTCCTACAAAAGCTACTTGTTGTTGCATTGAGTTTTGTCAAGATCATTGTGATTCTTAGAGATTTACTTCATGCTTTCAAAACCAAGATCACGCACACGCCACCATATACATGTTGTACTTCTACTCTGGAAGTAAGCACGCCAATCATCCATGCACCAAATAAAAGATCTATAAAAAGTATGGTACTCTTCCCTAAAACTCTATTGCAAAGGAGACATGGGCTAAAAAAATGGAGACATGAAGGTCCGAATATGAAAAGAGAGAGCTCATGAAGGCTCTATGTTCAAAAAGAATAGCCATGTCTCCAATAGCAACTCTTATAAGGGGAAGAGGAACTTACAAAAAGAAGCTTTCATTTATCATGCCATCCACACACGTGCACATCTTGATTTGAGAGTATGACTTACTTCTCATTGAATCCTGGTTTTGACTTTACAATATGTGCAATGCAAGTAAGCCACAAAACTCTCATAGCACAAATTCCACCTCAATGAGTGAAATGAGAGTTGATAGAGGATCTTGGTAAGGAAATACACCCTGAGTGATTCGAGAGTATCACCTAAGGAACTCTGCTTTTGAAAATCCTCAAAACCTCTGGTTTGATTGTCAAGCAAGGTAGAAGGCAAGGTGCTTGGTCTAAGTCGTTCTGGCTATCAACCGCTCAAGACAAGGAGAAGCTACACACCCCATAAAAGGCCAAGATAATAAAGGAAGTTTATTTTTATCAGCTTATTCAATTCTTGGTAGAATATCCTGCTGGACCACTGGTACTTTTGAGCAGTAATGAGGAAGCAACTCCTGATCCACTGAGCTTAAAAGTTCTGGTCTTTGCTCGGGACGAGCAAAAGGCTAAGCTTGGGGGAGCTGTTGACAGTCCTTATAACGAAAATATGACCGTCAATAGGCTCAGAAAACTAATAGAGATCAAGCATAACTTAGATATTTGTATTCAAATAATGTTGTAGCATGCATATATAGAATATATTTGACTACAAGGACCCTAGTGCAAAAGCTGGAGGAAAATGAGCCCAGGCCCAAGTCGGGCGACCTGGCTAGGTCGAGCAACTTGGCCTGGCACCCATTTAAGCCCACTTTCTTGACATGCAAAGATGCAAAAATTGGAGTCATTGTGAGAGTTGATTCAATGACGGTTGAAATCAAAGGATAGGATTTGGCCTCAACACCATCACATGGATTGAAGGGCCCACAACTGAAGCTTCGTGCACCCAAACCGACGGCAGCCACCTGGAACCGACCTCAGGACCCACAAGGCAGTCTCCCAGAGAGAGGTGGGCTTGAGAGGTGGCAAGTCTGGGTCGGCCGAACCCCCTAGGTCGGCCGACCTCCCCGCGCGCCCGACTCGGCCCTTCCTTGACCAGTACCTGTAAACCGGGGGTCGGCCGACCTCCCCACGCGCCCGACTCGGCCCTCCCTTGACCAGTACCTGTAAACCGCCTTGGAGATCACATCTGAGCCATGCATCACTGGGGTCGGTGCATCAGAGGGTCGGCCGACGCCCCACTTCGGTCGACCTGGGCCCGTAGCCAAACGGCCTCTGGCTGGCTCTACACTGCTTATGGATGCTATAAATACCTGCAAGGGGCGCCGTACTCAACACACACCAGAAGAAGAGCTCTCCTTTGCTACAAGCTTAGTCTTATTCTTAGTCTTAGTAGTGATAGTTCTAGTAGTTAAGCTTCTGAAGGGGTTCTGGAGGAGTCTTGGTAAGTTCTAGAGTTCAGCTTTTGTATCTCTTTACTTACTTGTAATACTCTGAGCTTAATGGAAGTATCTTCATACTTATGTTGTATGCCTCAACTTTACTCTACTTACTTAGTATATACTCCTTATGTCTTGCACCTTATCCAAGCTGACGTATGCTATGACATTGGCTCAATATGCCTTATGGTTGCTCTATTTATTAACGTGATAGATAGAGTTGTATTTCATATTGCAAACATGGTGTTTGGAATATGGAATACTGTTGAGGGTATCGCTACCCCACGGATTAGTAGAGGTAGGCGGCAGGTGGTGACAGCCCTGTCCGTCCTTTGTAATCCTCCACGTTCGGGAGATGATATTAGGCCTTTATGATAAGACGTCCTCCTGTCGTCCCTTGATGAGGGAACCACTGGACACCTCGATATGTCCTCTTGCATATGTCCCTTGTATGAGCTTGTATAGGATAATGTTGTATATCCAAGTCCCATTTGTATGATGCTAATGAACCCTTTGTGATCTTTACTAATATTCTATTACTAACTAAGACTATCTTAATGATGAGCAATGAACTTCTGTGTGTCACATTACCCCTACACTTCCATATCATTTACCCATGTCTAGACTATGGTATTAATGATGTTGTGAGTAAATGCATTGGATGACACTTCTCTTTAACTAAACGCTTTCATACGGATAAACAAATAACGATACTCTGGAATACTCCTGGGTGAAATGCTACAACATACTTCTGTGCGCTTGCAGAATAATGTAAACGTTAAGAAATACCAACAATGGTATCGAAGTCAATCCAACCAAGGTTGATGCCATCCGCCACATGAAGATACCAAGATCATAGAAAAACCTCGTGAAGCTAGCAGGGGGCATGGCGGCACTCAACAGATTCATCAGCCGACTTGGAGAAAAGGGCCTCCCCTTCTTCAAGCTGTTAAAAAAGGCAGATATGTTTGAGTGGACCCAAGAGGCCACCCAAGCATTCGATTAATTGAAGATCTACCTTACATCACCCCCAGTGATGACCGCTCCACAAAAAGATGAGGAACTATTCATGTATATAGCAGCCACTACTCATGCAGTGAGTGCAGCAATAGTTGTCAAACATGAGGAAATAGTTCATGCCTACAAAGTCCAATGCCTAGTGTACTTCATCAGTGAAGTACTGAGCGAGTCCAAAACCTGCTATCTCCAGGTACAAAAGTTGATTTACGCCATATTGCTGACTTCCCGCAAGCTTTGGCACTACTTTCAGGCACATAAAATCAATGTTGTCTCATCCTTTCCTCTAGGCAAGATATTACACAACAAGGACGGCAACGACCGAGTGGTTAAATGGGCAATTGAGCTCGGCTCCCACACTTTCAGCTACCCACCTAGGATGGCCATCAAGTCTCAGGTTCCTGCTGACTTTGGCGCCGAATGGACAAAAGTTCTAGAGGGCGCCTTGACCGAGCAACCGGAGCATTGGAAAATGGACTTTGACGGCTCCCTCAACCTCAATGGTTTCGGAGCCGGTATCGTATTCATCTCTCCAAGGTGTGAACAATTCAAATATGTTTTACAGTTGCTCTTTAAAGCATCAAACAATGCAGTCGAGTACGAAGCACTCATTCAAGGACTACAAATCGCAGTGTCCCTTAGAATCAAATGACTTATAGCCTATGACGACTCCAAAGTTTCCATCAACTAGGTTAATAAGGATTGGGATTGCACCAACGAGAAAATGGACGCCATTGTGCAGAGGTGCGCAAAATAGAACACAAGTTCGACGAGATATAGTATATTCACGTCATGCGTGATCACAACGTCACTGCTGATGTACTATCAAAACTTGGGTCTAAAAGAGCCCAAGTCCCGGGTGGTGTCTTCGTTCAAGGGCTCTACAAGCCCTCAGCCGTGGAGCCTAGCAACAATGAGCCCATCATCAACCTAGCAGTTGACGTCCCTCAGACCAGAGAGGTGCTAGTCATCGAAGCAGGTTGGCGGCTCCCCATCATCGACTTATCGTTGCAGGATGCGTAGCCAACGATGAAAAGGAACTAGAAAAGATGACATAGCGATGCGCCAACTATGTAGTTGCGAGCGACACCTTGTACCGCAGGTCAGCATCCTCTAATGCCTTGATCAAGTGTGTGGATAGGCCAACAGGGTAAGAGCTACTGCAGGAAATCCATTCAAGCATGTGTGGTAATCACGCAGCAACAACATCACTAGTCGGCTGTTTGACGCAAAGTAGGTGGTCAGATGTTGCTTAGGGTGCCAATATTTTGCAAAGCAACAACACCTGCCAGCACAAGCCCTGCGAACAATACCACCATCATGGCCATTTTCCTGTTGGGGACTGGACACAGTCGACCACTTACCAACCGCCCCGGGTGGTTTCACACACATCTTCGTCGCCATCGACAAATTCACCAAGTAGATAGAAGTCAGGCTGGACACCAACATCAAGTCGGCGACCGTTGCCGAGTTCATTAGAGAGATAACACATCGCTTTGGCATCCACAATCGCAATCACAGATTTGGGAGGCACATTCACCAGCTACGAGTTTTGGGACTACTATGCCGACAACATGATTGACGTCTACTATGCCTCCGTTGCACACCCGAGGTGTAACAGTCAAGTCGAGAGAGCGAACAGAATGGTCCTCCATAGACTCAAAGCCCGAATTTTTTATCCAATCAAAAAATACGAGGGCAAATGGGTCAAAGAACTACCAACAGTAATCTGGGGGGCTTTAAAAGTCCAATATCTGCAGCACTTTGGAATGGTTTTCCCATGCGTAATCATAGCATAAATAGCACATAGTATATCATATACATACACAAAACCATGTTCAGCATTGAATGATGATAATATACCCATTTGTCCTTCGGCCGTAGCAAGACACGGACAAGTTTTCTAATAATATATATATTTATGTGCGAGACCCAGCCCAGTAAATTGGCCTTGTTGTTGTGGGATAAATGGGCTGGGCCAGGTGGGCTGATTTCGGAGTTATGTAGCTGACATATACTATACCTCACAAAAAACGCTTAACATCATGAGTTTAGTCCCGTTCCTGAACCGAACCAGCTTAAATAGCTGTCCTAGATGGAAAATTAATTTAGGTTGCAACCTTTTACGTGAAGCGAGGACGAAAGCGTAAGAAAATTAATTAGCAGGTTTGGTCTATTCAATGTGTATATAGTGCCCTTTAGCGGTATTCAATAGTATTCAGAGCTAGCTCTCACGTCTCTCATGCGTGTATGGTCCGGAAGCGCGGACAAGTTGTGCACACTTTGGGCTGGAAAAATGAAAATACACCTTGTGTAGCCAAGAGAGTCGATCCAACTCTTGCGGCGAACAAGTTCTGCACACTTGGGCCAGGGAACTGGAAATACCTTACGTAGGCAAGAGAGTCGAGCCAACTCTTGCAGCGGACAAGTTGTGCACACTTGGGCTGAGGAACTGAAAATACCGTACATAGCCAAGAGAGTTGATCCTGGACATTTATCCCCAATGGGTAGGTTGGTTCGGTAGCTCATTGAGAATGTCGTGTCCGTTAGGACGTCTCCATTGTATGGAACTACCCCGGTTCTATAAATGGGCCCCACAATGATTTGACGTCATATGTTGTTCTAGCTCCAATGTATAGAACCAGAAGATGAATCTATAAATAGGACCCGTAACCCTTCACTCTCTCTTTCTCTCTCCCTCTTCTTAATATTCTATTCCAGGAACCAGGTTCTATACATGAAACCCGGTTCTATATAGAACTAGCCCCACAATGTATAGGACCTGGTTCCATAAGAGAGAGAATCTATAGAACCAGCCATAGAACCTCCCATTGGAGACGCCCTTAAGGATGGATGTATATGTGACACGGTCCAGTAAATTGGGCCCACGGTTGTGGGATAATATGGGCTCGAAGGGCAGCTGGGCTGATTTCAGAGTTACTGTAGCTGACATGAGGAATCGAATCAGCTTAAATAGCTAGCCTGGGAGTGAAATTAATTCTGGTTGCAAACTTTTGAGTAAAGGAGGATGAAAAAGCAAGAGAATTAATTACGTGTAGAGTAGGCTTTTAGTCGTTCCCGGTCAGGTCGTTACATTATGGATGTAGAGTAGGCATTTGTACTCATAAAACTTGAGAAATATACAATGATGAGAGTCCCAGTCTCCTTAATTTGCGTTGATCATTCAACATGCATGAAATAATTATGGTACATCAATCCTGACATGCATAAAAGAGAAGCATCAACCGTACACACATGGGCACTAAGAGAAAGAAACATACATTCAATGCATGGGTGGTGAACGTTGACATTGACACTACTAGAAAAACGCCCATCCGTCCACTTGATTGGTACCTGTTTTTAAATACCCAGTATCAATAGTAGTCATTGGTACCAGGTCTTAATTTGGTAGCCCCCGAGAACCCTTTAGTACCGGGTCGTAACACCACCCTGTACCAAAGGTCACCTTTTGCTACCGGGTGGTGTTACGACCCGGTAGACCCTTTGGTACCGGTTGGTAACACCACCCTGTAACAAAGGTCACCCTTTGGTACCGGGTCGTGTTGCCAACTGGTACCAAAGGGTTCTCCATGGGTTAATTCTAAAGGAAAGCATCTGGAACTTCGTTAGTTGTGGTGTGTAGGTGAGATGGTAAGGAAGCAACGCGCGAAGCAAGAGGTCGTGGGTTCGAACCCCGCGCGCCGCACACGCGTATTTTCGCGTGTAAAATCGTGTGACTTGTGACTTTCGTAGATGAGATGGTAAGGAAGCAACGCGCGAAACAAGAGGTCGTGTGACTTGCGACGTGCGCGTGTGTGGGAGCCTCCCCGAGATTTAATATATTTTTTTACTTCAAACCTTTGTTACCGGGTCGTGTTATGATCTGGTACCAAAGACCCCCTTTGGTACCTATGGCATAGGCCTTTAGTCTCGGTTGCACGATACATGTTACAGAACCGTTACCTATGAGGCTCACCACCAGGTACCGATGAAGGGTTCTGCAGTAGTGTGAGCGCCCGACCAATGGCATATCTTTCGCCACAGTATTTCAAACAAGAAACTAAACAAAAAAACGATGCATATACATCAACATTGATTGTGATCACAGTTGAATAATAAAAAGTCTACGTAGTGCTTGCTTCATTTACCAGCAAATGCGCACGTGGCTCAAGAACTTGTTTAGTGAGAAGGGATTAATGTGGATGCCCAGCCCAAGCCTGCATTGTATATATGGTCAAGAGTCATTCATGTTTGGACCTTTTGGTTGCATAGCTGACAATAGGTGTCAATAGCATCACCAGCAGATTACGAATCCCTCTCACCAGTAGAAAAAACAGAGCTTTTCGCGATAGAGGTGCTCCAGCATATTACCAATCCGATCCCCCTATTACCAAATTTTTTTTGATTATCAAAACACACCACTCTCTTACTCAAATAGAGGGGATTCCTTCCACTACCTTATTATCCACTAAAATAGTTTTGGTAATCTGCTGCGGCACTAGTTACCAAACACACAAAAAAAGGTATTGGTAAGGAAGATAGAAACTATATAGGGTATAAGCAGATATCTTAAGAATACTGCATCTCACAAGCTAGTATCAAAAAAGTGCAGTCCTTGCTGTATTTAGCAGCAAATGCCCACATGGCTCAAGGACTTGTTTTTAGTGGGAGGAACCAATGGACGCCTCGGAGCCAGCATTGTATATACGGTCGGTTGCTGACAAATAGGCGCCAATTAGTACTCCATTGGGACCCTTTCAATCTTCTACTTTCTACTCCATCTGCACCCTTTCACTCTTCTACGTATTAACTCAGACAAAATGTAGCAAACACACAGGTCAAACGAATCACAAAAAACATTCTCCCTTTTCGATAAAAAAATACTATATATGTAGCTATGCTATTTTTTACTTGACGCCGAAGAATCTTTGCCATAGTTCTTTTTAAAGTTTAGCACTTATAGATTCTATGGATCTATACACGATTTTTTTATTATTTAATCTTTTTAATCTGATATTTTAAAAATAACCCGTCTGGAACTAGATTTACAAGAAATAACCCTTTTGGTCGCGCCACGCGTCATAGTGCGACCAATTAGGGAGTCGCGCCACAGCATGTGGCCTGACTGGTCTGCCACATTAGCCACCCGGTCCGCGGGCGGCCAGCGCGGACGCTGACGTGGCAGGCGAGTCGTGCCACATGCTCTGGCGCGACTGAGTTACGCCAAAGGCTGTGGCGCGACTTGCCTGTATACAGGCAGGTACCCGCGGCCCTTTCTTCTTCCTTTTTCCGTCTTTCTTTCTCCCCCAACCCTAAGCCGAGCTCAAGCATGGCGCCCCGCGCCGCCCCCCTAGATCCGGCCATCCCACTATGGAATCGAAGGGGAAACGGTGGGAAAATACTCTGGGAAGGTAACTCCTCCACTTTGACCATCTACATTTTGCGGATTTGGTTGATTTGCTTGGATTTGGATGAGGTTAGGTTTAGGTAGGTTTTGACTTGAGATGGTTGATTGAGCACGGATTTGAGATGGTTAGTTATACTACGTAGTGGATTTGGTCGTTGGTAACGCCTGTCTATCGTATAGATTTATTTGCATGTGACAATTTCGTTGACATAACCATGTGTAGATTTGGATGATGTTATTTTGATGTGAGTAATGTTCTAAGTGAGTTAAACTTGGTTATTTGGACTTGGTATTAATATTAGGTAATGTACCATGATATGAAAATATAGAAGTTCATGACTTTTATGTGTATGTATTGAAGTTCATGATTATGTGTATATGAAAATGTCGAATATTGTAGCAATTGTTTTGAAGATAAGCTTTCATGGTCATGGTTTCGTTGACATAAGATTGAAGTGCAAGTAATTTGTGTATTATTGTATGACTTGTTCATATTGGATTGTTTTTGCTCTACATACATAAAATTTATTTTCCTTTATTTGCTATAGGACAAAATGGCGCAGCACCCACGATATCCATTGCTTGAGACGGCGTACGATGAGAGACACCACGGGAGGATACTTGAGGAGCGTATTGAGGTTAGTTATTCCTAAATGGTGACTTCATATGGAGCAAATGAATTTGGTGGGTGGATGTAGTCCAACACGGTGTTCGATGGGTTATTTGCAGGTTTTGAATCCTCTACGTATCCGCACTCACAATCCTCTCGCGTGGGACGATAGGTACGCCCGTACCTTCGGCAAGCCGGTTTGCTCCCATTGGCAATGTTTGTGAAGGATGGGTTGCCAAAGATGGACAATGCGGCTCTTACTGCGCTAGTGGACCGATGGAGGCCTGAGACACACACTTTCCACCTCCCTTGTGGCGAGATGAAATTGACGCTTTAAGATGCCATGCTTTTTGGTCTTCATATAGATGACCGAGCAGTCACTGGGACAATTGATCCGGCTGGTTGGAGAGATCGAGTGGAGCTGTTGTTTGGTGTTCGTCCTGCCGATCCATCGGACGATCGAAAGGATAGGAAGACTACCGGAGTTAGCTCGGCTTGGTTGGTGCAGTACTTTGATACTCCCCCTCCTGCTGATGTTGCGGATGGTGTTGTTGCTCGGTATGCTAGGGCATGGCTATGGCACTTGGTGGCTGGGTTTTTATTTTCGAACTCGAGCGGGAACACCATTTCTTGGATGTGGGTAGACATAATTGGTCAAGCTTGGGAGAACATCGCCACTTATAGTTGGGCTTGTGGAGTTCTTTCATGGCCGTATCAGCAGATGTGTGATGCTTCCAGCCGCAAGGGTGCTAGTGCTAACATGAGGGGTTGCGCCTATCTTTTGCAATTGTGGATGTGGTAGCGGCTTCCCGTTGGTCGGCCGGAGCGGTATACACATGGGGTAAGATACTATCTTTCGTTATATTTAGATGAAGTATAATGTTGATGCATTTCTTTATGTACCTATTATTTGGGATATGTTTCATTTGACATGTTATTTGTTTTGTTGAAGCAATTACCATCCTATGGTGAAGAGCCATTGGCGACTGTTGGTTACTTATGGCACAACATCATGAGGCGTTACATTGACTACAGCAACGCTCTTGACTGCCTCACTGCTGCACATGTAAGTTATCTTTGGCAAGGTCTTTGGCATGGGTTTCTATTCCTCGTCATATGTTTTTGGCATGGTTGGAAATTCATTTGTTTCATGATACCTAGGTTAATTGGCGACCATACGATCGAGATGAGGTGCAAGACATGGCGCTTAGTCCATATTGCAGGATGAACGAAGAATATTGGCGCTCGGTTTGTCCCCTCATTGGCTTCTACATTGTCGAGTACCACATTCCAAGTAGAGTCATGAGGCAGTTTGGCATTCTTCAACATTGCCCTCCAGACAACATCAATACTAATCATGAGCTTCACCGGTATGTTGTGTAATTGTTGAGTTTAAATTATGCAAATTGTGCTATGTTGTATATTTCTATTTGATACAAAACCAAGACCAACTTTCATTGTACTCACTCTCCACCAAAGAAAAGGCGAGCAGTAACAAACGATCCTCCCCGTCCATGCCCGTTGCAGTCAACAAAGTCCCCCTATATTTTCCGGTCAAAAAAGTGCCATCAACACTAATCATCGGCTTGCAATGTTTGAATGCCTCTGCACATTGTGGAAAGCACCAATAAGCACGATGCATTACTTCCTTCATTACCCCTTTGTGCAACTCCAGTGCTCTCGTGGTACGAGTGCACCACTTCGTCCCAGGATTGTAATGAGCAATTGCATGTAGAATCCGCAGTACCCTACTATACGCGTCAATCCAATCACCCCACAGCATGGCCATGACATGTTGTTTAGCCCTCCATGCCTTGCCATACTTCACCCGATAACTAGTGAATCCTACAATTGCTTCAACGAACGCGGACACCAAAATGTCAGGGTCAGCATACACCAATGCAGCAATCCGGCCTCCAATATATCGTGTCGTACACTGAGAGTGCTCGTGCGATGGTCGGGAGCTACCACATGTGTGAGGCTGCACCACTTTAGTTATCCTCCACTTCTACCTTTCATCGGTGATTGGACAGACCCATACCTTCCAACCACAACCAAGTTGGCATTATACAGTGTACCGCAACTTAGAGTCAGAGTGCACCACATCGTACGGACGATGGTGCCAACTGAGTAGTCCCGCAAAAAGAGTTTAAGATCCTCCATGCTGTCGAATCTCATCCCCCTCTGTATCAATTCTTGACCACTGTCGGGCTCGAGAGAATTAAGACGCAAGCCGGAATCACAATATCCCTTCTTGGGGGTGCATGGAATAGAGGAACCTTCGGAACACCCACATGAACAGCTCTAAGTTGTCTCAACTCCTCTATAGTGAGAGGAGCCAATCTAGCACTGGAAAATGTGGCCATACTAGGGGACAGTTCGACCATAGGAGATATTTGAACAAACGAGCGCCGATGAACTACATAACTAGGCTCAACTACCACTCTTGGTTGCACAACAGGTGTTTGCACATCATGTGTTGGCTCAATAACCGGTGCTTCATTGACTGGAATTGGCTCAAACACTTCTTCTTAGGTAAAGGCTTCCCACATTTCTTCTTCTTCTTTCTCTTCATCTGATCCAACAGAAATATCATCATCATCTTGCTCCGATCCTCTTCCTCAAATGTGCCCTCATTGAAGTCATTGTTCACTAGACAATCATCCTCTGAATCTGGCCCATTTGCCATATCAACATCATATTCTTCATCTTCCTCATCTTTGCCCACCATATCATTAGTTTGTACCATGACACTCTCACAAACTTCAACTACCAATTCCGCGCAACTTACTTGAGACCCTTTCACCAACTCCTTGTAAAAAGTCCAATCTTCCTCACATGAAAATTTCATTAGCACATAATGAGCCCTTTTGTCGCCGGCATCGAATCTCCCATGTAGGAATATTTCACTTTGTTCTTGATCAACTTAGAAAATTGAGCTAGCTCGAACAAAAACTTCATCAAATGAAGGATGGCTATCAAATCTTGTTACTTCATGCTTCATCCTTTCAAACTCTCCATTCTCATTAACTGATCCACCGGAGAAATAACGAACTAAACGATCTATCTACACACATTTAACGGACATATTACCATTACCATTCATGGCTACACCAAAAACTACTAAAGTCCCACTATGTTTGGCTACCCTACCTAAAAACACCATTCTAAAAAGTTCTACATTAAATCCTACTTCCCATTTCTTGCCAAAAGTAACAATAATATGTACACACTAAAATCCCATCCAAATCGTTTCATGCTACACAATCTACACGATACAAAGGCGTTGCCATGAATCAATTACACAATAACGCACTACTAATCTAACCCTTTTCGTACTAATTTACCAAATCCAACCCAAACCCTAGGTAACCCTACCTAAAGAAATGCAAAGGGGAACAAGCAAATAGCACAAATCTACTTGGATAAAGTGGAGGAGTTACCTTCCCAAAGTGTTTTTCCACCGTTTTCCCTTTGAATCCGTGGAAGGAAGAGGGGGATCTAGAGGGGGGATGTCGGGGGTGGCGCCATGGGAGAGAGCTCAGGTCGGGTGGGGGAGAAAGAATGAAGGGAGGAAGAAGAAAGGAGCTCGGGTGGGCGGCTGTATACAAGTGAGTTGCGCCATGACCTTTGGTGCGACTCAGTCGCGCCAAGGCATGTGGCGCGACTCGCAAGCCACATCAGCATCCTCGCTGGCCGCCCGCTGCCCGCGTGACCGATGTGGCAGCTCAGTCGCGCCGTAGCATGTGGTGCGACTCGCCTTATAGTCGCGCGACTGGTCGTGGCTTGACCAAAAGGGTTATTCCTTGGAATTCTAGTTTGGTAGGGGTTATTTTTAAAATATCAGATTAAAAAGGATTAAATAATAATAAAAAATTCTCTATACACAGACTTAATATATGAAAAGTGCATCACTAGGCTCATTATTGAGAACATCATTAATATTATCCTTTTATTATTATTACATCTTATTGTAAAAGTGAGAGTGAAATGCATCATGGGTCAATAAACTATTTTTGAAATCTCATCTAGGTCCATTAACTCTAAAAGTGAGCACAGGTCTATCAACTTTTTAATTGGTTCATTCTAAGTCCACTTGAGGTCTAGTCATGTACCTCAATTCACACTTGAAAAGCTTAAGGACCTAGATGATCAGTTTAAAAGTTAATGACCCAGATAAGAAGGCAGGAATAGTTCAAAGACCTAGGGTGCATTCCTTATCAAAGTTGGATCTGAAGACCATGTTAAGTCAGAAAACATCAAGTAAAAAACAAGGAAGGTAATAATCATGTATTTTCATATATGCTGACCTCAGTTTCCAAATCCAACTACATTGCATAGCTTAGGGAGCACGGAGTTATAGTATTGAGGGGCTAGCTGTCCTGACTGCCGAAAGGGGCAACTCTTTCCCTTGTACAAGTAAACATGGGACTATGCGAGAGATTCTACTCTTTCTACGTCACTACTCTGTTATATGTATCATAAAGAGAGATGTACAAGGCTTCTCGTACATCATCCAGGGGGAGTACCACTGTGCCTCTGAATTTCTTACATTTTTCTCTTTTTCCTGCTCTCACGTATGCAAAGGCGTGTCAATTGTCTACACTAGCATTGTAAGTCTTAGATTCACATTTCCTTTGCATGGCGTGTAATTTCATTGGATTGCCTTTTATTTTACTATTTTCTCAGGCAAACCTTTCAGCCAAAATATGTATATTACATTTGTTGATGTTACCTGTTGCTAGTGATCTCAAGATGATTATATCAACTTCATGTTATGATCTTGTTTTCGATATAAGCACCCATAAAAAAAATACAGTTCATCATTTCCCAGCAGACTGTAGAGCAAACAATTTGTTAAACTTACAACACTATAACACCACCCCCCACCCCCCACCCCCCCCAACACCAATTCATTGTACTTAGTTTTCTTTGTGGTAACACTGGCACCATCTACTTGTGGTCGACCTAGGTAGAGCCAATGAAATCCAGTACAATCCCAACGGTGTTGGCAGCATCAACATTCGCATTCTTCATTGGTGTTTGCTTCCCTGTACAAATCACACCGAAGGTAATCCCCTGGCGCTTCGGTGATGGAAACTCCACCTTCGATTGCAGCAACATCATTGCCAGATTTTGGAGATCATCAAATAGCACTTCGGTGGCGGAGGATACTCCCATTCTGCAAGCAAACGCCAGTTCAGAGGTAAAAAGCTTGATCTGAACTCGTATAGATTAATATATGCAATGAAGATTGGAGTATTGGACAGTTTTTAATAATGTTGCTACCATCTTTTTCTTATGCATTGTAGAACATTGTTGTGCCGGCAAAGCTCAAAGGTATGGAGAGGCTACCGCCAAATATCGTCGTTCAAGAGTCTGATCTTCACCTCCGCCGGCTGTGGGGAAACCCGCGTGAGGTCTCTGATCATCCTTCCCTTTGTAATTCTGAACCGTAGAGCCCTGAGGTGCCTGAAACTGTCTTCATTTTTTGTTTGGCTGATCGAACATAATGGGATCAATGCTGAGCAGGATACCCCCACTCGCAAGTACCTTTTGGCGCTGACATTAGGGTACAATGAAAGAGCCAATGTCAATGCGACTGTTCACAAGGTGAGAAGTTGGTAATCGATGAGAAGGTCATTCTGAATCTTAATGTTTGTCGCTGATCTCAGAGCCCTTGCGTACAATTCATGCATTCAGTTTTCGTCAAATTTCGACGTGGTGCTGTTCCACTACGACGGGCGGACGACAGAGTGGGATGAGTTCGAGTGGTCCAAGAAGGCCGTCCATGTCAGTGCCAGGGCCCAGACGAAATGGTCAGAAGCCATATCACTATTGTGATGCATATATTCTGGTTTCTGAAACTTACAGTGACAGACATTGCAACGAAATGCGCGTGTGCAGGTGGTATGCCAAGAGGTTCATGCACCCCAGCATCGTGGCGCCGTACGACTACATCTTCCTCTGGGACGAGGACCTCGGCGTCGAGAACTTCGACGCCGAGGAGTACCTCAAGATCGTGAGGAAGTACAGGCTGGAGATATCGCAGCCAGGGCTGGACACCACCAGGGGCCCCAAGCCCTTCTTCGACGTCACCGCGAGGAGGAGCGGCGGCGAGGTTCACAAGTAATAATCGTATCAGCTGCTACCTGGCTGTATGTGGTCGGAGCGACGTTCTTCTATTTTTTTGGAAAAAAAAATCACGCCGGCCTGAACTTGTATGCAGATCGACGCCGAAGTGCATGAGGAAGCCGTGCAGCGGGTTCGTGGAGGTGATGGCGCCCGTCTTCTCCCGGGAGGCATGGACATGCGTGTGGCCCATGATCCAGAACGACCTGGTCCATGGCCATGCCCTGGACTTGAATTTCTGGAGATGCGTCGATGTACGAACTCGAGTCTAGTGCCTGTGCTGTTCGTCGCTGTCGATTGAGTCTCTACAAATAAAGAAACGGTGCTGCGTGTGGATGCAGGATCCTGAGGAGCAGATCGGCGTGGTGGACGCGCAGTTCGTGGTGCATCACGCGGTGGTGACGCTCGGGACCAAGGGAGGAACCCGGGCCAACGTGAGCGCCCGGCAGTGGAGCGAGTTCAACGAATTCAAGACCAGAATGCGCAACGCGGGTAGGGCGCAGGCAGCTGCTCTTCTTGCACCACCGGCTGCAGCCTCCAGATCATGATAGTCGTCGTCATAATCGGTCAACTGATTTTTGTTTTTCGTTTGGGGAATGCAACGAGGGATCGGGTTTGTAATTCACTTATGATCTGGGTAAAATTTACTATTCACTGAACAATTTTAAAGAAAATACGGTGATTTGTTAGGCAGCTTATTATTAGGTGCACCACCATTGTCTACTCTCGGACCTGTGAGTAGCCGTATGTAATAGCATCATTAATTGCAAACATATATCTTTATAATGGCCCGTTTGGTTCTTTATAACTCTAAAAGCGCTAAAGGGAATCTTGCATGCATGGAGTACTAAATGAAGTCTATTTGCAAAACCTCTTCACGGATGAGTGTAACTTTTCGAGACGAATCTAATGAGCTACAGTAATTCATGATTAGCTACAGTGACGCTACAGTAACCATCCTCCGATCATGTGGTCAAACGTCTCATTAAATTCGTCTCGCGAATTAGCACAGGGGTTGTGGAGATAGTTTTGTAAACTGCTTTTATTTAATACCCCTAATTAGTGGTCAAAGTTGTAAACAATAGTACTAAATTTTATAACTGGTGGATCTAAACAGGGTCAATAGGTGGGTGTGTACCTATCTCTCGACTTCTCTTCTCTCGCGCTGCCCAGACAGAAGAAATCCGATTGGTTGCGATGTAAAGACAGAGACGAACTCGATTTGCCACAGCAATTCTGTAAATTAGTCATGTGCAGTAGGAAACAAATTAATTATTAGCTACTGAATAAGTTCCCAAGCTCCGTCTCCTCCAATGACTTGGAGCAGTGCTACTTCAATATATAAATGAAAGAATGGCGACAGATTTGAACACAGATATTAGAGCGATCTAGCGTGCACAGCCAGCACCTGAGCTCAGGTTAATTCGGACAGCAGGCCGCCGCGGCCGTGGGGAAAGAGAGCGGCGGGATGTCGGCGGCCGTGTTAGTGGGGCGTGAGTGGCAGACCCACCA
>CM014275.1:30156405-30167646 GCA_004135705.1 Alloteropsis semialata
TCGATCCTATAGGCAGAATTGTCTTCCAAACGAGATCACCAACCTGAAAAGACTTTTGTTTTACCTTCTTATTATAAGCCTTAGCAACTCGAATTTTGTCCTTCTCAATTTCCTTCAAGGCCTTCAATCGCTTGTCGGTCACTTCATCAATATTGTCTATCATCAAATTATGATAATCAGTAGCATCAAGATCATTTTGCTTAGCTAACCGATAAGCATTCAAATTCACTTCAACAGGCAAAACAGCTTCTTGACCATATACAAGCTCAAAAGGAGTAACCTTAGTAGCACATTCAAATTCACTTCAACAGGCAAAACAGCTTCTTGACCATATACAAGCTCAAAAGGAGTAACCTTAGTAGCACCATGTCTAGATATACGATGAGCCCACAAAGTTTCAGATAAAACCTCATGCCACCTTCTAGGATTCTCCTCTATTTTCTTTTTAATTAACTTGATCAAGATCTTATTACTAGACTCGGCTTGACCATTAGCCTGAGCGTAGTATGGAGATGAATTGAGCAATTTAATACCATACATATCAACAAACTCACGAACTTCCTTTGATATAAATGAAGTGCCTTGATCAGTAGTCAAAGTTTGTGGGATGCCAAATCTATGGATAATATGTTCAGTAATAAACTCAATTACCTCCCGATGTGTCATATTTTTCAAAGGTACCGCTTCGGTCCACTTGGTAAAATAATCAGTAGCCACCAACACGAAGCGATGTCCCTTTGATGAAGGAGGATGAATCTGCCCAACAAAGTCCAATCCCCATCCTCGAAAAGGCCAAGGTTTGATAATAGGATGCAATAAAGCTGCTGGAACCATCTGAATATTTCCAAACCTTTGACACTCTTCACATCCTTTGTAGTACCGAAAACAACCAGCCATCATATTGGGCCAATAAAAACAAGCTCTCCTCAAAAGCCACTTCATCTTAGGAGCCGATTGATGTGTACCACAAATTCCTTCATGAACTTCACCCATTGCAATCCTAGCTTGATCAGAATCCAAACACTTCAACAATAAATCTTCAGCCGTCCGACGATACAATTCACCATCAACTAAAATAAATTTAAATGCCCACCGTCGGACTTTTCTGTCAACTTTATGATTAGGATTCTGCAGATATTCAACAATATGTATTCTCCAATCAGTAACTTCGTCCTCATTAATTTTTGACTGCTCATGGATAGAAGTACTGCAATCAGAGGATGAACCGGTTTCACCGGTTCCAAAAGCGGTATTACCGGAATTTCCGGTTGAACCGGTTCCTGGATCCGGTGAAACCGGTTCTTCCTGGACAGATGTTTCGGCTATGCAAAGTGTCGGCTTTCTTTCATAAAAATTTCTTTTCTGAACATCATAGCCAGACGCTTGCTGAGCCAGAGCATTTGCCCTTGGATTCTCATCTCTTGGAACATGATATATAGAGAATTCATCAAATTGAGCAATCATGTCTAAACATTTGTCAAGATATGAATTTAAAAGTCCATCAAAGCATTGGTATACCGTATTGACTTGTTGTACAACCAGCAGAGAATCACCAAATGCTTCCACATGTTTTACCCCCATGTCATGCAAAATCTCTAGTCCGAATAATAGAGCTTCATATTCGGCTTGATTATTAGTGCAATTATTTTCTAATCGGTTAAGAGCTTCAAATTCAGCACCACTTGGTGATATAAAAATAATACCAACGCCACAACCACTCTTACAAACCGATCCATCAAAATGCAACTTCCATGGGTAAAAGTAATATAACCGATATCTAGATCATTATCATTAATGCTATGCTCAACAATAAAATCAGCAACAATTTGGCCTTTCATTGATTTCAAAGGTTCACAAGCCAAATCATATTCAATAAGAGCATAAGCCCATTTACCAATTCTACCACTTGAAATTGGTCTATGCAACATGTATTTAATAATATCGGTTTGACAAGCCACTATGCAAGTATTGGATAACAAATAATGCCTCATCTTGGTACAAGCATAATATAATGACAAGCAAAGCTTTTCAATAAATATATACCTCGTTTCGGTATCCAATAATCGACAACTTGCATAAGTAATAATATGTTCCTTCCCTTCGGTTTCTTGAGTCAAAACAGCCCCAATTACTTGATCTTCAGGAGCCACATATAATTTGAATGGAATTCCTCTCCTAGGAGCTTTCATGACCGGCGGCGAAGACAAGTAATATTTAATCTTCTCAAAAGCTTCTTGCTGTTTTGCCCCCCAAGTAAATTCGGCTTCATCTTTTAACCGAAGAATAGGAGTAAAAGCATTAACCTTCCCAGACAAATTACAAATAAATCTTCTCAAGTAATTCACCTTGCCCAAGAATTTCTGCAAATCCTTCTTGCATGTAGGAGCTTTAATCTTCTTAATAATATCAATCTTCTTAGGATCTATCTCTATGCCATTCTCATGAATAATAAAGCCTAAAAACTTTCCAGCCGACACACCAAATGCACATTTAAGTGGGTTCATCTTTAATCCATATCGACGCATTCTTTCAAAAGCAAGTCTTAAATCAGCTAAATGAGGATTTAAACCAACCGATTTAACAACAATATCATCGATATAAACTTCTATGATTAAACCAAGCAAGTCATGAAAAATTAAATTCATTACTCTTTGGTAAGTAGCTCCAGCATTTTTTAAACCAAAGATCATGACTACCCACTCAAATAAACCAACAAAACCTGGACATATAAAAGCCGTTTTGGAAACATCCTCTTCGGCCATGAATATTTGATTGTAACCAGCATTACCATCAAGAAAACTAATAACTTTATGTCCAGAAGCATCATTAATAAGCATGTCGGCTATAGGCATAGGATATTCATCTTTAGGAGTAGCTCTATTAAGATTTCTAAAATCAATACAAACTCTGAGCTTACCAGAATCCTTTTTCTCAACAGGCACAATATTAGCTAACCATTCAGCATAACGACAAGGCCTAATAAAGTTTGCATCCAAAACCGATTAATTTCTTCTTTAATTCGGTCATACATGTTAGGATTGAAACGCCTAGCAGATTGTTTAAAAGGCCTAAAACCGGGCTTAATAGGTAACCGATGTTCAACTAACTCGCGGCTTAAACCAGGCATCTCTTGATAATTCCATGCAAAACAATCAACATATTCTTTCAATAGCTCGATTAATTCAGCTTTATAATCAGCTTTTAAATTTTTGTTTACAAACGTCGGCCTAGGTACAGTGCCATCACCAATATCAATCTCCTCTAAAGGATCAGCCGACGTAAAGCCTTGTCCTAATTTACTCATGTCATCAAAGTCCTCAATAGCTTCACACATATCGTTCTTTTGTGCCTGATAGTGCTCAAGTCTCTGCTGCAACCATTCTGAACTATTCATTAATTCAAATCAAATGGTTTAGCCGATACTCAACCGGCTTTAAAACAGCAGGCACGAAGCCATCTCTAGTACAGCTGATCATCTCATAATCAGAAATATCTAAACCTGTCAAGCACTTAACATGATCATGCATAGACATGGTAGATCCATCAGCCACTGCAACACAAGCCGATGTGTCTCCATGCACAACCTCAATATCTTCGTCTACCCATTGAATAAGAAACTGATGCAAACTAGAAGGCACACATCTATTTGCATGAATGCAATCACGACCCAATATCAAATTGAAGTTACCTTGGGTCTCGGCGACGAAGAAAGCGGTGGCCAACGTCTTGCTCCCAACGGTGAGCTCCATAGGCTCACCTCCTCCCACACCGCTGATAGTCATGTTGGTCTTGATCAGCTCATCATCAAGTCCACCAAGCTTCTTGAACACAGCATAAGGCATCAAATTGACAATCGCCCCGGTGTCAACAAGCATCCTTGAAATCGGCTTCCCATTGATATGTCCCTTCATGTACAGCGCCTTCAAGTGATTTTCAGAATCCTTTGGCCTCTTAAATATAGCTTCTTTCGGGCCAAAGTCTAAATGAGCGATCTCATCCTCCGGAATAATGTAATAATCCGAAGATAGGTGCACCACATTAGCATCAACACTCATATGTTCAGGTGACGACCCATAATCAACTAGCTGTTCATCGTCCATGTGCTGGGAATCCGATGACAACCTCTGATCAAACGCAGGAGTAACAGAAATTTCAGACGCAATTCGAGATGGACCTGGATAAGCAGAAACCGGTTCCACCGGTTCTGGTACAGCAGTGGACGGCGCAGAGGGTAGAACCGGTTCCACCGGTTTGGAATCCGGTTCCACCGGTTTCTGTTCTGGAGCTTCGGTCTTCTTCCACCCCTTGCCTGGAGGGATCATTGGCCTGTACTTGTTGAAGTGTTCCTCCCTCTGCTTCTTCAGTGCCTTCTCTTTCTGGTCTTGAAAACGCAGTCGCTGCAACTTCCTCTTTTGTGTTCGCGTCAAACCTGGAGGACACCATCTAGGCATAAGGTATTTAGTTCTGTCAATTTCAACCTTCTTACCCACATCAGGCTCTGCAGCGACGTTCTCCTGGACTGATGGCTTGACTTGATCTCCAATTATCATAGGCATCTTGCCATCGTCCTTCAAATTCACTTGGAAGTCACCAATCTGGATGATGTCAGCAGCAGTAGTCCTCTCCTGGTCGACCTCCATCTTTTGTACAACTTTCTCCATCTTCTTGGGTTGATAAACTTGCTTAGGAGGAGAAGGCTGTTTCCTCTGGGGAAACCGGTTTAACCGGTTTGTAGAACCGGTTCCACCGGTTTGAGGTGGCACGTCCCAACCTGATCGACGAGGAGCCGAACGGTTATACTCCAACCTCTAATGTGCAGGAACTCTGTTATTACCCCACCCTGGATGAAAAGGAGGATATTGCGCAGGGTAATAAGGCATATTCATCCCATTGTGATCCCATGCCGGATATTGATGATTGTAGTACGGAGGCATCCATGGCATGTTTTGATAATGGTCCTGCTGATAATAAGAACCTGCACTGTCACCCTTCCACCTGTTATTCGCCCTCGGAGGCGAAATTGGCTTCTCTTGGCGCATAGGTGACTTCTTTCTCTTTTTTGCCGGCCAATCCTCCTCAACTGGCCTTTGATTTGCATATTTGGAAAATAACTGGTCATAGGTTACTTTTGGCTTTGCAACTTTGCGCTGATCCTTGGCCACATTGATTTCCAGGTCCCAATCTCCGGACGCTTAGGTTTCAACATCTTCGGGCGCCCCTGAGTAGATCCGGTATTACCGGTTTCAGAAACCGGTGGGACCGGTTTGTCCTGTACAGGCTCAAACGGTCTCTTTGATGATCCTTGCCCCCCGAGATCCGTGACTCTTGCAGTGATTTTGAACGTCTCTCTGCCATTGGGGGTCTTCTCACACACCACTTCCCTGACAATTGATTTTCCCTTCGAATTTTCAGGCTTTGGCTTCTCATCACCCACAACAACATTTTTTCCTTTAGTTGATTCGACTTGATGCGGCCGAATCAGAACCTTGGGAGGTTGCATCTCAAGGGTGTTGACAGGGAAAGGCTCTTTATCCACCTGCATCTCATGTAGTGTCAAACGTCCTTCATTCAAGGCCGATTGCACCTGTCGACGGAAAACATTGCAATCATTAGTAGCATGCGAAAAAGAATTATGCAACTTGTAATATGCCCGCCTTTTGAGTTCTTCAAGTGGAGGAATAGTATGAGACATTTTAATGTTTCCATTCTTCAATAATTCATCAAAAATACGATCACATTTAGAAACATCAAAAGTAAATCACACTTCTTCTTTCCGATTCTTTTGAATTGGCTTAAGAGATGGACAAGTGTACGATTTATTCTTAGAAGGCCATATAAGTTCAGCAGCATACACATCTTCCTCATCGTCCGAACTACTAGAATCATAAGTAACAACATGAACATTGGAACGATGAGTCTTATATGTATCTTTACTATTTTTAATTCGGTTTTCAGCAACTAAAGCTCTTATTTGCACTTGATTAACCAAAAAATGTTCAAAGCCTTCTATCTTTTCTTTAAGAGAGGATCTTAAACCATTAAAAGAAACATCAGCAAGATCCCTTTCAGAAAGCGACAAATTAAAACATCGGTTTCTAGTTTCTTTGAATCGTTTAAAATAATCAACAACAGATTCATCTCTTTGTTGTTTAACCGATGTTAAATCTGTTAATTTCAACTGAACACTCCCACTATAAAAATGATCATGAAACTTTTGCTCTAATTGATTCCATGAATTAATTGAGCCGGGAGTTAATGAAGAAAACCAAGAGAAAGCCGTTCCAGTCAAAGATAAAGAAAATAAACGAACTTTCAAGGCATCATTAGAACTAGCTTCTCCTAGTTGAGCAATATATTGGCTAACATGTTCCCAAGTGGTTTTACTATCATCCCCATTAAATTTTACAAAATTAGGAACACGCCAATTATTGGGGTAAGCTACAGCATCAAAATTGGCAGAATATGGTTTTTGATATAATCTAGAATTACCCATATCAATGCCAAGCTTATCCTGCATCATAGTAGCTAACTCGTCCTTCATCTTATAAAATTCAGCATATAAATTTGAACGAGTTAGATCAGACTGCGCTGTGGCTGTATTTTGAACTGGAACAACATGAGGCATGCTAGTAGAACTTTGCCGCAAATATTGATCATATACATCATTAGGAACCCCGCTAGAATTAATGTTTTGATTAGGTATAGGGGGTGATGTATAAGCACGTGTTCGAATGTAAGCAGACCCATTAACAGCCTCTGGATTTCGGTTAGGGACCACCGAAACAGGAGCTGTGACGTGTGGAACAAGCTGCTGTCCAGCCTGGGCAGCAGAACCGGTTCCACCGGTTTCTGTATGTCACACCCGGATTTACGAAGGAAATCCGAATGCTGCTATATGTGTACCCAGGAAGTCTTTACACACATATAGCTCAGAAATGAATATCAAAGAAAGGAAAAACAGTGCTCGATAACATAAATCATAACAAGTCTTACATCACAGGCATTACATTTATTAACGAGTTTATCAAAGTAGCGGAAGCCTGACGTAGTCTAACTCCAGAACATCTCCACAGGGACTCTGACTGGGGGAATGCACTGCCTAGAAGTCCGGGAACTCCTCGGGGAATACAAAAGCATCCACTGGCGGCTCCTCTGAGTACCCATTCGGGATTTTGTTGATATGAAGCAAGTGTAAGTAATCCATCTTACTTAGCAAGCATAACATGATTAAATGAGGCTCAAAAGGCTATGCAAGGTTTAAACTGCGGTTAGCATTTTTAGTTGATTGATTTTAGAATTAACCTGTATTACTATAATTATATGACAACCCGGTTGTAACCCATATTAGAAAAACATGTGAGATATTATAAGTAACCAACATCATCGTTAAACATTACTTTAGAAAACAAGGAACCGCTCGAAAAGGATCCAGGCCGCTCTTGACCGTGAGCACAGCTGTTATAACAGTTTTACACTCTGCAGAGGTTGTACACTTTCACCACCGGTCGCGACACCCCTTTGCCATAGGCAATGCACTCCCAAAACGAGCACAGGGTATCACTACGAGACCTTTCAAAAGACACCCTAGCAAGCTAGTGGCCGCTACGGTTTCCTGACAGGCGCATGGACCCCTCCAGGCTCCAGCCAAAACATCACACAAATCATCACACACAAACCCCAACGAGAACTGACCGAGGTCCACACTTAAACCTGGCAGCCCCACTTGCGCCTTTCGGTAACCACTAGACAAGCTAGAGCCGTACAGTTTACTTAGTCAAGACCAGAGCCATATGATTCCTGTGGTTGTACGGTTTTCCTGGGTGGCCGCTTTAAGAACGGAACCTTAAGAAGAGACGCTTAGAGCAATGCAAACACATGCTCAAGCTCCCTAAACCAAGTTGCTAAAAAGCACATTTTAATAAGGTTCCAAGTATATCATTAGTCATGATTATTATTTCATGACGAACATTAGCGGTTGGCAAGCATAGCGACAACTAACATATCTACCCATATGCATAAACCCAAGGTAACAAGGAATATAGGATAAACAAGACTAGTCATTCCTAAGGTTTAACAAATTAGACACATGCATGAATGAATAACATGATTAATAGGTGAATAGGTATCAAGGATAAATCATGTTACACTTGCCTTCCTCAAAGTATTGCTGCTGATCCGATTCTTCAAACTCTTGATCAAAGCCGGCCTCGTACTGCTCGCACTCTAAACACGCATTCCAATCACCACACATACATCCATCACAAGCCAGTACATGCAAACAAAAGTATTTCTATTAGAACAGTACACCATACAATGAAAACAGAAACAAAAAGGATATAAAACTAATCTACGCATTTCTACGATCACAACAACGCGAAAATCACTCTAATCGGATTTACGGTGATGAAACTACGCTAAAAACAAGATAACGGACTATCCTGCGATAAACCGAGGACCTAAACGTTATTAAACCTAGATAACAGGGGGTAGCAAAGAAGTTTTTCTGAACTGCAGGAAGGACGGCGGGTTGATTTTGTGGAAGCCGGGGGTCTCTTTAGCAAAAGGCCGAAGGGGTATCCTGGGATCTGTTCTGGGCCGTCCATCTTGAGATGGAGGGCGGTGGGCACTCCGTTGGTTCTGCTCGCCGGCGGAAACAGAGGGTGGCGGCGCACGGCGGTCTCGAGCGGCGGCTTGCCGGACTTGGGCGGCGCAGGGGCTAGGGGGCTCCAATTCGACCGCGGTTTGGTCGTAGAGGAAGAGGAGGACGGTGCGCTTCTCACCATGGGGTCCTTGTCGTCGATTGCACGGCGTAGCCAGTGCGCATCGGGAAGGGGCGGCCGGGGTTGGTGCTTCACGCGGGCGAGCTCCTCTGGCGACGATGGGCGGCGGCAAGGGTGGCGGGAGGGGTACGCGGCCACTCGTCGGTCCTCCAGGTGGTGGCGGCTTGATCCGAAGGGCAGCCCTTGCGTCGAATCGAGGGCGGCGGCGCGGCGCAGCAAAAGGCATTGCTTGGTTTCTTGGGCGCATGCGGGACGGAGCACCAGGGGCACGGGGGGGCTCGGGCGATGCGTTGTATAGGGGGAGGGGCGAAGGGGATAAGCTCGGCCTGAATTGAAGATAGGGCGGGCGGTTTCTCCGTCTTCCGTTACTGCATGAAGCCATTGATGGGAGATAAAGGCGATGAGGATGAGGCGAAGGCACGAAGGCGCTCGGCACCTCCCTGGTGCAGGCGAACAGGGAAAGGGGAGGAGCCGGTTGGGCCAAGCCCAGGGAGAAAGAAAGGAGAGGGTTAGGCGCCAGGCTGGTTTTGGGCCGATAAAAGGTTTGGGTTTGGATCTTTGGGAGTTTGGGCCAAGGAAAAAGAGAAAGGAAAACCGGGCCGAGGGGAACTGATTTTGGGCCACAGGGAAAAGAAAAGGAGGTCGGGTTGGGTTTGGGTTGGACTTCGGGTTGGATTTGGATCGGGTTGTGGATAGGGTAGGGCCCACAGGGCTTCGGGTTAGGTTTTAGACTCTGGGATTAGCACACAAAACACTCATACAAGAAAACATGCATCGGCATGAAATGCACAAAACAAGTTTCTAAACTTACAGTTGATTTTAATTACAAAAAGGTTTTTATATTTACCTAAATTTTATGAATGCTCACACAAAAAACCTAGCAAATTAATTACTATATTAGAAAGCAAATTTTCAGGGTGTTACACTGTAACCGGTGAAACCGGTTTCGCTGAGGCTGGCGAAACATGCGCTGGCGGCGGTACCTGTCCTGAATAAAAATTTGCCAGCATACCATACAGAGGGTTTTCAGGTGCTTTGCCTGGTGTAGCCGACACGCTAGCATGCATATCCTCATATTGCATAGGCGGTAAATTTTGTGCATAAACAGAAGATTCTACCAATTTACCAATCTTATCTAATCTACCCGCAAGTGAGCATACTAATTCTTCAGTATTTGAAAACGCAGCACTAAGCTCTTCATTAGATTTAGGAACAGAAGTTTCGGGTGGGTGTATCGTTACCGAAGGGATTTTTTCCACCTTCTGATCCTTCATCACGGACGCCGGCATCATGAAGTCTTGAGTTCTTGTCACCTTGCCGTGGCGATCCTTCTTGAGCCCCATCAAGAATTGAGTCTTGAAGAATTCCTAGGCCGCTTCAAACTTCAGGCGTTCCTCCTCGCTGATCTCCTCCATAGAGGGAACAACGATGTTGTCCTTGTCAAGATTTGAAATAGATCCCATCTGGCTAGGGCTTGAACAATCGGTTATTAAAACCAAGATTTCCAGATTCCCCAGCGGAGTCGCCAAAAATGTGTTAACGCCTTTTCTGATCAACACACCGAACTTGCGTTAGAACGCGCGAGATCCGCAACGGATCGATCAACTGCAGCAGTCCCAGGCGAAACCGGTGAAACCAGTTTGTAGATCCGGTGGAACCGGTTCTACGGGGGCAGCTGCGTAGACCTAAGATCGCCGGCCCGGGAGGGACCCCGTCAGGGCAGGCGCGCCTAGGGTTTCTCTGAGATCGGCAGGCCACTCAGAGCGCCGTAAAACGTCATAGAGACGAAGAACGAACAGAATTAGGGTTGGAAAAGCTAGGGTTTGGAGATGACAAAAAAGTAAAGGTAATAAGTGTTTTGATCGATTGGATAACCCTCAATCGGCCGTGACCCTTCATATTTATAGGGTGGGGAGGTCGTACCCCGCAAGGAAAGTCCTATTACAACTCGGATCTATAAAAGAGTCCAATCCTACTAGGACTCGGGGAAAACCGGTTCCACCGGTTCCCTAAACCGGTTCCACCGGTTTGCCTTGTCGAACAGGCAACAGTGCTAAACCGGTTCTACCGGTTTGAGAAGTCGGTTCCACCGGTTCTTCCTGCCTTGCTGTCCTTGTGCCAATTTTGATCACCAACAACTGGTTCTCCAGAATTTTTTATATTTTATATTTTTTAATTTACAATTTTTCAAAAATAAATATCTGATCTAAAAATTTGTAGATCTACTCATCCCACCGTTTGAAATGGCTAGCCGAATGAATCGGCAGTTTTTTACCTTATCGTCAATTGAACCGGTGGAATTTCACTTACCCAAACAGTATATTTTCAAAAAATCATAACTAATGTATATAAACTCAGATGGAGATGAACTTTATATAAAAATTGTAGTACTCGACGAGATATACAATTTTGTTGTTCAAACCATTTTCATTTGGAGCCATCTGGATGCTCAAATAATGGA
>CM014275.1:30168329-30193619 GCA_004135705.1 Alloteropsis semialata
ATCCTCTTCGGCCATGAATATTTGATTGTAACCAGCATTACCATCAAGAAAACTAATAACTTTATGTCCAGAAGCATCATTAATAAGCATGTCGGCTATAGGCATAGGATATTCATCTTTAGGAGTAGCTCTATTAAGATTTCTAAAATCAATGCAAACTCTGAGCTTACCAGAATCCTTTTTCTCAACAGGCACAATATTAGATAACCATTCAGCATAACGACAAGGCCTAATAAAGTTTGCATCCAACAACCAATTAATTTCTTCTTTAATTCGGTCATACATGTTAGGATTGAAACGCCTAGCAGATTGTTTAAAAGGCCTAAAACCGGGCTTAATAGGTAACCGATGTTCAACTAACTCGCGGCTTAAACCAGGCATCTCTTGATAATTCCATGCAAAACAATCAACATATTCTTTCAATAGCTCGATTAATTCAGCTTTATAATCAGCTTTTAAATTTTTGTTTACAAACGTCAGCCTAGGTATAGAACCATCACCAATATCAACCTCCTCTAAAGGATCAGCCAACGTGAAACCTTGTCCCAATTTACTCATATCATCAAAATCTTCAATGGCTTCACACATATCTTACTCATGTCATCAAAATCTTCAATGGCTTCACACATATCGTTCTTTTGTGCCCGATAGTGTTCACGTCTCTGCTGCAACCATTCTGAACTATTCATTAATTCAAATCAAATGGTTTAGCCGATACTCAACCGGCTTTAAAACAGCAGGCACGAAGCCATCTCTAGTACAGCTGATCATCTCATAATCAGAAATATCTAAACCTGTCAAGCACTTAACATGATCATGCATAGACATGGTAGATCCATCAGCCACTGCAACACAAGCCGATGTGTCTCCATGCACAACCTCAATATCTTCGTCTACCCATTGAATAAGAAACTGATGCAAACTAGAAGGCACACATCTATTTGCATGAATGCAATCACGACCCAATATCAAATTGAAGTTACCTTGGGTCTCGGCGACGAAGAAAGCGGTGGCCAACGTCTTGCTCCCAACGGTGAGCTCCATAGAAGCAACGCCCTTAGCACTCATAGGCTCGCCTCCTCCCACACCGCTGATAGTCATGTTGGTCTTGATCAACTCATCATCAAGTCCACCAAGCTTCTTGAACACAGCATAAGGCATCAAATTGACAATCGCCCCGGTGTCAACAAGCATTCTTGAAATCGGCTTCCCATTGATATGTCCCTTCATGTACAGCGCCTTCAAGTGATTTTCAGAATCCTTTGGCCTTTTAAATATAGCTTCTTTCGGGCCAAAGTCTAAATGAGCGATCTCATCCTCCGGAATAATGTAATAATCCGAAGATAGGTGCACCACATTAGCATCAACACTCATATGTTCAGGTGACGACCCATAATCAACTAGCTGTTCATCGTCCATGTGCTGGGAATCCGATGACAACCTCTGATCAAACGCAGGAGTAACAGAAATTTCAGACGCAATTCAAGATGGACCTGGATAAGCAGAAACCGGTTCCACCGGTTTCAGAACCGGTTCCACCGGTTCTGGTACAGCAGTGGACGGCGCAGAGGGTAGAACCGGTTCTACCGGTTTGGAATCCGGTTCCACCGGTTTCTGTTCTGGAGCTTCGGTCTTCTTCCACCCCTTGCCTGGAGGGATATTGGCCTGTACTTGTTGAAGTGTTCCTCCCTCTGCTTCTCCAGTGCCTTCTCTTTCTGGTCTTGAAAACGCAGTCGCTGCAACTTCCTCTTTTGTGTTCGCGTCAAACCTGGAGGACACCATCTAGGCATAAGGTATTTAGTTCTGTCAATTTCAACCTTCTTACCCACATCAGGCTCTGCAGCGACGTTCTCCTGGACTGATGGCTTGACTTGATCTCCAATTATCATAGGCATCTTGCCATCGTCCTTCAAATTCACTTGGAAGTCACCAATCTGGATGATGTCAGCAGCAGTAGTCCTCTCCTGGTCGACCTCCATCTTTTGTACAACTTTCTCCATCTTCTTGGGTTGATAAACTTGCTTAGGAGGAGAAGGCTGTTTCCTCTGGGGAAACCGGTTTAACCGGTTTGTAGAACCGGTTCCACCGGTTTGAGGTGGCACGTCCCAACCTGATCGACGAGGAGCCGAACGTTTATACTCCAACCTCTAATGTGCAGGAACTCTGTTATTACCCCACCCTGGATGAAAAGGAGGATATTGCGCAGGGTAATAAGGCATATTCATCCCATTGTGATCCCATGCCGGATATTGATGATTGTAGTACGGAGGCATCCATGGCATGTTTTGATAATGGTCCTGCTGATAATAAGAACCTGCACTGTCACCCTTCCACCTGTTATTCGCCCTCGGAGGCGAAATTGGCTTCTCTTGGCGCATAGGTGACTTCTTTCTCTTTTTTGCCGGCCAATCCTCCTCAACTGGCCTTTGATTTGCATATTTGGAAAATAACTGGTCATAGGTTACTTTTGGCTTTGCAACTTTGCCCTGATCCTTGGCCACATTGATTTTCCAGGTCCCAATCTCCGGACGCTTAGGTTTCAACATCTTCGGGCGCCCCTGAGTAGAACCGGTATTACCGGTTTCAGAAACCGGTGGGACCGGTTTGTCCTGTACAGGCTCAAACGGTCTCTTTGATGATCCTTGCCCCCCGAGATCCGTGACTCTTGCAGTGATTTTGAACGTCTCTCTGCCATTGGGGGTCTTCTCACACACCACTTCCCTGACAATTGGATTTTCCCTTCGAATTTTCAGGCTTTGGCTTCTCATCACCCACAACAACATTTTTTCCCTTAGTTGATTCGACTTGATGCGGCCGAATCAGAACCTTGGGAGGTTGCATCTCAAGGGTGTTGACAGGGAAAGGCTCTTTATCCACCTGCATCTCATGTAGTGTCAAACGTCCTTCATTCGAGGCCGATTGCACCTGTCGACGGAAAACATTGCAATCATTAGTAGCATGCGAAAAAGAATTATGCAACTTGTAATATGCCCGCCTTTTGAGTTCTTCAAGTGGAGGAATAGTATGAGACATTTTAATGTTTCCATTCTTCAATAATTCATCAAAAATACGATCACATTTAGAAACATCAAAAGTAAATCGCACTTCTTCTTTCCGATTCTTTTGAATTGGCTTAAGAGATGGACAAGTGTACGATTTATTCTTAGAAGGCCATATAAGTTCAGCAACATACACATCTTCCTCATCGTCCGAACTACTAGAATCATAAGTAACAACATGAACATTGGAACGATGAGTCTTATATGTATCTTTACTATTTTTAATTCGGTTTTCAGCAACTAAAGCTCTTATTTGCACTTGATTAACCAAAAAATGTTCAAAGCCTTCTATCTTTTCTTTAAGAGAGGATCTTAAACCATTAAAAGAAACATCAGCAAGATCCCTTTCAGAAAGCGACAAATTAAAACATCGGTTTCTAGTTTCTTTGAATCATTTAAAATAATCAACAACAGATTCATCTCTTTGTTGTTTAACCGATGTTAAATCTGTTAATTTCAACTGAACACTCCCACTATAAAAATGATCATGAAACTTTTGCTCTAATTGATTCCATGAATTAATTGAGCCGGGAGTTAATGAAGAAAACCAAGAGAAAGCCGTTCCAGTCAAAGATAAAGAAAATAAATGAACTTTCAAGGCATCATTAGAACTAGCTTCTCCTAGTTGAGCAATATATTGGCTAACATGTTCCCAAGTGGTTTTACTATCATCCCCATTAAATTTTACAAAATCAGGAACACGCCAATTATTGGGGTAAGCTACAGCATCAAAATTGGCAGAATATGGTTTTTGATATAATCTAGAATTACCCATATCAATGCCAAGCTTATCCTGCATCATAGTAGCTAACTCGTCCTTCATCTTATAAAATTCAGCATATAAATTTGAACGAGTTAGATCAGACTGCGCTGTGGCTGTATTTTGAACTGGAACAACATGAGGCATGCTAGTAGAACTTTGCCGCAAATATTGATCATATACATCATTAGGAACCCCGCTAGAATTAATGTTTTGATTAGGTATAGGGGGTGATGTATAAGCACGTGTTCTAATGTAAGCAGACCCATTAACAGCCTCTGGATTTCGGTTAGGGACCACCGAAACAGGAGCTGTGACGTGTGGAACAAGCTGCTGTCCAGCCTGGGCAGCAGAACCGGTTCCACCGGTTTCGCTGAGGCTGGCGAAACATGCGCTGGCGGCGGTACCTGTCCTGAATAAAAATTTGCCAGCATACCATACAGAGGGTTTTCAGGTGCTTTGCCTGGTGTAGCCGACACGCTAGCATGCATATCCTCATATTGCATAGGCGGTAAATTTTGTGCATAAACAGAAGATTCTACCAATTTACCAATCTTATCTAATCTACCCGCAAGTGAGCATACTAATTCTTCAGTATTTGAAAACGCAGCACTAAGCTCTTCATTAGATTTAGGAACAGAAGTTTCGGGTGGGTGTATCGTTACCGGAGGGATTTTTTCCACCTTCTGATCCTTCATCACGAACGCCGGCATCATGAAGTCTTGAGTTCTTGTCACCTTGCCGTGGCGATCCTTCTTGAGCCCCATCAAGAATTGAGTCTTGAAGAATTCCTGGGCCGCTTCAAACTTCAGGCGTTCCTCCTCGCTGATCTCCTCCATAGAGGGAACAACAATGTTGTCCTTGTCAAGATCTGAAATAGATCCCATCTTGCTAGGGCTTGAACAATCGGTTATTAAAACCAAGATTTCCAGATTCCCCAGCGGAGTCGCCAAAAATGTGTTAACGCCTTTTCTGATCAACACACCGAACTTGCGTTAGAACGCGCGAGATCCGCAACGGATCGATCAACTGCAGCAGTCCCAGGCGAAACCGGTGAAACCGGTTTGTAGATCCGGTGGAACCGGTTCTACGGGGGCAGCTGCGTAGACCTAAGATCGCCGGCCCGGGAGGGACCCCGTCAGGGCAGGCGCGCCTAGGGTTTCTCTGAGATCGGCAGGCCACTCAGAGCGCCGTAAAACGTCATAGAGACGAAGAACAAACAGAAATAGGGTTGAAAAAGCTAGGGTTTGGAGATGACAAAAAAGTAAAGGTAATAAGTGTTTTGATCGATTGGATAACCCTCAATCGGCCGTGACCCTTCATATTTATAGGGTGGGGAGGTCGTACCCCGCAAGGAAAGTCCTATTACAACTCGGATCTATAAAAGAGTCCAATCCTACTAGGACTCGGGAAAAACCGGTTCCACCGGTTCCACCGGTTTGCCTTGTCGAACAGGCAACAGTGCTAAACCGGTTCTACCGGTTTGAGAAGTCGGTTCCACCGGTTCTTCCTGCCTTGCTGTCCTTGTGCCAATTTTGATCGCCAACAACTGGTTCTCCAGAATTTTTTATATTTTTATATTTTTTAATTTACAATTTTTCAAAAATAAATATCTGATCTAAAAATTTGTAGATCTACTCATCCCACCATTTGAAATGGCTAGCCAAATGAATCGGCAGTTTTTTACCTTATCGTCAATTGAACCGGTGGAATTTCACTTACCTAAACAGTATATTTTCAAAAAATCATAACTAATGTATATAAACTCAGATGGAGATGAACTTTATATAAAAATTGTAGTACTCGACGAGATATACAATTTTTTTGTTCAAACCATTTTCATTTGGAGCCATCTGGATGCCCAAATAATGGACAGAATTTTCAGATCTAAAATTAAATTTTTGGTTTGAACATTGAACAATACACAAAATCATAACTAATTTATATGAACTCAGATGAAGATATATTTCATACAAAAATTGTAGGACTGGAGGTGATCTACAACTTTGTGGTATAAACTTTTTTATTAGGAGCAATTTTAGTTCTCAAATAATCGACACAAACTTCAGATCTGAAATTAAATTTTAGATCTGAAGCTTCTGTCGATTATTTTAGCATTAAGATGCCTCTGAATGAAAATTGTTTGAACTACAAATTTGTAGATCTTGTCGAGAACTACAATTTTTATACTAAGTTCATCTCTATCCGAGTTCATATAAATTAGTTATGATTTTTTTTGAAAATGTACTGTCTAGATAAGAGAAATTCCGCCGGTTCAATTGGCGATAAGGTTGCTATAGTGCAAAAACCGCGGATTCATTCGACTGTAGCCATTTCAAACGGTGGAATGAGTATAGATCAGCAAATTTTTAGATCGGATATTTATTTTTGAAAAATTATAAAATAAAAAAATATAAAAATCAGTTCTCCACAAGGTCGGCCTACAAAGCTTTCTTTGTTTGGGTCCATATCTTTTGAACCTTGAAAGCCGTTAACACCAAAATTTGACAATTTTATAGCTAATGGAGTCTCTAAGAGGAGGCCAACAATTTGGTGAAAATGAAGTCAAAGGTGACATAAGTCAAGGATGGCCGATAAAATCCCATGTCTGGTTGAGGAGAAATTGTTAATAAAAAGATTAATTTGATGAGATTGGCCAAAACAAGAAGAATGAGCAAAAATAAAGGAAGCGCATGCATGGAGGATAGGGAAGCACGTGCACATGAAGATGATTAGAATAAAATAAAAAAGAAGCAAGTTGCCGTGTGGAAAAAAGAGTACATGTTAATCACGTATGCATATTGCTCTTTGCATGGATGGGCCAAGGAAGCTTAATTAGCAAGGACTCTATAGAATGGAAATTAGAGTCCATGTATCTTAATGTTTCCTTTTGTTTGGATATTTATTGTTATGCAAGTTTAGTGCAAATCATTATTGTAGCAGGTTTATCTCTCGATCAATATAGAACAAAATCTCTCGGCATCACGCCAGAACCTTAGGAGTAGGATTAATGTAGTTCTCGACGAGTTCTTCAGCAAGCTGGGCTGCATCGTTCTGATATCTGTCTATTCGGGAGTTCCATCACCTATCAAGTGCTCTAGGCTTTAATTTGCAGTGCATCGCCCCTATTTCATCTGGACCGCTTACCAGTTATCGATTATCATCATATCATGTAATGTTGCAACGTTTGACCTCTTGCTAGATATGATAGAATCAAATTTATCTCGCCATGATTAAGATCTATCGGTGTTGGCGCTTGTTAAGTCATGAATATATTGTAACGCCAACGCGATAAAATAACATAAACTAGCAATAATCAGTAGGATTTTATTTCAAATAATATATTTCCACTTGTACATGGAGATTATTTGGTTGCAGGAATTATGGGCCAAAAGATGAAGGAAGACAGGGCCAGGCCCAGGTCGCCCGACCTACTCAGGTCGGCCGACCTGCCCTAGTGTCCAACCAAGCCCATGTTTGGCCATACAGAGAAGCACAAGTTTGTGTCATCCAGAACGTTGAATCAATGACGGTGATATCTAAGGGATGACAAGAAGGATAAGGAGGTGCACATGGATTGATGGGCCCACATGAGAACCAACAGTTACTCCGAGGATCCATACCCATTTTCCACGAGTACCAGGGTCCACATTCCAGCGACTCAGAAGAAGATCGAGGAAAACCGTGCCTGGACCAGGTCGGCCGACTTGGCCAGGTCGGCCGACCCAGTCTAGCGGCCGTTGCGGTCCTCCTTTCTCGAGTGTATCTACACCGTCTTCAGGACCAAATCTACACCGTGGAGGAGTTCAGGCGGTTCATCTGACGGTCGGGCGATGTCTCCACATCGGCCGACTCGGGGGTGGGCCCACTCGCCCTCAACCGCTTTGTACCGACCCTGAACCGCCTCCAAGTGCTATAAATAGGTGCCAGCGCCTCCTGTACAACACACACCAGAAGGAAGAGCTCCAATTGCTACAAGTCATAGTCTTAGTTAGTAGAAAAGTAGTTCTAGGAGTTGAGCTTCTACGGGTTTCTGAAGGAGTCTTGGTAAGCCCAGAGCTCAGTTATCTTGTATCCTTTGCTTATTTGTAAGACTTAGAGCCTTAATGGAATTACTATCTTGCTTAAGTTACTTGACTTCTAGTCTTGTGTGTTCATCATATGAGCTGTATGTCTTACACCTTAGTATAGTGGATGCATGTTATGGCAATGGCCCAATAAATCTCTATGATTGTTCTTTACCTTTCCGTACAATTGGTAAAGATGTATTTCATATTACAAACATGGTGTTTGGGTTATGGAATACCATTGGGGATACCCTACTCCACGTATTCAGAGGTAGGCGGCAGGTGGTGACAGCCCTGTCCGTCCTTTGTAATCCTCGCCCTTCGGGTTTGGGCGTTTGCAGGCCTTAGTGATAAACATCGTGACAGTACCCTTGGATGAGGGGATCCCACGACTCCTCGATTTGTCCTCTATCTTGTATCCCTTACTAAGCTTGTATAGTATACACTTGTAATGAATGTAACCCATATGTAAGAAGTACCTAGAATCCCTAGTTCTCTTTTAGGACCTTCCTACTAACTAGACTTATATAGTGAGCAGTGAAATCTTCTGTGTGTCAACATACTCTATCGTTCATATCATATTATCCCCTGTCCTAGTCCTAGTATATTGATTATGATATAGTTGATACATTGGAAAATATATTACTTTGCCATACGCTTTCCCTGAGGAAATAAATACGATACTCTGGAATACTCCCGGGTGAAATGCTACAATGTACTTCTGTGCGCTTGCAGAACTTGTATAACGCTAAGATCTATATTAAGGCATATCTAGTACCATCACTCCAGTAGTGGTGATGCTAAGAAATGCCAACAAGCATTTCTGGCGCCGTTGCCGGGGAAAGCATTGGTCAAAGAATATGTTAACCTCTGTATTAACTTATGTCACAATTAATTACCATCTCTAGACAGGTTTACCCTTGTCTTGTTTCTCTTTGTGTGAAACAGAAGGTACATCATCGATTCGCCGAAGAACTCAAAGTGATCCTCAAATTTCTGTCGATTGAAATCGAAGCACCTTCGCACCAAGATGGCAACTGAAACCCTCATGATCGACTCAATGTACATTACCATGGTGCAAGCCAAGCCATTCAACGGGAAGGCTATAACAGATGCAGCAGAACATCTCCGACATTTCTCAGCAATATGCAGTCAACTAGCAGGAAGGGCAAAGCAATGGTTATTCCCATTCTCAATAACAGGTAGAGCACTGCAGCGGTACTACAACCACCAGGCAAAGATGGATCTTGGCAGCAGTGCAGCGATTTATTTCTAGCGCATAACTGGGGCCCATCCCAGCAAGGAGGAAGTGTATACACTATACCTGCTAAGAGAAAGGTGAACGATCTAAGTTCTAGATTCCATGCCTTGTCAGTTGCTATAAAAAACCAGCTGCGGTTAAGCAAAATTCTAGAAACCCAGTCAGCCCAATTAGCTGCAGTGGTACAAGAGACCAGTCGGGAGATTTTGGCTAACCATGCAGGAAACAAGAAAGAATCAAACCAAAAGCATAACGGACCCGAAATCAAGGTGATTTATGGATGGAAGCCACAGAAACCACCAGTCACCAACAGCGAACCACTCCTGCCCCTGCCCAAGGAATTTACACAAGGTGTTAAGGCTTTGAAGGTAATAACATCAGCAGCACCCTGTGTGAAGAAAATAGAACCGGAGTGGCATTGCAAAGCATCCGCATTATCTTCAAATGTGAAAGCCAAATCATCAAGCTAAATCATGACTTGGAGACGTCTGCACTCGACGGACGAAAAACATCGAGTCCTCACCGGTAGGTACATCGGTATGTATCTCATGTTTGTTTCACAATGCATATTTATTTCTCAAGCATGCTTAAATTTTCCACAAATTTTTGCATTTGAAATTTAAACTTTGGAGCCATTTACTTAAATCCTCCATGGTTACCTGGCCACCACTGCCCATGCACCCAGAAATTATTACACCTTTGAACCATGTGCCACTCTACAAAGGCTAAGTCTGAACCTAGCTAAGCCCCGGTCGGCCGACCAAGGCACGTCGGCCGACTCCTAGCTTTGGCCTTCGCAGAGCACTCAATTCCCATGATACACTACCATAAGCATCGATCACAAATTCCAAAGGGGGCATTCAGGGGTGCCCAAATCCGGTCGGCCGACCAACTCATGTCGCCCGACGCACACCTCCCTCTTTTGCAAAGTTTTCAACCATTTGTGCGGACACTAGGTATCCAACGCGATCGTAATCAAAGCTTGGCCATTTTACCTCTGCGGGAGGGTCGGCCGACCCCACCTGGTCGGCCGATCAGTGGTGATCTCCGGCTATAAAAAGCCTTGGCCATCAGCTTGCTCACTTCGCCCCAACCCGAGCTGCGTTTCGCCCTCGGAGTTTCTCCTCTCCCTCTGTTAGGTTCTTAAGTGTTTAGCTCCTAAGTTTGAAAAAAAATTATAAAAATTGAAAACCCAATTAAAAATGGACTTCATTCTTGCATAACGGTGCTATTATTTTTATGCTCAAACTCCTGAACGTGTTGTGGAGGTAGCCAAAATCCCACAAGAACGCTTATTTGTGGTGTGTCATAACCCACAAGAATGACTTTTGTGGAGGCGTTCACGCCCCGCAAGAACGACTAAACGACTAACTTGCCAATGCTAATCCTTTTGTCTTCCAAGTGTCGTTTTTGTTGCTTGCTGTTCTCTGTGCAGAAATCATGAACATCGTCAGAGGAGTCGTGAAGCAAGCAAAGAAATTGAAGGGGTCAAGTTCAAGGAGGAGCCGACACTCAGGGAGCACTGAGGTGATCTCCTCCAGCACGGAGATCATGGAATCAGCTGGTGGCTCCGAAGAGAGGATGGACAGCCAACACTCCATGGAGATCTCGGAAGACCAGTACTACTACACCGGTGCTGGCGCCACATCCGCAGGAGGCGGCGGCAGCGGTGGCAATGGAGATGGCAACGGGGACAGCTCCAGCAGCAACCAAAACGAAGACGATCCTCGCCCGGCGTTCATCTCCGACGATCAACTCGACATCGAAGAAGGCTACGAGCTGGAAGCATATCAAATTCTTCTGGGTCACGCTTTTGATCACACACGTGTGTTCACAAGCGAGCTCATGGAGAAATCAGGTATGGCCACTGATTTCGAAACCGTTTGGGGTGCTGTGGGTTGGTCGGATTTTGCACGCATTAATGAGGATGGATGTCGTTTGTTAACAATCCAATTTCTTGCTACTTTGAGAAAGGGTGAGGAAGGGATTACTTTTCGCTTTTTAAGGGAAGAGTATTTCGTTTCTTGGAGGCAGCTTAGTACCTATCTGGGTTTTAGCAAGCGTTGCAGCTTGGAAGTTGATAAAGTTTTGAGGCATTTTGTGAGAGAATCCTTTTGGCGGGATATCTCGGGTATCACAGATGGCACTCCCCCTAGAACTAGCCACATTCATAATCCCACTCTTCGTTTCATGCACCGCTAGCTTGCTATGACTCTATTTCCTCGAAATGATCTTCGAACCGTTCGCATTGATGAATTAAAGTTATTATATGCAATGGTTAAGAAGATAAAAGTCTCACCTGTCGTTTTCATGATTGATCAATGGATGGGTGTTTTTAAGAGGCAAGGTCCCATTGAATGTACATCTTTGGTTACTCGCATTTTCGAGTCAATGGGCCTTTTGGATAATTATCGAGTCGAGTTCCTTCCGCAGCCTCGCCCAACTCTGGACGAGTCTCATTTTGTTCAGAGTCACCTTGTTACTCATGCCATAGACCAAAAGCTTGTTATGGTTTATCATAATAGCACAACCAGAATTCCGTTGCCAGCACCGGAATACTGGTTGTACAGATGCAAAACACTTTTGTTGGAGTTGCAACAGGAAGGCAGGCAAAGCGTGACAGGAAGGGTGACAAGAAGCATGTCCCGACGGGGAGAAGCCGGAGTGCCGCAGTCCCAAGCAGCATGGGAGCCTCCAACTCCGCCGTACATACCAGCAGGATCGAACTGGGAGCAGCCGCAACCGCCTCCACCATACATGGCAGGAGGTTCGGGATGGCATGAAGCGCCGCACGCACAATGGAATCCCCAAGACCCGCGCTATCATCAGTCATCCAGCTCAAGTGGTGGCCCTCCTCCGTTCGACGCTCGACGTTCCTTTTCAGCAAGGGACTGGCGCAGCAGCATGGATGGGTTATCCAACCGCATGGGAACCCTAGAGGTAACCACTCACCGTATTGATGATACATTAACCCAGCATGTGCAGCAGTCGCAAGCTTGGTGGGACCAGTCAGCACAGAACTTCAACACCCTCCAGAACAGCATCCAGGTGGGCAACCAGAACCTAACTGCCTACCTCTGGTCCCAAGGTTTTGACCCGAACGACCCTCGTTACTGCCAGCAGTGAAAAGTCCAGCTTGGGGGAGGACCCCTGTACAGCTAAGTTGTCTGAACCATTCTCTTTGTTTTTCTTTTATCTTTCTAAAAAAATGATGATGAAAATGGAAATGAATGAAAAATGAAGCTTTGTTTGGAAGTGATGAACTTTTGCTATGACTTTCCCAATTTATTCAAGTCTCAATAAGGCAGTCATTTGTGTCTTGAATTTGTTGGCTTAAATTAATGACTTCCTTGGAAACTTAAAACTTGTGGGTAGCAAATGCTAAATCTGATTCTAGGTTGTTGAGAGCTATGAGATAATAAGTTAGAGTTGCTTTATCTTCACCAAAGTGAAACCTGATCCCGGAGATTTTATTTCAAAAAGAACAAAAGTCTAGACTCCTCAGTGAAGAGTGAAAATCCTACCAGAGCCCCATGTTCCAACCACGTACAAAGAGCATGTGTATTTGTTTTGAGTTCTGTCAAGTTCATTGTGATCATTGTAAGATTTACTTCATGCTCTTAAAATCGGAGTCACGCACACGCCACATATATGCTAAACTTCTACTCTGGAAGTAAGGCATCCCCTGCCTATATTTTTTTTGCCTACAAAAATAAAACACTCCAAAAGAAAGGGACTTCTCTCCAAAAATATTTCTAGGTGTAAGGCTTGGGCTCCCTATGCTTACTTTAAGAAAAAAAAGAGAGAGAAAGAAAGAAAATGGGCATGTATAGTCCATGAAAAAAAGGGGGGAAATAAAGGAGCCAAGCTTTATAACAAATTTCCTAAAGGAGAGAAGTTTCCTAAAAGAGTTTATTTCCACTACCACATATCCACACTTGCACACTTCGATTTGAGTGTATGATTTAATTCTTCATTGATCCTGGATTTGACTCAACAAAATAAGCAATGCATGTGTGAAACAAAAGTTTCCCATTCATGAGCTCCACTTGTTTATGCTATTGAGGAAATTTGAGAGGGGTGATGGTAGAGGTATAAACACAAATGAGCGACTTGAGAGTCACTTGAGAAGTCTTGTGTTTTTTCTTTGCAAAAGTCTCTTTTAAAACCTCCGGTGTGATTGTGGAACAAAGGTTTAAGGAAGAGCGCTCTCGCTAAGTTGTTCTGGCTTTCAACCGCTCAAGATGAGGAAACAGCTAAAAAGCCCCATGAGTGATAAGGTAAAAAGGATGTTTTGATCTTTGCCAACTTAATCAAGTCATGAATTGCTTTCTTATTGAAAATATCTCTTATGGGAAGTAAGCAATTCTGATCCTAAGTTCCTAAACTCTCCAAGTTTTGCTCGGGACGAGCAAAGGTCTTAGCTTGGGGGAGTTTGTTGGCGCTTGTTAAGTCATGAATATATTGTAACGCCAACGCGATAAAATAACATAAACTAGCAATAATCAGTAAAATTTTATTTCAAATAATATATTTCCACTTGTACATGGAGATTATTTGGTTGCAGGAGTTATGGGCCAAAAGATGAAGGAAAACAGGGCCAGGCCCAGGTCGCCTGACCTACTCAGGTCGGCCGACCTGCCCTAGTGTCCAACCAAGCCCATGTTTGGCCATACAGAAGAAGCACAAGTTTGTGTCATCCAGAACGTTGAATCAATGACGGTGATATCCAAGGGATAACAAGAAGGATAAGGAGGTGCACATGGATTGATGGGCCCACATGAGAACCAACAGTTACTCCGAGGATCCATACCCATCTTCCACGAGTACCAGGGTCCACATTCCAGCGACTCAGAAGAAGATCGAGGAAAACCGTGCCTGGACCAGGTCGGCCAACCTGGCCAGGTCGGCCGACCCAGTCTAGCGGTCGTTGCGGTCCTCCTTTCTCGAGTGTATCTACACCGTCTTCAGGACCAAATCTACACCGTGGAGGAGTTCAGGCGGTTCATCTGACGGTCGGGCGACGTCTCCACATCGGCCGACTCGGGGGTGGGCCCACTCGCCCTCAACCACTTTGTACCGACCCTGAACTGCCTCCAAGTGCTATAAATAGGTGCCAATGCCTCCTGTACAACACACACCAGAAGGAAGAGCTCCAATTGCTACAAGTCATAGTCTTAGTTAGTAGAGAAGTAGTTCTAGGAGTTGAGCTTCTACGGGTTTCTGAAGGAGTCTTGGTAAGCCTAGAACTCAGTTATCTTGTATCCTTTGCTTATTTGTAAGACTTAGAGCCTTAATGGAATTACTATCTTGCTTATGTTACTTGACTTCTAGTCTTGTGTGTTCATCATATGAGCTGTATGTCTTACACCTTAGTATAGTGGATGCATGTTATGGCAATGGCCCAATGAATCTCTATGATTGTTCTTTACCTTTCCGTACAATTGGTAAAGATGTATTTCATATTACAAACATGGTGTTTGGGTTATGGAATACCGTTGGGGATACCCTACTCCACGTATTCAGAGGTAGGCGGCAGGTGGTGACAGCCCTGTCCATCCTTTGTAATCCTCGCCGTTCGGGTTTGGGCGTTTGCAGGCCTTAGTGATAAACATCGTGACAGTACCCTTGGATGAGGGGATCCCACGACTCCTCGATTTGTCCTCTATCTTGTATCCCTTACTAAGCTTGTATAGTATACACTTGTAATGAATGTAACCCATATGTAAGAAGTACCTAGAATCCCTAGTTCTCTTTTAGGACCTTCCTACTAACTAGACTTATATAGTGAGCAGTGAAATCTTCTGTGTGTCAACATACTCTATCGTTCATATCATATTATCCCCTGTCCTAGTCCTGGTATATTGATTATGATATAGTTGATACATTGGAAAATATATTACTTTGCCATACGCTTTCCCTGAGGAAATAAATATGATACTCTGGAATACTCCCGGGTGAAATGCTACAATGTACTTCTATGCACTTGCAGAACTTGTATAACGCTAAGATCTATATTAAGGCATCTCTAGTACCATCACTCCAGTAGTGGTGATGCTAAGAAATGCCAACAATCGGCTAGCTTATTTTCTAGATCAGTTGTGATGTTTTAATCACCATATTATTAACAGTTCAACAGCATGTGTTTCATTAGCCAATAGATTCTTATTCTTGGCGTTTACTGAACGTTTGCTGGTATTTTATCTCATCGTATCTAGATTCATCAGCCAATGAATTTTTAGTCCATCGCTCGGCTGCCAGCGTTGTCTTGGTTAGTTACGATCCGACTAGTGGTGACGCTAGATTAATTGTCATTAGCTTGCTGATACTATTATTATAATTTATTTGTTCATTAATTGCTCTATTTGATGGCTGATAGGCGTTTAAATGCTTAATTCTCGCATTGGCCATTGGCCATCTGCTCTAGGTTGTTTTCTCAATTCTATTATGTAGCCAATGGATCTGGATACATCTTATTTGCTCAAAGTGTTGTATCAGCTTAGCATTATGATGTATTAACTGGCCAAAATGATGTCATTATACACCTTATCAGTTGAATGGTCGAACCAACTGGCACGCCCCCAACCTCAAGAAAATATAGGACCTGCACTGGAGTTAAGCAGATCTCCCAGGCCTTCATGTTGGCGCGCAGGAGATTATCGACCGATTTTTTTGGCGCTAACAAAAGCGGTTGTGGAACTCTTGGATGCTAGGGAAATGTAAAATGTTTCTTTTGCTGGCTATTCGGAACCGTTGCTGAATAGCCGACCATCTAGAGAAGAGAGGACTTCCACACCTAGAACAGTGCCTCCTTTGCGACAAGGAAGATGAGACGGTTCAACACTCCCATACCACCTGTGTCTTTGCAAGACAATTTTGGTACAATATAGTGAACCCTCTAAATCTATCCACTTTGGTTCCTAACCGAAGAGCTACTTTGTTTTTCGGAGTGGTGGGGCAAGTCCTTGATAAAAGTGCAGAAGGAACACAAGAAGGGCTTTAACTCCTTGATCATTTTGGGGTCTTTGGGGTCTTGGATCATTTGGAAACATCGCAACACTTGTGTTTTTGATGGCTGTAGCTCCCGCATATTCAGGGAGCCATTCGAGCCTACAAAGATGAAGCTCATTTGTGGTAGCTGGATGGGGCCAAGGGCCTGATCACCCTGGATCTAGCTAAGATTGTGGTCTAGAGTGTGGCTTAGCAAGGGTCTGGTCTCACTTTTTTTCCTTTTTTTTCGTGTAAGATCTCATGATCAGTTGGCATATCTCTCATCCTGGCCCAGGGTGAGAGACTATGGTTTTGTAACAGGGCAACTCCTTCTCTCTTAATACAAAAATGTATAGTTCTCCTGCGTGTTCGAGAAAAAAAGAAGCAATGCAGGGGAGCGGGGGAAGCCAATGACAATGGGACCATTCAATGAAACATTATGGACAGTCATGATCATGGCCTGGACACTTGAGTTACTGGCCTATGTGGAAGAGACCCAGCGGCAGAACACATCAGAGGTGTCCCGACGCATGGAGGCCACGAGCAATAGCCAGATCAATTCGCGACAGCACGCAGCCAGCAACGAGATGCCAAGCTCAAGCTGGCAGCGGCCAGCGAGAGCCTTACGCTAGCAATTTTTTAGGCTATCAATTGTACGGTATTAGAAGAAAAACGTAATTGAATTAGCAACTTGTTCCATTGCGGTGCATTTAATAGATTTTACCATATCCATCAAATAGAAGGTGTTCAAAAAGTGTAAAAGGTCCAAGATGTTGTGTGGACATTCCATAAACGAATCTTTGGGGCCTCAACGGCTACAAATACATCCTACTTAACAAACACATTATTCCCTACCAGGGCCATATTTCTCATTCCCCTACCAAAAGCCAAACTTATTTCAGTTGTTGTTTGTTGTGCTCATACCTCTAGCAAACTATGCTTTATACATTGTGCAAGTAAACCATGCATGTAGTTCATGTAGCCTCAGAATAAGTCAACTTCATCTGCTGACCTATTATTGTTTGTCACTTAACCCTCACCCATATATATATGAGATTAGACTACCCCTGGCACGGGAGCAGCCAAAAAATTGTCTTACAACCCTCCATGGATGATTTTAGTAGAGGTTTTGTGATGGCTTTTCATGTTGTTTATGAACTTGCCCACCATTCCTCTCTTTCACACACACAAGCATATCCCTCTTGTCATTTGTGCAGTATTCTCTAACCCTTCACAATAATTAACCTCATACATGTGCCACCAATTAGAAAAAATATAAATTGATCTACAAATACAGAAAACATAAGAAATGAATTTAAAGGAACTGACAAAAATAACATCTTTTATGAAACATGAAGGGAATCCCTATTGATATTTTAGTATTATAAGGACAAAATTGTATTGAGGAAGGTATAAATATATTTAAAACCTGTCAAACAAAATTTTATAATTATGCAAGTTACACTCTCCAACAACATTAGTGGCAGCATGGTATATGAGAATGAGCTAACTTGTTCTTACAAGAGAATAGTTAGTTAGGGACTATTTGGTAGAGCTCTATGGAAGTTGATTCTTTGAGATAAGTGAATCTATGGAAAAAAAGTGATTCTCTTTCATTTTCTATGATAAGCTTTATGAAGACATTGGTTCTGTGGGAGAAGTGAATAAGGAGAAACTAGTTTTTTCAGCTCATAGCTCCTTAGTTCATTTCAGACTTTGAAGGAGCTCCTCTAGCACTACTTGGAAAAGTGACATATAGTCCCAGTTGAGAACTGAATTTAGTCTTGGTTTCTCAACCGGGACTACCTACTCAGGACTAAAAGAGGATGCTTAGGTTCTCACCGGCGGCCCCACCAGCACCCAATCCTGTTCCCCTCCCTTCCTGTTCCCCCTATCCCTTCCTCATCAATCCTCCACAAGTATAGAGTCAATCACATTCACAAAACATGGAATGGACAAAATCAATAGATCTTGCAATTCATTCAAATAATCCACCAAAGACACATAATACATACAATCCATATAGATCCCATGTACATCTCCAATTCATTAGAAAAGTAAAAAAAACCAAAGGTTGGCTCCCATAGCGGCGGACGGAGGCTCGGGAGCCCGCGCCCATGGTCGGAGGCCCATGTACCTACACGGTGCTCGGTGCCCTGCGCTAGAGGCCTGCATGCCCCCGTAGTGCACGGCGGTCAGCGGCCGGAGGCTGGAGGCCCGTGCGCCCCTTCGGCACTCCGCGCCCCACGGCGGGCGGAGGCTAGAGGCCTGCGCGCCCCATGGCAGTGCTTGGCGCCACATGGCCAGCGGCGGCAAGTGCTTGGTGCCCCGCGGCGGCGACCACTCAGTGCCTCGCGACGCCAGCGGCCGGAGGCCCACGCCCCACGACCCGCGGCGAGCACTCTGTGCCCTCACACCCCACGCCCGCAACAAAAGAGGTTAAGGTACAGAGAGAGGAGGAGGGTTTGAGAAATGAGAGGAGTGGTAGAGAGTTAAGAGGACTGTGATCCTTTTTTTTGTCTCGGGTGGTTGTTCCCACCAGGACTAAAAAAAGCCTTTAAGTCCCGGTGGGTGATATCACCTGGGACTAAAAGGTGTTGCCTTTTTTAGTCCTGGGGTGTGGCTCCACCGTGGACTAAAGGCACCCTTTAGCCCCGGGTGGAGCCCCAACCCAAGACTAATGAGCCCTCTTGACTACTGTTCGATGGATCCAGGACTAATGAGACCATTAGTCCCAGGTCTATAACCGAATACCTTGCCAATGAGCCTACATAACACGGAACTGTGATGTGCTAAGATTAACAATCACGTTACAAACATTTCACATGGCATCAGAGCCCCTCTCTTCCCATATATACATCTACTCTCAAAACTTCCGATGGCTTCATCCTCGGTCATGCTGGCAAGCCTCGGCCCTCCTGTCTTGGAGAAGTTAACCCAGCACAACTTCCTCTTGTGGAAAGCTCAGATCCTCCTAGCAATCAGGCGTGCCAAGCTGACGAGATTCCTCGACGGTTCCTCCAAGGCGCCACCACCGATTGTGGAGATCACCAACATCGACAAGACCACCTTGCTCGTCCCCAACCCCGAGCACGACAAGTGGATCTCTCAAGACCAAATTATGATCAGCTACCTGCTCAACTCTCTTGCAAAAGATATGTTGGTGTAGGTCGTCTCCAAGACCAGCGCTGCAGAGGTATGGTCGTTGCAGCAGGCAATGTACTTGGCGAACTCCCATGCACGCGTCGTCAATATTCGCCTTCAGCTGAACATCGCCACCTACTTCGCCAAGATGAGGGAGATCGGCGACGAGCTAGCAGCAGCAGGGAAGCCGATACCAATGACAAGATTGTGATGATGATCTTCACCGAACTGGACTTCGACTACAACCCTATCATCTCCTTCATCCTGCAAGGCTAATCCAACTCCCCTCACTGAGTTGTGCTCACAGCTTGCTGCATATGAGATGAGACCCTGGGAGCCTCGGGATCTGTCCTGGATACAGGCGTATCTTCCTCGACATCGGACACCACTCCGAGTCCGCCGCGTGGCGGCGGGTCGGTGTCCGGCCGACAACCAGGTGCCGTGAATTGCTCCTCCAGCACCGACTACTGCGCCACCCACGTTCTCTAGTTCGCGGTGGCCTCAGCTTGGATGATGAGATGGGTTGCCGTGATTGGCTCTTTCAGGAGGATGCTGACTGCTGCCTTGGCAGCTTGCGGTTTTGGACTCATGATAGATCGAGCAGGGTGCATTGCATCATGTTGGAGTGCTGCTGCTTCGATCGTAGTTGTCATCCTTTGGATTTTTGGAGTTTGATCCAGAGCGCATAGTCCTTGTATGACAGCTAACATGTTGGCTGCCGGGTTGTCGTAGATGTTATGTCCAGCGACCTGCCAGAACCGCATATCAAGATTTTGTGGAGCGTTTCTTTGCCAGCGCCTGTCCTGATCTTCTGCGGCCTCATTGGTCATAGATGGCTCATCGTTGGAGACTGGATCTTTGTTGTGGATGATCACCATGGCTTGGTGTGCTGGTGAGAAGCTTCTTGTGTTTGAAGATGTGGGGAGTGTGGAGCCACGTTCATCAGAGGAGTCCAGCATCTCTCCATGCTGAAAGGCCAATGGATCGATGCACGCGATGATGCGAGACATGTCCAAGTCTTCTTGTGGAGTTTCTCTAAGCTTTGGCTTGCGTCCCGGCCAATGGACGAATCTGCCTTCTGGTGTTGATGTAATCACAAGTTCAACTTGCTTCACGCCAAGGGGTAGTTCATCGAACTGAGCCAGAAATTGGAGTTGCTTTGATGCTGCCTCCTGGTAGGTGGAGGCGATTCCCACGAGACCAAAAGGAAATCGGCTCAAGGTATTGGCCTCGCGCCTAGCAGTGGCTGAGTTCCACCATTTCTGGGTTTTTTATGAATTGGGTTTTGGCATGACCGATGGTTTAGAAACTGACTCGTACTACCTAGTCCGCTTTGAAAATTTCTCAGCCCGAGTTGAATTCGAACTGAGAACTGGAGTTCCCCGAGTCTGTGTTAAGGTCAGACCCGGGAGCGCGATCTCATCGAGCTTGTCGGCGAGTTGCTCTGAAGTCGGCGGCTTGAGGACGCGATTAAAATTGCCTACACCATCCGCCGTGCAGACCCAGGAGCCGAAGACTAAGGTGGCGCTCTTTTCGAACGCCATGTCGCCGTTGCAAGTGAAGATGACTGGTGCCATCGAGCTTGCTTGACGATTTTCGACGAGACCCTCTACCTGGCGCACCAGCTGTCAGTTTTTTATACCTCCTAGCCTACCGTGGGGGGTCCCAAGATAGTCGAGTTGTTTGCAAGGGCCTCGCCAGAGCCAAAAGCGTGATGGTGAACATGAGATGATTTAGATAGGTTCGGGCCACCTCAGTGGAGAGCGCAATATCCTACGTCCTGTATGAGGTGGATCGCTTCGTATTGATGGTTATGATTTTACAAGGGGTCCCTACCTCACTTTATATACTCAGGAGACAGGGTCTACAAGTCGAATAATACAGACTTCTAGTCGAATACTAAACATAGAGTCCTAACAAGAGTAGGTCAGGTTGTTTCCTAGTAGCCGACTAGTTTCTTTAACATGTACGTCTCTTACTTGTATATGTCAGAGTTGTCGTCCAAGTCTCCTCATGGGCCTACAGCCCATAAGGACTCCTATGGATCTTGGTCCGTCAACGTGCACCTCCATCGCTGCGGGGGATCTTCTACACCATCTACTAATACCTCCGGATCTTCTACTTTGAGCAGTAGTGCTTCTGCACCACTGGCTGTCTTGGAAGCGTCTCCTCCTTCTACTCAAGCACCCGCTGCAACTTGGCCAAGAACACGACTGTAGGGAGGCATTGTGCGGCTGAAGCAATTCACTAATGGCACGGTACGTTGGGGAAACTTGTGTGCTACAGGAGTAACAGAACATCTTCAAGAAACGCTGGATGATCCGAGATGGAAGGAGGCTATGTACCAAGAGTACAATGCTCTTATCAAGAATCAGACTTGACATCTTGTGCCCTCAAGCCAAGATAAAAATCTAATAGATTGTAAATGGGTGTTCAAAATTAAAAAACATGCAGATGGATCTGTTGATCGCTATAAGGCAAGGTTAGTAGCTAAAGGATTCAAATAGAGGTATGGAATAGACTATGAAGACACCTTTAGTCATGTTGTCAAAATACCTACCATCAGACTAGTCTTATCAGTTGCAGTGTCAAAAGGATGGTGTTTGAGACAATTAGATGTACAGAATGTGTTTTTGCATGGCGTTCTGGAAGAAGAGGTATATATGCGATAACCTGGGTTTGAAAATGGTGATGTAGCCCATGTGTTTAAGTTGGACAAAATTATCTATGGTTTAAAACAGGCACCAAGGGCTTGGTACTCTCGTCTTAGTTCTAAACTTATTGAACTTAGGTTCAGTGCATCAAAGTCAGATACTTTGCTCTTTACATACAGGAAGGGGAGTATAGTCATACTTATTCTCATATATGTTGATGGTAGATGGTATCATTGTAACCGGTTCCTCTCAGGATGCTATTACAGCTTTGCTCAAAGATCTAAAGAAGGACATTGCCTTGAAGGATCTAGGAGACCTCCTCTATTTCCTAGGAATTGAAGTAAAAAAAGTTCAATGATGAAATTCTTCTCTATCAAGAAAAATATGCAACAAAGATTCTGGCATGAGTGGTATGACAAAGTGTAAGCCTTCTACTACTCCTTTATCTACATCAGAGAAACTATCTAAATTTGAAGTGGAGCAGCTAGGAGAAGAAGATAGTTCGAAGTATAGAAGTGTGGTTGGGGCACTTCAATATCTCACTCTCACTCGGCCAGATCTTTCTTTCTCAGTTAATAAAGTTTGTCAATTCCTACATGCACCTACAAGTGTTCACTGGAAGGCAGTAAAAAGAATCTCAAGGTATATTTGTTATACAGCTAAAGTAAGTCTGAAAATTCAGAGATCAAGCTCGAGTTTGGTCAGTGCTTTTTTCTGATGCTGATTAGGCTGGTAGTATAGATGATCAGAGATCTACTGGTGGATTTGCTATATTCTTTGGTGTTAACTTGATTTCATGGAGTGCCAGGAAGCAAGCTAATGTGTCCAGATCAAGCATAGACGCCGATATATAAGGCTTTAGCAAATGCTACTGCTGAAACAATGTGAGTGCAGTCTTTGCTGTCAGAACTTGGAATTGAGCTGAGCCAACCACCTTGTTTAATTTGTGGTATGACAACTTGGGAGCAACATATCTCAGCAAATCTTGTCTTTCATTCTAGAGCAAAGCACATTGAAATTGATTTTCACTTTGTACGAGAAAGAATTGTCAGCAAGGAGTTGCAGATTCGGCTCATAGCATCCAGAGATCAAATAGCTGATGGTTTCACCAAATTGCTAGCAGTTCGGAAGCTTGAGGAATTCAGGCGCAATCTCAACTTGCAGAGGAAGACAAGTTTAGATTGAGGGAGGCTGTTAGATGATATAGGTGATCTGTTATGTAAACTAGTGAAAGCTTTGGAGGCTGTTTAGGGATTCGTAGGATTTGGAAACTTGTTAGATATTTTCTGTTTAGGGGATCCAACCGAATACGTTGCACCTCAAGTTGTAATAATCTAGTTGTAATCTGTTCGGCCATGAGCCTATATAACACGGAACCGAGATGTGCTGAGATTAGCAATCACGTTACAAACATTTTGCAGTCACTAGGTCCGTTGTTGGAAGTAGCTGTGTAGATCCATTAAACTCAAGGCTAATGTATACTGCTCCTGGTGGTAATCTAGATTGGGGTGGTTTCTTCTCCTTCAGAAAGTCACTCAAGGCTAATATAAGTTGTCGATGAGGTTTGTCTACCTCAACTTTCTTCAAACGGGTATGATCCTACCGATTGCAATGTTCATTTCCGTAACATACACTACTACAGCAGGAGCATCACAGGCGGTTCGGTTGCCCACATCACAGGCGGTTTTCAAAAGTGGCGCTGGTTAAGTGGCGCTGATAATCCCTTTTTCACAGTCGGTTTTTAACCGGCTGTGAAAATCGATTTTCACAGCCGGTTTACGTTATGAACCGGCTGTGAAAATCAGTTTCACAGCCGGTTTTGAACCTTCGAAACCTGCTGCGTCAGGCGTTATCACAGCCGGTTTTTTTGCCAAAAAACCGGCTGTGAAAGTGCCTTTTCACAGTCGGTTTTCTTCCAATCAAAACCGGCTGTGAAAGGGCATTTTCACAGCCGGTTTTCTGCAAATCAAAACCGGCTGTGAAACTCTTTTTCACAGCCGGTTTGAACCGGCTGTGATATGTTTTTCCAGAATAAAAAAAATAATTAAAATGTCTCAATTTTCACAGCACAATAATTCACAAATATATAATGCATTCACAATTCATCACCAAAAAAATCAAATCTGAAATTCATATATAATTCACAGAATTTTTCTATAAATCACAGAATGCATATATAATTCGCTGCATTCACAAATACACATATAATTCACATAATCTCACCTGCACAAACAGAGCACACTAGCATATACAATGCTACTAGTAATCTACTCAGCCACTAATGCATGATTTATTAGGCTTACTGACATAAACAAGGACTGTAAACATTTTCTCCTAATACACGCTACTATAAGCAATCACATATGCCTGCGGTTAAACCAAGCCTCTGCTTTGATTGTTCCTCATCATTGTTCTAGCCCTCACTCTTTCAGTTTCAGTAAATGGCTCGTCTGTACATGCATAGAAAAAATTAACAGTGAGCTTGGACAGATCATTTTTTGAGGTTCAGTTTTCATTTCATTCAAAAATAGGCCCAAGCTGCTCTAGCACCGCAAGCAAGGCCATGTCCTAGACAACATGTCTAATGCAAAAGCAAGAACAAAATGAAATGGAGCAAAGTAAACTATTTCACCTATGTTTCACTATTGCATAATGGTGGTGATTACCAATATTCCAAATTTATGCTGCATCAATGCCTAAACACTTGTCCCATATCAGATAGATAACAACTGAATGTTGTATGGTTTTACCATGTCCAACTGAATAATTGTGTCATTTGTTATCTAATCTTTTAATTTATGGACAAGTGATAATTTCAACTGACAAGCTCTCAGTGTATACCAATGTGATTCAGTTATGGACAATGCTTTATCAACAAAGGTGGCTACCCTGTTGGCTGCCAAAATAGTAGAAAGCATGCGATGCCATATAGCCCATGAACAATGGTTTTATCTGAATTTAAGTAGCTGTCATAGAAAAAAGGGGAACGGGACAAACTCGTTTAGTTGAAGGAAAGAGGGTAGCTATTTATTTTAACCTGAGCAAAGAGGTCAAACTCTTCTAGAATAAACAGTATTGTCTTGTGAGCTAGTCCACACTCCCTGCAGAAGTTAATCTATAATGAAGAGATGAGTATTTAAAATTCGTGAACTAAGAACTATGGCTCAATATACAAGTACACATTATGGCATTACTTTTAGAGAAACTCACCGTAACATAGCAATTATGAATTCAGTGTTGTCATCTGAAGAAGCCTAAAAGAAAAGAGATTAGAGCGGCCTATCTTTGATAAAATTTCCTTAAAAAGATAGAATAATAACTAGACATCATACGTACCATTTTTGAAAATGACAAC